>CM046004.1:65358819-65983819 GCA_025175895.1 Wurfbainia villosa | reverse complement strand
AGAACATATCATTTAAATAAACTGAATAACATTTATTCTTTATTATAAATGTAAATCCTTTCTTATCCAAATAAGAAACCGAAATGATGTTCTTAGTTAAGGCAGGCACATAACAACATTCATCTAATTCTAGAACAAGCCCAGAGGGTAGAGATAGATCATAAGTTCCTACAGCAATAGCACCAACTCTTGCTCCATTGCCTACTCGTAGGTCCACCTCGCCCTTTGTCAATGCCCTGCTATTTGTCAGCGCCTGCACATTGGTACAAATGTGAGATGCACATTCGATATATAATACCCATGATGAAGAAATAGATAGATTGACTTCTATAACATTTATACCTGAAGTAGAAGTCTCACTTCTCTTCTTAAGATCTTCCAGGTATGCCTTGCAGTTACGCTTCCAGTGTCCAACTTCCTTGCAGTGGAAGCAAACCCCTTCCTTGGCCACCCCTCCTTTGGGTTTAAGTTCCTTGCCTTTGCCCTTGGCTTGGGACTTTCCCTTACCTTTAGGCTTTCCCTTGCCTTTCTTCTTTTGCACCATCAAAATGGCGTCAGATTTTCCCTTCTTAAGGTTAAGCTCAGCAGTTCTCAATATGCTGAGCATCTCAGGCAGTGGCTTATCAATTTCATTCATGTTGTAATTCATGACAAATTGATTGTAGCTTTGCGGTAAAGACTGCAAGATTAAGTCAGTGGCCAGCTCTTGGCCAAGGGGGAATCCCAATCTCTGTAGGTTTCTACGTACCCAATCATCTTGAGTACATATGGACCTACGGGAGTCCCATTTTGCATTTTGGAACCAAACAGTGCCTTAGAGACTTCATATCTCTCGTGCCTTGCTTGTCCTTGATATAGTTGACGAAGATGTTCAACCATATCATAAGCATTCATGAACTGTGTTGCTTCTGAAGCTCAGAGTTCATGGTCATGAGCATTAGACATGACACATCTAATGCATCATCTTGATGCTTCTTGTAAGCATCTTTGTCAGCTCGTGAGGCAGTGGCAGGAGGTGCCTCTGGAATGGGCTGCTCCAGGACATACAGTTTCCTTTCTTGGGTGAGAATAATTCTCAGGTTCCTATACCAGTCCAGGAAATTTGCTCCATTGAGCTTGTCCTTCTTAAGGACAGAACGCAGAGAGAGTGTGTTCGTGTTTGTCGACATAGTAATCTACAACATACAATGCAGAGAATTAATATTATATTCCTTTTATCATTTAATTAGGCCTTTAATCAAATGATGCTCCCACTGAATTATAGGAATTTTGTAGAATCGAGTTATGGATGTGGTCAAACCACATTACTAGATTCATACAAACTAGCTATAATTCTCATGAGATAAGATCCACATCATACTAAGCCTTGAGTTAGCTTTGGCTAAATCGCCCAAGACTTAGTACGATCGGTGGGTAACACATTACCGATTACATCTCTATGCAACTCTTGTTTATAGGATCAAGACCCACATTTACAAAAGACCTTGAGTTAGGTTTGGCTAAATCGCCCAAGATTTAGTGTAAATGCGATCTTATCCTATCTTTCCAACGGTTGGAATATGCCTATAGTTCTACTCGATCCAATTGAGTTAACTAGTTTTACTCAATCTAATTGAGCTTACTCTAACCCAAGTCATGATAGGCAGGACCAAGATTGTCCCTCCGCACCCTACCAAGATAATATACGCTTCTTTGCTTTGGCAGATTCAACAACTACAAATGATCGAGGTAGTGATGGGTATCAAGGACTTGGTAGGCATTTACAAGTTGATTCGATTAAGATCTAATCTAATCGTAATGTGTATCATATACGCATTAAGGACTTTATTATCCTATATTAGCATGCATCACATACATACAAGCATTATTCTAGCATGCATCATATACATACAAGAAAAATATCCTAGCATGCATCATATACATACAAGCATTATTCTACTAGCATGCATCACATACATACAAGCAAAATCAAAAAAAAAAAAAAAAAAAAAAATATATATATATATATATATATAATTAACTGTGATGTGATCATGGACCTACTACAATCTTCTCAAGCCAATGAGAAGATCGGACGGTCAACCTAGGGCTAGCGACTTCTCCAAGCGCTTCCTTTGCCCGCCATGTGTTGTCGGCACCCTTCTCGTAACTTCGTCTACAAGTGGACTTTCCACCGCTCCATTTTGTACATTACAAATATGAAACTCGAGTTACATTCGAGTCTAAAACTATTTACAACTAGAATTTCAAAAGAAGAGGAGAGGTCGATACACACTATACAACACGCACAACCACAAAAACGGCACGCATGCCGTATTATGAATTATAACACATTAACGTCCAATCAAATTGGGGTTCTTGGGCCATGATAATCATAGAATTATACATAATTCTAAATTATGTATTTTTACAAAAAATTTCTATAATTTTTCCTATTTTCTTTTTCAATTTTATGAGTCACCTCTCCGTAACGGTCCCGCTAAGCAGTTTCCGGGTGCGATCGCGGGACAAGGCCCCTTTCAGGGATAGGGACAGCGCCCCTACTCGCAAAATAAACTTTGCGAGTGTCCCTACTATGATCTTACAGCGACTTAAGTCACTGTCTCAAAAATTTAAAGCGAGAACTCACTGTTTTGGAGAGTTTTTCTAGATGGTTGAAGCCTACAAATGTCCCAACACTCGTTGCTTCGACTCTTCGGGAAAAATATCCAAAAATTCTATAAAAATAGGAAATGTACAGAAACATAAAAATCTATAATTTTTATATCTAATACAAAAACTACAAAAATGAAACACATACATGCTTCGCACGTGGCTCTGATACCACTGTTGAACTTTCCGAGCCGCAAAAACCGCTTTTTGCGTTGCGGAAACCCCGGAAGTCCGGCCACAGATCCGTGTAAAGATATATTAAAACTACAACATGTATGTGCTAAGTAAACCAAGATCTACCTTAGATCTAGAAGTTGAGAGTGTTACCCTCGATGCGACGCCCTTCGCAAATCCCGCTCGTCCAAATAGCTTACCGGAACTCTAGAGTGTCAAGTGTACACTCTTCTATTGGTATCCCCACAAGAAATAGGTGGAGAAAACACACCCTTGAGTGTGCTAGCACCCTATGGATGGTTCGGCCAAGGAGGAGAGGGGAGCTTGAGAGGATGATCCAAGGAGGAAGATGAAGTTGGAGTAACTCACCAAATCAATTCCATCTAATGGAATAGTGGTCGGCCACTTCATGGAGGAGGGGGGGGGGGGGTTACATGCATGCATGTAACTCCAAGAGACAATGTCTCTTGGTCTCCCTTATGAGGTGGAACCACTTGATAAGTCAATGATTATGTGGAGCATCATCATTGGCCGGCCATGCCAAGTCATCATCATGACATGACATTTGGTCAAGTCAAACTTGACCTATCATCTTCCCTCTCAAGTTAAGTCAAACTTGACCTCTTATCTCCCATGGTTGATCAAATCCAACTACTTGATTCAAGTCAATTTGATTTAATGAATCTCTATTCATTAATTTAAATTGACTAAATGAATCAAATCTAAATTAGACTCATTCAACACTTGAATCAACTTGAGTCTAACTCAATTAGTCTAATTTGGATTACTCTTAATCCAAATTTGGTTCATCACATGAACCTAATCCTCATGGTCCATCATATGAACCTAATCTCCATCTAATTGCCCTTTGTGTGTGACCCTATAGGTTCTTGTAACGTTGGCAATGTCCCTAAATCGATTTAGGAACATAAACAATGAGCGGTATCTAGCACCACATCATTGCTACCCAAATTACAAGAATGTTGAGCTCCAACATCACCTTTGTGACTACTAATTGTGACTCTCACAATATGTGACAATGTCCCTCTATCCTTGACATCTAGATTGACCAATCGAGGCATAGACCGTGTCATCCTCGGTACAATCTATATCTTGAACTCCAAGTAGACTCACTCTAATCAAATGAGCTCAATATATCATATTGAGCTCATTTGGGCATGGCCATGCACTTCGTGGTCCCACTCTATCAAGAATATCGATGTCACCCCCGTCATATAGGAGGGATAGATCCCATCTACATCACTCACATCCCTCTGCATAATTTGTTACATACCCAATAATCGCCTTTATAGTCCACCCATTTACGGGTGACGTTTGACGAAGCCAAAGTATGCAACTCCTTATGTAGGGAACCAAGGTGACTTCAGGTATAAGGACTAATAGTCATACTAATAGCCACATGAGAAAGTATATGACACTCATATAACGATCTATGATACTTTCTCATGGCGGGTCATTCAGTATACATTCTCCAATGCATACCCATGTGTCAACTTGATATCTCATATCCATGACTTGTGAGATCAAGTCATCGTGTTGATTTACATGTTAGTATTTACGCATTAACATTGTCCCTGAATGTTAATACTTGACTAGGAATGATTAAGAGTAGTGTTCTCTATATCATCTCATTATCGATTCAACCAATCGATTGATATAGATAAGAATCTACTACTCAAGGACATTATTATATTTAGTTATTTGGTACCAATACAAGTAAATATAATAACCATGCCTTTATAAATAGGAATATGATACAATAAAGTCCATAGAACAATCATCACATGATTAGCTCTAGGGCTTTCACTAACACCTAACCCATTTAGCGTGAATCGATCACGCTTCTAGGAACCCAATACTTATTGGAGCTCCTTGGATTGACAAGGTATTCCCTAGGGATAACTTCCCTAGATACCTTCCTAATGACCCTTTTAGGCTTTGAAGCCATTGTCTTTTGGGTCTTTCCTAGGTCAACTCTAGAGGTAACTCCTCCAATGACCTTCCTAGTGGCTTTCTTAGATTTTCTTAAGTCCTTAGCCACTAAGCAAACACCATGGCTAGACTTAGGGATAACTTCCCTATTAGCCTTGGTTTTTCTAGACCTAGAAATTGTTCCATAATCAAATGGAACATTATGATAAGTCTTCTTGGGCTTAGGTTTGTGACCCAAACCTTCCTTGCCCTTATACCGTTTTTGAACCATAGGTCTTGACTTTTGGGCATTAGACCCCTTAACCAAATTTGTGATTATTGCTAGGGTCTTCTCAAGTTTTTCTAGCCTTGACCTCAAGGCTTGGTTTTCTAGCTCTAATTTTCCTAATTTTGAAATTTCATTTATCTTTTGGGAAATGTTCTTCTTCTTAGGCATATGCCTAGATTTCTTGGGATTAACACCCAAATTTTCTTCAATTCTCCTAATGGACTCCTTTGGTAAAATATTTCTAGAATTATGAGTCCTAGGTTTGTCCTTAGTTACATGAACATGCTTGGCACATAGGCAAAAATATTTATTTTTACTAGCATGATTTTCATTAATAATAGCAAGAGAGCTAAAATAGTTTTTAGCATGATTTTTAGCTTTAGGAATTGAAGGTGCATAATTGAAGGAGCTTCCCCTACATGAGATACACCCTCTTGCCCTTTCTTCCTCCCCCTAGGGCATTGGCTTTGGTAGTGTCCCTTTTGATTGCATTCAAAGCACACAATGTGCTCTTTGCTTCTAGTTGTGGGGACTCCGACATCCTTTGACTTTGGGTTGACTTTTGGTGCCGATGCCTTTTCCTTAGCCAATTTAGGGCATTTTCTCTTGTAATGCCCTTTCTCCCTACACTCAAAGCATATTATGTGATTTTTATTTAAAATAACAACACTTGAGTTACCTAGGGAGGTGGAGGATTCTTCTTGATCACATCTTCTGGAGGTAGATGCTTCGTTTTGACTTTGCTTCGGAATAGAAACCCTTTCCTCCCCCTCAATGCTAGAGGTGGAGGATTCCACCAAATCATCAACATCTTCCTACTTGTGCCGGTTGGGAGTTTTCTTGGAATTTTATTATCTTATTCCATAGCTCCCTTGCATCCCTATAGTCACCCAATCTAGACCAAATATGATTAGGTAACAATTCACTAAATAATTTTATTACCTCGAGATTTGTCTTGAAGTCCTTAATTTGGTCTTGGGTCCACCTTGACTTCTCAATTGGCTTGTTGTCTTTATCCCAAGGCATCTCAAAACCATTTTCTACAATAATCATAAAATCAAAATCGGTTTCGATATATACCTCCATCCGTTTCTTCCACCAAACAAAATCTCCATCGAATTTCGGTGGATGGATGTTGTAGCCGATCATCTTGTAGTGTTTGTGTCGGCGGTTAGTCCTCGACAAACGCCTTGGCTCTGATACTACTTGTAGGGTATCGATCGATGTGTATGTGGTTGGCCGGCTAGAGGGGGGTGAATAGCCCTCAATCGTTCGATGGTGGAATTCATTCGTTCTCGTTGCATTACTTTCCTACAATTGTCGTTAGCGCAGCGAAAATAATATAAACAATAATAATACTAACAACAATATAAGCATACGCAAACACACACGATATACGTGGTTCGGAACCGAATGGTTCCTACTCCACGGGCGAGCTCACCGAGCTCTAGTTATGCGCACAACACTAACTAAACTCCTTCTCGACTACACGTCGGAGGTAGAGAAACCTCTTACAAGCTATTACAACAGTAATACTACAAGAAATACAAAGACACTAAGAAATACAAGTAAAGAACGCTTTACAAATCTTTGCTTTGAACCCTTTCTTGTTGCTTGCTTTGGATGGCTCTTGAAGGACTGGAATGCAACAGCAATTCCCCTCCAATCGCTTCCTTAAAGTCTTGGCGAAATCCTCCCACTTGAGCTCCATTTATAACTATCAACGTCTTTCGTGCCAATGATCATTGCCAAAAGACGCGATCCTGCTCGTTGTCTCACAACGGCCAGATCCACGTTGGATATGTTCCAACGGATCACCTACCAGTCGACTGCCAGTCCATGGCAGTCGACTGGTGACCTAGTAGTCGACTGCCCAGTCGGCTAAGGAGCGTTTGATTTTTAATTGATCGAATAATTTTTAATTGTCGCAATACCGTTCCCAAATTATTTACTGAACCCCCTAACTACACTAATGCAGTATAGGACTGACTCGGGTCATCTCCCAACGAACCTAATGGCTGGACATTTGTTTTTAAACAGAAGTAAATATTGGGGGTTTTTACAATTATCAAAACAATTAAAATGCAAAATCAAAAGCAAACATGAGAATTAAACATGCAAAAAGTAAATCTAACTACCAAATAACAAGTAACAAGCAACTATCCTAATGCGCAAAAGTAAGTGATCACGCACCGCACTGTCACTATACGGTACAATGATCAAACAAATGTGAACAATTCAACCAAGCACCGCACTGTCACTATACAACACAGTGATCAAACAGTCACTGAAAAACTAAACTAACAGACAAAAAAAATCGACCAAGCACCGCACTGTCACTATACAGTACAATGATCAAATAAATGTGAACAATTCAACCATGCACCGCACTGTCACTATACGACACAGTAGTTAAACAATCACTAAAACTGCAATAAACGAAATGCAATAAACGAAAGCAATTCAACCAAGCACCGCACTATCACTATACGGTGCATTGGCCAAATGTAAATGAAACTAACCTAACAACTAAAGCATAACACAAATAAAACTCTATCTATGACTCGAATTAAACACAAGTTAGAATACAGAATAAAATACAAGGTAAACCACAGATTAAAATACAAAGTAAAATACTAGTGCAAACACAGGTTATGAACACTAGTAAAAACACAATGCAAGACCACTGATGAAACCACATATTAAAAACACTAGCGAAAACACAATTGAAAACACTAATGCAAACACAATGTAATAACACCAGTGATAACACAAATGAAAACACAAGTGCAAATACAAAGGAAAACACAAGTGAAAATACAAATGAAAACACAAACTGAACCATAAACTGAACCACAAACTGAAATCACACAAAGTAACAAGGTAACATAGTAAAACAGTAACAAACACAATACTGAATCAACAGTTGATCAATAAAGTAAACACAGTCATCCACAAACACTGGAAAGGTACCACCCTCTCCGGTAACCTATGACAATACCAAACACTCCAAGGGTCTCAGGGTACGGATCTCTCGTCGGGTTCCGACGAGAGTTGGATCGATGCGGTAGTTCACAACTCCGATGATGTATGCGGGACTGCCATGACCATGAGCAATCAATGTGGATGGAATCGGATCTGGGAACTGATAATCGTCGCCACCAGCTGCTGTTGAAGACCGCTCTGGATTGGAAGAAGCACTGTCGCCAGAGCTGGGAAAAGATTCTGCGGGATCCCGACAGTAGCAAGTCACCCCTAGCTTCGCGTGACCACGTCCCACTAGGGTAGCTTAGCTCCGCCGGTGAGGGATTTGAGGATTGCCGGTGAAGACAGACGAAGGAATGCAATGCTCGGCGAAGCTGCGTCTGCCCAAGTGCATAACTTGTGCCCCGCCGATCAAGCTTGCCTCAGAGTGGATGGAAAGTGGAAGGAGCGCCGATGAGACTGCCAGAACCGTCGTCGATTTTTTGCTTTGGACGAATCGCCGTCCGCCGCCGCGCGAAAAAAAAAGGAAAATAGATGCTCGGTGAAGCTGAGGAAATAGGAAATAGGAAATGTCACCGTCGGCCTTGGTGGAGGAAGGGAACGACCGGCGGTGCTTCTAGCGGATGCTGTGGAGGAATCGCCGCCGACGTCGCGCGATTTTGGGAAGAGAACTGTTGCGGCTCTGTTCGGGATTTTTTTCACGTGAAGAAGAAGATAGGTTGATTAAAGGAATTTTGTGAGCCGTCCGATCATTTCTCCCACGATCTCCGCCGTCCATTTGAAACTAGGGCTTGATTAAGTTGATTAATCCACTAAGAAGGCTGTAATCCAACGGCTGTAATTCCTCCGATTTTGAATGGATGGATCTGATCCATCTGAAGGGATAATTACGATCGGTCGAATCTGGAAAAAGGGCTCAGATGTCTAGATCGAAATGTGTTAGGACCTTTGTAACGCTAGAGGGGGGGGGTGATTAGCGTCAATGGAATTCAATCGCGGTTGTGTCTACAAATTCGTTAGCGCAGCGGAATATAGATAATACAATAACAATAATGAAAACACAACACGCTAACACGAGTATATAATGTGGTTCGGAACCGCACGGTTCCTACTCCACGGATCGGGCTCAAATGAGCCCTAGCGATGCCAATCACACACCACTATCAAATAACTCCTTCTCGGAACAATCCGGAGGTGGAGAAACCTCGTACAATATGATTACAACAATAATCAAATGAACACAAGCAATATAGTGAAATACAAAGCAATACAAGTAAAGGAAACACTTTACAAATGCTCTTTGAATGCTTGATCACTTGGTTGATCGAGTAGCACTTGGAGACCCTGAATTGCAGCAGCAACTCGCCCCAAATCGCCTCAAAGAACCATGCCTTTTTCTTCCACCACGAGCTCCATATAGCTTCAACTCGTCTTTGGAAAAAGTCGATCACCGATCGATCGGGACCATCACGATCGATGCCATCGTTGTCGTGAGACAACGGCTAGTTCCACGTTGATAAGTCCAACGGAACTATCGATCGGCCGATTGGACAGACCATCGATCGAGATGGAGTACTCACTCGACCAGTCTCGACTCCATTCGCGTCTGACCACGAGCACACGACCGATCACAAGATCACGATCGGATCGCTATCATCACCACCGCCATCATCAAATCATCATCAGGCCATAACCCGCACAAACCTAGTTGAATGGCATCGACACACCTCAAACATGAGGCCCAAGTATGGTTCCCCATACTTGCTAGACCACCCTTAGCCTAGACCTAAGCCTTCTAGCCATCTCCATCAGCCTCACGCCTCTCGGATCCCTCCAAGTCATCCATGACTTGTTCATCCATCGCGCTAGCCTTCAGATGCTTCCATCGGCTATGTCATGCTAACGGTGTCTACACCGCCAAGGCACATTGGACTTACACCGCCAAGACTCCGCTTGGACTTTACGCCGCCAACCATTGGACTTATGCTGCCAAGACTCCCGCTTGGACTTTACGCAGCCAATATCAATCCCCTTGGACTTCAAACGCCAAGACTCAAGCTTGGACTTTCCCTTGCCAACACATGTTGGACTTCTCAATTGCCAAGACCATGCTTGGACTTTCCATTTGCCAAGTACTCAAGACTTGGACTTTCCATGCCAAGACCATGCTTGGACTTTCCATTTGCCAAGACTCATGCTTGGACTTTCCTTGCCAACACATGTTGGACTTTCCATTTGCCAAGTACTCAAGACTTGGACTTTCCATGCCAAGACCCATGCTTGGACTTTACATGCCAAGACCCATGCTTGGACTTTACCATGACAATTACATTGTCATATGTTTTTGTCGAAACATCAAAACACATCAAAACATCACTCGAGTCAAACTCGAGTTACAGTCTCATCGTGACTGGGCCGATTGCACCAACAATCTCCCCTTTGATGTTTGACAAAACCACACAACCCATTGAGTTAGAACACTAACTCAATTCCCTTCCCAATTCTCCCAAATTGGTAAACTTAAAAACCTTCTCCAAAATGTTTTCTCCCAGCATGTTCTCCCCCAAACATTCTCCAAACATTCTCCCCTTGACAAATAGCAAAAGGTTTTCTCTCAAAGGAGGTCAATGTCTCATGTCCCAATGAGATCTTACAATCTCCCCCTTGGTTCAAAAATACCTAGGATGCCTACCATCTTCCTAGTGATAAGTCCCATATCACTCAAGAGAGGCAATCCTAATCACTCTCCCAATTTCCAAATTGGGTTTCTAAAATCCATCAATTTCCCAAATTGATAACATTCCCATAACTTCTCCTTTTCAGAGGAGAAAACATATCCATCATCCCAAGATGGATACCTCCCTAAAGGCTTGCTCCCCTGACCATTGCACCAACAATGTCCTTGGGGAGTCCCTAAGCCAATAGGAACTCTAAATCATCAAAATTAAGGTTGGAAATTCAACATTGAACTTTCCACCACCTCAATTTGATACTTTGACCTAACACCTCTCCAATCCATATCCAATGAATTTTCACCCTTCATAATGCTTCCCAAAGCATATCCTAGGTTAGGAGTGGTTAGGGACATCAGAATCGGGTTAAACAAACCTTGTCAACCCAAAATCACCTTGGCAATGACTCTGTAATCAATGATCACATTCCATCAATCGATCGCCACCCATAGTAGCTGATCGATAATCAAAATCCGATTTTCGTTATCGAAATGAATTTCAAAAATCATAAATAATTATACGCTTATCGAAAAATCACGAAATTTGATATGTATAATACTTATGACCAATACAATGGGTGAAAATGTTTGAAAATTATTTTACCCATTAAATAGTGACATTGGTACAAAGTTCAAGAACATTGAAATTTACAATGTTTTGGCCCTACTTTGTATCAACTTCATCAATGGTGATTGCTATCAAAAGATAGACTTCACCAAGGTTTTTCAAAATGATTTTAAAATGTTTTCAAACCTTATCTTGGACCATAATTTATTGGCTAAATATACATAGCTTGTATATTAGCTTTCCTTATGATTTTGGTGATAATTAAAATAATTTTGAGTTCATATAGATGAACTAACTATGCACCTTGAACCTAACCTATTATCCTAGCATCTCACATGTATTTAGGGTGTATACATACACATACATGTCAATTAGATGTGAGATGTGGGTTTTGTTCTCCCTAATCTAGAGTTTTATGCATTTTCTAAAGCAACTCTACTTGATTCCCTTATAACTGGAACTCCAAGTCATGCCATAGTCCTTAAATCAATTTTAATCAAGTTAATGCATGAATGTATGATCATGGCATAAATAATAGTATTATTAAAACGTGGCCAATGATCATGATGTCATGGCATAAGATGAGATCTAAAAGACACATGACATTTATCCTTAATTCTAAAGCATAATCATGACATATAAAATGATTAAGAATAAACATGATGTCATGACATGGCATATGGTAGCAATACAATTATACAAATATTCATTCATACACACAAGATTTTTCAGAAATAAGGATTTCATTTAAACTTAAATTTGTCTTTTACAATCAAAAAGAAGATTGGCTAAGCTCAATCTTACTACAAACATTGACAACCACAAAACAATATCCTCTAATCGTCCGCAGGAGGTGGCGATGGAGGAGGTGCTGACTCAGAGTCCAGGCCCGCATCATCTCTAGCATATCGAGCTGATGCTGCTCTATGCGGCCCTGGGTCTCCTCCATCCTATCGAGACGCGCGCGGCAAGCCTCGCTCGCCAATAACTCGATCCTAGAGTCAACCGATCACCGATAATCTCAATCTGACTCAGCCACGACGATCCGATGGACCCGCCACGATGTGTCCGCCGCAAGATCCGTCATCTCATCATAGGTGTCCGCATCCTCATCCTCCTCGCCTCTCTCGGGGGAGGAGGCCGCTCAGGCGCTCTGGGTGGTCGTGGCGCCAACTCCATCTCGCCCAGCCCATCCGTAGCTTTGCTAGGAGAAGTTACGAATCGATATACAACAGACACTTCCGAGTACGCCGCAGAGAGCCCCTATGGATGTTAATGCCTACGGAGTCGAGCCATGCTGTGATGATATGTCCAAATGGCATATGCACTTTCCCTTGTACAGGGGAAGTGAAGTGCACAATGCAATGGAAGATGTTCAATGCAAAGTTTATGTCTAATCAAGACGCATGGCATATAGAAGAAAGAGATGGGGAGGCCGAATCTTAGCTGCACTCGAGTGACGGAAGAAAACACCCAACAATGACCTTATAAAGGACATTGTCAAAGTCTGCATAACTCGTGATAGAAAATAGGTTTTGGTCCGGTGGACGTGTATAACCAAAAATTCGCTCATTCATGGACTCCATAGTTATATGGGCAAAAGGCTCAGGTAGGGGAAAGTCCATGGTAGTGTAGAAGATAAAGTTATCATTTCGAAGGCCTACACTCGAGAAACTCCTGCAGAGCGCAGGAGTGAACTCTAAATCGCTTTTGCAACGCGAGTAGTGTATGTAGGGCCGCCATCCACCTTTTAAGGTTTTGATAGAATTCCTTAATAAGGTCATCATTGATTGGATCGTGCACAAGACGATCTTCATCAAATTGTAGTATGCAATGAGTTCCATGACGTCACTACAATGCCTATCGAAAAATTCCTATCTATGTACCTAACCAACATAGGTTGGTACAACCGAGATTCACTCTGGATGGATCATTCCTACGGCTCTCCTATTATGAATGTAATGTGATGATATGCAATGCAATGGCAACAATACGCGATTAGATAAACCTACATTGTAATGGAAATGAAAATTAGGGCTCGAAGAAGAATCGCATTTAGCGCCATGTGTGTCTGAGGGAAGACTCAAAAGTTGTCGAGGATCACCGGAAAAGTCGCGAAAGCTGTACCACGAACCCTAAACGGAGCAAAGACAATAAACCCTAAATCGCTGGAACTAGGCTCCAAGATAGTCAAAACAAAGGAAGAGGAGAGACATGCTTATCAACCTAGGACTTTGGAAGGTTGACACGGAAGAGCCGGCCTGAGAGGGAGACGGCGATCGGAGATCGAAGGAGGAAGAAGCTGTCGGAAATGCCGAACCCTAGCGGTTCGCGCTTTAAAACACGATTCGGCCGATCGATGTGGAGCATCACGATCGAGATAGCGTTTAACACCGGGTTTACCGAGCCGGCGATCGATCCGCTGATCGCTGAACCTTCGTAACGTACGAGTATCGGGCCGATCGATGTTGCTCATCGATCGATCGATGTGCATATCACTCGATCGCCGCCGAGCACTCGATCCGATGGCCTTCGCCTCGGTGAATAAGAACCATCACATCGATGGACCACATCACCGATTGATGGTCGATCACGAGTCATGGAGCTAGCACTCGATCGATGGCCGATCGTATCGCGTTATAAGTTATCACCGATCGATAATCGATATCCGACGATCGATGTCCGATTTAGCTCAAAATCGAAAATCTCGATTTTATCATCTTAATTGTTCCATTTTATCACGCTAGATCTTGTATCTTGAATGTATTGATGTTATACTTTTATTTATGTATTTGTTCATGTATTTTAATGTTTTATTTCATTTTTGCAAACATTAACATTCAATGATTTCCAAAACCTAACATCTCACCCTTTCTAAGTGTTAAATACACAATCAAGGTAAAAGACTTGTTTTGTGAGATGTAATCTATCCTAGACATTCATTTCATGCAAACATATGGTAAAACATATGAAGCATGGTGAATACAAGACATCAAGTTGTGTGGCACTTGAGTATCACTCTAGATATTACCTTTACATCTTAACCACACATTTCTTGATACATGACCTTCCCAAGTGTGCCAATAATCAAAAGTACACACTATGACCTCTAAATCTAGATAGTGTCAATTTTATTGATTTTCATGTTTTCAAGATATATATTGACACAACCTAAAATTCTTTGAAATTAAAACTCAAGGATATTTCCAAAGTAACCATAACCTTGAAAGTAACCTTAAAGTGCCACCTTTATTATGGTTGAGTTAACTACCCATCCAATCAAGGTTGGCACACCCTAAACCCATCTTAGCGTGAATCAATCACGCCTTAGGAATCCAAAATCGATTTGAGCTCCTAGGTTAATTAGGTATTCCTTAGGATAACCTCCTAGATACCTTCCTAATGACCCTCCTAGGCTTATTAGCCTTGGTCATTTTGGTCTTGCCTAGGTTAAACTTAGGATTGCCTCCCTAACAACCTTATTGGTGGCCATCCTAGGTTTCTTCGAAACCTTGGTCACTAGGCACAAACCTTGGTCAACTATAGGAATGACTTTCCCATTGACCGTGGTCTTCCTAGACCTAGTTAGTGTCCCATAGTCAAACGGAACACTATGGTAAGTCACCTTGCACTTAGGTTTGTGACCCAAACCATTCTTGCCCTTGGTTGACTTTTGACTCTTAGGTCCTAGATGTTGACTTTGACTTCTTGACCTAGGAGTTTGACCATTAGACCCTTTAGATTGATTTTGTATCTTATTTAGGTATTTTTCTCAAGCCTTGACCTCAAGGCTTGGTTCTCTAATTCTAATTGCCCAATTTTAGAATTTTTATTTAACTCTTGGGCATTGACTTTCTTGGCATAATGCCTAGTCCATTTTGGATTAAACCTAGATGTTCTTGGATTTTCTTAATAGATTTCTTAGGTATTGTTTTTCTAAGGACATTAGTCCCAAATTTCTCCTTATTCTTAAGGTGAACATTCTTAGCTCCTAAACACATATGTTTGTTATTTCTAGCATGCTCTTTATGATACATACCACAATTGCTAAAAATTAGTTCTAGCATGCTTTTAATACTTAAATTAGACGGAGCATTATTTAAATATACCTTAGGGTTTGCCTTAGTGGCTTCCCTTACTTGTAATGCTCCTTCTTGGGTCTTTTGCTCCCCTAGGGCATTGATTTTGGTAATGCCCCTGCTGTTGCAGCACTTGAAGCAAAATGACTTGCTCCTTGCTCTTTAGACTTGGAGAACCGGGCGTCCGCTTGACTTTTGTTGACTTTTAGGCGCGGAGGAGCTTTCTTGATCCTCTTTGGGCATTTGCTCTTGTAATGCCCATACTCCCTACACTCAAAGCACATAATATGTTTTTTATTTACAACTAAATTGCTTTGAGTTACCTAGTTCGATGGTGGAGACCGAATTGACTTTGGGCTTCTTCATCTTGGCCAGATGTCGAAGCTTCTTCGAGGTTGCCCGGTGTAGAAGATGGTCTCTCCTCTTCTTCTATTTCCTCTTCCGATCCGGAAGTTGACTCTCACTTCCTCCCGATTCTCACTTTCACTTGAGGATGAGCTCTCTTCTTCGGTCTCTCCTCTTCCTAATCTTCTTGGACCGATTCGGGATTTTCGTGGAACTTGATCAACTTGTTCCACAATTCCTTGGCATCCCTATAGCTTCCTAATCTAGACAAAATATCGTTAGGTATCAAATCAATTAGCATTTTTGTTACCTTAACGGTTGTCTTGAATTTTTCCGTTGCTCCTCGGTCCCATCTCTTCATCTTGAGGATTTCAGCTTTCTCCTCTCGAGCATCAAAACCTATAGTCACGAAACCAATTTTCTATATTTGTCATTAGAAAATATTGCATTCTACCTTTCCAATACGCAAAATGTTCGGTTGAAGGAAGGTGGGATGTTGACGCCGCCACCCAATTTTTCTTGAAATTCCATATTCTTCCTCTAGCTTCTTCAACTCTCGGCGGTTAGTCCGTAGAAGAGCCCTGCTCGATACCACTTGTTAGGACCTTTGTAACGCTAGAGGGGGTGATTAGCGAATGGAATTCAATCGCGTTGTGTCTACAAATTCTGCTAGCAATGGAATATAGATAATACAATAACAATAATGAAAACACAACACGCTAACACGAGTATATAACGTGGTTCGAACCGCACGGTTCCTACTCCACGGATCGGGCTCAAATGAGCCCTAGCGATGCCAATCACACACCACTATCAAATAACTCCTTCTCGGAACAATCCGGAGGTGGAGAAACCTCGTACAATATGATTACAACAATAATCAAATGAACACAAGCAATATAGTGAAATACAAAGCAATACAAGTAAAGGAAACACTTTACAAATGCTCTTTGAATGCTTGATCACTTGGTTGATCGAGTAGCACTTGAGACCTCAATTGCGCAGACAACTCGCCCCAAATCGCCTCAAAGAACCATGCCTTTTTCTTCCACCACGAGCTCCATATAGCCGAAAAGTCGATCACGACCGATCGGGACCATCACGATCGATGCCACCGTTGTCGTGAGACAACGCTAGTTCCACGCCGGATAAGTCCAACGAACTATCTATCACCGACAGACCATCGGGCCGACCGATGGAGTACTCATCACGACCGAGTCTCGACTCCATTCTCGTCGACCATTTGAGCACCACCGATCGATCACAAGATCACCGATCGCCATTTACCACCGACCGCCATCATTCGTCACCGATCGCTAGGCTATAACCCGCAATAAACCCTAGTTGATTGGCCCACCGACCGCCACATGGCATCACCGACCGCACACCTCAAACATGAGGTTTTAGCCCAAGTATGGTTCCCATACTTGCTAGACCACCCTTAGCCTAGACCTAAGCCTTCTAGCCATCTCCATCACCTCACGCCTCGGATCCTCCAAGTCATCCATGACTTGTTCATCCATCGCTAGCCTTCGATGCTTCCATCGGCTATGTCATGCTAACGGTGTCTACACCGCCAAGGCACATTGGACTTACGCGCCAAGACTCCGCTTGGACTTTACGCCGCCAACCATTGGACTTATGCGCCAAGACTCCCGCTGACTTTACGCACCAATATCAATCCTTGGACTTCAAACGCCAAGACTCAAGCTTGACTTTCCCTTGCCAACACATGTTGGACTTCTCAATTGCCAAGACCATGCTTGGACTTTCCATTTGCCAAGTACTCAAGACTTGGACTTTCCATGCCAAGACCATGCTTGGACTTTCCATTTGCCAAGACTCATGCTTGGACTTTCCTTGCCAACACATGTTGGACTTTCCATTTGCCAAGTACTCAAGACTTGGACTTTCCATGCCAAGACCCATGCTTGGACTTTACATGCCAAGACCCATGCTTGGACTTTACCATGACAATTACATTGTCATATGTTTTTGTCGAAACATCAAAACACATCAAAACATCACTCGAGTCAAACTCGAGTTCTGGTCAATCGTGACCTGGGCCGATTGCACCAACAATCTCCCCCTTTTTGATGTTTGACAAAAACCACACAAAACATTGAGTTAGAACACTAACTCAATTCCCTTACCAATTATCCCAAATTGGTAATCTTAAAAACATTCTCCAAAATGTTTTCTCCCAGAATGTTCTCCCCCAAACATTCTCCAAACATTCTCCCCCTTTTTGACAAATAGCAAAAAGGTTTTCTCTCAAAGGAGGTCAATGTCTCATGTCCCAATGAGATCTTACAATCTCCCCCTTGGTTCAAAAATACCTAGGATGCCTACCATCTTCCTAGTGATAAGTCCCATATCACTCAAGAGAGGCAATCCTAATCACTCTCCCAATTTCCAAATTGGGTTTCTAAAAATCCATCAATTTCCCAAATTGATAACATTCCCATAACTTCTCCTTTTCAAGGAGAAAAACACATCCATCATCCCAAGATGGATACCTCCCCCTAAAGGCTTGCTCCCCCTTGACCATTTCACCAACAATGTCCTTGGGGAGTCCCTAAGCCAATAGGAACTCTAAATCATCAAAATTAAGGTTGGAAATTCAACATTGAACTTTCCACCACCTCAATTTGATACTTTGACCTAACACCTCTCCAAATCCATATCCAATGAATTTTCACCCTTCATAATGCTTCCCAAAGCATATCCTCGGGTTAGGAGTGGTTAGGGACCTTTATCAGTGAATTCGGGTTAAACAAACCTTGTCAACCTCAGCCTTGGCAATCGACTCTCGGATAACAATGATCACATAGCCATACCCATCGATCGCCACCCAAGAGCTGATCGATAATCAATCCGATATTTTGATTATCGAAATAATTTCAAAAAATCATAAATAATTATACGTTTATCGAAAAATCACGAAATTTGATATGTATAATACTTATGACCAATACAATGGGTGAAAAATGTTTGAAAATTACTTTACCCATTAAATAGTGACATTGGTACAAAGTTCAAGAACATTGAAATTTACAATGTTTTGGCCCTACTTTGTATCAACTTCATCAATGGTGATTGCTATCGAAGATAGACTTCACCAAGGTTTTTCAAAATGATTTTAAAATGTTTTCAAACCTTATCTTGGACCATAATTTATTGGCTATATACATATATTAGCTTTCCTTATGATTTTTGGTGATAATTAAAATAAGTTTGAGTTCATCTAGATGCACTACCGATGCACCTTGAACCTAACCTATTATCCTAGCATCTCACATGTATTTAGGGTGTATACATACACATACATGTCAATTAGATGTGAGATGTGGGTTTTGTTCTCCTAATCTAGAGTTTTATGCATTTTCTAAAGCAACTCTACTTGATTCCCTTATAAGCTGGGACTCAAGTCATGCCATAGTCCTTAAATCAATTTTAATCAAGTTAATGCATGAATGTATGATCATGGCATAAATAATAGTATTATTAAAACGTGGCCAATGATCATGATGTCATGGCATAAGATGAGATCTAAAAGACACATGACATTTATCCTTAATTCTAAAGCATAATCATGACATATAAAATGATTAAGAATAAACATGATGTCATGACATGGCATATGGTAGCAATACAATTATACAAATATTCATTCATACACACAAGATTTTTTCAGAAATAAGGATTTCATTTAAACTTAAATTTGTCTTTTACAATCAAAAAGAAGATTGGCTAAGCTCAATCTTACTACAAACATTGACAACCACAAAAACAATATCCTCTAATCGTCCGTAGGAGGTGGCGATGGAGGTTGCTGCTGACTCAGAGTCCAGGCCCGCATCATCTCTAGCATATCGCGATCGCTCGCTCGCGCCTCTGGTCTCCTCCATCCTATCGGCGTGTGCAAAGCCGCCGCCTCGCTAATAACTCTGTCGATACCGAGTCAACCGATCACGATAATCTCAATCTGCACTCCAGCCGGCCACGACGAACTGATGGACCAGACGCTGATGTGTCTGCCGGCATCTGGTCATCCTCATCATAGGTGTCCGCATCCTCATCGTCCTCTACTGCATCTCTGGGCTGCGGAGGAGGCTGTCTCTGCTTCGGTGGTCGTGGCGCCAACTCCATCTCGCGCCCATCCAGTAAGCCGCTAAGGAGAAGTTACGAATCGATATACAGACATCGTACACTTAGATGGCCGCAGAGAGCCCTATGGATGTTAATGCCTACGAGTCGAGCCATGCTGTGATGATATGTCCAAATGGCATATGCACTTTCCCTTGTACAGGGGAAGTGAAGTTTACAATGCAATGGAAGATGTTCAATGCAAAGTTTATGTCTAACTGAAGACGCATAGCATATAGAAGAAAGAGATGGGGAGGCCGAATCTTAGCGGACCAGTGACAATGAAAACACCCAACAATGACCTTATAAAGGACATTGTCAGTCTGCATAACAACTCGATGATAGAAAATAGGTTTTGGGCGGTGGACGTGGATAACCAAAAATGCGCTCATGCATGGACTCCATAGTGATATGGGCAAAAGGCTCAGGTAGGGGAAAGTCCATGGTAGGGTAGAAGATAAAGGTATCATTTGACGGCCTACACTCGAGAAACTCCTGCAGTATTGCAGGAGTGAACTCTAAATCGCGTTTTGCAACGCGAGTAGTGTATGTAGGGCCGTCATCTACCTTTTTAAGGTTTTGATAGAATTCCTTAATAAGGTCATCATTGATTGGATGCGTGCACAAGACGATCTTCATCAAATTGTAGTATGCAATGAGTTCCATGACGTCACTACAATGCCTATCGAAAAAATTCCTATCTATGTACCTAACCAACATAGGTTGGTACAACCGAGATTCACTCTCGGATGGATCATTCCTACGGGCTCTCCTATTATGAATGTAATGTGATGATATGCAATGCAATGGCAACAATACGCGATTAGATAAACCTACATTGTAATGGAAATGAAAATTAGGGCTCGGAAAGAAGAATCGTTACTTAGGCGCCATGTGTGTGTCGGAGGGAAGACTCAAAAGTTGCTGAGGATCACCGGAAAAGTCGCCGGAAAGCTTCAGCCGTCGGAACCCTAAACGGAACAAAGACAATAACCCCTAAATCGCGTGAACCAGTGCTCCAAGATAGGTCAAAACAAAGGAAGGGGAGAGACATGCTTATCAACCTAGGACTTTGGAAGGTTGACACGCCGGAAGAGCTGGTCGGAGAGGGAGACGGCGATCGGAGATCGAAGGAGGAAGAAGCTTTCGTCGCGTGAAATGCCGAACCCTAGCGGTTCGCGTTTTAAAAACACGATTCAGTCGACTGATGTGGAGCATCAGTCGACTGATAGCGGTTTAACACTGGGTTTACCGAGCTGGCGATCGATCCGGCCGGCTATGATCGCTGAACCTTCTCGTAGCGTCAAGAGCATCACGATCGATGTTGCTCATCACGATCGATGTGTATATCACTCGGACCGCTCGTCGAGACTCACTCGATGGCCTTCTCGGTGAATAAGATACCATCGATCGGTGATGGACCACATCAGTCGACTGATGGTCGATCAGTCGAGTCATGGAGCTAGCACTCGATCGATGGCCGATCGTATCGTGTTATGTGTTATCGACCGACGATCGATAATCGAATTTTATCATCTTAATTGTTCCATTTTATCACGTTAGATCTTGTATCTTGAATGTATTGATGTTATACTTTTATTTATGTATTTGTTCATGTATTTTAATGTTTTATTTCATTTTTGCAAACATTAACATTCAATGATTTCCAAAACCTAACATCTCACCCTTTCTAAGTGTTGAAATACACAATCAAGGTAAAAGACTTGTTTTGTGAGATGTAATCTATCCTAGACATTCATTTCATGCAAACATATGGTAAAACATATGAAGCATGGTGAATACAAGACATCAAGTTGTGTGGCACTTGAGTATCACTCTAGATATTACCTTTACATCTTAACCACACATTTCTTGATACATGACCTTCCCAAGTGTGCCAATAATCAAAAGTACACACTATGACCTCTAAATCTAGATAGTGTCAATTTTATTGATTTTCATGTTTTCAAGATATATATTGACACAACCTAAAATTCTTTGAAATTAAAACTCAAGGATATTTCCAAAGTAACCATAACCTTGAAAGTAACCTTAAAGTGCCACCTTTATTATGGTTGAGTTAACTACCCATCCAATCAAGGTTGGCACACCCTAAACCCATCTTAGCGTGAATCAATCACGCTCTTAGGAATCCAAAATCGATTCGAGCTCCTAGGGTTCATTAGGTATTCCTTAGGGATAACCTCCCTAGATACCTTCCTAATGACCCTCCTAGGCTTATTAGCCTTGGTCATTTTGGTCTTGCCTAGGTTAAACTTAGGGATTGCCTCCCTAACAACCTTATTGGTGGCCATCCTAGGTTTCTTCGAAACCTTGGTCACTAGGCACAAACCTTGGTCAACTATAGGAATGACTTTCCCATTGTGGTCTTCCTAGACCTAGTTAGTGTCCCATAGTCAAACGGAACACTATGGTAAGTCACCTTGCACTTAGGTTTGTGACCCAAACCATTCTTGCCCTTGGTTGACTTTTGACTCTTAGGTCCTAGATGTTGACTTTGACTTCTTGACCTAGGAGTTTGACCATTAGACCCTTTAGATTGATTTTGTATCTTATTTAGGGTATTTTCAAGTTTCTCAAGCCTTGACCTCAAGGCTTGGTTCTCTAATTCTAATTGCCCAATTTTAGAATTTTTATTTAACTCTTGGGCATTGGACTTTCTTGGCGAATGCCTAGTCCATTTTGGATTAAACCCTAGATGTTCTTGGATTTTCTTAATAGATTTCTTAGGTATTGTTTTTCTAAGGACATTAGTCCCAAATTTCTCCTTATTCTTAAGGTGAACATTCTTAGCTCCTAAACACATATGTTTGTTATTTCTAGCATGCTCTTTATGATACATACCACAATTGCTAAAATTAGTTCTAGCATGCTTTTTAATACTTAAATTAGACGGAGCATTATTTAAATATACCTTAGGGTTTGCCTTAGTGGCTTCCCTTACTTGTAATGCTCCTTCTTGGGTCTTTTTGCTCCCCCTAGGGCATTGATTTTGGTAATGCCCCGGTTGCCGGCACTTGAAGCAAATGACTTGCTCCTTGCTCTTTAGACTTGGAGAACCGGCGTCCGTTGACTTTTGTTGACTTTTAGGCGCCGGAGGAGCTTTCTTGATCCTCTTTGGGCATTTGCTCTTGTAATGCCCATACTCCCTACACTCAAAGCACATAATATGTTTTTTATTTACAACTAAATTGCTTGAGTTACCTAGTTCGATGGTGGAGACCGGAATTGGACTTTGGGCTTCTTCATCTTGGCCAGATGTCGAAGCTTCTTCTTGAGGTTGCTCCGGTGTAGAAGATGGTCTCTCCTCTTCTTCTATTTCCTCTTCCGATCCGGAAGTTGACTCCTCACTTCCTCCCGATTCCTCACTTTCACTTGAGGATGAGCTCTCTTCTTCGGTCTCCTCCTCTCCCGACTCAAGACTTGGACTTTCCATGCCAAGACCCATGCTGGACTTTACATGCCAAGACCCATGCTTGGACTTTACCATGACAATTACATTGTCATATGTTTTTGTCGAAACATCAAAACACATCAAAACATCACTCGAGTCAAACTCGAGTTCTGGTCAATCGTGACCTGGGCCGATTGCACCAACAAAATGTACGGACTGGATCTCCACAACTCTGGATAGATGGATCAGAATCAACTTCTTTCATCGAACGGTCCCATAATGTTCAGATCTAATCCCTTGATCGATTTGCCTTTGATCATGATGAAAGACCCAGATTAATCCAGTTTGGAATGATCCTTCTAGTCCTAGATGAAATCATATTTGATCCAACGTGAGTCTAGTCCAGTGGCTCATCTCGATCTCTTACAAATAAAGATAAATTTTGCATATAAGTCCAAAATATAGGAGAATTTACAATTAGGTCCAAAAGATGATCCAACTCATAAAATATGTAAATAATCAACAATTAAACACATGAGAGGATTAAAATGATGATATTAAGGACCGAAATAATACAACAAAATGATAGTTATTAGCATTTTGTGCTCACGATATTCCCATCAATCGACTGCTATCCCTCGGCAGTTGACTGCCAACCACAAAACTGCAGTCTAACACCAGTCAAACCCTAGTCGACTTGGATCAGTCGAACCGTCACCTATGCCAGTCGACTGTTGTCGGGCAAAACATCAAACACCAAGTTGTTTGAGCATTCGACCGTCGGGTAAACCCTCAAACATCAAGTTTGAGCCTCCGACACTCAGTCTTAGCCACTTGGCCAACTCTACCTTATTCCTCATGGAGTTCCCCACCGAAGCTCCCTTCCCTTGGCCTACATCCCTCGGATGCACCAAGCGCACGACTTCGCAATGCCATCCTTCGCGTCTCATGCCCTCGAAGTATGCTTCCCTTGGGCCTCACTCCATTCCCTCCATGTCCGGCGGTCCCTCGGATACACCAAGTGCACGGCTTCGCAATGCCATCCTTCACCAACTCAAGAACCCCGAGCCTAGTAAACTTACCAAGTCCTCAAGACTTCCCACATGCACCAAGCACACGACTTTGCAATGCATTTCTCACCAAGCACCAAGCGCACGGCTTCACAATGCTTTGGACTTTTCCACACCAAGCTCCATGTTTGGATTTTCCATGCCAACTCCATGTTGGACTTTCCCATGACAATACCATGTCATGAGTTTTGTCTATCATCAAAATACTATCAAGGTACTGCTCGAGTCAAACTCGAGTCAATCTGGGCCGATTGCACCAACAGAGAGATCATTAGTAGGAAGGAAATACAAATAGAGAAGATTCCCACTGAAAGGAACTTAGCGGATCCTTTAACTAAGACATTACCTCAAAGTAAGTTTGAGGGTCATGTTAGAGCTTATGGTATTGGATACCATAGCGATTGGCATTAGGCCAAGTGGAAGTTTGTTAGTAATATATGAGAGATGTCCTAAGGCAATCGCCATATGTTTGAACCATTTATATGATAAATGAAGATTCACTATTTGAGTATATATGTTTTCATGTATTTGATTAGATCTTAAACTCATTTACTGAATGTCCATGATATGATTCACAGCATGAGAGAATTTGTGATTGGATCACAACTAGGGAGTATCTCTACATGTGTAATTGTGATGTATCGAAATTATCCCTAGTCGATGAATTGATGGATTTGGACACCATCAATTCTGTCGAGACTAGCATGAGATATACTCCTTGGTGTATCCAAACAGTTGATTCTTACTAGATGGAGACATTGTGATGTCCGGAGTTAATCGTGGATGCTAGTTATGGTGACTAGTTCATTGGAGTGACCAACTGTAAAACTTCATATGGTTCTCTGCATATATAGATATGTCAATGAAGTTCTTACTGCAGCTTAAGTGCGATGTTCCTTTGACTTATGGTATTCAAGTCATCTTGGTCATGAAGACTTATGCTTTGACATCTTAAGAAAACATCTCTGAGGAGATATAGACCCGGAATGATTGAGCATAAGTCGAAGTGATTGAAGGTGTTTGAATAGCCTATAAAGGATTCATCACTCTTTGCGAGAAGATGTATACCCATGGCCTCTCGTCGGATTGTTACTAAAGTCTTTGGCCAAAGCATTACATGTTTAGAGTAAGGTACTCTTGGATACATATGCAGTAACTAGAATCCGTAGGACGAGAAAATGATACTTGGGCTAGGTGTGACATAGTCAATCTAGTGGGGACTGACACTATAGACCATGTCCTGAACTAGGTGGGTATAAGATGCGTGAAGGGAACGAGGCACGATTCATTGTAGCTGCTAAAGGGTTTTAGAAATAGTTCTGGATCAACCGTTGATCTTTCGGTTAATTGAGGATCATGATGTACTACTAGGTGCCACTCATGATCATTCTATAATTAATGGTTAATTATAGACGGCCAACATAAATCAAGAACCTATTTGGTCACACGCACAACGAGCGGAATCCGAAGGATTTAAAACGAGCTTGAGAATGAGATTCTCAGACCGAGAGAAACTAGGTTTGGTTGGACCAAACAAGGATCGAACATGAAATCGTTTCAGTCGCAATGGAAGCATGGATGGGTCATGTCTTATGAAGACATGATGGATGAACCAAATTGGTTTGGTTCTAATCCAATGGTGAAGGATAAACCAAAGGGGTTTGGTTTGTTTTAAACGAATGAACCAAAGTTGGTTATGTTGGTTTTAACTTAAAATAGACCAACGCGGTTTGGTTTATTTTAACTTAAAGTTAATGGAGTGGGTTAACGGGTTTTTGGTTATAAACCAATAACCGTTAGGAGAATTTGTTCTCTATAAAAATAGGGCTTAAAGGTTTTGTGAAGACCTAACCCTAATTTTGTTGTTGCCCCTCTCTCTCTTCTTATGGTGCCGCCGCCCAACAAGGTTGCCACCCAACCTTTGTTGCTGCCCACCCCTTGTGCTGCCATCCAAGCTCCTACCGGTGATCCTCCGGTGACCCTCCAGTGATCTTCCTTGGCTCGGCGACAAGGTGAGCACCTAGCTTTCCTTATTTGGCCAGCACAAGTTCTCCACCAAAGCTGTCCAGTTTTCTGGACAGCTTATTTCCTTCCTGTCGGAGCATCATTTGGATGACGTTTGGAGCTCTGACAATGTCTACCTTACCGGGAATTCGATCTCCAGTAATCCTCATAGGTGGAGGATGAAGGATTCGTCAAACGGTTGATGAATACCTCTCTGGAGAAGCAAGTTTTGGGGACTCATTTTTGAATCCGAATTTTGATTCGGATTGTGATCTTCTCTCGATCACATCATCTTCGACACGAGGCTAGTGACTCGTATGAAGACGAGGCTCGTGGCTTTGTGAAGTCATCTCGACGATACTCGGTGTATTTACAGATAGAGGCGATTCTAGCGAGAGTCGCTCCAGTTGATACCTTTCCCGCTACACGTGATTCATCAGGTATACCTAGAATAAATTCCTTTTATTGCAAAATTTGAAACTACGATTATATCTACACATGTTATACTATGCATGCGTGTGGTGTGTGTGTTGTAATAAATTAGATTTATTGCCTTTTATTTCTTTCGCTGTGCACATGTTTATGAAACATGTTCGAACATACACTCGCCGCGGTGCCGGAAACCCAACATTCTTGCTATATGCTCAAGCAACGAGGCACTATCAGTGCTCATCGCGGTGAGAAGCACAGTGTTTCTGCTCGGGCAATGAAGTGTTTGCGTTGTACACTCCATGCTCAAGATCGTTCAGTGCTCGACTCGATGTGAAATGGACAATGCTCATGCTCGGTTGTGAAATGAGGCAAGTGCTCGGGTGAAGCATGTGGTGCTCGAGTTGAGCGAATACAGTACTTGGTACTCGATGTTGATGAAGGGAGCATCACACCTATGTTTTGATGTATGAGCAAAGTTTAAAGTTAGGATAATCATGTGATTTGATATGTGTTAAGTGTGCAGGCTTAACAGGAAAGTCCTAGTAGGTCGAGTGGATTAGATACTAGGAAAGGGTCTTAACAGATCATGAGGATCGAATACTAGACATAAAGTCCAGATGGGTCGAGTGAACTGAACATCTGATGGAAGACTGGTTGGGTCAGAAGACCATACAACTAGCAGGAAGCCCAACTGGGTCAGGGAGGCCGAATAGCTGGCATGAAGACCTAGTGGGTCAGATCAGATGTCAAGTAAGGTAAGTCTGGGAGGACAACCGGCAGGTAAGCCTTGAGTGAAAAGGTAAGGTCGAGTCCTCAGTAGGAGGATAACGTAGGCATCGATCCGATGGAAGGTTCGTGTTAGATTCGGAAGTCGAGATTGGGCAGTATTACTACTGTCATTTCATATTATACTGTGTATTGTGCTAATCTAATTTTTTAGGTCTCCAAGCGATTGAAAAGATTTCAATCGCCTCATACCCAGTCGACTAAGTATGGGCCAGTCAATTGGGATGCCGAGTAGGCAAGGCAGGTTGTCGATCGACTGGAGATCCTGTGATTGAGATAGTAGGTATTCTAGTCGACTAGGGAGGTCCAGTCGATTGAGATAGTAAATTTCTCGAATAGCAGAGGAGCGGAGCCAACCAACTTGGACTAGAAATCCCGGAATACTAAATCGACGAGCTGATTTGGAGTTGACTAGAGGGTGTTCTAGTTGACTGGAAAAGACTTATAAAATAAATGGAGGACCAACTCCGAAGTAAGAATTGCTAATACACCGAAGTGTTGTCTTCTTCATTCCTCATTTGCAGAAGCTGCTTCACGTTGTCATTCCACACAACAAACACATCGAGTCTCATTTCTGAGCTTCAAGTGTCGATATACTTAGCTTCTTTTTGTATCTTTCACTTTACTTGTACTTAAATTCATAAGGATAGATAGTATGTTATCTTATCTTTTATTATTATAAAAAGTAAATCCCTCTAAAGTCGAGAGTTCTTGAATCAAAGGATCTTTTAGTGATTGCCCGACGAGGTGACCCTAGGAAGGATTACGACCCTTGGAGTAACAACTTGGTTAGGGTTGTGAACCAAGTAAAAAAGACTTATCTACTTGTCTTATCTTATCTTCCATTGTATATTACTCTCAATTTTGAAAAGTGAAAAGAAAAGATTTTTAAAATATAAAGAAAAATTATAAACACCGAGATTCACCCCCTCTCTCAGCAGAACTCAATTCTACAATTGGTATCAGATCATGCGAGGGGGGGGGGCACTCCGATTTTGGTGAAACCACTGAGGTGAGCATTCAAAGTTTTCTTTATATCATTTCCTTTCTCTAATTTTAATTTTTGCATTAGATTAAGTTTTTCTTACACTTATCAAATTTACTCTAGTTTAAGTTGTCTCTACATTTATAATTCTAGAAATTTTTTGCCCTAAATAAATATTCTACAAATTAATTTTTAAAATTAAAAAATATCGCATTTAGAAAGATATAACACTGTTCACTCTTCTCTCTTTAATGGAGAGGACTTTAGTTATTGGAAGAGGTAAATGGAGTGCTTTTTGAAAACTGGCCTCGAGATTTGATTTTCTATTAGAAAAGGTTTTGTTATTTTGGTAGACTACTCAGGAGAGTTGTTAGATCCAAAGAAATGGACCATAGATATTAGAAGAAGAGCTCAAGTCGATTATAAGGCTCTCAATGTAGGAACGATGTTGGCCGGCTAGAGGGGGGGGGGTGAATAGCCTTCTTTCGTCGTATGAGCGGAAGTCATTCTTAATTGTCTACAAGTAATGTTAGCGCAAGCGGAAATATAAAACAAAGACAATTAAGAAACAAACAAAAGATAAACAATGCTAACAAACAAGATATAACATGGTTCACGACCTCGCCGCTAATCCACGATCCGATTCGTCTCCGATGAATCACTCCGCAACCAATCCACTATTGGTCTCTCCCTTTAGCCCAAGCAAGGTGGAGGTAAACCTTTACAACAAGAGATCACTCCTTCTTTTACAATAAATATGAAAGAAAACTAGAAGAAGGAGTTTGAGCTTTGTGGGGCACTTAGTAGAATGTTTTGAGCATGAAGATTAACCATCTACAAGCCCCCACCCTCTCTTTTTATAGAGAGGAAGCAATTCTTCCCGTTGAGCACTATCAGTCGACTGATGTCGACTCCAACGGCTTCTGACCAGGCCGGATTCGTGGGATCCACAGCCAATTCTCCAATAGTGATATGATCAGTCGACTGATGTCGACTTCCAGTCAAGTGACCCGCGAGTTCGACTAGCTTCGTGCGTGAGCGTGAACGATCGATCGATCCGCTTCCTTAAGCAGTCGACTGATGTCGACTTGATCCAATAGCTAACACCCGATTTCCAATCATCTTGATAGCACCGCCATGACATGGCAATGATCGTGCCGTAAAACTCAAACTTAACATCCGTTTGAGCTTCCGACGGTCGGGTAAACCTCAACCCTTGCGGTTGAGCCTCTGACACTCAGCCATTCAGCCAAGTTCACCTAATGAGCTACTTACAATTCACTCATTCTCTCATCTCACTTGAAGTCCCTCGCCAAAGCTCTCTTCGTTCGCGGCCACGTCCCTTGGCAGCATCAACCGCACGACTCTGCAATGCTCCTTTGCGTCTCTTGCCCTCGAAGTCTGCTTTCTTGGCTTCGCTTCAAGTCATCTCGTCCGGCGGTCCCTCGGCAGCATCAAGTGCACGACTCTGCAATGCTCCTTCTCCGACTCAAGCACGAGGTTGTGAGTGGTGACACTTGCCTAAGCTCCATGTGCGAATTACTAAGTCCTGCAAGACTCCAACGCACATATCAAATCCAATCATCCTAACTTAAACTCTTTGCCACACACATCAAAATCATATCACAGGTTGATTTCCCTAACACTCAACACCTTGCAATGCGGACTAACTAAAAAAGAGCTCAATAGGGTTGGATCATTCAAAAATTCTAAAGAACTTTGAGATAAATTAATAGAATTGCATGAAGGAACAAATGTCACTAGGATATCTAAACGAGACATGTTGCTAAATAAACTCTTCAATTGTAAAATGTTAGAGGGTGAAAACTGTTGGTGTAATCGACCTAGGTCACGATTGACCAGACTCAAGTTGGACTTGAGTAGTATTTTGATGTTTGACAATGTTTTGGGGATGTTGTTGGTGCAATCGACCCAGGTCATGATTGATCGGACTCGAGTTTGAATCGAGGGATATTTTGATGTTTGACGATGGTTTGACCATTGTTTGACTATATGGTTGACATGGGATTGACCATATAATGGAGAATTCCAAGTCATGGTACTTGGCAAGGAAAGTCCAAGCATGGATCTTGGCAAGGGAAAGTTTAAGCTTGAGTCTTGGAAATTGAAAAGTCCAACATGGGTTGACATGGAAAGTCCAAGCATGGGTCTTGGTAAGGGAAAGTCCAAGCTTGAGTCTTGACAATTGGAAAGTCCAACATGGATTGGCAAGTAAAGTCCAAGGGGTGATATTGGCAGCATAAAGTCCAAGCGGGAGTCTTGGCAGCATAAGTCCAATGGTTGGCGGCATAAAGTTCAAGCGGGAGTCTTGGCAGCGTAAGTCCAATGTGCCTTGGCGGTATAAATAAACTTAGCATGACAATAGCCGATGGAAGCACCTGAAGGCTAGCATATGGATGAACAAGTCATGGATGACTTAGAGGGATCCGATAGGCGCGAGGCTGATGGAGGTGACTAGAAGGCTTAGGTCTAGGCTAAGGGTGATCTAGCAAGTATGAGGGCATCATACTTGGGGTTAAACCTCATGGATGAGGTTATGAGTCGATTGGGACTTTAGACTAGTCAACTGGTCAAGTGTTTTGACACTTGACAGCTGAGTCGACTTGCAGTAGTCGATTGAAATTATGGCCAGTTGAACTGCTCAGAGTTGACTAGTGTTCAACTGCAGAAATAACTGACGATCATTGCCCGGCATTGGCGATCGACTATATGGCAGCGATCGCGCATAGATGGCGATCACTGGTCGAGGTTATGAGAGCAGAATGCTCGGTAGCCGACTGGTCAGTCGACTACAACCCTGGCAGTCAACTGCTGGATTATTGCAGTCGACTACCAGTGTAATCGTTGGCTTGAATATCGACGTGGATTAAGCCGTTGTCTCATAAAGGTACTATTGGCAGTCGACTGGGGCCTTATGGCAGTCGACTGCCAAGCGTGAATCCAACCCGATGTAGGCATAAAAGTAGCAGCTCATGGAGGTTTTCACCATGGTTCATGGAGAGGTTTCTTGAGGCGATTTGAAGGAGAAGTGCAGACACATTTCAGGGTCCTTCAAGATTATTCAAGCAACCAACAAGCAAAGCATTCAAAGCCCTAGTTTGTAAAGTGTTCTTTACATTTCGGTTATATTTTTTTTGGATTTGTTTGTATTACTTTTGTATTCATTTGTAAGAGGTTTCCTCCACCTCCGGAGTGTTTTCCAAGAAGGAGAGTTCATTAGTGGTGGTGTTTGCATCGCTAGGGCTCATTCAAGCCCAACCCGTAGAGTAGGAACCTTAAGGTTCCGAACCATGTTATATCATCGTGTTTGTGTGCTTGTGTTTTTTGTTATTTCTTTATTATTTGTATTTCTGCTACGTATAACAAGTTTTGTAGCAAGCACGATCGAAATCCATCAAGCGACATACGAAACGCTATTCACCCCCTCTAGCGACGGTCAATTCCCAACAAGTGGTATCAGAGCGAGGCCCCTCTTCAAGGTTTAACAACTAAGAGAGCACCGCTAGAGGGTGAAGAAGAAGATGGAATTTGAAGAAAGACTAGAATGAGATATCAACACACCGGTTCTATATGCGCTTTATGGACGAGAAGACTTCAATCAATGGAAGGAAAGGATTGAAGACTTTATCATGATGAGGGACTTCAAAGATTGGTCCGTATTGATGGAAGGCTTCGAACCTCCTAGGGATAAGAAGGGAGATGTCCTCAAATTAAAGAAGTGGACTCAAGAGCAATGCCTAAGGTTCAAGACCAAAGTTAAAGTAACAAAACTTTTAGAAGATTTGATACCTAATGATATTTTATCTAGACTAGGTGAATATCAAGATGCCAAGGAGCTTTGGAGCAAATTGGCAAAACTCCATGAAGGACCATCACCGGCTTCAAGTGAAGAACAATCACAAGAAGCCGAAGAATATTCATTGGCTCAAGAAGAGGAGGAGGCCGAAGAAGAAAGCTCATCCTCACAAGAAAGTGAGGATTCGGAAGTTGATAGAGAATCAACATCCAGATCGGGATCGGTGGAAGAAGAGGAAGAAGTAGAAGATGTTGGGGATCGAAACGGCTGACTAGAGGGGGGTGAATAGCCCTCAATCGATGGATGTCATAATTTACTCGTCTACACACAAGATTAGCGCAAGCGGAAATAATAAAACAAGACAAGCAAATAAACAAAAGAGAATACAAACAATAACACCGAGATGTAACGTGGTTCACGGCTACGCCGCTAATCCACGGTCCGATTCGTCCAAGGTGAATCACTCCTCCAAATCCACTAGATCTCTCCTTTGCACCAAGCTAGGTGGAGGTAACCTCTTTACAATTTCTCTTCTTACAATAGAATGGAAATAAAGCAAGTAAGAAGAGTGGAAAAACCCTTAGAGCACTTTGGGAGAAGATTAGAGCATAAGCATTAGCCTCCCAAAGCCCCATCCCATTCCTCTTTATAGAGGAAGAGGGTTTCTTCCCGTTGACACAGGAGCGCAGTCGACTGATGTCCCAATTAGTCGATTGGTCCTGTAGCCGTTGCCCAATAACGACCGCTTTTCAAGTTGGATTTCATCCAACGGTACTGGCATCAGTCGACTGATATTACCATCAGTCGACTGGTGCTCGATCAGTCGAGTCCTCAATGAGGTCGACTCCATTCTGTGCCGTTACTGCATTGCATCGATCACGCCCTTGGTCGATTGATGTCGACAACGATCGGCCCGATGTCGACAAGATCATTGTCGATCCATGGTAGTCGACTGCTTGGGCCAAATGCCCATGAGTCAGACACCAGTCGAACCCAATTGACTCAGAGCAGTCGACTGCCATTCCATGGCAGTCGACTGGTGTCGGAAAATCCCATCCGACACTTAACCAAATGGCCACGTTTCACCTAAGAGCTACATTCGCTCACTCTCATCTCTCGGAGTCCCTCACCTTCGAAGTTCTCTTCGTTCGCGACCACGTCCCTCGACAACATCAGGCGTACGGCTCTGCAATGCTCCTTCGCGTCTCTTGCCTCGAAGTCTACTTCCTCCGGCTTCACTCCAAGCTCCTCATCCGGCGGTCCCTAAGATGCTCCAAGCGCACGACTTCCGCAAAGCCATCCTTCACCGACTCAAGGACTGATTCATGAGTTGTGAAACTCGCCACGACTCCATGTACAAATTACTATGTCCTGCACGACTTCAACGTACATATCAAATCAACATAACAAACTAACTTAAACCCTTTGCCACACACATCAAAACCTAATCATGGAAAGAGATTGCCCTAACAATCTCCCCATTTTTAATGTGTGACAATCCGTTTAAGTTAGGTAAAAACATTTGATAAAAATTTCTAAGGTAAGAAAGCATGTAAACATAAACATGATATAGCAACATGCAACTCCCCCTTAATCCATGAAACTCTCTCTCGCCCTATCATAATTTACTTAAACATAATCATTTCTCCTCCTTTGACACCATCAAAAAGATTAACACCAAATTATAAACTCATGACATCAAGTATAATAGAAGGAAAATACCAAAAGTTAGTCTAAAACCTGAATTCGGCCTTAACTAGTCTGATTTTCAGGCCACTAGTCAACTGGTTCAGACTACCAGTCGACTGACACACTGTTTTCAGGAGTTCTGATTTCCGGGGTGAATTTCAAAAATGTATTAAAAATTCCAAAAAATTCAAAAAATCATGAAATTTGGGGAACATATTTCTTGTAAGGTTCTTTATCAGTGAAAAATAGTTTTTTATGAAAAATAATTATATTTTCACGTATTTGCCAAAAATCCAAAAGCTTTAAAAACCACTAGGTTTTTGATCATGTGAGTGTCAAGTTAAACACCTAGTTTTGGTTCCAATTGTTTCAAAACATGAATACATAGATTTTAGATTAAGAAATTGTTTTGAAAACATATGAAATATCCAACCATAATCTTTGGGCAATATGTCTATGAATTAAACATAAGCCTTCCCCATGATTGGTCTAATATTGCTATTTTGATACTTTAAATGACCATCTAAATGCCATAGGCATTAGTGGACATTTGTATCATCCTAACATCTCACTCATGCTAAGTTTTCAATCATGGTAGCCTATAGTGAGTGTGAGATGTATCCTAGAGGTATTTGTATATACTTAACCATTATATTCATGCAATTCTATCAAGGTTAAGTATCACCCTAACAATCCACATGATCATAATGACATATATGAATGAATTACACATTATGATCATTAAATACATGTATTCATCGAGTAATAATCATGCATTAGGTATTACATGATGATAATTAGCAAATATCACCTAAGGCATGATTTAAATCCTATTTCTCATGATGATGTGCCAAATTTCAAAATCATAAATCATGATTGCAAACATACATAGCAATTACATTAATCATCATGATTTAAGCATTATTAACTATTTATAGGCACGTTATCATCACCTAATACTATTTCAAAATGTTGTCCCGCCATCCTAAGTCAACCAAAATATGATATAGGTCAATTGCATATGGTTGACTACCCTAGGGGTTTTCTAACCCTTAAGGATGGATTTTGGAACCCAAAATAAGTTCTTGCCTATGGGGTTCACTATATACTCCTTAGGAATTCATTTCCTAGATATTACTTTCTTCTTATCTTGTCCCCTAGCAATTAGGCATTTGTAGGCCTTTTCATTTTTCTTTTCTTTATAACCTAGGCCCTTTTTATTGAAGCTAGCTCTTTGGCTCCCTATGATCATGTTCAAGGTGTTGGAGCCTATAGTGAATTTTTCTAGGGCTTTTGTCAAATAATCTACCTTTTTCCTTAAAGCCCTATTTTCATCCATACATGCATCACTAACATTAAATGGCATATATTCATGTGAGCATGCATCATCATGGCAAGAAGAAATATTTTCATTTTGATTTAAGCATGCTTTTTCTAGTTTATTTTCTAAGTCCTTAATTTTATCTAGCATGCTCTTATTTTTCTTCTTTGCTCTAAATAAATCCCTAGTTAAGCTAGAAACTATGGAAACTATTTTCTTAGGAGAGGCATTCGTTACCATAGTTTCCATGTCTTCTTCTTCTGATGAGGAGGATGAGGAAGCTCCCCCTTCACTTGAGCTCTCTCCACTTGAGCTTGATCCTTCATTTTCGGAGGAGGAGCAATCCAAATCGTCAAAGGCCATCAATGCAAGGTTGGAATAGACTTGTTCCTCTTCTTCGGATGAGGATGAGGAGGAAAGATCATCCCATGTCTTGGCTTTGAATGCTTTGGCCTTCCCCTTTTCCTTTGCCTTCTTCTCCTCTTTCTTCTTGCTCCCCTTTTTCTTCTTCTTTTCTTCTTTCTTCTTCCTCTCTTCTTTGCTCTTGTTTAGGAGAGGACAATTGTCCCTTATGTGCCCCTCTCCTTGGCAATTGTAGCATATCACCTTCCCCCTTGGTCTTCTATTCCTATCATTAGATTTGTTAAATCTAAAACCTTTTAAAGCACGTCTTACCCTCCTTACCATATAGGCCTCTTCGGTGCTATCCATGGAGGAGGAGGAGGAAGCTTCATCATCGGAGGAGGAGAGGATCTCTATCTTCTTCTTCCCCTTGTTGGCCAATAATGCTACTCCTCTTGAAGGTTTGATTCTAGGCTCTTCAACTATTCCTTCAAGTCTTGTTTCATGAAGCTCCATTGTTGAGAAGAACTCCTCCAAGGTGCTCACTTCTAAATTCTTCAAAATATAGAAGGAGTCCACCATGGAGCTCCACTTTGAGGACCGCGGAAAGACATCTATAGCCTTCATAACCATATCCCGGTTTGATAGCTTCTCACCTACACTTAACAAACCAGTTATAATTTCCTTGAAACGAGAATGTAAGGAAAGTACCTTTTCTCCCTTTTCTAGTTTAATGTTGTTGAGTTGGGAGCGGAAGACATCTCTCCTTGCTAGCTTGGCCTCGGATGTGCCTTCATGGAGTTCTACAAGCTTCTCCCACATCTCTTTGGCGCTAGCACATTCTCCGATCCGGTTGATCTCTTGTTGAGGGAGCACATTGAGAAGATGATGTTTTGCCTTTGAGTTTGCAAGTTGCTCCTCTCTTTGCTTCTTAGTCCATCGTGATTTTTCGATTGGTTCACCCCTTTCATCCCTAGGCAACTCGAAACCATTTTCCATTATAAGCATAATATCAAAATCGGTCTCGAAGAATACCTCCATTCGCTTCTTCCACCAAGTGAATTCCCCTTCGAACTTTGGCGGATGAATGTTCGAGCCGGCCATCTTTTGATGAAGTGCTTGTTGCGGTAGTTAGTCCGATGACAAGCAACCTCGCTCTGATACCACTTGTTGGGGATCGAAACGACCGGCTAGAGGGGGGTGAATAGCCCTCAATCGATGGATGTCTTAATTTACTCGTCTACACACAAGATTAGCGCAAGCGGAAATAATAAAACAAGACAAGCAAATAAACAAAAGAGAATACAAACAATAACACCGAGATGTAACGTGGTTCACGGCTACGCCGCTAATCCACGATCCGATTCGTCCAAGGTGAATCACTCCTCCAAATCCACTAGATCTCTCCTTTGCACCAAGCTAGGTGGAGGCAACCTCTTTACAATTTCTCTTCTTACAATAGAATGAAAATAAAGCAAGTAAGAAGAGTGGAAAAACCCTTAGAGCACTTTGGGAGAAGATTAGAGCATAAGCATTAGCCTCCCAAAGCCCCATCCCATTCCTCTTTATAGAGGAAGAGGGTTTCTTCCCGTTGACACAGGAGCAGTCGACTGATGTCCCAATCAGTCGACTGGTCTAGTAGTCGTTGCCCAATAACGACCGCTTTCCACATTAGATTTCATCCAATGGTACTGGCATCAGTCGACTGATATTACCATCAGTTGACTGGTGCTCGATCAGTCGAGTCCTCAACGTGGTCGACTCCATTCTGCGTGCCCGCACGCGTCATTCATCGCCGTCCCTTGGAAGTCGATCGATGTCGATGATCGTCACCATTGTCGGCGATCGCTGGGCAAATGCCCATGAGTCGGCACCGGTCGAACCCAATCGACTCGAGGCCGATCATTGCCATTCCATGGCGACCGGGTGTCGGGAAATCCCATCCGACACTTAGCCAAATGGCCACGTTTCACCTAAGAGCTACATTCGCTCACTCTCATCTCTCGGAGTCCCTCACCTTCGAAGTTCTCTTCGTTCGCGGCCACGTCCCTCGGCAGCATCAAGCGCACGACTCTGCAATGCTCCTTCGCGTCTCTTGCCTAGAAGTCTACTTCCTTCGGCTTCACTCCAAGCTCCTCATCCGGCGGTCCCTCGGATGCTCCAAGCGCACGACTTCCGCAAAGCCATCCTTCACCGACTCAAGGACCGAGTCATGAGTTGTAAAACTCGCCACGGCTCCATGTGCGAATTACTAAGTCCTGCATGACTTCAATGCACATATCAAATCAACATAACAAACTAACTTAAACCCTTTTCCACACACATCAAAACCTAATCATGGCAAGAGATTGCCCTAACAGAAGAAGTCTCCACCTCTAGAATTGAGGGGGAGGAAGTTAGGTCATCTTCCACATCGGAGCAACCTCAAGAGGAACCATCAACCTCTGGTCGAGAAGATGAACAAGTTCAAGAGGCTCCCACCATTGACCTAAGTAACTCAAGCATATTAATTCAAAATAAAAATCATATAATGTGTTTTGAGTGTAGGGAATATGGGCACTATAAGAGCAAGTGCCCTAAGAAGGTCAAGAAAAGTCAACCGACATCAAAGGTCAAGGATGTCGGAGTCCCCACTATGAAGAGCAAGGACACGTGGTATGCTTCAAATGCAACCAAAAAGGGAATTATAGGAGCCAATGCCCTAGGGGGAGGAAGCCTAGCAAGGGTCAAGAAGGAGCTATACATGTAGGGGGAGCCTCTAAGGCAAATCCTAAGGTATATCTTAATGCACCTTCTGGTTCTAGGGTTAAAAATCATGATTTTAGTACTCTTGCTATTACTCATGAACAAAAACATGCTAGGAATAATAGGCTTTATTGCTTAGGTGCTAAGCATATTAATGTATCTAAGGACAAATCTAGAAACAATAACTCTAGATCCATTTTATCTAGGGAGTCCATTAAAATGGTAGAAAACTATTTAGGCATTAACCCTAAGAAGAGTAGACATATGCCTAAGAAATGGAACAATGCCCAAAGACTAAATCAAAATTCAAAAATTGGACAATTAGAGTTATAAAATCAAGTTTTGAGGTAAAAACTTGAGAAAATGGAGAAGACCCTTAGAAAGATACAAAATCAAATGCAAGGGTCAAATAGTCAAAGCTTAGGGTCTAAGAGTCAAGACCTAGGGTTTAGGAGGCAAGGTCCACCCTAGGGCAAGAAAGGTTTGGGTCACAAACCTAAGCCCAAGGAGACTTATCACAATATTCCATTCGATTATGGAACTAGTACTAGGTCTAGGAAAGCCAAGGTTACTAGGGAAGTTATCCCTAAGGTTAATCATGGCAAATGCCTAGTGGCTAGGGTTTCGAAGAAACCTAGGGAAGCCACTAAGAAGGTTACAAGGGGAGTCACCCCTAGATATAACCTAGACAAGACCCAAATGACCAAGGCTACTAAGACTAAGAGGATCATTAGGAGGGTATCTAGGGAAGTCATCCCTAAGGAATACCTAGTAAACCTAAGGAGATCTAATAGGTATTGGGTTCCTAGGAGCATGATTGATTCACGCTAAATGGGTTAGGTTGTGCCAACTTTAAATGGATGGATAGTTAACCTAACCATAGTAAAGGTGACACTTTAGGTCATTTTCAACGTTATGGATACCTTGGAAATAGGTTTGAATTTTAAATCCTAAAAGATTTTAGGATGTGCCAATATTATTTAAGAATTATGAAAAATCAATAAAATTGGTACAAATTAGGTTTAGAGGTCATGGTGTGCCATTTTGGATTTTTGGCACACTTTGGGAATAAAGTGATAATATGGCAAAATGGACTTAATAATAACAAATGAAAACTAATATTAAAATTTAGGTATTGTTATACCTATACCTTTTATTTGTCATGCTTTACTTGCCATATACTATGTCATGACATCATTTTTATTTTTATCATTTATATGTCAAGATCATACCTAGGTTTATGTCATGTATATTTAGATTTAATCATATTCCATGATATCATGATCATTGGCCATACTTATTTATGTTATCATTTATGCCATGATTATTCATGCATTAATAAAATTTAGTTAAGAACTATGACATGACTTGAAGTCCCATGTATAAGAGAATCAAGTAGTGTTGCCTTAGAGAATGCATGAGGCCTTAGATTAGAATGAACCAAAACTCACATATCACATCACATTGACATGTGTGTGTATTGATACACCCTAGACACATGTGAGATGCTAGGAAATGAGTTAAGTTCAAGGTGCATAGTTTTTGCATCTAGATGAACTCAAACTCATCTTATACCATTGGTGGATCATAGGAAAAGCTAATGTGCAAGTCATGTGCATTGAGTCCATTGATCATGATCCAATATAGGTTTTCAAAAATATTTTAAAATTATTTTAGAAAACCTTGGTGTAGTCTATCTTTTGATAGAAATTACTATTGAGAGAGTTGATACAAAGTAGGGCCAAAACATTGAACTTTTCAATGGTTTTGAACTTTGTGTCAAACTCATTATTTTATGAGTAATTTATTTTTCAAATATTTTTCACCCATTCTATTTGTTATAAGTATTATACGTATGAAGTTTCGTGATTTTTCAAATTACGTATAATTACTTATGTATTTCGAAAATTCATTTCTGAACACATACTAAATTCTACATTTGTAGAAATCAGTCGACTGGCGTCAAGGCAGTCGACTGCTGATTGTCAGAGTCGACTGTCAAAGCTAATTTCAGGTAAACAAGAATGTTTAATCCATGTTTCAGTTATGTTAGGTTACCCTAACTGCTCATAACCCTAGGATATGCTTTGAAAAACATTGGAAAAGATGAAAATCCATTGGATATGGAATATGAGAGTTGTTTAGGGTGTGTATCAATTTTAAGATGTGTGAGAGTTCATGTTTGAACTTTTAACCTTAATTTTGATGGTTTAGTGTTCCTATAGGCTTAGAGACTCTCCAAGGACAGTGTTGGTGCAATGGTAAAGGGGGAGCAAGCCTTTAGGGGGAGGTATCCAGATGATGTGTTCTTCCTCATGAGGGGGAGAAATAGGAATGTGAGATGCCCAATTTAGAAATTGAGAGAGTCTATAGGAAGCCTCTCTTAAGTGATATGAGACTTATCACTAGGAAGAGTGAAGACATCCTAGATGTTTTTGGACCAAGGGGGAGATTGTAAGATCTCATTGGGATATGAGACATTGACCTCCTTGAGGAGAACCTTTTTGATGTATGTCAAAAAGGGGGAGAATTTATGGGATTACCAATTTGAGACAATTAGTAAGGAGATTTGAGTTAGGTAGCCTAACTCAATGGCTTTGTGGTTTTTGTTAAACATCAAAAAGGGAGAGATAGTTAGTGCAATCGACCCAGGCCACAATTGACCAGACTCGAGTTGGACTCGAGTAGTGTTTTGATGTTTGACAATGTTTTGGGGAGGTTGTTGGTGCAATCGACCCGAGTCATGATTGACCGAACTCGAGTTTGACTCGAGGGGTATTTTGATGTTTGACGATGGTTTGACCATTGTTTGACTATATGGTTGACATGGGGTTGACCATATGATGAAGAATTCCAAGTCATGGTACTTGGCATGGAAAGTCCAAGCATGGGTCTTGGTAAGGGAAAGTCCAAGCTTGAGTTTTGGCAATTGAAAAGTCCAACATGGGTTGGCATGGAAAGCCCAAGCATGGGTCTTGGCAAGGGAAAATCCAAGCTTGAGTCTTGGTAATTGGAAAGTCCAACATGGGTTGACAAGGAAAGTCCAAGAGGTGATATTGGTGGCGTAAAGTCTAAGCGGGAGTCTTGGCAGCATAAGTCCAATGGTTGGTACCGTAAAGTCCAAGCGGAAGTCTTAGCAACGTAAGTCCAATTTGGCTTGGCGGTATAGACCAACTTAGCATGACAATAACCGATGGAAGCACCTGAAGGCTAGCATATGGATGAACAAGTCATGGATGACTTGGAGGGATCCGATAGGTGTGAGGCTAACGGAGGTGGTTAGAAGGCTTACGTCTAGGCTAAGGGTGGTCTAGCAAGTATGAAGACATCATACTTGGGGTTAAACCTCATGGTTGAGGTTATGAGTCGACTGGGGCTTTAGACCAGTCAACTGGTCAAGTGTTTTGACACTTGGCGGATCGATTCTGATGATCGATTATGACCAATTGAATGCTCGAGTCGATTAGTGTTCGATTGCGAAATAGCTGGCGCAGCTTGATCGGCATTGAACGATCGATGGCTTGGGCAAGCGATCGGCGCCATGAAGACGATCGGCTCCATGGAAGGCTGATCGGCCTGGTCGGAGTTACGGAAGCAGTATGCTCATTGGCCGGCCATCGATTACTCGGCTCAGCGATTATTTCTTTGAGTTATGGCGATCGGCTTTGGGTTATGATATACGATCGTGTAACCGCTTGATGCGATCGATGTGGATTAAGCCGTTGTCTCACAACGGTACTGTTAGCAGTCGACTACCAGATGCGAATCCAGCCCAATGCATGCATAAAAGGAGTAGCTCCTGGAGGTTTTCACTATGGTTCTTGGAGAGATTTCTTGAGGCGATTTGAAGATGAAGTGCAGGCGCATTTCAGGATCTTTCAAGATCATTCAAGCAACCAACAAGCAAAGCATTCAAAGCCCTTGTTTGTAAAGTGTTCTTTACATTTCGGTTGTATTTGCTTTTATCACTTTGTATTACTGTTGTAATCATTTGTAAGAGATTTCCTCCACCTTCGGAGTGTTTTCCGAGAAGGAGAGTTCATTAGTGGTGGTGTTTGCATTGCTAGGGCTCATTCGAGCCCAACCCGTGGAGTAGGAACCTTATGGTTCCGAACCACGTTATATCATCGTGTTTGTGTGCTTGTGTTTTTGTTATTGCTTTATTATTTGTATTTCTGTTGTGTATAACAAGTTTTGTAGCAAGCACGATCGAAATCCATCAAGCGACGTGCGAAACACTATTCACCCCCCTTTAGCGACGGTCAATTCCCAACAAAAATGCTAGTCAATTGCATACTAGGATTAAAGACATACTAAATGGACTACATTTAATAGGACATCAAATAGAAAATTGAGACATAATTAGGTATTTCCTCGGAACACTTTATGGGCATTTATTGTTGATGCCTATAAAGTTTCTCAAGATCTTTTTTCAATTAGGTTAGACGAGTTATTTTGCGATCTTGAACTACATGAACAAGTTAACTCGAGTCAAGACGAGAATGGTATAACTTTAATGGTAGGTTCAAGTAGAAACAAAGATGGAAAGAAAGTCAAGAATGAGTCCGAAGATGAATCGGAGTCAGAAATAAATGGAGAGGAGGAGATAGTAAACATTGTCCAGAAGATGTTCAACTAGAAGAACAGGTTCATGAAAAAAGATGCTAAGAAAGTGGTCGACAACAAACCTAGACCAAGATCAGAAGTAATGTGCTACGAATGTAACGGAAAGGGACACTACAAGTCAGAGTGTGCGAATCTTAAAAAGGAAGAAATACCCAAAAAGGAAAGGAAAAAAGAAAGCACTCAAGGTGACTTGAGACGAGTCGTCATCAGAAGAGTCGGATGCCGAAGAACCTAAGAAGAGCTTTGACACATTCATAGTCGTAGATGAGTCCGAATCCGAGTTAAGCTCTGAGTTCGATTCCGAGAGAAGCCATGAATCTGCATCTATTTCAGAAGGACTAGACGAGGTAAACTCTCCTTTAGAAGATAAGTTGTACAATATCATAGTATGCCTAGGTAATAAATTAGCTAAGTCCAAGAATCGAGTTGACTTACTTATTAAGGAAATATAAGTACTTAAGGAGCAAGTCAACTCAAAGACTTCGACTTGCCAAATTCAAGATAGAAATTCAACTCAAGTTTCAAAGCTTGAGGAAGAGAACTCCATCTTGAAAAGGCATGTAGAAGATCTCACCGGAACGTTGGAAAGGTTCACCTTGGGATCTAAGTATCTCAACAGGATGCTTGGGTCTCAACCAGTCATGTACAACAAGTCTGGACTTGGATACAAAGTTAAGTCTTCATACAAATCTTACATGCCGAAACACTAAGAGTTGAGTCCAAGCAGGGATCTCTAAGACTAGCTTAGTGAACCAAGTTGGACCAAATCAATTTTGGGTACCCAAGAGTTAAATTCACTTTGAATAAAACTCATACGAGCTACTACTCAAGGGGAGCTAAATATTTACTTGTTTATACACTTAGTTAAACTATTGTATGCTTAGTTTTATTTGCTTAATTTAGAATGGACTAGATAGGAAACAAGTAGTTTAAACTTGAACAACCTAGTACTAAGATGAAGTGAACTACCTGGTGCACTAAGAAATCAAGTACTTAATTCCTTAATCAACTTTATCTAAGGAAGTGGTCCATTTGATATCCAAGAAGGTCATATGCCTCGCCATTATCTACGATGCGGCGAGGAAAATTCGCTTTACCCCCTTCCGGCGCGACGAAGGAACGAAGGGAGCTTTTGGGGAGGGTTCTCGCAGGCCGCAACAGTAAGAATGGGTGTGGAAGACGAAATCAAGAAACGCAAAAACCCCAAGCAAACAGCGGAAACTTGAACACAAGATATAACGTGGTTCGGAATGAGTATTCCTACTCCACGGAGGTGAGCTCTCTCACCGGGGACAATGCCCAAACACTTTTCACTATGAATGTCCTCTTTTACGGAAAGGAAATTTCCCGAGGTCGAGGAGAAAACCTTTTACAGGGGCTTACAAATACAAGAAAGAATATGTGTATCACAAGATCAAGGCCGCAGCTCTTCTTCTCCGGCGAAGTGATGACAGCTGTCCTCCTTCCCCTCCTGTGTCCTTGTTTTCTGTTTGATGGAATGATTGCGGATCCCTTCTTTCTTCTTCTCCTTGCCTTTTATCCTCCTCTGATCCATCACTATCTCCCAGGCTATCCTCGCCGTCCACGTGGCCACCACGTCCACCTGGAGGAGAATAATTCTGTTACAAAATGCGAGGGGCGAAGGCTCCTCGGAATATTATGTGGGGACCTCTCTTTCTGTTACATATCACCTCCTCATTCCTATTCCAGGAAACTAGGTTAGCCTATCCTCCTCAACCATCTACTTCTGGCAAACCTAACTTAGGTCTCCAACTCACGAATAGTATGACCTTAAGGTTCCTTGGGCCGCACCGATTCTTATCCGCCCCGTTTGCCTTCTAGGCTTATTTAGCCGAACCGATTCTTATCCGCCCCGTTTGCCTTCTAGGCTTATTTAGCCGAACCGATTCTTATCTGCTCCGTTTGCCTTCTAGGCTTATTTAGCCGAACCGATTCTTATCTGCTCCGTTTGCCTTCTAGGCTTATATAGCCGAACCGATTCTTATCCGCTCCGTTTGCCTTCTAGGCTTATATAGCCGAACCGATTCTTATCCGCTCCGTTTGCCTTCTAGGCTTATATAGCCGAACCGATTCTTATCCGCTCCGTTTGCCTTCTAGGCTTATATAGCCGAACCGATTCTTATCCGCCCCGTTTGCCCTCTAGGCCTATTTAGCCGACGAAGTACTTCTTCGCTTCGTCGTGCCAATTACCTTCATTTACCTTCCAGTACCAATTGTCTCGAGCGCTTGCGCTCGACCCATTCCTCTCTTTTTCCTCCACTGAACCCTCTACTTGGTTCGGGTAATACCCTACCTATGAGCTCTTTTATCCATTTCGTAGAGAAAAGGTAACGAATGTATCATTAGTCAACCCCAAAAAATAGTCAAGCGAAGTTATAAGCTTGACTTTCCCACTATATAAGGTTCTTACTCCATCCTTGGCCTTACTAATTCAGATTTACTCCATTTCTAAAGCTTTACTGCATATACGTACGGCGGCATAATGGGCCCATGGGCCCCGCTCCTCTTTTCTCTCCTGCACTCGAACCGTCACGGAAAAACCATATATAAACCTCCGCCTTTTTCTTTTAGGTATTACTTAGCGTGCCCAGCAATCTTGTCCCTTCTGCTTCTTTTCTCCTGCGACTTTCACCGGCGGCGTTCCAGTGACCCAACCTTCTTCTTCTCGTACGTTCTTCTTCCAAACCTCGAGTAAGTACTCTGCCTTGTTCACACTTATGGCTCCTAAGGCCATCCCTTCACCCGCATGGTACGAGAATATCATAACTCAACTAGATTGCAATCATTATTTCTTTAATCTTAAGGACCAATATATAGACCCTTCTATAAAATGCTATTTTACTACCAAGATGCATCGGCCCAATAATCCTCCTCTTGGTTCAACGTGCTTTTTCTCCGAACAGTTTCTTAATGGCCTATGTCTACCAGCGCCTCCCGCTTATCTAGACCTTTTGGACTTTTACGGACTTCCTTTAAACCGGTTCACCCCCAATTCCTTTCGTATTTTGTCAAGGGCTCTCATGGTGTTCCAACACCTAAACCTTTCCCTAACCCCTCAAATATTCCACTGTTTCTTTCAACTGAAATCTTCCAAAGCATGTCTTTTTTATTTATCTAGCCACTCCGATTGTCAATTTCTTATGAACCTGCCCACTTCCCATAAAGGATGGGAAGAATTATACTTCTTCGTTCAGCTTCCAGTATCCCTACCCCACTCGGAAACATGGAAGCTAGGACTCCCCGAGCTACCTTCTTTCCGAGAAATGAGGACCAAATGTCCTTTCTCGAAAGTCTATAGAATATTAGGGGAGTCACATTATTGTTCAAACCACCTAATGAAAACTCCCCTTTTGAACCATTTCGGGCTATCTCTCTTCCCTTCCACGGCCTCAGATGTAGTAGGTAGGACTATACTTACTCTTCAGTACAGCTTTTTATCTGTATCAACCTTCCTGCTAACCGACGCCTTATGTAGATAATTTGATATAGAACGCTTTAGTGAAGGGAGAAGAGATTGAGGTGGCCAGGCAGAAGAAAACCTCCACGAAGAGGGGTAAATCAACAACAACCCCTTCTTCCCCTCGGAAGAAGTTACAGCTTGTTAAGAAGGGAGCTCCCAGCTCTTCTCCCTTCCTCTTCTGATCAACTTGGTTCACAATCCCTAACCATTTATGAACCAAAGAAGAGAGGCACCACCCGAGCAGCTCCATCTTCATCTCTTCGAGAGGGAGATTCCTCTTCCCACTCTCCTGCTTCATCCTCCCATCATCATGGTTCTCTCGAACCATCCCGAACCAAATCCCCTTCTGCCCCTATTCCCTTAGACACACTTACCTCTCCCACTCCCCTCCAACGCGTCAAACCCACCTTCCTTCTGAAGGAGAAGACCTTCCTGTCCCGACCCCCACGAGAACTACATTAGGGTCATTGCTGCAAATTTGTCATCCTTCGGAAGTAAAATTCTTCAACCAATCGGGCGTGCAAGGCCCCTGCGAACAAGTGGGCAAATTACTAGCCGAGGTACCTACTGTCCTCTTCCCCTCTTTACTATACGCATCTTTGTGTATCAGCCTACACTGATGGTATTTTCTTTCCTTCAGGCCTTAGCCCAGCACGACAAAATGGTAGCCCGACTAGCTCAGTTCCAATCTAGTGTGGAGACCCGCCACTTCGCTGCTATAGCGCAACAGAAAAAGCTCGTTCATCAGTTAAGCGAGCAAGAGGTGAAGGAAGCTGACTTGAGGGACCAATGTGAAGAGGCTATGACACAATTGGCCCTAGTCCGGAGTGAAAAGGAGGAGCTGCAGCGCAAAAATAAAGAACTCGAACAGCAAATCTTCATCCAATCTAGTGAATTGCAGCAAGTGGAGATCCTTGCCCACGAACTGAAGGAATATAAGGGGCATCTTGGGGATGCTATGATCCAAGCCGCCGATTCTTCGAGTACTATCAAACAGCTCCAGGAAGAACGCTGACTGCTTCGGCTGGAACGCCAAGCCTGGGAAGCCACTAGGAAATCTTGTGTAGAGAAGTGCCAGAAACTTTTTGACATAGTGGTGGCCCTTCCTCAGACTTTATCGGCAATGACTCGACAACAGTCAGCCCTCCACAAAGAGTACTCCGAGGCCCTTTCAACTCTGGGATAGCAAGTCATACAAGCAGCCACCGAAAAAGATGCCTTGGCAGTCGAATTGGCGGAAAGTCAAGCCCAGCTGGCCAAATGTCAAGATCAGCTGAAGGAGCAAGAAGCTGATCTTAAGCGGCGATACGTTAAGAAGGGGGTAGATTTATTCATACTAGACTTTGAGGGGTCCTCGGCTCAAAATGCCGAACAAGGATACCCACCCCCTGGCACGGACACTAGCTATTTGAATCCTGTAGAGGCGCTAGCTAAGTGTCCTCCCGAACTCTTTGAGCTGTAATTTTCATTACTCTTTTCTTTAGTAATTTTGTCAATAGCTTCTCTCTTGCTTCTGAACAGTAATTTTGTCCATATATCCAGTTGTCATCATCTTGTCATGCTCCTCGATGGGTCGGAAATTCTGAACCAATTTTAAACTATTCTTTTTTTTTTTATATATATACTGTTATCTCTTTTCCCGTGTCGTATGACACAATCACCTAGTTGGTTCGGGGACTTACTTGGAAGGTCTTGAATGACATTGTTCATATCCGACCTGATTTTGGTTCGGGGATTCGCTCGAAGGGTCTTGTGTGATATTATTCATATCCGTCCCGATTTTGATTCGGCCAACACTTTAAATGACCTTTACCTGTTGATCTTCCCTATCCCTCTTATTGCTTCGGAAACGATACCAGTCTCTTCATCTTCTTCCCCTTCTCAAGAACTTTTGCCGTCGCTTTCCTTCCACTATAAATCATCACCCTCCATGTCTTCGTCCCTCTATCTCACTATCATGGCTTCAGCAGGGCACCCCATCGAGATTCCTTCAGAATCAGAATCTTTTGAACTACAAGACTGGGTTTCTAAAGACATTGAAGATTCGGAGACCCATTCAACCGCCACTTTAGCCCTCCGCCCCCTTCCTATTCCACCTCCCATTCCAGCTCCAACCCCTCCTACAGGGAGGTCCTTTCGTGCCCCATTTCCCTCATTCCGCAATAGGGTGTGGAATCCTCCCTTCACATGGGAGTACACAGTGGGGGACCCCCGTGCTGCTGCCGAACTTCCCCCACTTCCACCGGCGCTGGCTTTCATCCCAGTCTCCTCGGCGAGAGCTCATCCTCCCCCTTTCGATGAAGGTCCATCAGCCATTCCTCCAGCTCAAGGCGAACGCTTCAGGGTCATCTTGGCGCCTTCTCCCCCCAAAGAGACCTCTCCCGTTTCATCTGTTAGAAGTAATCAGAGATGATCTTCATAGATTAAGTTGATGTAATCATTTCAAATATGTCAATAAAAATGAGGGAGGGAACTGATATTTGCTTTTGTCTTTTTCTCGTAGAAGTAAGGTTTACGCCTCAGAGGACTATAATCTTAGAACATACCTTCTTTTACCATCTCCCGGGGATTCGGACCCTCTTAATTACGGCTATAGTTCCGGCGACCCTCCACCTACTATCCCTATGCTTCCCCTTCTTTACTGGCATTTATTATCCCTATTTCTTCTGCAAATAAATGTGCTCTTCTCCTTCATCGCTATAAAGACTTTCGACCCTTACCACATAGCTTCCATCTTTTCCCTTTCCTTTCCTTTGCCATGGACAGAATATCTGAATAGGGTAGCTATTCCTCTCCTACTGAAGAACAGATAGACGATTGCCGCTACATAGCTATCCTGGAGGAGCAAGTGAGGTATTTGCAACAACGGCTGAAGGAAGCTTCCGCCAGTAATCGCTCTCTGCGTCAACAACTGGTCGGGTCCCAAAAGGAGCTATCCAAGCAAATCTTTTTGCAGCAGTCTTACCGTCGGTAATTACTATGCCAACCTCGACCGCGCAAAGGAGCTCCATCTGTTCCTCCCAACAAAGAATTGTAATACCCTAGATGTATGAGGGTTTCTTTTATTATCTCCTCTTTGTAAATGACTCAGAATATGTAATTTTCCCGCATCAGTGAACTTTCCCTGTTTATCTTCTTTCTTCCAGTATCTCTTGAGTTGTGCCACGCTTTACTTTTTTCGTATTTACATAAACTGACATATAGCTGAGGCATATTTTGGCTCTTCTACCTTTTTACCTTACTGGGAATATAGAACCACTAACTGAGCCAACTCTGCTGCTCTACGGGAATGAAATAATACAAAGTTAAATAAGGACTTCAACTTCTCCCACTTTGCGGGGACAAAAAATGATATATAACTGAGGAGACCTCAGTTCTTCCGTTCCGCCACCACACGGGGATTTCTTCTGCTTCGCGAGGATAAAATTCAAGTATAACTGAGGAAATCTCGGTTGTTCCATTCTGCCACCACACAGGGATTTCTTCCGCTTCGCGGGGATAAAATTTAAGTATAACCGAGGAAATCTTGGTTCTTCCGTTCCGCCACCACACGGGGATTTCTTCCACTTCGCGGGGATAAAAATTTAGTATAACCAAGGAAATCTCGGTTCTTCCGTTCCGCCACCACACGGGGATTTCTTCCGCTTCGCGGGGATAAAATTTAAGTATAACCGAGGAAATCTCGGTTCTTCCGTTTTGCCACCACACGGGGATTTCTTCCGCTTTGCGGGGATAAAAAATTAAGCATAACCGAGGAAATCTTGGTTCTTCTGTTCCACCACCACACGGGGATTTCTTTCGCTTCGCGGGGATAAAATTTAAGTATAACCGAGGAAATCTCGGTTCTTCCATTCCGCCACCACACGGGGATTTCTTCCGCTTCGCGGGGATAAAATTTAAGTATAACCGAGGAAATCTCGGTTCTTCCGTTCCGCCACCACACGGGGATTTCTTCCGCTTCGCGGGGATAAAATTTAAGTATAACCGAGGAAATCTCGGTTCTTCCGTTTCGCCACCACACGGGGATTTCTTCCGCTTCGCGGGGATAAAAATTTAAGTATAACCGAGGAAATCTCGATTCTTCCGTTCCACCACCACACGGGGATTTCTCCCGCTTCGCGGGGATAAAATTTAAGTATAACCGAGGATATCTCGGTTCTTCCGTTCCGCCACCACACGGGGATTTCTTCCGCTTCGCGGGGATAAAAATTTAGTATAACCGAGGAAATCTCGGTTCTTCCATTCCGCCACCACACAGGGATTTCTTCCGCTTTGCGGGGATAAAAAATTAAGCATAACCGAGGAAATCTCGGTTCTTCCGTTCCGCCACCACACGGGGATTTCTTCCGCTTCGCGGGGATAAAATTTAAGTATAACCGAGGAAATCTCGGTTCTTCCGTTCCGCCACCACACGGGGATTTCTTCCGCTTCGCGGGGATAAAATTTAAGTATAACCGAGGAAATCTCGGTTCTTCCGTTCCGCCACCACACGGGGATTTCTTCCGCTTCGCGGGGATACACATAGTAAATTATATTGCCAAAAGGCCTTCAACATAAAGAATGCGACCCCTTCATATCCTCCTTCTTTCTGCTTTCCTCTCGAAGGGGAACACCTACATCCGTTCCTTCCCACGAAAATGAGGGCTTTAGTATATACTGGGCCATTAGAACAATAAATCCTCTTTCACTATAAACGAGGAGCCCGATAATAGTTATAAGCCCATTCTTCCCTCCTTTTATAGGGGGTCCTTCATCTTCGTTTCTTTTACTATCTTTATCCCTTCGCCTTTTCGTCTCCTTCTTCTTCGTCTGTTCGTTTCTCCGCCGCCATACTCCATTGCCTCAATCCTCTACTTCAGCCCTTTCTCCGTATTCTCAGACCAGCAAGATGCATTCCACCTTCTTTCAAGAAATAGCGAGCCGTTACTCACATTCCAAGTGAGGCGCCGGTCAGTCGTCAGCTTCTTCTTCCTCTTCACCTTCCCCGATCACCACCGTACCTTCTCCGTCTCGCCTTTCTTCCTCTCCCCCTCCTGGAACCCTTGTTACCTCCATCCCAGAGGAAACCAGGGTAATCAACCCCTCCTCATTTCCTCCGTCATTTACAAACCCTAGTTCTCCCACTCTTTCTCCTTCCGCCATAAATGTTCGGAAGTCGCCTTCTCCTTCGTCGCAATCTGAGGATAAACATAAGGAGGATGTACTTTCGTGTCAGCCAATAAAAGAGGTTATCTCACCTCTACTTTCTTTTTCCCCTGAATACGATTCCACCTCTGAACCCATGACGATTGATATCTCCTCATTACCTACTTCCCCCTCCACTCATCGCCTGAAGAGCCCTTCTCATCCTATGGGCACTAGCCAGGGTCCTTCTACTTCTTTCTTTCCTACCGAAGGTTCCTCCAACCCTGTGCTCATCTTATCAGCCTCTCCGGATTCCCCGCCCAACCAGCATCTCTCTGTCTCTTTTGCTATGCTTACCTCACAGCCGGCCATGGCACATGTTCTCCCTCCGGCTCCTGATCTACTGCCTCTGACTGCCACCCCCATGAGCCTTCTGATGGATGCCCCCTCTTCTTTCCCTTCTCAACCCATGGATACCACCCCCCTTCTCCCCATTATAAGTGAAATTCCCCCCTCAACGTCATCTGTCCCATCTTCTTCCCTTTCCCCCAGGAGCCTTCGGATCCTGAATTTAGAGGAATTGGTTCCTTGCATGGAAGGCTTGCGCCATGCCCTTGATTTGGTATGTTTTTCAATCAGTTTTCCTAACTTTATCCTACTAATCAATTTCTTTTTCCACGACCAACGTGCAGACCCTGACCAACTACCAGGAATTGGACCGCCCTCTTCATCAATACCGGGCTCAAGCTCTGGAATCGGAGCGACGATAACGGGAAGATTTAGCGACTACCCGGAATCAAGAACAACTCCTGTCGCAACAGCTGCATCTATGCCAAGAGCAATTGGTAGAAGCTCGCCAACAAATTCAAAAAGATGGTGATACCATTGCCGCATTGCAAGAACAACAGCGAGCCGGTGTGAAATCCCCTTTACCACAGCGGGAGGTTCAACTGACCCAGCTTGACAAGGAGTCTTCCTCTTCTCAAGAATTGACCCGCCTTCGAGAACAGGTGGCAGAACTCCTTCAGGGGAAGCAACAGGACTCAGACACCATCGCTCGACTCCAGGTTCAATATCAGAAGGCACAAGATAAAATAGGGGACCTCCGCACCCGCTTATGCAAGGAGGTACAAGAAAACTCATCCCTCATAAATTCCAGGGTGCATGCTCACGCCCATCTACGCAGGCAAGAAACATCCCTCCAGAGACTGAGCATTGAGCTTGCCCGAACCAGATCCTACTCCGAAGCGGTAGAGGGGATTTCGGCTTCTATGCGTCAGAACATGATAAAGATGACGCACCTTGTATAGCAGGATCAAAATTCCTGGGCCGACGATGTTTCCATCCTAGCCGATGCTATTATGGAGGTGTCGCGATGCTATGTTGATGTACGTCGAAATCTTCAAGAACAACAAGAGAAATGCCATAGGCTTCATCGGGATCGGAGCCCTGACCGTCTGAACCACCAGGAGCGACTCATCATTTTACTACGGGCCACTTATCAGGACGGGTTTAATGAAGCGGTCCGACAATACGATGATCAAGGATTACCTCCTCTAACTTATCCTTCGTTCTCTTTAAATTGGGAGGCTGGCTTTCGACGCTATCCTCCCGACCGATTTAAGCTGTAATTCGATGTATTGCTTCGAAATGGGAGCTTCCTTTCCCTCTTCTTTTTCTTTTTCAAAATTTATTAAAGGTACTGTGTCACATTTGTAAATGACTCATTAATGAAATTTGGGGTTACTTCGCGTCTAATTAATGCAATCAAGTTAGGAAGTACACCCCTTCGGGAGTCTCACAATTCCTCTTCTTCTATTCCCCACTTCTCATACAGTGTGAAAAAGTTTTAAATGAATGACATTCCAAGGTCGTGGAAGTTCTTTGCCTTGGTCATCTTTCAGATAATATGCTGACCCTGCTACGCGACGCGTTACTTCATAGGGTCCTTCCCAGTTTGGGGCTAGCTTTCCAGGGTCTCCAGCGGGATTAACTTTACGCAAAACCCAATCCCCCTCCTGAAATCTTCGAGGCATCACCTTCTTATTAAAGGCTTGCTGCACTCTCTTCTTGTAAAGCTCTGCTTGTCTTCGTGCTGTCTCCCGCTTTTCTTCCGCCAAGTCCAACTCAGTGCTTCGGATAAGTTGATTCTGCTCCGATTCATACACCTCTATCCAAGCACTACTTAAAAGAGCTTCGACCGGAATGACAGCTTCCATCCCGTATACTAAACTGAAGGGAGTTTCCCCTGTTGCAGTCTTTGGCGTAGTTCGGTAGGCCCACAAGACTCCTGGTAATTCTTCTACCCAGTTTCCTTTTTGAGCCCCCAATTTGGTCTTTAATCCTTGAATGAGAATTCTGTTAGTCACTTCCACTTGCCCGTTAGCTTGAGGGTGAGCTACCGAAGTGAAAGCTTGCTGAATGTTGAGGCTTTGGCACCATTCTTTGATCTTTTTTACTTTGGAACTGACGTCCATTATCACTAACTATCCTCCGAGGAATACCATATCGGTAGACAATATTCTTCCACAAGAATTGTATTACAGCGTTCTCGATAATTTTGGCTAGGGGCTCGGCTTCCACCCATTTAGAGAAGTAATCCACAGCCACCAATAAAAATTTCTTCTGCAAAGGTGCCACTGGCATCAGGCCCACTATATCCATTCCCCATTGATCAAAAGGACATGAAGCGACCACAACTTTCATTAATTCGGCCGGCCGTTCGGACCGGTTGCTGTGTTTCTGACAAGCTAGGCAAGCCTGCACTATACAAGTGGCATCCTGTTGGAGAGTAGGCCAAAAATACCCTGCTAACAGGGCCTTCCTTGCTAAAGCTCTCCCTCCTAGATGATTACTGCAACAACCTTCGTGAATCTCCCGGAGTACCCATTCTGCCTCCTCATTTCCCAAGCATTTCAATAAGGGTTGTCCGAAAGAAGTCTTGTATAAGTCTCCATTTAAGAGGGTAAACCGTCTGGCTCGGCTTATTAAAGCAGATGCCGCTGCTTTTTCTTTAGGGACCTTCCCGTGCCGTAAATAAGCTATGATGTCAGTCCTCCAATCAGGAATTAGGCTTGATTCGGGTGCGTCTTCCTCCACATTGCATATTGCTAAGGAAGTATGGACTTCCACATGGACCGTTTCCAAGGACTTCACTCCTTCCATAGCACTAGCCATCCGAGCCAATTCATCTGCCTTCCCGTTATTCTCCTGCGGGATTTGCTTTAAGAGGACTTGATGGAATTGAGCTTTTTCTTTCTCAAAAGCCTTCAAGTACTTATGCAGCCTTTCCTCCCGAACCGCGAAAGAACCTTGAAGTTGTGATATTACCAACTGGGAATCCGAATGGATTACAATCAAAGAAGCCCCCACCGCTTTAGCAGCCTGCAATCCCACTAGAATGCCTTCATATTCTGCCTCATTATTGGATGCCCGATATCCCAGGCGTACGGCTATGCGGGTCTCCTCCTTATCAGGGGAAATTAACAGAACACCGACGTCGTTGCCTGTAGATCCTGAAGAATCGTCCACGAATATGTTCCATGCGTCTGATCCCTCCTCTTTTGCTGATGAACCATCTTCCGGGCCACAAGGTACCTCTGCTAGAAAATCAGCGAGCGCTTGGGCATTGATAATCGTTCGGGGTTGGTATTGAATATCATATTCGCTTAGTTCTACCACCCATTTGGCCAATCTTCCGGAGAAATTGGGCTTAGTGACGACCTTGCCCAATTCGCTGTGGGTTAGAACGGTGATGGGATGAGACAAAAAGTACGACCTCAACTTGCGGGCGGTTAACACTAGGATATATGCCAGCTTCTCCAGCTCTGTATAACGGAATTCAACCCCCTTCAGGATATGGCTGGTATAATAAATAGGCTGTTGGTGAGAGCCTTCTTGTTTCAGTAAAACCGAACTAATAACTCCCTCTAAGATGGCCAAATACATCCATAATGGTTCTCCGACTATTGGTTTGGCTAGCAATGGGAGTCCAGCCAAATACTTCTTCAACTCCTGGAAAGCCTGTTCGCATTGATCATCCCACTGAAATTTAGTAGCTTTGCACAGGATCTTGAAGAAAGGCAGCCCTTTGTCCGTCGATCTGGCTATAAATCGGGATAAAGAAATAATCCTGCCCACCAACTTCTGGGTCTCTCGCAGATTAGTGGGTGATTTCATGTTGCATAGTGCCTGCACCTTCTCAGGGTTGGCTTGCAACCCCTTCTCAGTCACTATGTACCCCAAGAACTTGTCACTTTTTACCCCGAACAGGCATTTGTTAGGGTTTAGCTTCATATTAAACCGTCTCAACGTAGCGAAGGTTTCATTTAAGTCCTTGACTAAATCCCGAGTGGTCTTCGATTTGACCAAGATGTCATCCACGTAGACTTCCACATTCTTCCCTTTCTGCTCTGCAAAGATCTTGTCCATAAGGCGCTGATAGGTGGCCCCCGCATTCTTTAATCCGAACGACATTACCACATAAGCATATAACCCTCCTGCCGTCACAAAGCTAACCCTCTTTCGATCTTCTTTGGCCAAAGGTATTTGATGGTATCCTTGATATGCATCCATTAGGGACACCACTTCATATCCTACAGTGGAGTCTACCAACTGATCAATATGAGGCAAGGGGTAGCAGTCTTTAGGGCATGCTTTATTCAAATCACGAAAATCAATACACATCCTCCACTGCCCCGAAGGCTTGGGGACCAAAACTACATTAGAAACCCACTCGGGAAACTGGATTTCCTTTACATGGCCCGCTTTTAGCAGTTTGTCCACCTCTTCAGCTATGACCTTGTCCTTCTCTGGTCTAAAATGTCGTCATTTTTACTGGACAGGTCGGGCTCCTCTGGTTATATTGAGATGGTGTTCAGCCACGTGAGGTTTGATCCCAGTGAGATCATGCACATCTCTCGCGAAGATGTCTTCATTCTTCTTCAAGCAGGCCACCAGCTCCTCCTTGGCTTCCAGCTGCTGTGTTACCCGTGTAGCCTTTCCCGGAGCGATTTTCACTAGCTCTCCTTCCTCTATTTTATCGACCTTGGGGGGATTCTTCCAGGACGCAGATGTCCGAAAGGACGATAGCTTTGCCTTTGAGATCATCAGTTCAGTCCTTCTTTTGATCATCCCGAACCATTTGCACGTAGCAGCTCTTGGAGGCCTTCTGTTCCCAGCGAACTTCTCCCACCAATTGTCCTACTGGAAATTTCAGCTTCCGGTGGTATGGGGAAGCTACCGCCTGAAAGAGGGTAAGGAAGGGAAGCCCAAGAATAGCATTATAAGTGGACGGAGCGTCCACGATGAGGAAAGGGATTATACTGGTTTTTTGGCTGGGCTTTACACCCAGAGTCAGAGGCAATGAAATCTGCCCTGTAGGATGGACCACATGTCCTGCGAATCCAAAGAGGGGGGTGGCCACATCTTCTAGCTGGGCATTTCCCAGCTGCATCTGTCCGAAAGCTTCCTGGAAAAGGATATTGACGGAACTTCCTGAGTCGACCAACACCCTGGCCACTTCATAATTGGCCAGAGATATACGAATAACTAGGGCGTCCGTGTGGGGCAGCAGGACACCTTGGAGATCTTCAGGCCCGAATGAAACGGGCGGTGCGATTTGAACAGTCTAGTCAGTGACGATGGCTAAACTCTCCATGAGACGAGCATATGACTTCCGCGCCCAGTTAGAGTCCCCGTCGGTAGGTCCTCCAGCTATAACATGGATAACCCCTCGTGTGGGAGCGTTATCTAGATTGGATGAAGGGCCCTCACCCGATGGGCCTTCTTGAGAGACAACTTCCTGGGACGGCGTTTGGGGGAAAGTAACTTGAGGTTGTTGACTATACGACCCTAGACGGGTTACATCAGTGGGGCCTCGTCTTTGGTCCTCCTGCTGAACGCAATGCGGTTGGAAGACGATCCAGTTCCTCCTGTAACTTAAAACATCGGCCACTAGCGTGGCCATATTCTGTATGATATTGGCAAAAGAATGGGGTAGGGGGGTTACGTGGGATCCCCCTGTATCTTAAGGGTCGTTGCAGTAGACCCTGTTGGTCATAGAATTCCATCTCCCGCTCCTTCCAAGTCCTTGCGGGAGGAAGTGCTTCAGCGGCCATAATTTATAACTGGCAGATGGGCGACGCCTGCGTGATGGGACGAGGTCTAGGAGCCTCTTGTCGAAAAGGTCGCACATATCCCCACCGAGGGGGTGCTTGAGGAGGGGCGGGGCGAGCTCTTTCAGTGGAAACTGCTGCGGCAGCCCGTTCGGCTCTCCGCACCTTCAATCCTTCTTCCTCGCGGATAAATTGCTCCGCACGGCCTAGCAGCTCCTCATAACTGTCAGCAGGTTGTCTTAACAAAGAACTGAGGAATGGACCCTCCTTCAGCCCGTGCAGAATAGCGCCTTTGAAGGCTTCTGATCTGGCAGAGGGAATTCCCCTAGCTACAGAAGTGAATCGGTGAAGATACCCTCTAAGGGATTCTGATGGTCCCTGGGTGATGTGCATTAGGATAGAGGCGTCATGCTTATACGCCTTGCAGCTGGCGAACTCCCGGCTGAACATCCTCCGAAAATCAGCGAAACAAGTAATGGATCCCAGAGGCAGAGTATTAAACCATTTTTGTGCCGAGCCGGTTAAGGTGGTTCGGAAAACTCGGCATTTGAGAGCATCGGTATTGAGCGAGGTGCTCCGTCAATGCTGACAGGTGCTCTTCGGGATCCGTTGAGCCCTCATACTTATTGATCTGAGGATTCCGGAAGTGGGACAGGGGGACTTCAGAGAGGATGTCCATGGTAAAGGGACTGGGTTCATATACTTCTGGAGGTCTGGTTGATTGACTTTCGCCCTGTTCCTCCCTTTGAGTTCGGGTGAAGGGCATAGTGTTCTGAGGTACTCTTCCTCCAAGTCCTTCTTCAGGCCCTACTTCCACATTGACAGCGGTACGAGAGGGAGGAGGCATTTCTGGGGGTGGACCTCTGGAGGAAGGTTCACCGGAATGAGGATGCAGATATTCGGTCCTTCTCCTTTCTCTAGCAAGAGCCTCTGTAATAGCGTCGTCCATCAAGGACTTTAACTGTGATGGTAGGAGGGTGATGGGGTGCTCCTTCGCTGTGGAGGCAGCGGGTTGTTGTATCTCCTCAGGTTGCATCTCAACGTCCAGGTCAATGTTCCCACAGACGGCGCCAACTGATGCGACAAGGAAAATTCGCTTTACCCCCTTCCGATGCGACGAAGGCATGAAGGGAGCTTTTGGGGAGGGTTCTCGCAGGCCGCAACAGTAAGAATGGGTGCGGAAGATGAAATCAAGAAACACAAAAACCCCAAGCAAATAGCAGAAACTTGAACACAAGATATAACGTAGTTCGAAATGAGTATTCCTACTCCACGGAGGTGAGCTCTCTCACCGGGGACAATGCCCAAGCACTTTCCACTATGAATGTCCTCTTTTACGGAAAGGAAATTTCCCGAGGTCGAGGAGAAAACCTCTTACAGGGGCTTACAAATACAAGAAAGAATACGTGTATCACAAGATCAAGGCCGCAACTCTTCTTCTCCGGCGAAGTGATGACAGCTGTCCTCCTTCCCCTCCTGTGTCTTTGTTTTCTATTTGATGGAATGATTGTGGATCCCTTCTTTCTTCTTCTCCTAGCCTTTTATCCTCCTCCTCTGATCCATCACTATCTCGCGGGCTATCCTTGCCGTCCACGTGGCCACCACGTCCACCTGGAGGAGAATAATTCTGTTACAAAATGCGAGGGGCGAAGGCTCCTCGGAATATTATGTGGCGACCTCTCTTTCTGTTACATATCACCTCCTCATTCCTATTCCAGGAAACTAGGTTAGCCTGTCCTCCTCAACCATCTAATTCTGGCAAACCTAACTTAGGTCTCCAACTCACGGATAGTATGACCTTAAGGTTCCTTGGGCCGCACCGATTCTTATCCGCCCCGTTTGCCTTCTAGGCTTATTTAGCCGAACCGATTCTTATCCGCCCCGTTTGCCTTCTTGGCTTATTTAGCCGAACCGATTCTTATCTGCTCCTTTTGCCTTCTAGGCTTATTTAGCTGAACCGATTCTTATCCGCTCCGTTTGCCTTCTAGGCTTATATAGCTGAACCGATTCTTATCCTCTCCATTTGCCTTCTAGGCTTATATAGCCAAACCGATTCTTATCCGCTCCGTTTGCCTTCTAGGCTTATATAGCCGAACCGATTCTTATCCGCTCCGTTTTGTTGGGTCGGATCGGTACGAATGGCCGGCTAGAGGGGGGTGAATAGCCCTCGTTCGTTGGATGTCGTAATTCGCTCGTCTACAAAATGTTAGCGCAAGCAGAAGCAATAAACTAAGACAAGCAAATAGAAATAAAACAAGGACAATACAAACACGGAGATGTAACGTGGTTCACGGCTACGCCGCTAATCCACGGTCCGATTCGTCCACGGTGAATCACTCTGAAATCTATCCACTAGATCTCTCCTTTGCACAAAGCTAGGTGGAGGTAACCTCTTTTACACAAAGATCACTCTTCTACAATGGAATGAAGATTAGAGCAAGTAGAAGAGTGGAAAATCGTTTAGGGCACTTTGGGAGTAGTTGGGCGTTTAAGCATTAACCCCCCAAAGCCCCATCACCTTCCTTTTTATAGAGGAAGAGGGTTTCTTCCCGTTGACACAGGAGCAGTCGACTGATGGCACCCATCAGTCGATTGGTGCTATAGCCGTTGCCCAATAACGGCCGCTTTCCACGTTAGATACCATCCAGCCAGATGCGGCATCACCGATCGATGGCACCATCGATCGGCCCGGTGCTCGATCGAATGAGTGCCCGATCGAGTCGACTCCATTCGTGCCGTGCGGTGCCATCGATCATTGCCATTCCGGCGATCGGCTGTCGACTATCGATCATTGCCGATCCATGGCGATCGCCAGCTAATCGGTCTTATACGGTCGATCGACCCATTGACTCGAAGCGATCGGCCCGGTGTCGGGAAGACTCATCCGACACTTGGCCAAATGGCCAAGTTTCACCTAAGAGCTACCCTTCCCGGGTTACAATCGCTCACTCTCATCCCTTGGAGTCCCTCGCCTTCGAAGTTCTTCTTTCGTCGCGCCACGCCCCTTGCGATCGCGCACGACTCTGCAATGCTCCTTCACGTCTCTTGCCTCGAAGTCTACTTCCTCCGGCTTCACTCCAAGCTCCTCGTCCGGCGGTCCCTCGGATGCTCTAAGCGCACGGCTTCCGCAAAGCTATCCTTCACCGACTCAAGGCACGAGTCATGAGATGTGAAACTCGCCATGGCTCCATGTGCAAATTACTAAGTCCTGCACGACTTCAACGCACATATAAAATCAACATATCAAACTAACTTAAACCCTTTGCCACACCATCAAAACCATATTACGGCAAGAGATTGCCCTAACAATCTCCCCCTTTTTGATGTGTGGCAATCCGTTTAAGTTAGGTAAAAACATTTGATATAAATTTTAAAGGAAAGAAAGCATGTAAACATAATCATGATATAGCAACATGCAACTCCCCCTTAATCCATGAAACTCCCCCTTAATTTCTCCCTTAATTTCTCCCCCTATCATAATTAACTTAAACATAATCATTTCTCCCCCTTTGACACCATCAAAAAGATTATTACTAAGTTAAAAACACATGACATCAAGTCTAATAGAAAGAAAATACCATAAGTTGATTTAAAATAGGAATTCAGCTTTTACTGGTTTGATATTCAGGCCATCGATCGTTCAGATATACTACCGGGCACGTGGATTTCGGGATTTTCTGATTTTCAGACCGAATTTCAGAAATGCATTTAAAAATTCCAGAAAATTCAAAAAATCATGAAATTTGGGAAAAACATTTCTTTTAAGTATATCTATCAGTGAAAAATATGTTTTCATGAAAAATCATTATATTTTCACGTATTTGCCAAAAATCCAAAAGCTTTAAAAACTACTAGGTTTTTGATCATAAGAGTATCCATTTTAACACCTAGTCTTGCATCCAATTGTTTCAAAACATGAATACATGTATTTTAAAGTAAGAAATTATTTTGAAAACATATGAAATATCCAACCATGATCTTTGGGCAATATGTCTATGAATTAAACATAAGCCTTCCCCATGATTGGTCTATTATTGCTATGTTGATACTTTAAATGACCATCTAAATGCCATAGGCATTAGTGGACATTTGTATCATCCTATCATCTCACTCATGCTAAGTTTGCAATCAAGTTAGCCTATAGTGAGTGTGAGATGCATCCTAGGGGGTATTTGTATATACTTAACCAATATATTCATGCAATTCTATCAAGGTTAAGTATCAACCTAATAATCATCATGATCATAAAGGCATATATGAATGAATTCTACATTATGATCATGAAACTCATGTATTCATCAAATAATAGTCATGCATTAGGTATTATAAGATGATAATAAACAAGGTATCACCTAAAGCATGATTCAACCCTATTTCTCATGATTACGTGCCAAATATTAAAATCATAAATCATGATTTCAAACATTCATAGCAATTACATTAATCATCATGATTTAAGCATTATTATCTATTTATGGGCACGTTATCATCACCCAACACTATTCTAAAAATGTTGTCCCGCCATCCTAAGTCAACCAAAATATGATATAGGTTAATTCCATATGGTTGACTACCCTAGAGTTATCCTAACCCTTAAGGATGGATTTTGGAACCCAAAATAAGTTCTTTCCTATTAGGTTCACTAAGTATTCCTTGGGGATCCATTTCCTAGCTATTACTTTCTTCTTATCTTGTCCCCTAGCTATAAGGCATTTGTAGGCCTTTTCATTTTTCTTTTCCTTGTAGCCTAGGCCCTTTTTGTTAAAACTAGCTCTTTGGCTCCCTAAGATCATGTTCAATGTGTTGGAGCCAATAGTGAATTTCTCTAGGGCTTTTGTTAAATAATCTACCTTTTCCCTTAAAGCCCTATTTTCATCCATGCATGCATCACTAATATTAAGTGGCATATAGTTATCATGTGAGCATGCTTCATCATGGCAAGAAGAATTATTTTCATTTAAGCATGCATTTTCTAGCTTATGCTCTAAATCCTTAATTTGAACAAGCATGCTTTTATTTTTCTTTTTCATGCCAAATAAGTCCTTAGTTAAACTAGAGATTATGGAAACTATTTTCTCAGGAGAAGCATTCGTTACCATAGTTTCCATGTCTTCTTCTTCTTCTTCGGATGATGAGGATGTAGAAGCTCCCCCTTCATTTGAGCTCTCTCCACTTGAGCTTGATCCTTCATTTTCGGTGGAGGAGGAGCAATCCGAGTCATGAAGAGCCATTAGTGCTAGGTTGGAGTAGACATGCTCTTCTTCTTCGGATGAGGAGGATGAAGCAACGTCATCCCATGTCTTGGCTTTGAGTGCCATGGCCTTCCCTTTTCCTTTTGCCTTCTTCTCTTCTTCCTTTCTCTTGCTCCCTTTCTTCTTCTTCTTTTCTTCCTTCTTTTTCTTCTCTTCCTTGCTCTTGTTTAGGAGGGGACAATTGTCCCTTATGTGCCCCTCTCCTTGGCAATTATAGCATATGACCTTCCCCCTTGGTCTTCTATTCCTATCATGAGATTTATCAAATCTAAAATTCTTAAATGCACGCCTTACCTTCCTTACCACGTAGGCTTCTTCGGTGCTATCCATGGAGGAGGAGAAAGATGCTTCGTCATCGGAGGAGGAGGGAATTTCCATCTTCTTTTTCCCTTTGTTGGCCATCAAGGCCACTCCCCTTGAAGTTTGGACTCTAGGCTCTTCTTGTATACCTTCAAGCCTTGTCTCATGAAGCTCCATGGTTGAAAAGAATTCCTCCAAGGTGCTCACCTCTAGGTTCTTGGAGATGTAAAATGAGTCCACCATGGAGCTCCATCTTGAGGACCGGGGGAAGGCATCTATGGCCTTCATTACCATATCCCGGTTGGAGAGATTCTCTCCTACACTCGTTAGCCCAATTAATATTTCTTTAATTCTAGAATGTAGGGAAGTTACCTTTTCTCCCTTTTCAAGCTTAATATTTGATAGTTGAGAGCGGAGGAGATCTCTTCTCGCTAGCTTGGCTTCCGAAGTGCCTTCATGAAGTTCAACCAATCTCTCCCACATCTCTTTGGCACTTGAGCACTCCCCTATTCTATTTACTTCTTGTTTAGGGAGGACATTGTATAGGTGGTGCTTGGCCTTTGAGTTTTCCAAGTATTCTTCTCTTTGCCTCTTGCTCCACCTACATTTCTCCAATGGCTCCCCATTTTCGTTCCTAGGCAACTCGAAACCGTTTTCCATTATTAAAAGGATTTCAAAGTCGGTTTCGAAGAATACCTTCATTCTCTTTTTCCACCAAGAGAATTCACCGTCGAACTTCGGTGGGTGGATGTTTGAGCCAGCCATTTGAGATGTAGAGCTTGTTGCGGCGGTTAGTCCGGTGACAAGCAACCTTGCTCTGATACCACTTGTTGGGTCGGATCGGTAAGAATGGCCGGCTAGAGGGGGGTGAATAGCCCTCGTTCGTTGGATGTCGTAATTCGATCGTCTACAAAACGTTAGCGCAAGCGGAAGCAATAAACTAAGACAAGCAAATAGAAATAAAACAAGGACAATACAAACACGGAGATGTAACGTGGTTCACGGCTACGCCGCTAATCCACGGTCCGATTCATCCATGGTGAATCACTCCGAAATCTATCCACTAGATCTCTCCTTTGCACAAAGCTAGGTGGAGGTAACCTCTTTTACACAAAGATCACTCTTCTACAATGGAATGAAGATTAGAGCAAGTAGAAGAGTGGAAAATCGTTTAGGGCACTTTGGGAGTAGTTGGGCATTCAAGCATTAACCCCCCAAAGCCCCATCCCCTTCCTTTTTATAGAGGAAGAGGGTTTCCCCATCACAGCCGCTGCCCCAATAACGATCGCTTTCCACGCTTGGATACCATCCAAGATCGCATCACGATCGATGGCACCATCAATCGACCGGTGCTCGACTCGAGTGCCCAATGAGTCGACTCCATTCGTAGCTGCGCATGCATCGTTATCGCCATTCCTCGGTACGATCATTGCCGACATCGGGCCGATCATTGCACCCATGGCGGGCCGATCGCTAAGCATCAACCGGTCTTATACCCGATCGACCCATCGACTCGAGCGATCGCCGTGACATGGCTGATCGGGAAGACTCATCCGACACTTGGCCAAATGGCCAAGTTTCACCTAAGAGCTACCCTTCCCGAGTTACAATCGCTCACTCTCATCCCTTGGAGTCCCTCGCCTTCGAAGTTCTCTTCGTTCGCGGCCACGTCCCTTGGCAGCATCAGGCGCACGGCTCTGCAATGCTCCTTCGCGTCTCTTGCCTCGAAGTCTACTTCCTCCGGCTTCACTCCAAGCTCCTCGTCCGGCGGTCCCTCGGATGCTCCAAGCACACGGCTTCCACAAAGCTATCCTTCACCAACTCAAGGCACGAGTCATGAGATGTGAAACTCGCCATGGCTCCATGTGTGAATTATTAAGTCCTGCACGACTTCAACGCACATATCAAATCAACATATCAAACTAACTTAAACCCTTTGCCACACCATCAAAACCATATTACGGCAAGAGATTGCCCTAACATGTTTGCCTTCTAGGCTTATATATCAGAACCGATTCTTATCCGCTCCATTTGCCTTCTAGGCTTATATAGCGGAACCGATTCTTATCCGCTCCGTTTGCCTTCTTGGCTTATATAGCCGAACCGATTCTTATCCGCCCCGTTTGCCCTCTAGGCCTATTTAGCCGACGAAGTACTTCTTCGCTTCGCCGTGCCAATTACCTTCATTTACCTTCCAATACCAATTGTCTCGAGCGCTTGCGCCCGACCCATTCCTCTCTTTTTCCTCCATTGAACCCTCTACTTGGTTCGGGTAATACCCTGCCTATGAGCTCTTCTATCCATTTTGTAGAGAAAAGGTAATGGATGTATCAATCTAGAAGTTGAATTTGGAAAAATTTACTTGATTAGCCCAAGCTAAACTTGAATCTAACACAAGTTTAAACACTTTTAATTTTCTTTAAAATTAAACAAGAAATAATGAACCCTCATCTCACAAAATATATAGGATTAACATATATTGAAAACCTAGACTTGGTGAGATGAATAAGGTTAACTCAACCAAACCAACTAATTATTCCCAACAATATTTTAGGAGGAGCTTAGGAAAATATATTTATATTTCAGAGTATTTTGGTCAAGATTATTAAAATACTTTCAAAACTTGAATTTATAATAATCTTTAAAATTGTTTGAAAATTAAAATGGATTTAAGTCGAGAACTTAGGTCTTACTTTAAAGGGAAGAGGAAGAAATTTAAGAATTGAAATTTAAAATTGAACTTGTCTTACTTTAAAGGTCTTGAAATAGTGTTTATCCTAAATATTTTAATCAAAGACTTTGTAAATAAACATAATTCAAAGGGGGAGTTAAGCTATTTTTGAAAATTTAAAGTAAAAGCATAATTCTAGGGGCAGTTAAGATAATTTTTGAAAATCTTCGTTTGAAAACTTAAAGTAAAAGCATAATTTTAGAGGGAGCTAAGATATTTTTGAAATTATTATTTTGAAAACATAAAGTAAAAGTAGAATTCTAGAGGGAGTTTCACATGAACTAAAAGGGAAACTATAAATTCAAAATTTTATCCTAAGTTCATAATAATTTTTTTTAAAATTATTTTCAAAATGGAAGCATACTAATGTTACCTTAAGCCCAAAAGATTTGTTTTGTAAAATTATGAAATGTTTAATACCTTTTTAAAAATTAAGTTTTAAAATGAAATTGGATTTAAATTATTGTGAGAAATGTTCTTAAGGGGAAGCGAGAAAATTTTAAGAGTTGAAAAATAACTTGAGTAATTCACTTGAACTTAATAAATTGGACTTATCAATCTAAGTTGATGGTGTCCTCTTCTTCGGCCCACTCAAATCCCCTTCTCCTTTCTTGAGAATCCCTAGTGATCACCTTAAATCCTCAGGCCAGAGGCTAGATCTGTCACTCAAAGAGAAAGTTAGAAGTGGGTCGGCGTTACCGGCATGACCCCTCCGATGCTCAAGTCAGAATCACAAGTATAGAGTAGTAGAATGAAGAAGAAGAAATGAGAAGAATGTAGGAACGTCGGTGAGTGCTAGAGGGAGGGCGAATGGCACGTTCTCGTCATTTGATGGAATTCATTCGTGCTTACTACAAATGTTAGTGTATGTAGCAAAAATAATGATAACAAAAACAAATACACAATGAGCAATACACGAGAATATAACGTAGTTCGGAACCTTAGGGTTCCTACTCCACGAATTGAGCTCAAATGAGCTCTAGCGATGCAAATACCACCGCTAATAAAAAACACTCCTTCTCGACAATAAGTCAGAGGCGGAGAAATCTCTTACAATAGATTATAAAAGTAATACAAGCAATTACAAGTGAAATACACAAAAACATGTAAAGAAAACTTTGTAAATGTGCTTTTGGATGCTGCTTGTTTGGTTGCTTGAGCTGCACTTGGAGACCCTGAATTGCACCAGCAAATCACCCCAAATCGCCTCAAAGAACCATACCAAAATCCTTCTCTTCGAGCTCCCTTTAAAGCTATAACTCAGTCGGATTTTCGCTTAGCGATGAACGATCGCGACCATCAGATCGCCAGAATCTGTGTGAGACAATGACTTAATCCATGTTGGACAAGTTTCAACGGATATACCATCAGTCGACTGATCATACCCATCAGTTGACTGATCATGCCTCCACTTGACTGCTAAACCTTAGTAGTCGACTCAAAAACATTCTGTGCCCGTGTCCTCGAGATCACGATCGCCATCCATGGCGTGATCATTGATCACCGATCCGCCTAATGCCGATCAACAATCAAGGCCATACGACCACAGTCGAATGTCAGTCGACTTACGGCCAGTCGACTGGTCATAATCCCAGTCGACTGCTCAGAGTCAACTCAGCTGGCAAGTGTCAAAACCCTTGATCAGTTGACTGGTCCATAACCCTAGTCAACTGATACACCTCAACCATGAGGTTTACCCCAAGTATGATGCCCTCATACTTGCTAGACCACCCTTAGCCTAGACCTAAGCCTTCTAGCCACCTCCATTAGTCTCATGCCTATTGAATCCCTCCAAGTCATCAATGACTTGTTCATCCATACGCTAGGCTTCAGGTGCTTCCATCGGCTATTGTTATGCTAAGCTGGTCTACACCGCCAAGGCACTTTGGGCTTATGCTGCCAAGACACACGCTTGAACTTGGACTTTACGCCGCCAATATCAATCCTTGGACTTCCCTTGCCAACCCATGTTGGACTTGCCATTTGCCAAGACTAAATCTTGGACTTTCCCTTGCCAAGACCCATGCTTGGACTTTCCATGCCAACCCATGTTGGACTTTTCAATTGACAAGACTCAAGCTTGGACTTTCTCTTGCCAAGACCCATGCTTGGACTTTCCATGCCAAGTACTCAAGACTTGGACTTTACCATCACCAAGACCCATGCTTGGACTTTCTATGCCAAGTGTCCCACTTGGACTTCTCTATCATATGGTCAACCCCATGTCAACCATATAGTCAACTCATTGTCAAACATCAAAATACAAACATCAAGACACTACTCGAGTCAAACTCGAGCCTGATCAATCGTGACCTGGGCCGATTGCACCAACAATCTCCCCCTTTTTGATGTTTGACAAAAACCAAACCTTTAAGTTAGAACACTAACTCAATCCAATCCTCCCAATTTTCCTAATTAAAAATTTCCAATTTCTCCCCCTTTTTGATATACATCAAAAAGACTCTCTCCAAGGGTGTTAATGTCTCATATCCCAATGAGATCTTACAATCTCCCCCTTGGTCCTAAAACATCTAGGATGCCTTCACTCTTCCTAGTGGTAAGTCCCATATCACTAAAGAGAGGCAATCCTCACTTCTCCAACTCTCCAAATTCTCCCCCTCATGAGGAAGAACACATCCATCATCCCATGATGAATAACCTCCTCCTAAAGGCTTGCTCCCCCTTGACCATTGCACCAACAATATCCTTGGAGAGTTCCTAAGCCTATAGGAACACTAAATCATCAAAATTAAGGTTAAAAGTTTAACCTTGAACTTTCACCCACCTTAAAATTGATACACACCCCGACCAACTCTCCTAATCCATATCCAATGGATTTTCACCCATTATAATGCTTTCCAAATCATATCCTAGGGTTAGAAGTAGTTAGGGTAGCCTAACATAGCTGAAATATAGGCTAAACATCTTTTTTTATGAGAAATCAGCATTGGCAGTTGACTCTGTCAGTCAATAGTCGACTACCCACAAGCGATAATCGACTGATATATGCAAAAAGCAGAAATCAGAATAAGAAATCAAAATTTGAAAATTTATAAGTAAAAATATGTATTTTGAAAAATCTTGAAAACTCATACGTACATTACTTATAACAAATACAATGGGTGAAAAATAAATTACAAAACCATTGAAAAGTTCATTGTTTTTGCCGTACTTTGTATCAACTATATCAATGGTGATTGCTATCAAAAGATAGACTTCACCACGGTTTTCTAAAATGATTTTAAAATATTTTTAAAACTTTATATTGAACCATGGTCTATGGGATTAATGCACATGACTTGTACATAAGCTTTCTTCATGATTCATCCATGGTATAAGATGAGTTTGAGTTCATCTAGATGCAAAAACTATGCACCTTGAACTTAACTCATTTCCTAGCATCGCACATGTGTCTAGGGTGTATCAATACACACACATGTCAATGTAATGTGAGATGTGAGTTTTGTTCACCCTAAACTAAGGTCTCATGTATTTTTCCATGGCAACACTATTTAATTCTTTTATACATGGGACTTCAAATCATTCCATTTGTCCTTAAATCAATTTTAATTAACTTAAATGCATGAATGATGATTATGGCATAAATGATAACATAAATGAACATGTGCCAATAATCATGATGTCATGACATATGATTAAATCTAAATACACATGACATAAAAAATAGTCCTAAGCATAATCATGACATTTTATACGATAAAGATGAATATGATGTCATGACATGTTATATGACAATCAAGGCATGACAAATAAGATGTGAAAATATAAAAATACCTAAGTTTTAATATTAATTGCCATTTGTTAGAATTATGTCCATTTTGCCATATTATTACTTATCTCCCAAATGTGCCAAAAACCCAAAATGACACACTATGACCTCTAAACCTAATTTGTGTCAATTTGATCAATTTATCAAAATTCTTAAAATATATTGGAACTTCCTAAAATCCTTTAGGATTAAAATTTAACCTTATTTCCAAGGAATTTCAAAACCTTGGAAATGACATAGAGTGCCAACTTTGCTATGGTTGAGTTAACTACCCATCCATTCAAGGTTGACACAACCTAACCCATTTAGCGTGAATCGATCACGCTCCTAGGAACCTAATACCTATTGGAGCTCCTTGGATTTACTAGGGATAACTTCCCTAGATACCCTTCTAATGACTCTCCTAGGCTTAGAAGCCTTGGTCATTTGGATCTTACTTAGGTTAACTCTAGGGGCAACTCCCCTTGTAACCTTCTTAGTGGCTTCCTTAGGTTTCTTCGAAACCTTAGCCACTAGGCACTTGCCATGGTCAACCTTAGGGATGAATTCCCTAGTGACCTTGGCTCTCCTAGACCTAGGTTGTGTTCCATAATCGAATGGAACACTGTGGTAGGTCTCCATGGGCTTAGGTTTGTGACCCAAACCTTTCTTGCCGTTGGATGAGCCTTGCCTCATAGACCCTAGGTTTTGACTCCTAGACCCTTCAATTGAATTTTTCATTCTTGCAAGGGTCTTTTAAAGTTTCTCAAGCCTTGACCTCAAGGCTTGATTTTCCAATTCTAATTGCCCAAATTTTAATTTTTCATTTTGTCTTTGGGCATTACCATTTCCTCTAGGCATATGCCTACCCTTGTTAGGGTTAATGCCTAAATGGTTTTCTACCTTCCTAATAGTTTCCCTAGGTAGGATTTTCCTAGGGTTATTATTCCCAAATTTCTCCTTATTTCTAAAATTGCATGATTTGGCACCTAAACAATAGAGCCTATTTTTAGCATGCTTCTTATGAACAATAGCAAGATTATTCCTAGCATGCTTTTCATTAGAAAATAGGGAAGGTGCATTACTAAATTTTATCTTAGGGTTTGCTTTAGAAGCTCCCCCTACATGTGATGCTCCTTCTTGGGTCTTCTTTCTCCCCCTAGGGCATTAACTCCTATAATGTTTTTTTTTGTTGACATTTGAAGCAAATGATGTGCTCCTTGCTTTTAATTGTTGTCGGACTGGGTTCCTTGGCCTTTTGCACGACTTGTGCCATCTTCTTGACCCGTTTCAGACACTTGCTCTTTTAGTGTCCAGCTTCCCTACACTCAAAGCATACAATATGAATTTTATTTTTAATTGGAATGCTTGAGTTACCTAGATCAATGGTGGAAGCCTCTTGAGCTTGTTCATCACTTCTCCCGGAGGTTGAAGATACTTCTTGATTTTGCTCCGGCTCCGGTGATCTAATATCCTCCCCCTCAATCCTAGAGGTGGAGGCTTCCTCTTCCACCGATTCGGATGTTGATGACTTCACAACTTCCGAATCCTCACTTTCTTGTGAGGACAAGCTTGCTTCTTCTTCCGGCTCTCTTTCTATTTGAGCCATGGATGGTTCTTCATAGAGTTTGTCCAATTCACTCCAAAATTCCTTTGCATTCTTATATTCACCTAACTTGGACAAAACATCGTTAGGAATTAAATCACCTAAGAATTTTATTACCTTCTTATTTCTCTCGAAATTTTGGTGTTGTTCCTCGGTCCATTTCTTCATCTTGAGGAATCCTCCCTTCGAACTTCTTGGATATACGAATCTATCCATCAAGGCGGACCAATCTTTGAAGTCCTTCATCATTATGAGTTCTTCAATCCTTGTCTTCCATTGATTGAAGCCTTCTTGTCCATAAAATGCGTATGAGATTGGAGTGTTGATGTCCCATCCAAGTCCATCTTTTGACAACTCCATCCTCTAGCACTTTTTCTCTTAGTTGTTAATCCGTAGAAGAGCCCCGGGCTTTGATACCAATTGTAGGAACATCGGTGAGCGCTAGAGGCGGGGGGGGGGGGAGTGAATGGCGCGTTCTCGTCGTTTGACAGAATTCGTTCGTGCTTACTACAAATATTAGTGTACGCAGCAGAAATAATGATAACAAAAACAAATACACACAATGAGCAATACACGAGAATATAACGTGGTTCGGAACCTTAGGGTTCATACTCCATGGATTGAGCTCAAATGAGCTCTAGCGATGCAAATACCACCACTAATAAAAAACACTCTTTCTCGACAACAAGTCCGAGGTGGAGAAACCTCTTACAACAAATTACAAAAGTAATACAAAAGAAATATAAGAAATTACAAGTGAAATACACAAAAACATGTAAAGAAAACATTACAAATGCGCTTTTGGATGCTTGCTTATTTGGTTGCTTGAGCTGCACTTGGAGACCCTGAATTGCACCAGCAAATCACCCCAAATCGCCTCAAAGAACCATACCAAAATCTTTCTCCTCGAGCTCCCTTTAAAGCTTCAACTCGGGCTGGATTCCACCTAGCAGTCGACTGATCGCGACCATTAGTCGACTGCACCTATAGCCGTTGTGAGACAATGATTTAATCCACATTGGACAAGTTCCAATGGATAGATCATCAGTCGACTGATCATACCCATCAGTTGACTGATCATGCCTTCACTCGACTACCAAACCCTAGTAGTCGACTCAGAAACATTCTGTGCCCGTGTCCTCGACCATCAGTCGACTGCCATCCATGGCAGTCGACTAATCAAGCCATCAGTCGACTGCCCAATGTTAGCAGTCGACTGTCAAGGTCACGCGGCCACAGTCGAATGCCAGTCGACTCTCGGCCAGTCGACTGGTCATAATCCCAATCGATTGCTCAGAGTCAACTTGGATGCCAAGTGTCAAAACACTTGACCAGTCGATTGATCCATAACCCCAGTCGACTAATACACCTCAACCATGAGGTTTACCCTAACTATGATGCCCTCATACTTGCTAGATCACCCTAAGCCTATACCTAAGCATTTTAGCTGTTGGGACCTGTGCGCTCGCTAGAGGGGGGGGGTGAATAGCATTTTGCCCGTACGATGATGGAATTTGATCGTGATCGCATCTACAAATCGTGTTAGCGCAGCGAAATAATGATAATAAAAACAATAACACGAAACAAACACGAACACATGCACACCACGAAAATATAACGTGGTTCGGAACCGAAACGGTTCCTACTCCACGAATTGGGTTCGTACGAACCCTAGCGATGCCACAAACACTACTAAGCACAATAAACTCCTTCTCGACACAAGTCGGAGGTGGAGAAACCTCTTATAACAGATTACAAAAGTAATATGCAAAAATACAAGAAAAATACAAAGAAATGCAAAGAACACTTTACAAAACTAGGGTTTGAGCGCTTTGCTTGTTGGTTGCTTGGATGAGGTTGAAGGGCCCTGAAATGCACCTGCAAATTGCCTCAGGCAAGCTCCCAAAAATCTGATTTTCGAGCCTTCCATGAACAGCTGCTTTTATCCTCCATCGGGCTGGATTTCCGCCTGGCAGTCGACTGCCATAAGTCCCCAGTCGACTGCCAACACTGTAGCTGTGAGACAACGACTCAATCCACGTTGGACAAGTTCCAACGGGACTCTTGGCAGTCGACTGCCAACATTGGCAGTCGACTGCCAGTGCCCGTAGTCGACTGCCCAGTCGGCTACGGAGCATTCTGTGCTCGACACTCAGCTGGCAGTCGACTGTCGTCCCTTGGCAATCGAATGCCGACATCGGCGCCGATCGCTCCAATGGCGATCGGGAGCAATTTCAGCTCTTCGAACTCAAGTCGACTCACGACAGTCAAACCGGCCAAAATGCTAGTCGACAGCCAACCTCAAAAATGAGGTTTTAACCCAAGTATGGTGCCCCGATACTTGCTAGACCACCCTTAGCCTAGACCTAAGTCTTCTAGCCACCTCTATCAGCCTCACGCCTCTCGGATCCCTCCAAGTCATCCATGACTTGTTCATCCATCGCGCTAGCCTCCAGGTGCTTCCCTCGGCTATGTCATGCTAACGGTGTCTACACCGCCAAGGCACATTGGACTTACGCCGCCAAGACTCCGCTTGGACTTTACGCCGCCAATATCCATCCCCTTGGACTTCTCAAATGCCAAGACTCAAGCTTGGACTTTCCCTTGCCAACCCATGTTGGACTTTTCCTTGTGCCAAGTACTCAAGACTTGGACTTTCCCAAATGCCAAGTACCCATGACTTGGACTTTCCATGCCAAGTATCCATGACTTGGACTTTACCTTGCCAAAACCCATGCTTGGACTTTCCCTTAATCACATGGTCAACCCTAGTCAACTATCAAAGTCTCCCTCGAGTCAAACTCGAGTCCGGTCAAACATAACCCGGGTCGATTGCTCCAACAATCTCCCCATCAAATTAACCGACATCAATGTACAACATCAATGTTAAACCACTTTGTCAAACATCCTATGTCAAACATCAAAACATCACTCGAGTAAGGTCAATCGTGACCTGGGTCGATTGCACCAACAATCTCCCCCTTTTTAATGTTTGACAAAACGAACCTTGTGTTAGGCCCCTAACTCAACTTCCCTTACCAATTTTCCGAATTGGTAATTTAATCTTCTCCCCCTTTTTGACATACATCAAAAAGGTTATCTCTCCAAGGAGGTCAATGTCTCATGTCCTAATGAGATCTTACAATCTCCCCCTTGATCCAAAAATAAATACCTAGGATGCCTACAATCTTCCTAGTGATAAGTCCCATATCACTCAAAAGAGGCAATCCTATACTCTCTTCCAATTTCCAAATTGGATTTCTCAAACATCCCATCAATTTTCCCAATTGATGATACTCTCCCAATAACTTCTCCCCCTTCAAGAAGAGAAACACATCCATCATCCCAAGATGGATAACTCCCCCTAAAGGCTTGCTCTCCCTTGACCATTGCACCAACAATGTCCTTGAGAAGTACCTAAGCCAATAGAAACTCTAAACCATCAAAATTAAGGTTCTAAGTTCAAACTTGAACTTTCCATACCCTAAATTTGATACTTTGACCTAACACTTCTCCTAATCCATATCCAATGGATTTTCACCCTTTATAATGCTTCCCAAAGCATATCCTAGGGTTAGAAGTGGTTAGGGACCTTTACCATGGCTGAAAATGGGCTAAACAAACCTTGTTAACCCAAAATCAGACCTGGCAGTCGACTCCTATCAGTAACCAGTCGACTGCCACTCTCATCAGTCGACTGCCACAAAGGGCAGTCAACTGATAGCTGAAATTTCCGAATTCCAACTATCAGAATCAAGTTTTGAAAAGTCATAAGTAATTCTACGTATTTTGAAAAATCACGAAACTTGATACGTATATTACTTATAGTCAATACAATGGGTGAAAAATATTTGAAAACTATTTTACCCATAAAATAGTGAGTTTGATACAAAACTCAAAACCATTGAAATTTTCAATGTTTTGGCCCTATTTTGTATCAACTCTATCAATGGTGATTGCTATCAAAAGATAGACTTCACCAAGGTTTTTCAAAATGATTTCAAAATGTTTTTGAAAACCTATTTTGGATCACATTCCTTGGGCTCTATGTACATGACTTGTACACAAGCTTTCCCAATGATCCACATGTTGAGTTAAGATGAGTTTGGGTTCAACTAGATGCAAACACTATGCACTTTGAACTTAACTCATATCCTAGCATCTCACATGTATCTAGGGTGTATAAATACACATACATGTCAATTGGATGTGAGATGTGGGTTTTCGTTCATTTAATCTAGGGTTTCATGCATTTCCTAGGCAACCCTACTTGATTCCCTTATAAATGGGACTTCAAGTCATGCCATTGTCCTTAGTTCAATTTTAATCAATTTAATGCATGAAATGATCATGGCATAAAGATAGCAATATTTAAGCATGGCCAATGATCATGATGTCATGGCATATGATAAAATCTAAAAACATATGACATTTAAAAACCTTAATCCTAAAACATGAACATGACATATACAATGAATAAAAGTAAGCATGATGTCATGACATGTTATATGGTAAACAAAGCATGACATACAAAATATATAGGTACAATAATACCTAAATCTTAATATTAATTGCCATTTGATATAATTCATCATATTTTGCCATATTTCTACTTTTCTCCCAAGTGTGCCAAAAACCCAAAATGGCACACCAACCTCTAAACCTAAATTGTGCCAATTTGATCATTTTATCAAACTTCTCAAATAATATTGGCACATCCTAAAATCTTTTAGGATATTAATTCAAGTCTATTTCCAAGGTAACCATAACCTTGAAAATATCCTAAAGTGCCACCTTTACCATGGTTGAGTTAACTACCCATTCAATCAAGGTTGGCACACCCTAAACCCATCTAGCGTGAATCAATCACGCTCTTAGGAACCCAAAACCGATTTGAGCTCCTAGGGTTAATTATGTATTCCTTAGGGATAACCTCCCTAGATACCTTCCTAATGACCCTTCTAGGCTTGTTAGCCTTGGTCATTTGGGTCTTACCTAAGTTGACTCTAGGGGTAACTCCCCTTGCAACCTTCTTAGTGGCCACCCTAGGTTTCCTAGAAACCTTAGCCACTAGGCACAACCTTTGGTCAACCTTAGGGATGACTTCCCTATTGACCTTGGTCTTCCTAGACCTAGTTTGTGTTCCATAGTTAAATGGAATACTATGATAAGCCACCTTAGGCTTAGGTTTGTGACCCAAACCTTGCTTGCCCTTGGTTGACTTTTGACTCTTAGGTCCTAAGTGTTGACTTTGAGATTTGGACCTAGACTTTTGATCATTTGACCCTTTAAATTGGTTTTGTATATTCCTAAAGGTCTTTTCTAGTTTTTCAAGTCTTGACCTCAAGACTTGATTTTCCTTTTCTAATTGCCCAATTTTTTAGTTTTGATTTAAAACATGGGCATTGTCCTTTCTAGGCATATGCCTAGTCCATTTAGGGTTAAAACCTAAGTGTTCTTGTATTTTCCTAATAGATTCCTTAGGTAAGGTTTTTCTAGGGGCATTAGTCCCAAATTTCTCCTTATTTCCTAAGTGGACATTTTTAGCACCTAAACACATATGTCTATTACTTCTAGCATGCTTTTCATGTACAATAGCAAGAGAATTGAAACTCCTAGCATGCTTTTGCCTATTAACTAAAGAAGGTGCATTATTGAAATATACCTTTGGGTTTGCCTTGGATGCTCCCCCTACATGTGTAGCTCCTTCTTTGGTCTTTTTGCTCCCCCTAGGACATTGATTCCTATAATGTCCTTTTGAGTTGCACTTGAAACATATGATGTGCTCCTTGCCTTTAGGTGTTGGGGAACCGACATCCTTGTCCTTTGGAGCCGGTGGAGCTTTCCTAATCTTCTTTGGGCACTTGCTCTTGTAGTGCCCGGCTTCCCTACACTCAAAACATATGATATGATTTTTATTACAAATTGATATGTTTGAGTTACCTATGGTGGATGTGGTGATTGGAGTGGATTCTTCATTCCTCCCGGAGGTTGAGACTTCTTCTTGAATTTGTTCCGGCTCCGGTGTGGATGGTCTCTCCCCCTCAAACCTAGAGGTGGATGCCTCCTCCACTTCTTCCACTGCTTCTACCTCTTCAGATCCGGATGTTGATTCCCTATTAACCTCCGAATCCTCTAGCTCTTTGGATGTTTCTTCTTGAGCTTGAGAGGGTGATGGTCCTTCTTCTTGGACCGATGATAGACTTTCATGAAGCTTGGCCAAATCGCTCCATAGCTCCTTGGCATCCACATAGCCACCTAGGCTACACAAGAGGTCATTAGGAATTAAATCAAAAATGAATTTGATTACCTTCTTGTTTTTATCGAATTGTTGGAGTTGCTCCTCACTCCACTTCTTCTTCTTGAGAAACCGTCCCTTTGGTCCTTTAGGATATTCAAATCCTTCCATCAACGCGGACCACTCCTCAAGGTCTCTCATCATCAAAAAATCTTCAATTCTCGCCTTCCAAGAATTGAAACCTTCTCGTCCATAGAAGGCATACGGAATTGGGGTGTTGATATCCCATCCCAATTGTCCTTGGACTTCCATCTTTTCCTCTAGCGTCTTGACTCCAGGTTGTTAATCCGTAGAAGAGCCCCGTGCTCTGATACCACTTGTTGGGACCTGTGCGCCCGCTAGAGGGGGGGGTGAATAGCGTTTGCCCATACGATGATGGAATTTGATCGTGATCACGTCTACAAATCATGTTAGCATAGCGGAATAATGATAATAAAACAATAACACAAAACAAACACGAACACACGCACAACACAAAAATATAACGTGGTTCGGAACCGAAACGGTTCCTACTCCACGAATTGGGTTCGTACGAACCCTAGCGATGCCACAAACACCACTAAGCACAATAAACTCCTTCTCGACACAAGTCAGAGGTGGAGAAACCTCTTACAATAGATTACAAAAGTAATACACAAAAATACAAGCAAAATACAAAGAAATGTAAAGAACACTTTACAAAACTAGGGTTTGAGCCCTTTGCTTGTTGGTTGCTTGGATGAGGTTGAAGGGCCCTGAAATGCACCTGCAAATCACCTTCAAATTGCCTCAGGTAAGCTCCCAAAAATCTGATTTTTGAGCCTTCCACGAACAGCTGCTTTTATCCTCCATCGGGCTAGATTTTCGCCTGGCAGTCGACTGCCATAAGTCCCCAGTCGACCGACAACACTGTAGCTGTGAGACAACGGCTCAATCCACGTTGGACAAGTTCCAACGGGACTCTTGGCAGTCGACTGCCAACATTGCGATCGATTGCCCGCCGCGTCGCATCGCAATCGCCAGAGCGCTGTGCTCGACACTTTGATGGTGTGGCAAAGGGTTTAAGTTAGGTTGTTATTGTGATTTGATATGTGCATTGAAGTCGTGCAGGGCTTAGTAATTCGCACATGGAGCCGTGGTGAGTTTCACATCTCATGACTCGTGCCTTGAGTCGGTGAAGGATAGCTTTGCGGAAGCCGTGCGCTTGGAGCATCCGAGGGACCGCCGGACGAGGAGCTTGGAGTGAAGCCGGAGGAAGTAGACTTTGAGGCAAGAGACGCAAGGAGCATTGCAGCCGCGCGATGCTGCCGAGGGACGTGGCCGCGAACGAAGAGAACTTCGAAGGCGAGGGACTTCGAGGGATGAGAGTGAGCGATTGTAACCCGGGAAGGGTAGCTCTTAGGTGAAACTTGGCCATTTTGGCCAAGTGTCGGATGGGTTTTACCGACACCGGTCCGACCGCCATGTCGCGGCATCGATCTCGAAGTCGATGAGTCGATCGTGGTATAAAACCGATTTAGTGCTTGGCGGTCGACATGGATCATCGGTCGATGATCGATGAATGACGGTCGGCCGATCGAATGCGAGAATGATCGATATCGGTACGCACAATGAGTCGACTCGATGATGATCGATCGAGTTGCGGCCGATCGGTCGGTGATCCAACGTTGGATGGAATCCAGCGTGGAAGCGCTATTGGTGATCGGCATGCCGCTAGATCGGCGCCATCGGCATCAATGATCCGTGTCAACGGAAGAAACCCTCTTCCTCTATAAAAGGAAGGGGTGGGGGTTTGGGAGAGGCTAATGCTTATGCTCCAATACTCTTCCCAAGTGCCCTAAAGCCACTCTTCTCTTACTCGCTTATTTCCATTATATTTGTAAGAGGAGTGTTTTTGTGTAAAGAGGTTACCTCCACCTAGCTTTGTGCAAAGGAGAGATCTAGTGGATAGATTTGGAGGAGTGATTCACCTTGGACGAATCGGACCGTGGATCGTGTGTAGTCGTGAACCACGTTACATCTCGTGTTTGTATTGCTTGTTTATATTTTGCTTGTCTTTATTTATATTTGCATATGCTTGTGCTAACATTTTGTAGACGAGCAAAATCGACATACATCGTAAGAGGGCTATTCACCCCCTCTAGCCAACCGATCCCCAACAAGTGGTATCGAGCAAGGTTGCTTGTCACGGACTAACCGCCGCAATAAGCTCTACATCTCAAATGGCGGCTCAAACATCCACCCATCGGTTCCGGAGAATTCTCTTGGTGGAAAAGAGAATGGAGGTATTCTTGAAGCGACTTTGAAATATTATTAATTATGGAAAAGCGGTTTGAGTTGCCTAGGAGGAGATGGGAGCCATTGGAAAAATCGAGATAGAGCAAAAGACAAAGAGAGGAGTATTTGGCAAATTCAAAGGCCAAGCACCACCTCTACAATGTGCTCCCTCAACAAGAAGTCAATAGGATAGGGGAGTGTGCTAGCGCCAAGGAAATGTGGGAGAAATTAATAGAGATTCATGAAGGCACATCCGAGGCAAAGCTAGCAAGGAGAGATGTTCTTCGCTCCCAATTGTCCAATATCAAACTCGAAAAGGGAGAGAAGGTAAAATCCCTACACTCTAGATTTAAGGAAATTCTAACCGGTTCAACAAGTGTAGGTGAAAAGCTTTCCAACCGGGATATGGTAATGAAGGCCATAGATGCCTTTCCCCGGTCCTCAAGATGGAGTTCCATGGTGGATTCATTTTACATCTCCAAGAACTTGGAAGTAAGTACCTTGGAGGAGTTTTTCTCAACAATGGAGCTCCATGAAACGAGGCTTGAAGGAATACAAGAAGAGCCTAGAATCCAACCTTCAAGAGGAGTAGCATTGATGGCAAATAAGGGGAAGAAGAAGATAGAGATCCCCTCCTCCTCCTCCGATGATGAAGCTTCTACCTCCTCCATGGATAGCACGGAAGAAGCCTACATGGTAAGGAAGGTAAGGCGTGCATTTAAGAATTTTAGATTTGATAAATCTCATGATAGGAATAGAAGACCAAGGGGGAAGATCATTTGTTACAATTGTCAAGGGGAGGGACACATAAGGGACAATTGTCCCCTCCTAAACAAGAGCAAAGAGGAAAGAAAAAGGAAGGAAGAAAAGAAGAAGAAGAAGGGGAGCAAGAAGAAAAAGGAAGAAGAAAAGAAGGCCAAGGAAAAAGGAAAGGCCATGGCTCTCAAAGCAAAGACATGGGATGACCTTGCTTCCTCATCCTCATCCGAAGAAGAAGAGCATGTCTATTCCAACCTTGCATTGATGGCCTTCGACGACTTGGATTGCTCCTCCTCCTCAAATGAAGAGAGCTCAAGTGAAGGGGGAGCTTCTACATCCTCCTCATCCGAAGAAGAAGAGGACATGGAAACTATGATAACGAATGCCTCTCCTAAGAAAATAGTTTCCATAATCTCTAGTTTAACTAAGGACTTATTTGGAATGAAAAAGAAAAATAAAAGCATGCTAGATCAAATTAAGGCATTAGAAAATAAGCTAGGAAATGCATGCTTAAATGAAAATGATAATATCTCTTCTAGGTTAAATGATGCATGCTCACACGATAATTATGTGCCATTAGATGTTAGTGATGCATGCATAGAAGAAAATAGGGCATTAAGGGAAAAGGTAGATTATTTAACAAAAGCCCTAGAAAAATTCACTATTGGCTCCAACACCCTTAACATGATAATTGGGAGCCAAAGAGCTAGTTTCAATAAGAAAGGCCTAGGATATAAAGAAAAGAAAAATGAAAAGGCCTATAAATGCTTAATAGCTAGGGGACAAGATAAGAAGAAAGTAATAGCTAAGAAATGGATCCCCAAGGAGTACTTAGTGAACCCAATAGGAAAGAACTTATTTTGGGTTCCAAAGTCCATCCTTAAGGGTTAGGATAACCCTAGGGTAGTCAACCATATGCAATTGACCTATATCATATTTTGGTTGACTTAGGATGACGGGACAACATTTTTAAATAGTGTTGGGTGATGATAACGTACCCATAAATAGATAATAATGCTTAAATCATGATGATTGAAGTAATTCCTACACATGTTTGCAATCATGATTTATGCTATTAATATTTGGCACATAATCATGAGAAATAGGGTTAAATCATGCTTTAGGTGATATTTTGCTCATTATGATGATATAATACCTAATGCATGATTATTATTTGATGAATACATGTGTTTAATGATCATAATGTATAATTCATTCATATATGCCTTTATGATCATGAGGATTATTAGGTTGATACTTAACCTTGATAGAATTGTATGAATATAATGGTTAAGTATATACAAAACCCCCCTAGGATGCATCTCACACTCACCATAGGCTACTTTGATTGAAAACTTAGCATGGGTGAGATGTTAGGATGATACAAATGTCCACTAATGCCTATGGCATTTAGATGGTCATTTAAAGTATCAAAATAGCAATAATAGATCAATCATGAGGAAGACTTATGTTTAATTCATAGACATATTGCCCAAAGATCATGGTTGGATATTTCATATGTTTTCAAAACAATTTCTTAATCTAAAATCTATGTATTCATGTTTTGAAATAATTCAAAGCAAGACTAGGTGTTGAATACTCTTATGATCAAAAACCTAGTAGTTTTTAAAGCTTTTAGATTTTTGGCAAATACATGGAAATATAATGATTTTTCATGAAAACCTATTTTTCACTGATATATATACTTAAAAGAAATGTGTTCCCCAAATTTCATGATTTTTTGAATTTTCTGGAATTTTTAACGCATTTATGAAATTCGGTCCGAAAATCAGGAAATCCTAAAAATCATGTGCCAGTCGACTGGTATCTGAACCAGTCGACTGATGGCCTGTAAATCAGACTAGTTGAGGCCAAATTCAGGTTTTAGAGCAATTTTTGGTATTTTTCCTTCTAATATACTTGATGCCATGAGTTTTTAACTCAGTGTTAATCTTTTTGATGGTGTCAAAGGGGGAGAGATAATTATGTTTAAGTAAATTGTGATAGGGGGAGGGAGAAATTGTTAAAAAGTAATAGGGGGAGAAATTTAAATTGTATGGGGAGTTTCATGGATTAAGGGGGAGTTGCATGTTGCTATATCATGTTTTATGTTTACATGCTTTCTTACCTTAGAAATTTTTATCAAATATTTTTACCTAACTTAAACGGATTGCCACACATCAAAAAGGGGGAGATTGTTAAGGCAATCTCTTGCCGTAATATGGTTTTGATGGTGTGGCAAAGGGTTTAAGTTAGGTTGTTATTGTGATTTGATATGTGCGTTGAAGTCGTGCAGGGCTTAGTAATTCGCACATGGAGCTGTGGCGAGTTTCACATCTCATGACTCGTGCCTTGAGTCGGTGAAGGATAGCTTTGCGAAAGCTGTGCGCTTGGAGTATCCGAGGGACCGCCGGACGAGGAGCTTGGAGTGAAGCCGGAGGAAGTAGACTTCAAGGCAAGACGCTGGCGAAGGCAGCAGAGCGCAGCCCGAGTGCCGAGGGACGTGGCCGCGAACGAAGAGAACTTCGAAGGCGAGGGACTCCGAGGGATGAGAGCGAGCGATTGTAACCCAGGAAGGGTAGCTCTTAGGTGAAACTTGGCCATTTTGGCCAAGTGTCGGATGAGTTTTCCCGACACCAGTCGACTGCATTGTCATGGCGATCATTGCTCTGAAATCGATCGATTCGATCGACTGGTATAAAACCAGTTTAGTGCTTGGCGTTCATTGCTATGGGCAATGATCGGTGATGTCGACGGTGATGATCGCCAGGAATGGCGATCGATGGCACTGTACATGGGCACAGAATGGAGTCGACTCCATTGAGCACTCGACTGATCGAGTATCGGTCGGTGATGGTAAAGATCGGTCGGTGATCACAATCGATGATTGAATGGAATCCAACGTGGAAAGCGGTAGATTATTGCGACTACGGGATCGGTCGAGGCATCTCAACGGAAGAAACCCTCTTCCTCTATAAAAAGGAAGGGGGTGGGGGTTTGGGAGGCTAATGCTTATGCTCTAATACTCTCCCAAGTTCCCTAAAGCTTTCCATCCTCTTACTCAAGCTTATTTCCATTATATTTGTAAGAGGAGTGTTTTTGTGTAAAGAGGTTACCTCCACCTAGATTTGTGCAAAGGAGAGATCCAGTGGATAGATTTGAAGGAGTGATTCACCTTGGACGAATCGGACCGTGGATTAGCGGCGTAGCCGTGAACCACGTTACATCTCGTGTTTGTATTGCTTGTTTATATTTTGCTTGTCTTTATTTATATTTACATATTCCGCTTGCGCTAACGTTTTGTAGACGAGCAAAATACGACATACATCGTAAGAGGGCTATTCACCCTCCTCTAGCCAGCCAATCGATCCCCCAACAATCCCTTGGCAGTTGACTGCCGTCGACATCAGTCGACTGCTCCAATGAGCAGTCGACTGACAGAGCAATTCCAGCTCTTAAATAACAGTCAAACTCAAGTCGACTCACGGCAGTCGAACAGGCCATAATGCCAGTCGACTGCCAACCTCAAAAATGAGGTTTTAACCCAAGTATGGTGCCCCGATACTTGCTAGACCACCCTTAGCCTAGACCTAAGCCTTCTAGCCACCTCCATCAGCATCACGCCTCTCGGATCTCTCCAAGTCATCCATGACTTGTTCATCCATCGCGCTAGCCTCCAGGTGCTTCCCTCGGCTATGTCATGCTAACGGTGTCTACACCGCCAAGGCACATTGGACTTACGCCGCCAAGACTTCGCTTGGACTTTACGCCGCCAATATCCATCCCCTTGGACTTCTCAAATGCCAAGACTCAAGCTTGGACTTTCCCTTGCCAACCCATGTTGGACTTTTCCTTGTGCCAAGTACTCAAGACTTGGACTTTCCCAAATGCCAAGTACTCATGACTTGGACTTTCCATGCCAAGTATCCATGACTTGGACTTTACCTTGCCAAGACCCATGCTTGGACTTTCCCTTAATCACATGGTTAACCCTAGTCAACCATCAAAGTCTCCCTCGTGTCAAACTCGAGTCCGGTCAAACATAACCCGGGTCGATTGCTCCAACAATCTCCCCATCAAATTAACCGACATCAATGTCCAACATCAATGTCAAACCACTTTGTCAAACATCCTATGTCAAACATCAAAACATCACTCGAGTCAAACTCGAGTAAGGTCAATCGTGACCTTGGTCGATTGCACCAAAATTAGCCACCTCCATCAGCCTCACGCCTATTGGATCCCTCCAAGTCATCAATGACTTGTTCATCCATACGCTAGGCTTCAGGTGCTACCATCGGCTATTGTCATGATAAGCTGGTCTACACCGCCAAGACACACGCTTGGACTTTACGTCGCCAACCATTGGACTAATGCTGCCAAGACTCACGCTTGAACTTTATGCTATCAATATCAACCCTTGGACTTCCCCTGTCAACCCATTTTGGACTTTCCATTTGCCAAGATTCATGCTTGGATTTTCCCTTGCCAAGACCCATGCTTGGACTTTCCATGCCAACCCATGTTGGACTTTCCAATTGACAAGACTCAAGCTTGGACTTTCCCTTGCCAAGACCCATGCTTGGACTTTCCATGCCAAGTACTCAAGACTTGGACTTTACCATCGCCAAGACCCATGCTTGGACTTTCCATACCAAGTGTCCCACTTGGACTTCTCTATCATATGGTCAACCCCATGTCAACCATATAGTCAACTCATTATCAAACAATGGTCAACTCATTGTCAAACATTAAAACACAAACATCAAGACACTACTTGACTCAAACTGGAGTCTCGTCAATCATGACCTGGGTCGATTGCACCAACAAAGAAATCCTTGTGTACCAAATAGAGAAGAAAGAACCATCCCATCTTCCTCCTCTTCGCCCCCTTATATAGGATTCATACCGCCTTGTTCCCAAATTAATTTACTTTAATATCCCTACTAGTTCATTTAGATGTAACTAGTTTTCTTGCTTCTTTTCAAAATAATTTCTTTCATGGCTTCCATGTGTCCCTCTTTCTTTCCCTTTATTAGTTACCTGAAAAATAAACTATATTCCAAATAAATAATAAAAATATTTCTTATTCAGAAAACCCCTTAACATCTCCTATTATACTCCAGAATACCCATATCATTCACCTTATCGAATTCAGGAAATAAAATCCTAAAAACAAATGGTGTGCTTGAGAAATATATACAGCTCGGGAAATATATATATCACTCAGAAAATGCCTAGATTGCTCAATATTCTGCTCATCCCTACTGAGCTCGAGCAATTCATAGGTGGCTCGGGAAACGCACAAGCAACTCGGGAAATACATAGACTGCTCGAGAATTGGACATACTACTCAATATTAACACCTCACATAGCAGAGCTCTGGATTAACTACACTGACCATCCCTATTGAGCTCGGGAAATGCATATGTCTGTCAGAAAATACATAGACTACTCGAGAATTGTACATACTACTCAGTTAACACCTCACATAGCAGAGCTCTAGATCAACTACATTGACCATCCCTACTGAGCTTGAGAAATGCATATGTCGGTCGGCAAATACAAAGGTTGTTCGAGAACTGCACATACTACTCAATATTAACACCTCACATAGCAGAGCTCTGGATCAACTACACTGACAATCCCTATTGAGCTCGAAAATTGCACATGTCGGTCGGGAAATATATAAGCTTCTCGGGAACTGCACGTACTACTCAATATTAACACTTCACATAGCAGAGCTTTGGATCAACTACACTGACCATCCCTACTGAGCTTGAGAAATACATATGCAACTCGGGAAATACATAAACGACTCGAAAAATACATAAACGGCTCAGAAAATACATAAACGGATTGGAAAGTACACATACTGTTGGGGAAACCTCAACTGAAAATCCCGAACCCATCATAAGTTTCCCGTCTTTAGTAAAATTGAAGAGTAAAGTCGAATGAAGTTTTGCAAATAACTACTAAAAATACTTCACTAAACTCAATCAAGCACAATATCATGCCTTAGCTAAAAAATCCCGAACCCATCATAAGTTCCCCTTCTTTAGTAAAACTGAAGAGTAAAGTCAAATGAAGTATTGAAAATAACTACTGAAAATACTTCACTGAACTCAAGCAAACACAATATCATGCCTTAACTAAAAAATCCCAAACCCATCATAAGTTCCCCCTCTTTAGTAAAACTGAAGAGCAAAGTCGAATGAAGTTTTGCAAGTACTACTGAAAATACTTTACTGAACTCAAGAAAACACAATATTATGTCTTCACCGAACCCCAAAAACAATTACCATATCGTTAAGTGTAGAGCCTGAATAATTTATTTTAGCCTTCAAGCTATCATATTAAGCGTAGGGTCTCAAGCTGTTATGTTAGCAATTTACTTAGCCATTATAGCTGGCTGTTATAGTCCCATGAAGGGGTGTAATTACTTAGCCCTTAGGTTGTTATATTAGGCGTAAAGCATTGAACTTTTACATAGTCATTATAGCGGGTTGTTATAGTCCCGCAGAAGGAATGTAATTACCTAGCTTTTAGGTTGTGATATTAGGCGTAAAACCTTGAACTTTTACATAGCCACTATAGCAGGCTGTTATAGTCTCGCAAAGAGAATGCTATTACCTAGCCCCTAGGTTGTTATATTATGCGTAAAGCCTTGAAAAAATCATCCACCTCCTGCAAAAGAAGCACACTTTATATTAGACGTAAAGCCTTGAAAAAATCACCCCCTTCTTGCAAAAGAAGCACACTTTAAGAAAATTTCACTTAATTTTTTGAGAAAAAAAATATAAAAACTGAGAAAAAAAAATACAAAAACTCCTCTTAACAATATTTCCCCCCCTTCATTTGTCCTTTTTCACTTCATTCTTTTTTCTCTTTAAAAGAACCTCCTCACTCCTCACTTAACACAATTCGACTCCGCTTCTCAGAAACCCTAACCCCCTTCGTTCCGACACCTTCACAACCTCTGCAATCGCATCCTCCTCTAATGACCTCTTCCTCTACTTCCCTTCCTTGGTATGAAACCACACCCAACCTGTTAGGGCAATCTCTTGCCATGATATGGTTTTGATGGTGTGGCAAAGGGTTTAAGTTAGTGTGTTATGTTTATTTGATATGTGCGTTGAAGTCGTGCAGGACTTAGTAATTCGCACATGGAGCCGTGGCGAGTTTCACATCTCATGACTCGTGTCTTGAGTCGGTGAAGGATAGCTTTGCGGAAGCCGTGCGCTTGGAGCATCCGAGGGACTGCCGGACGAGAAGCTTGGAGTGAAGCCGGAGGAAGTAGACTTCGAGGCAAGAGACGCGAAGGAGCATTGCAGAGCCGTGCGCCTGATGCTGCCGAGGGACGTGGCCGAGAACGAAGAGAACTTCGAAGGCGAGGGACTCCGAGAAATGAGAGTGAGCGATTGTAACCCGGGGAAGGGTAGCTCTTAGGTGAAACTTGGCCATTTGGCCAAGTGTCGGATGGGTTTTCGAGCACGCCGACCGCCATGTCATGGCATGGCAATCGCTTCGAGTCGAGTGTAGCTCGACCGTATACGATCGATCGGTTTGTGGCGTGATCGCCATCATCGTTATACGCTAAGACTAACGATCGCAAACATTAGCGATCGCAATGATCGTCAATAGGGTTTTGCCGCAGACCACTCGAGCCGATCGGGCGCGACTGATGGGCCGCAAATGATCGTGGTCCAAGAATGATCGCTAAGAGTTCCGCTCTCTATAAAAAGAGAGGGTGTGAGCCTTTGAGAGGCTAATGCTTAAGTTCCAAACAATCTTCCTAGTGCCCCACAAGCTCTAAACTCTTCTTACACGCTTTTACTCCATTCTATTTGTAAGAAGAGTGATCTTGATTGTAAAGGTTACCTCCACCTAGCTTGGTGCAAAGGAGAGACCATTTAGTGGATTGGTTGAGCGGAGTGATTCACCGAGGACGAATCGGGGACCGTGGATTAGCGGCGTAGCCGTGAACCACGTTACATCTTGTGTTAGCATTGTCTATTTCCTTTGCTTTGTTTTTATTTGTTTAATTTGCTTGTATTGTTGTTTCCGCTTGCGCTAATCTAATTGTAGACGAGCAAATTCCGATAACCAACGAACGAGGGCTATTCACCCCCCTCTAGCCGGCCATCCGATCTCCAACAAGTGGTATCAGAGCAGAGGTTGCTTGTCACCGGACTAACCGCCGCAACAAGCCCTACATCAAAAATGGCCGGCTCCAACATCCACCCACCGAAGTTCGACGGCGAATTCTCTTGGTGGAAAAAGAGAATGGAGGTATTCTTCGAAACCGATTTTGAAATATTGTTAATTATGGAAAACGGTTTCGAGTTGCCTAGGAATGAAGATGGGGAGCCTTTGGAAAAATCGAGATGGAGCAAAAGACAAAGAGAAGAGTATTTGGCAAATTCAAAGGCCAAGCACCATCTATACAACGTACTCCCTCAACAAGAAGTCAACCGGATAGGAGAGTGTGCTAGCGCCAAGGAAATGTGGGAGAAATTATTAGAGATCCATGAAGGCACATCCGAGGCAAAGCTAGCAAGGAGAGATGTCCTTCGCTCCCAATTGTCCAATATCAAACTCGAAAAGGGAGAGAAGGTAAAATCTCTACACTCTAGATTTAAGGAAATTCTAACCGGTTTGACAAGTGTAGGTGAAAAGCTCTCCAACCGGGATATGGTAATGAAGGCCATAGATGCCTTTCCCCGGTCCTCAAAGTGGAGCTCCATGGTGGACTCCTTCTACATCTCCAAGAATTTAGAAGTGAGCACTTTGGAGGAGTTCTTTTCAACAATGGAACTCCACGAAACTAGGCTTGAGGGGATACAAGAGGAGCCTAAAATTCAACCCTCAAGAGGAGTAGCTTTGATGGCAAACAAGGGGAAGAAGAAGATAGAGATCCCTTCCTCCTCCGATGATGAAGCCTCATCCTCCTCCATGGATAGCACCGAAGAAGCCTACATGGTAAGGAAGGTGAGGCGTGTATTTAAGAATTTTAGATTTGATAAATCTAATGATAGGAATAGAAGACCAAGGGGGAAGGTCATATGCTACAATTGCCAAGGAGAGGGACACATAAGGGACAATTGTCCTCTCCTAAACAAAAGCAAGGAAGAGAAGAAAAAGAAAGAAGAAAAGAAGAAGAAAAAGGGGAGCAAGAAAAAGAAGGAAGAGGAGAAGAAGACAAAAGAAAAGGGGAAGGCCAAAGCATTCAAGGCCAAGACATGGGATGATCCTTCCTCATCCTCCTCCTCATCATCGGATGAGGAGAATGCCTTTGTCGCCAATTTGGCCTTGATGGCTTTTGACGACTTGGATTGCTCCTCCTCCGAAAATGAAGGATCAAGCACAAGAGGAGAGAGCTCAAGTGAAGGGGGAGCCTCCTCCACATCATCATCCTCCTCATCATCCGAAGAAGAAGAAGAGGACATGGAAACTATGGTAGAGCCTCTCCTAGTAAAATAGTTTCTATGATTTCTAGTTTAACTAGGGATTTGTTTAGAGCAAAGAAGAAAAATAAATGCATGCTAGATCAAATTAAGGCATTAGAAAATAAGCTAGAAAATGCATGCTTAAATAATAATGATACTTCTTCTTGCCATGATGATGCATGCTCACATGATAATTATGTGCCTTTAGATGTTAGTGATGCATGCATAGAAGAAAATAGGGCATTAAGGAAAAGGTAGATTATTTAACCAAAGCCCTAGGAAAATTCACAATTGGCTCCAACACCTTGAATATGATCATAGGAGCCAAAGGGCAAGTTTTAACAAGAAAGGCCTAGGATATAAAAGAAGAAAAATGAGAAGGCCTATAGATGCCTAATAGCTAGGGACAAGACAAAAACAAAGTAATAGCTAAGAAATGGATCCCCAAGGAATTTCTAGTGAACCCCATAGGTAAAAATCTATTTTGGGTTCCAAAATCCATCCTTAAGGGTTAGAAAACCCCTAGGGTAGTCAACCATATGAACTTGACCTATATCATATTTTGGTTGACTTAGGATGACGGGACAACATTTTTAGATAGTGTTGGGTGATGATAACGTGCCCATAAAAAGGTAATAATGCTTAAATCATGATGATTAATGTAATTTCTATGCATATGTGTAATCATGGTTTATGATTTTGATATTGGGCACATCATCATGAGAAATAGGTTTAAATCATGCTTTAGGTGACACTTTATTTATTATCATCATATAATGCCTAATGCATGGTTATAATTTGATGAAAACATGTATTTCATGATCATAATGTGAAATTAATTGATATATGTCATTATGATCATGTAGGTTGTTAGGTTGATACTTAACCATGATAGAATTGCATGAATATATGGGTTAAGTATATACAAATACCCCCTAGGATACATCTCACACTCACTATAGGCTAACTTGATTGCAAACTTAGCATGGGTGAGATGTTAGGATGATACAAATGTCCACTAATGCCTATGGCATTTAGATGGTCATTTAAAGTATCAAAATATCAATAATAGACCAATCATGGGGAAGGCTTATGTTTAATTAATAGACATATTGCCCAAAGATCATGGTTGGATATTTCTAATGTTTTCAAAACAATTTCTTACCTTAAAATACATGTATTCATGTTTTGAAACAATTGGATGCAAAACTAGGTAGCTAACTTGACACTATAATGATCAAAAACCTAGTGGTTTTTAGAACTTTTGGATTTTTGGCAAAAACAAGAAAATATAATGAGGTTTCATGAAAAACTATTTTTCATTGATAGATATACTTAAGAGAAATATGTTCCTCGAATTTCATGATTTTTAGAATTTTCTAAAATTTTTAATGCATTTCTGAATTTCATCCAGAAAATCAGAAATTGGCTTTTTATGCCTACGTCATTGCCATAGCGATATATGATCGTGGCCTAAATCAGAATATCAAGGCCGAATTCAGTTTGTAAACCTCCTACAAGTGGTAGAAATATACTTGATGCCACCAACAAATGGTACCCAATTTTTAAATCAACTTGACATATTTTTTCTCCATTATACTTGATGCCATGAGCTTATAACTTAGTGTTAATCTTTTTGATGGTGTCAAAGGGGGAGAAATAAGTATGTTTAAGTTAATCACATTAGGGGGAGAAATATATGTAGGGGGAGAAATATATTGTAGGGGGAGAAATATATGTAGGGGGAGAAATATATGGGGAGAAAATTTGCATAGAGAATTTCATGGATTAAGGGGAATTGCATGTTGTTATATCATGTTTATCTTTACATGCTTTCTTACCCTTAGAATTTATATCAAATGTTTTTACCTAACTTAAACGGATTGCCACACATCAAAAAGGGGGAGATTGTTAGGGCAATCTCTTGCCGTGATATGGTTTTGATGGTGTGGCAAAGGGTTTAAGTTAGTGTGTTATGTTTATTTGATATGTGCGTTGAAGTCGCGGCAGACTTAGTAATTCGCACATGGAGCCGTGGCGAGTTTCACATCTCATGACTCGTGTCTTGAGTCGGTGAAGGATAGCTTTGCGGAAGCCGTGCGCTTGGAGCATCCGAGGGACCGCCGGACGAGAAGCTTGGAGTGAAGCCGGAGGAAGTAGACTTCGAGGCAAGAGACGCGAAGGAGCATTGCAGAGCCGTGCGCCTGATGCTGCCGAGGGACGTGGCCGAGAACGAAGAGAACTTCGAAGGCGAGGGACTCCGAGAAATGAGAGTGAGCGATTGTAACCCGGGGAAGGGTAGCGCTTAGGTGCAACTTGGCCATTTGGCCAAGTGTCGGATGGGTTTTCGACACGATCCGATTGCCATGTCATGGCGGCCGATCGCTTCCGAGTCGAGTGTAGCTCGACCGTATACGATCGATCGGTTTGTGGCGTAGCGTGATCGCTGCCATATAGCGGGCCGATCGCAAGATAGCATCAAGGCGCAATGATCGTCAATAGGGTTTTGGCCATTAACCACGCCGAAGCGGGCACGACTACGGGTCGCAGCCGATCGCGTGAGGTCCAGAATGATCGCCAAGAGTTCCGTTGGACAACAACGCCTGCATCCGACGCGTGTTCGAGGCCGTTGTAGTGACGGCAATCGACCGATGGCGCCAACGGGAAGAAGTTAGCCCTCTCTATAAAAAGAGAGGGTGTGAGCCTTTGAGAGGCTAATGCTTAAGTTCCAAACAATCTTCCTAGTGCCCCACAAGCTCTAAACTCTTCTTACACGCTTTTACTCCATTCTATTTGTAAGAAGAGTGATCTTGATTGTAAAGGTTACCTCCACCTAGCTTGGTGCAAAGGAGAGACCATTTAGTGGATTGGTTGAGCGGAGTGATTCACCGAGGACGAATCGGGGACCGTGGATTAGCGGCGTAGCCGTGAACCACGTTACATCTTGTGTTAGCATTATCTATTTCCTTTGCTTTGTTTTTATTTGTTTAATTTGCTTGTATTGTTGTTTCCGCTTGCGCTAATCTAATTGTAGACGAGCAAATTCCGATAACCAACGAACGAGGGCTATTCACCCCCCTCTAGCCGGCCATCCGATCTCCAACACAGCCAACTAACTCTCAATCACTCCTTTCGTCATGAACCCAAATACATCCCAGAGGGCTTCTCCGCAACCAACACCAACACCTTCTTCATAGGCCAAATCGAAGGAGGCCTCCGCCTTCCTGTCCCCAAACTCTTTTTTGGCATTCTAGTATTTTATGACCTCTTCATTAACCAACTGCCCCTCAATTCCATTCGCATCCTCACCGGAACCCTAATTGTCTTTAAACACCTCAACATCCCACAAACTACTCACATATTCCATTGCCTATATCAACTCAAGATGGTCAATACTGATATTTTCTATTTCATGGCACGCCAAGATTGCCAATTCCTCATTGATAAGCCTACCTCCCATTAAGGCTGAAAAGACTTATATTTCTTCGTCCCCATGGATCCCATTCTATAGTTCTCCTTGGCTTGGAGAACTACCCTTCCCCGACTCCTCGAACTAAAAGGCATCAAATCTTACTACAACTTTTCCTCAATCGAACGCTTGATTAAAAACAAGCGATACGGTATTGTTGAACTCTTGCAAGAACCCATACTGTCTTACTATGGGGTATCCCCCATTCCTTCTTTTGAAGCTCATCCCATAAGTAAATATTTCTTATTATGTACTTTACTTATATTTCCAAATGGTTGCTAACATATACTCATCTTCTAGAGGACATGATGCATGTGTCCATTGCTATAACCCTAGCAAAGAGACAAAAGAAATGCAAAATTTCAGAAACAACTACCTCTGTTCCCAATAAGCAATTTTCCTCCTCATCAGTAAGTAGGTCAACCCTACTAATACTTATTTGAATCATTTCTGTTCAACATTTAAAAATTTTTACACATTTTTGTAACAGGTTCTTTCTGAATTCTTGGACAACCCGGTACTACGCATTGAAGAACTAGGAAAACCTCCCTTTTCCATCACCCTTACCGATCTCGTCTATATTCCCCAGACTCTTCATCAATTCCTCCTCCTCAGGACTTAACACCTCCTACAAAAACCCCTACTTCCTTTTCTGACCCTTCTGATACTCCAATTGACCTTTCCTCCTCCCCTTCCCCAACTTCCTCTGAAGATAATCTTCCCCTATCTTCCCTTTTTTCCACCAAACATCAACATCCACCTCCTCCTCCTATCCCCATAATTCTTGACCACACAACCTCATCTCCTCTTGACCTACTGATACAAGCTGTATCAAATGCATACCCAACCAATCCTCCAAGCTCTCCAAAGGCATTTCCTATGCCCCCAGCCAGTCCTGGCTCTCCCAACATACCCCTCTTATCCTCCTCCAACCTTCCAGAAATTCCCATTGCTGATTCTCTACAACCCCAAGATATTCCTTCCATTACCGATTCTGATATCCCTCAGTTTTTACAAGAACTCCATCAAACTCTTACTACGGTACGCTTCCCTTCTTTTTATTAATTCATACAACTATATAAAGAGATTTCTAATGTTACTTTCATTTGTTCACTTACAGAGCACTTCCAAATTACACAGCTTCAGTCAATGACTTTCAGAATTCCAGACTCACCATTTTCAACCTCCACCCCCGTGTACAGAAACGACCCCGACTATCATTCCTGATGGAGTCAAAGATGTGAATGATGGAGTCAAAGATGTTCTTGATGATCTATTACACATAATTGAAGGTCCAATTGCAAGATCTAGAGCTAGGAAGATGATGGAAGTGCTAAATATGTTAATTGAAGATTCTAAGGCCAAAGCTACAATTGAAGCAGAATTAACCAAGAGCGAATCATGTGGCTAAGTCAACCTAATTCAAACCATACATAAGCTTAATTGGCTTCCAAGTCATATTTTAATATAATTCTAATTTTTAGGCTCAATTGCGGACTATCTGGAACCCACAAGTGAATAGAAAGTTATATCTACATGGGATCTCACCTGAATCGCCCCATCTATCCCCCTGAGGAGAAGTTTGGTTTCAAACTCTGATTCGAACAGGAGGAGTATGCCATGCTAATGTGCCTTGGATGATCAACATCTCTGGGTTAGGCGCTGATGAGTACATTGAACTATCCATGTGGCTGAGAGCCCTCACAGCTCAGGTACAACGACGCAATTATCAAGGGTGCGCTCTACCACTGAGCTAATAGCCCGTTGTGTGGGCATCCCAATGCCAAAAGTGAGAAAAACCCATCCCTTTCTTTCCTTTTTACATCCCCATGTCCCTCCCGTGTGGCGACATGGGGACGTAAAAAAGGGGATCCTATCAACTAACTTGTTCCGACCTAGGATAATATGCTCATGAGCTTGGTCTTACTTCACCATCGAGAAACGAAAGAAGACTTCCATATCCAAGCTTAGCTCAGATGTAACTCACTTCTTTTGGGGTGTGAAGCAGTGCCAAACCAAAATACTCAACAAGCATAAGCATTAGCTCTCCCTGAAAAGGAGGTAATCCAACCGCACCTTCCAGTACGACTACCTTGTTACGACTTCACTCCAATCACTAGCCCCGCCTTCGGCATCCTTATTTGGGTTGTAATGGTGACTTAAGGCCAATATAGCTATGTAGCCTACTTAAGCCTTTTCTAAATGGGCTTCCTTTTGGCCTTTCAGGGTTTTTTAGGTCACCCTAAAGCTATAAATAAAGGGGGTGGCGACCACACATGTAATCTTTGGTTATTTTCAATCTATTGCATGGTGAGGCTCTCACTTGTTGGTTTTTCATTGAACTAGAACTTATCAAGGCAATCTCTTGTGGCATTAAAAGACTTATCAACCTCAATCCCAAGGTTGTGGCATCTTCCATCTTCTATACCAAGGTTCGTGCTTTCTTAAGCATTGGGTCAAGGTTCTTTCCATCCATCTTATTGATTAGATTTTTATTGTTTCTTCTTCAATTTGTTGTGGGGTTTTGATACTTTCTTCTCATCAGATTCACATCAGTTGGTATCAAAGCCTAGATTTTTTCTAAATTGATTTGGTTATCTTTTCTCTTGTGCTCAAATCTTTGCAATACTTTTCATCTATTTTGCTCATCTTTTAATATTTTTTATTATTATTCGAATCTTTGCAAGTCTTATTTGTATTTTTTTCTATAAAAAAAAGGAAAAAAGTTGTAATTTTCAGTAAAAAAAATGCAAGAAGAAGAAAAAAAAAAGAAGGGAAAACCGAAATTTAAAAAAAAATGGAAAAAATCAAAAAAAAAAAAGAAAAGAAAAGAAAGAAATAAAAAAGGGTAGAAATACTTTTTCTACTCTTTCAATTATGCATATTTTTTAAAGTACTGTCTAGATTCAATTATGGCAAATTTCTTTCAGAACTTATTTTATCCTTACCTTTCAATTCAGTATTTCCTTTAAGCTTTGCCAAGGTTAAATTCTGGAAAATTTTCTTTCAACACTTATTTTATCCTTACCTTTCAATTCTACATTTCCTTTATGTTTTGCCAAGATTAAATTCTGGCACCACTTGCCTAGATTAAATTCTGGCAAAAGACATTTCTGCACTTATTTGATGTATCTTTATATTTCAATTCCGCATTTCTTTATGTTCTGCCAAGATTTAATTCTGGCACATGCTCATATTCCATTCTAATAATTTCTTTTATGCACTTAATTCAAGTTTATCATTCTACTAAGTGTATTTTTTCTTTCAATTCCTATCTTTTATCCTAATCCTTACTCCATGCCCTTGAAAAATTTCTATTAGTCAATGAACACTTACAGGGATTTGCCTCCATTCTAAGTTCTTTAAAGAGCTAATCTTAGTGAGTTGAGTGACAACATATTTCTTTAATGGTGATCAGCAACAACGAAACTAGACTGGGTGAATCATTTGAGCAACGTGTCTTGAGACAACACTTGGATCGTATGGAAATCAGATTTAGTTAGATCTTAGACAAAATGGAACAACAAGATGCTGCAATTACTAGATTACAAAAGAATCAAGTTGGTAGAGTTCCTACACAAAGGGCAAGGCATCAAAATCATGTCACAAATGAAGATAAAGATGGTGTTTATGAGGATATTGATGATAGACCTTCAAGTAATAGATCTGGTCATGGAAGAATTGTTAGCCGAAGAGGAAGCTTCAATGAGCATATTGATAGAAACTTAGGAAACATCAAGATGAAGATTCTATCATTTTTAGGAAAAAGTGATCCAGATGCATATTTAGAATAGTAAAAGAAAGTGGAACTAGTATTTGATTTCCATAATTACTCTGAAGAAAAGAAGGTAAAATTTGTTGTAGTTGAGATTATTGATTATGCTATTATTTTGTGGGATCAAATTATTCTAACTAGGAGAAGAAACCAAGAAAGACCAATTGACACATGGGATGAAATGAAATCTCTTATGCGGAAGCGGTTCATTCCATCACATTACTATCGAGATTTGTACCAATGTCTATAGAGTTTAACCCAAGGATCTAAAAGTGTGGAGGAATATCACAAAGAGATTGAGATTGCCATGATTCGAGCCAATGTGGAGGAGGATCGAGAAGATCGATGGCAAGATTTTTGCAAGGATTGAATCCAGAAATTGCAAATATAAATATTATGTGGAGATTGAGGATATGGTGCATATGTCCATGAATGTAGAAAGGGAACTCAAAAGGAAGGCTTCAACCAAGCAAGGTCATAGTTCAGATTCATTCACATGGAAATCTAGCAGGAGCAAAAGAGATGATAAAATTGTTTCTAAGAGTAAGATCGAACTTTCAAAGAATAAGGATGCAAGTTCTACTTCATTCAAAGGTAAAGAACCTACACAAACTATGAGAAATAGAGATATCAAATGCTTTAAGTGCTTGGGAAGAGGTCATATTGCATCATAATGTCTAAACAAAAGAGTAATGATTCTAAGAGAAAATTGAGATATTGAAATTGACAATGAGTTAGATGACGATAATGCCTTGCCACAGTTATTGGAAAGTGATGAAGAGGAATATCCGGTTGAAGGTGATGCCCTTGTCACTTGGCGAGATTTTAATGTACAAGTGAAAGAAGAAAATGAAGAACAACGAGACAACATCTTTCATGTTGGAGGATCGTGGCCCGACTAGAAAGGGGGGTTGAATAGCCCGTGTATGTTGTTCGTTCGAATTCGTTCGTAAGTCTACAATATTCATTAGCGCAGCAAAAATACAATATACAAATGCAAATATAGAGACAAATACACAAGCACAAGATAACCGATATACATGGTTCTGAACCTTAGGGTTCCTACTCCACGGGGCGAGCTCAACGAGCTCTAGTGATGAACACACCACTACTAAAACTCATTCTCGACAACACGTCGGAGGTGGAGAAACCTCGTACAAGAAATTACAAAGGTAATACAAAAACATACAAGCAAATACAAGGATAAAGTGAAATACGTAAATAAAACTTTACAACAAATGGCTTTGAACTCTTGCTTTGGTTTTCTCTTGAAGGTCTGGAATGAAGCAGCAATCTTCCTCCAAAATCTCCCCAAATATCGCTGTGAAAATCCTCCCCAAGCTCTTCCTTTTATGCTTGTCTTGGGATGATTTCGTGCCTAGCAATCGACTACCATAAGGCCCAAGTCGACTGCTCCTGTAGCCATTGTGAGACAATGACTTAATCCACATTGGCATCCAGCCAACGGATACACTAGCATTCGACTGTCCATTACCATCAGTCAACTACCAACCCTATAGACAACTGATCAGTCGGCTATCGAGTATTCTGTGCTCGCGACCAACACCAACAGATCGCTTCTCCATGATACGATCGCCAGCCATCACGACCGCCTAACGTCATGTTGGCAATGATCGCTATGCTCATGATGCTGAGGCCAATCAACTCTCACCAATCGATAGGTACATCACCCCAGTCGACTGGTAAACCTCAACCATGAGATTTAACCCAAGTATGATGCCCTCATATATGCTAGACCAACCTTAGCCTAGACCTAAGCCTTCTATCCACCTCTGCTAGCCTCACGCCTACCGGATCCCTTCAAGTCAAACATGACTTGTTCATCCATGCGTGGATCCCTCCAAGTCATCCATGACTTGTTCATCCATACGCTAGACTCCAGGTGCTTCTTTCGGCTATTGTCATGCTCTCGGTGTCTACACTACCAAGGTACATATGGACTTATGCTCTCAAGACTACTGCTTGGCCTTATGCTGCCAAACCACCCCTTGGACTCCCCAAATGCCAAGTCTCCATGAAATGGACTTTCACCGCCAAGGCTACACACTTAGACTTACGTGACCAAGGCTATACACTTGGTCTTCCCTTGCCAACTCCATGTTGGACTTCCAATGCAAAGCCCCATGCTTGGACTTTCACTGCCAAGGCTATACACTTGGACTTATGTCACCAAGGCTACTCACTTGGACTTCCCTTGCCAACTCCATGTTGTTTTTCCCAATGCCAAGCCCCATGCTTGGACTTTTACCGCTAAGGCTACACACTTGGACTTACGTGGCCAAGGCTACACACATGGACTTCCCATTGCCAATGCCAACCCATGTTGGACTTTGACCGCCAAGGCTACACACTTGGACTTACGCGACCAAGGCTACACACTTGGACTTCCCATGATAATCACATGTCATATGTTTTGTCTAACATCAAAATACTGATCGAGTCAAACTCGAGTCCGGTCAATCGTGACCTAGGCCGATTGCACCAATAATCTCCCCCTTTTTGATGTTTGACAAAACAAAAAACACCTTTGAGTTAGGTGACCTAACTCAAGTCTACAATTTATCCCCAATTGACAATTCTCACCTTTGAGAATTCCAACTAACCCCAATTGGTACATTCTCCCCCTTTTTGACATACATCAAAAAGGTCCTCTCCAAGGGTGTCAATGTCTCATATCCCAATGAGATCTTATAATCTCCCCCTTGGTCCAAAAACACATCTAGGATGTCTTCACTCTTCCTAGTGATAATTCACATATCACTTAAGAGAGGCAATCCCCTAATTCTCCTCCTATGAGGAGAAATACATCCATCATCCCAAGATGGATAACCTCCCCCTAATGTCTTGCTCCCCCTTGACCATTGCACCAATAATATCCTTGGAGAGTCCCTAAGCCAATAGGAACACTAAACAATCGAAATTAAGGGCAAAGATTCAACATTGAACTTTCACCACCCTTAAAATTCGATACACACCGTATATAAATCTCCTAATCCATATCCAATGGATTTCCACCCTTCCAATGCTCTCTAAAGCATATCCTAGAATTAGGAGCAGTTAGGGAACCTAGACATAGCTGAACATGGGCCTAACAAACCTTGTTTACCCGAAATCAGCATTGATAGTTGACTCTCTCAGCTATCAGTCGACTGCCCTTGACGCTAGTCGACTGATTTCTGCATTGTGCAGAAATCAGGGTTTAGAAATGAAATTCTGAAATTCATAAGTAAAAATATGTTTTTTAAAAAATCTTAAAAATTCATATGTACATTACTTATAACAAACATTATTGGTGAAAAATATTTAGAAAATAAAATACCCATAAACTAGTGAGATTGAAACAAAGTTCAAAACTATTGAATTTTTCAATGTTTAACCCTACTTTGTATCACCACATTCAATGGTGATTACTATCAAAATATAGACTTCACTAAGGTTTTTAAAAATGGTTTTGAAATGATTTTAAAACCTTAATTCCTTTTCCTAACGTCTCACTTGTATCTAAGTGTATGAAACACATACAAGTCAAGTGTTCTTGTGAGATGTGAGTTTTGTTCATTTAGGGTCTCATGCATTTTTCTAGGCAGCACTATTTGATTCCCTTATGTATGAGACTTCAAATCATGCCATTGTCCTTAACTTAATTTTATTTAATACAGGAATGATGATTATGTCATAAATGATAACATGAATAAGCATGTGCCGATAATCATGATGTCATGACATGTGATTCTAACTTAAGCATAACATGACATTCCTAAGCATAAATAATGACATTTTATATGATAAAAATAAATATGATATCATGACATGGTAAATGACAATCAAGGCATGAAAAATAAAAGGTAAAGGTATAGGGATACCTAGATTTTAATATTAGTTGTCATTTGATAGAATTAAGTTTATTTTGCCATATTAACCAACTCTACCAAGTGTGCCAAAACCTAAAATGGCACACTAAGACCTCTAACCCTAATTGTGCCAATTTGATTAAAATTCAAACTTCTCAAAACACATTGGCACATCCTAAAGTGTCAACTCTACCATGGTTAGGTTAACTACCCATCCACTTAGGGTTGACACACCCTAACCCATCTAGCGTGAATTGATCATGCTCCTAGGAACCCAATACCTATTTGAGCTATTTGGGTTAACAAGGTATTCACTAGGGATAACTTCCCTAGATACTTTCCTAATGACCCTTTTTGGCTTCAAAGCCTTAGTCATTTGGGTCTTTCCTATGGGTAACTCCCCTTGTAACCTTCTTAGTGGCTTCCTTAGTTTTCCTTGAAATCTTTGCCACTAGACACCTACCTTGGTTAACCTTAGGGATGGCTTCCCATGCTTGGACTTTCACCGCCAAGGCTACACACTTGGACTTCCCATTTCCAATGCCAACCCATGTTGGACTTTCACCACCAAGGCTACACACTTGGACTTACGTGGCCAAGGCTACACACTTAGACTTCCCATGACAATCACATGTCATATGTTTTGTCTAACATCAAAATACCGATCGAGTCAAACTCAAGTCCGGTCAATCGTGACTTGGGCCGATTGCACTAACACTTTCATACTCGCTGCTATATTAAAGACAAGGTATGTAGTATGGTTATAGATGGGGTAGTTGCACTAATGTAGCTGGCACTGTCTTGGTTGAAAAATTAAGCTTGCCTACTACTAAACATCCTAGACCATATAAATTACAATGGTTGAATGAGTGTGGGGAAGTGAAGGTCAATAAGCAAGTGTTAGTGTCATTTTCCATTGGTAGGTATCATGATGAGGTGCTTTGTGATGTAGTGCCAATACATGCAATTCATTTACTTTTAGGTAGGCCATGACAATTTGATAGGAGAGTCATGCATGATGGGTACAAAAATAAGTCTTTTTTAATGATACATGGTAAACGAGTTACTCTTGTACCATTAACTCAGAGGCAAGTATATGAAGATTAATTAAAAACAAAAAATGAGAATGAAAAAAGAAATGTCTGTGAGAAAAAAAAAGAATGAGAAGGAAATGTAGGGAATTGCCTTGGAGGCTCATTGGCTCCCATGTCCCCGGATTAAAATTTTCACTAATGAAAACTAATCCGGATGGGATGAGTTTCCTAAGCACAACCAATTCGTCATCGTGCTAACGACTTGAGCGATCGCTTGAACAAACTAGTTGTTCAAGCAACCAAACTCTTCTAGTCGGTTAGCCGCGGAAGAGACGACGAACGGATCGCCGATTTTTGTGTTTATTTTTCGGGGTCCATGATTATACAAATACATACAAATGCAAACTAGTATAATCAACACATACTAGCATAAAGATAAGAACATGCAAAGATCAATAATAAAAGTTGTAAAACTTTTATACCTCTCGATCTTCTATCGTATGTCCTATCCTCCTCGTGGACGTCGTGTGGGCGAATATCCTCCATGAGTTGAAGCCTCCTAGATCATGTTCTTCCCTTCCTTGCTCGCTCCGAACAAAGAGAAGAACCAAACAAAAACTCCTTCTCCTATCTAGAACCGACCACCAAGCCAAGGAGCTTGATATAACTGCCGGCCAAGGAGTAGCTTCTTGAGCACCAGCCAACCTTTAAGAATAGTTGCCGCCGGCCACCAAGGAGAAAAGAAGAGGGCGCCGACCAAGAGCTCCAAAGATAAACCCTAGCCCTTGTTTCCACCGGCCAAGGAGAAGAGGAAGAAGGGAAGAGCGCCGGCCAAGGTTGAAAGGAGGAAGAGGGATAGGCGTCGGCAATACCTTAGGAAGAAGAAGGGATCTTCTCCTCTTGTTGCCGCCTACTCCTAAATCCAAACCCTAGCCACCCAACCAAAAACTCCCTTAGGGTTTCTTGCCGCCCAAGCTTAGGTAGGCAAAACCCTAATCTCTCAAAAAAACTTGCTTCCTTGACGCCCACCTTAGAGCCTTATTTATAGAGTTAGGCTTAAGCCTCCTTTAATCTCCACCGTCGGATCTAGGGATTTAATCTCCACCGTCGGATCTAGGGTTTCATCCCAACCGTCGGATCTAGGGTTTCATCCCAACCGTCAGATCTAGGGTTTCATCCCAACCGTCGGTTCTAGAGATTTAATTTCCACTGTCGGATCTAGAGATTTAATCTTAACCGTCAGTTCTAGGGATTTAATCTCAACCGTCAGTTCTAGAGATTTAATCTCCACCGTCGGATCTAGAGATTTAATCTTAACCGTCGGTTCTAGAGTTTTGTTTTACATCCTTGGATCTAGAGCTTCATGAGGATTATATTAGGCTACGATAGGGACCATGAGGAGGAGTTGGATCTTAGCCACCCGATGGATCGGAACCACACAAACTTGATCCATCAATGATGTTCCATTCCACTAGAGGATCATCATTGAATTACCTCACCAACCCCCATAAATTAATATGGGCTCCATATATTATTTGTACATCAATCTCCCCATGTTTAAGATATCGAATGTCCATCAATTAATTGATTTACTGACCATCAATCAATTAACATCTAACTCCTCGAGTAGTACCACTCAACCTTATCATCATGTTGACTAAGTCAACCTGCAGGGTTTACATGATGAACCTTATGAGCTCCTCAAGGGGACATCATCGACCTAATATATAGGACACGGTTTCCTCCTATAATCAATGACACACCATGTAAATAATATCATTTCCCAACTTACCGGGCATATTGATTTAATCCATCTAAATCTCACCCTTTGATAAATCAAAGAAATAAATACAAAGTACATGTGCCCGTTATTATATCGGGATTAAGAGCATGTACAACATAATATCCGAGGTCCGATTTAATTATGTAGTCAGTAATAAATTGAATCACCTCTATGTTGGTCTTTCTCAATACACCTAAGTGTACTAGTGTAACTCTATGTTCAAGACAAAACAATACTAAGCTACACTACAACCATGCCAATGGTTTGTCCAAAACCATCTTGGTTGTGAGCCTCTACTTATATTCTACAAGGGACTGATAACATGATCTTCTGTGCCACACCAAGCACCATGTTATCTACAATGTAAAATATTAGACAATATGCACACATATAATAAATATAAAGTGCAAACAATGATCATGTGATTCTTATTTCAAAATAAAAATGTTCATACCAAAAGAGTCAGGCTTTCAGTATACATTCCAACAGGAAAAAGAGAATGACAAAAGAAAAACAAGTGAAAAAGAAAAAAAATGTGAAAAAAAATTAAATAAGGATGAGAGGAGTGGAGAAAAGAATGAAAAAGAAAAAACATTCAAAAGCAAGAGAGGAAAAAAGAGAGCTTTTATGCAAAAGAAAGAGAGATTAAGAGAGCTTTTTATTCTCAACAGCCAATGATTTTACTATTGTATAAGAAGGCTTGTTTCAACACTAACCATCTTAACTCTATTCTTCCTAGTGTTGATTCTCTTTTGTAGGAATTTGAAGATGTATTTCCTGATGAGGTTCCTGATGGATTGCCACCACTTAGGGGAATAGAGCATTAGATCGATTTCATCTCTGGAGCATCGATTCCTAATCGGCCAGCCTATAGGAGCAATCCTGAGGAGATAAAGGAGCTATAACGGCAAGTCGAGGAGTTGATAAGAAAAGGGTATGTAAGAGAAAGTTTGAGTCTTTGCGTAGTTCCTGTTTTGCTTGTGCCTAAGAAGGATGGAACTTGGAGAATGTGCGTGGATTGCAGAGTTATCAACAAGATAACGGTAAAGTATCGTCATCCTATTCCTAGATTAGATGATATGCTAGATGAATTACACGACTCTTGCATTTTCTCTAAAATTTATTTGAAGTCTGGTTATCATCAAATTCGTATGAGTGAAGGCGATGAATGGAAAACTTCTTTCAAGACTAGGTATGGTTTGTATGAATGGTTAGTCATGTCATTTGGGCTAACTAATTAAAATTTAATTTTAAAAATTAAAGTATCAAAACTCACCTAGGGTTAAGGGGGAGTTTTTGAAAAGGCATTTATCATTTACTTCACTTGTTTTATGCTTTAATTTTCTCTTAACTTTGTGTCGGTTTGCCATAGATCAAAAAGGAGAGATTGTTGGTCTAGGGGCACCAGATAATCGAACCTAGGTTTTGATTATGGCAAAGAATCAAAGTTAAGGTCATAGCGTTATCTCACATGCTCTGTTAAGTGTGCAGAAATGATTAAGCTGAGTTGAAGGTCGGCGACACCCGAAGAATCTTGAGTCGAGAAACCGTGATGGTCGGGCGACACCGGGAGAACTTCGGAGGGAGCCGAAGAACCAAGGTGAATACCGGAAGCTAATCTACATGTCACAAAGGACAAAAGGTAAGCTCGAGTGTGAGTGAAGGTAACGTCGAGTCCTCCATACGGGGATGTTTTTAGGCGGCGATCCGACTAAGACTTCCAGTGGAAGGTCTAGGTCGAGATCGGACAGTAAGTAGCCATCACTTTTACTTTTACTTGTATGTTTTGGACTAACTCTTTGTTGCAATTGAATAACCTAGCCATCAGTCGACTGCTAGTTGTTAGCAGTTGATTGTTGGTGGGATCAGTCAACTGCTATTCAAACTGCCAGCTTCGATGAAGGTCAAACTTCATCCCCTTATCTTGGGGTGATGTGGCCTTCTTTGTAGGATCTTGATCTCAATGACTAGGGGACTTGGAGGGCTACAAAAGAAGGGGGGGGGTTCACCCCTTTAGGTCATATCAAGTGCTTACAAAGTGATCTCACAACGCCGAAGGTCTATGAATACGCTACAACATCGATACGCTGATGACACACCCTTAATTTCAAAGTTTAATTGTCGTCGGTACAACTTACACTTTCCATTTCAATTATTACAATTGTATTCGGGTTTTTAATCATCGTACTTTTGTTGTAAAGAAGAGAGGCAGGATTGTACCTCTTCCTCATTATTTGATTTGTGGTAATCGTTATCTCCTACCTCCAACGAGGAAGAGATTGTTAGTGGTTTGCCCTCCGTACGTGGTCAAGGATCGTAGGGCCTTGGAGTAGCAAATGTTAGGTTGTGAACCAAATAAAAAACATCTTGTGTCTTTCTCTTTTCCACTGTATTACTCTTAGTTTTAATCAAATGAACGAAAAGACAAAAAGATTTCTCGCTCGCTATTCAGCCCCCTGTTGGGATGTATACTGAAAAGTCTATCTTTTGTATGAACATCTTTATTTTGAAATAAGAATCACATGATCATTGTTTGCATATTTATGATTATGCATATTGTCTAATACATTACATTGTAGATAACATGGTGTGTAGTATCACATGTGAGATCATGTTATCAGTTCCTTGTAAAGTATAAGTAAAGGCTCACAACCGAGATGGTTGTGAACAAACTATTGGAATGGTTGTAGTGTGATTTGGTATTGGTTTGTCTTGACCATAGAATCACACTAGTACACTTTGTATGTATTGAGCAGGACCGACTTAGAGGTGATTCGATTTATTGCTGGCTACATAATTGAATCAGACCTCAGATATTACGTTATACATGCTCTTAATCCCGATATAATAACGGGCACATATACTTAGTATTTATTTCTTTGATTTACCAATGGGCAAGATTTATAGAGTAAATCGATAGACTCGGTAAGTTGGAAAATGATATTATTTATATGGTGTGCTGTTGATTATAGGAGGAAACCGTGTCATATATATTAGGATAATAATGTCCCCTTGAGGAGCTCATAAGGTTCATCATGTAAACCCTGCAGGTGGACTTGGTCCGGCATGATGATAAGGTTGAGTGATACTATTCATGGAGTTAGATGTTGATTAATTAATTTTCAGTAAATTAATTAATTGACAGACATTCGAGATCTTAAATATGGGGACATAAATGTACACATAATATATGGAACCCATATTAACTTATGGAGGTTGGTGAGGTAGATCAATGATAATCCTCTAGTGGAATGGATTATCATTAATGGATTGGACCTTATGTGGGCTTGATCCATTGGGTGGCCAAGATCCAACTCCTCCTCTTGGTCCCTATTGTAGCCTATTAAAACCCTCATGGAGCCTAGATCCGATGATGGAAAATGAAACTCTAGATCCGATGATGGAGATTAAATCTCTAGATCCGATGGTGGAGATTAAATCTCTAGATCCGACGGTGGAGATTAAATCTTTAGATCCGACGGTGGAGATTAAATCTTTAGGTCCTACAGTTGAGATTAAATCTCTAGATCCGACGATTGAGATTAAATCCCTAGATCCAACGGAGGAGATTAAAAGAGGCTTAAGCCTAACTCTATAAATATGGCTTAAGGGGTGGGCAGCAAGACATTGAAGGGAGATTAGGGTTGGGGCGGCAAGCTTTGGCCGGCTAGGGTTAGGGTTTTGGCTTGGGCGGCAACAAAGTGGAAGGTTGAGGTTTGTTTCCTTTCTCTTTTTCAAGAGTTGGCCGGTGCCCATCATCACTCTCTCATCCTTGGCCGGTGTCCATCCCCTCCCTTTATTCTTCCTTGGTCGGCGTCCTCTCCTCTCCTTGAGGCCGGCGACAACCCTTCTTCAAGGTTGGCCGGTGCTCCATCACCCATTCCTTGGCCGGGCGGCAACATCAAGTCCTTTGACTTGGTGGCCAGTTTTAGAAAAAAAGAAGAGTTTCATTTCATTCTTCCCTTTGTTCGGAGTGAGCAAGGAAGGGAAGAACGTGTTCTAGGAGGCTTCGACTTTTGGAAGATCGTCACCCACACGACATCCAAAAGGAGGAAGGACATACAATAGAAGATCGAGAGGTATAATGCTTGTTTATGTTCTTTTGTATTATGTCTATAATTGTTTTTAATTATATGTGGCTAATTTACTTGGACCCCGATTCCAAACACAAAAATCAGCGATCCGTACATCGTCTATTCCGCGGCTATTCGAAGAATAGAGGTAGGTTGCTTGAATAACAAGTTTGTTCAAGTGACCACTCTAATCGAATAGCATGATGATGAAACGGTAGCTTGGGTACTCCCTATTTGTCAAGGATTAATTTTTTTAATCTGGGGACGAAGACGGGATCGCCATCTACAAGCGACCGAGTTGAAGTGGGAAGTGAAGTTTCCCCCCTTCAAGTGGTATCAGAGCCACGGTTTCCGATTTTGTGTGTTTAGGATTCGGTTACTTTTATGCACTTTTCATATATTATATGTGCCGGATAATAGTAGGATGTGCGTAGGTTAACATTTTGGTTGTAGGCATAGGATCCAACTATTATGGCCATATGTATGTATGTGATTGTATGTGTGTAATTGTATATTATTTGAATCCTCGGGGTTGACGAGGCTAGTATTTAATTTTTGTAATTAATTACGACATTGTTTAGCCACTTTTTTTTATTTTAGTTTACTTTCGATCTAGATTTCATGTACACTCCTTCATGGAGTATAGGATTGATGGATGTAAATTAAAATAGTTATTCTCGACTCGGATCTCTAGATGGCTTGTACATGGCATAGGGAGGAGTGGACGAGATGACGATACGACGAGAGGCATATCGGAGAACAAAAGCCATAATAGTTGAAAAATATTTTTTTTCATATTTATTTCTTCTTGTTTGATATGCATGTCATAGGCTAGGAAAATTCCTCAATTTTAAATTACTAAGTGGGTGAGGGATATTTTTATAAATTCCCATGACCTCCTTTACGATTTGACATGTGATGCAAACAAACTTGCGCGTCGGCTCTGAGTGCCTTCCTCCATATCGGATGAGTTTGTTTGCGGATCACATGGTCGAATATGATTATAGGAAATTATTAAGGAGCATGTGTACTTTCCCATCGGAAGGCACATAACCTGAGATAATTGCCCTGGTACCGAGTAATGGTGAACACTTAGATGAAAATAGGAGTATCCTCCCCATCGGAGTCACTGCTTTTATTTGTAGGGCCGAAGAGGAACCAACTATTAATTTTATTTGTCAAAAGGTTAGGTTGACAAGATAGTAAAATTAATGGGTAAAACCTCCACTTACAAATGTAGAATTCGTATACATCCACACTATCGTGGCATACGATATTCTTGGTGTTTTAAGGTGTTGGTTGATTTTAAAATTTTATTGTTTGAGGAATCAATAATTTTTTAAAATCTAATGTGTTGATCTATGTGATTCTTAGGTTTTTCAAAATGAATTTTAACCAGCTTGCTTTGATACTGAAAGAAAATAAACTTACTGGACCCAATTATGTTGATTGGAAGAGGAATCTTGATATTGTCTTGACTGCTGAAGAGTACAAATATGTACTCCTCGAAGAGTGCCCTCCTAAGCCTGCGGATGATTCTGGGGAAAAGGAGAAGGAGAGTTATAAGAAGTGGATCAAGGCTGATAAGATAGCGTGATGTTACATCTTGGCTTCTATGTCAAATGTACTGCAACATCAGCATCAAGCCATGCCCACTGCTTATGACATGATGCTCAATCTTAAAGAGCTTTTCGGACACTAGAATTAGGCTACTAGGCAGGAAGCCATGAGGAACTTGATGACAACTACCATGATTGAGGGAACACCCGTGAGGGATCATGTTCTCAAGATGATGGCTCATTTGAATGAGCTGGAAGTCCTCGGAGCTGAGATCGATGGGGAAACCCAAGTTAATATCATTCTCCAGTCTCTACCTAGGAGTTTTAAGCCATTTTGCCTAAACTGCAACATGAATAAAAGGTTGTATTTGTTGGCAGAGCTTCTGATAGAACTCCAGGCGACAGAGGGGCTATTTCGTCAAAGTGATCAGGCACAAGCCATGGTTGCCCAATAGGTTTCTACTTCTAAGCCGAAAGGCAAGAAGAAGAAGAAACAAACTGGGTCAAAGATGGTGGGAGGACCTCAGGGAGGAGTGAAGAAGCCGAAAGGCAAGTGCTTCACTTGCAAGCAGACTGGACACTGGAAGAAGGACTGCCCCAATCGGAAGTAGAACAAAGGTATATCTTTTGGTCTAATCATTGAAACATGTTTAGTGGTGTTATCTACTGACACCTGGTGTATAGATACAGGAGCTACTGATCATGTCTGCAATACTTTGCAGGGGTTCTAGGAAACCAGACGACTGGCTGAAGGGGAGATTACCATCTACTTGGGTGATGCTACGAAGGTAGTGGTTGTTGCAGTGGGAAATGTTTATTTGTCTTTTGAGAGGAATAAAGTTTTGGTTCTTAAAAATTGCCTTTATGTACCTTTATTTAGAAAGAATTTGATTTCGGTTTCTAAATTGTTTATGGATGGATATTCTATTTCTTTTAATGACAGAGTTGTTATAAAAAGGAATAGGGAGATTATCTATTCTGGTGCATTGATAGGAAATTTATATACACTTGAACCAAAAGCTCCCACGATGCAAATAGAAGTGAATAACTCATCTTCTAATTCCAAAAAGAGAAAAGAACCTTCGAAGATGAACCAAATATATCTTTGGCATTTAAGGCTAGGTCATATTAACCTAAGCAGAATTCAAAGGTTGATAGCTGATGGACCTTTGGGTTCATTAGTGGTGGAATATTTCCCAGCCTACAAATCTTGCTTGGAGGGTAAAATGACCAAGAGGCCTTTTAAGGCAAAGGGGTATAGAGCCAAAGATGTGTTGAAGTTGGTTCATTCTGATTTGTGTAGTCCTATGTCTATCCAGGCAAGAGGTGGTTTTGAATATTTCGTCTCCTTTATAGATGATTATTCAAGATATGGATACATTTACTTGATGCACCACAAGTCTGAATGCTTTGACAAGTTCAAAGAATTCAAGGATGATGTGGAGAAACGTCAAGGTAAAAGTATCAAGACACTACGATCTGATCGTGGTGGTGAGTACCTCTTGGGAGAGTTTAGGAATTACTTATCAGAGACTGAGATTCAATCCCAATTGTCTGCACCTGGCACACCCCAATAGAATGGTGTAGCAGAGCGAAGGAATAAGACTCTTATGGAGATGGTTAGATCGATGATGAGTTATTCTGAGTTGCCAGATTCGTTCTGAGGATATGCTCTAGAGACAATAGTGTATATTCTGAACTTGGTACCATCTAAATCAGTGCCTTCTACTCCCATAGAATTGTGGACTGGGCGAAAGCCTAGTCAGAGACATATTCAGATTTGGGGGAGTCCAGCACATGTGCTGAAGGCAGATGCTGGTAAGTTAGAACCTCATACAGAAGTGTGCATGTTCGTTGGCTATCCTAGAGGAACGAAAGGTGGTTTGTTTTATAGTCCTAGAGATCAAAGGGTGATCGTTAGCATGAATGCCATATTTCTAGAAGAAGACTATGTGATGAACCACAGACCCATAAGTAAGATTGTTCTAGAGGAATTGAGAGGGGAAGTCACTGCTTCAGTACCATCGATACAAGAGGATATACCACAAGTCACTGCACCGCGTGTCACAGAGGATACACAGGTGATACCTCTTCGTAGTGGGAGGGTTGTTAGACAACCTGACAGATTTATGTTCTTGGGAGAATCTTCTGATTTGGTCCCTGGCGAACATGAACCTGATCCCTGGACATATGACGAGGTGATCCAAGATAAAGATACGATATCTTGGCAAAGTGCAATGAATTCTGAGATAGAATCTATGGATTCAAATCAGGTCTGGGAGCTAGTAGAACCACCCAATGGTGTAAAAACCATTGGATGCAAGTGGATCTACAAAAGAAAGAGAGGAATAGATGGGAAGGTTGAGACCTTCAAAGCGAGGCTTGTTGCGAAGGGGTATACTCAGAAAGAGGGCATCAATTATGAGGAGACCTTTTCGCCGATAGTCATGCTTAAGTCTATCCGGATTCTCTTATGTATTGTTGCTCATATGGATTATGAGGTGTGGCAGATGGATGTCAAGACAACTTTCCTTAATGGAAGTCTTGAGGAGAACATCTATATGAAGCAACCAAAGGGATTCATTGCAAAGGGCAAAGAGCATCTTGTGTGCAAGCTTAATCGGTCCATTTATGGATTGAAGCAAGCTTCGAGATCTTGGAACATCCGCTTTGATAAGGTAATCCAGTCTTATAGATTTATTCAAAGTCCGGATGAGTCTTGTGTATACAAGAGATGTGACGGAAATGTAGTGTGTTTCTTGTACTATACGTAGATGACATTTTGTTAATTGACAACAATGTCAAGGTGTTATTAGATGTAAGGGTATGGTTGTCCAAACAGTTTGATATGAAGGACTTGGGAGAAGTGGGACACATCCTTGGGATCAAGGTTATAAGGGATCGCAAGAAAAGGATGTTGTGCTTATCTCAAGCTTCATACATAGAGACCATTATAAATCATTTTAGCATGCAGAACTCCAAGAAAGGTTTTCTACCTTTTAGGCATGGAGTTCCTTTATCTATGGAGATGTGTCCTAGAACATCTAAGGAGATAGAGGAGATGAAGGTGGTTCCTTAAGCTTCGACAGTAGGAAGACTCATGTATGTTATGCTATGTACGAGATCGGATATTTGCTTTGTCGTGGGCATGGTTAGCAGATATCAGAGTAATCCAGGACAGGGACATTGGACTACGGTAAAACATATATTGAAGTACCTGAGAAGGACTAGGGATTATATGCTGGTATACCAGGCAGATCAATTACTCCCTGTGGGTTACACAGATTATGACTTCCAATAAGATAGGGATAACAGTAAATCTACCTCAGGTTTTGTGTTTACTTTGGGAGGTGGAGCCATTGTATAGAGGAGTGTCAAGTAGAAATGCATGGCGGACTCTACCATGGAAGCTGAGTATGTGGCGACCTCTGAGGCAACCAAAGAAGCTGTGTGGCTTAGGAACTCTTGATGGACTTGGATGTGATTTCTGGTTTTCTCAGAACTATCACAATTTATTGTGTAATAGTGGTGCAGTTGCAAACTCGAAGGAACCACGATCCCATAAGGCAAGTAAACACATAGAGCACAAGTACCACCTGATACGAGAAATCGTAAAGCGAGGAGAAGTTGCTGTGGCCAAGATTGCATCAGAGGATAACCTGGCAGATCCTTTCACTAAGGCCCTTCCAACGAGAGTTTTTGATAGGCATGTGGAGGGAATGGGAATAAGATGTATGGAAGTATAAGGACAACATAGTCATTTTGTATAAGTGGGAGATTGTTGGGATATATACTGAAAAGTCTATCTTTTGTATGAACATCTTTATTTTGAAATAAGAATCACATGATCATTGTTTGTATATTTATGGTTATGCATATTGTCTAATACATTACATTGTAGATAACATGGTGTGTAGTGTCAGACGGGAGATCATGTTATCAGTTCCTTGTAAAATATAAGTAAAGACTCACAACCGAGATGGTTATGGACAAACTATTAGAATGGTTGCAGTGTGATTTGATATTCGTTTGTCTTGACCATAGAATCACACTAGTACACTTTGTGTGTATTGAGCAGGACCGACTTAAAGGTGATTCGATTTATTGCTGGCTACATAATTGAATCGGACACGGGGAGATAAATGTACAAATAATATATGGAGCCCATATTAACTTATGGGGGTTGGTGAGGTAGATCAATGATAATCCTCTAGTGGAATGGATTATCATTAATGGATTGGACTTTATATAGGCTTGATCCATTGGGTGGCCAAGATCCAACTCCTTCTCATGGTCCCTATTGTAGCCTATTAAAACCCTCATGGAGCCTAGATCCGATGATGGAAAATAAAACTCTAGATCCGATGATGGAGATTAAATCTCTAGATCCGAGGGTGGAGATTAAATCTCTAGATCCGACGGTGGAGATTAAATCTTTAGATCCGACGGTGGAGATTAAATCTCTAGGTTCGACAGTTGAGATTAAATCTCTAGATCCGACGGTTGAGATTAAATCCCTAGATCTGACGGTGGAGATTAAAGGAGGCTTAAGCCTAACTCTATAAATATGGCTTAAGGGGTGGGCGGCAAGAAATTGAAGGGGGATTAGGGTTGGGGCGGCAAGCTTTGGCCGGCTAGGGTTAGGGTTTTGGCTTGGCCGGCAACAAGGTGGAAGGTTGAGGTTTGTTTCCTTTCTCTTCTTTAAGAGTTGGCTAACGCCCATCATCACCCTCTTATCCTTGGCCGGTGCCCATCCCCTCCCTTTATTCTTCCTTGGCCGGCGTCCTCTCCTCTCCTTGAGGTCGGCGACAACCCTTCTTCAAGGTTGGCCGGTGCTCCATCACCCATTCCTTGGCCGGCGACAACATCAAGTCCTTTGACTTGGTGGCCAGTTTTAGAAAGGAAGAAGAGTTTTGTTTCATTCTTCCCTTTTTTCGGAGCGAGCAAGGAAGGGAAGAACATGTTCTAGGAGGCTTCGACTTTTGGAAGATCATCGCCCACAGGACGTCCAAAAGGAGGAAGGACATACAATAGAAGATCGAGAGGTATAATACTTGTTTATGCTCTTTTGTATTATGTCTATAATTGTTTTCAATTATATGTGGCTAATTTACTTGGACCCCGAATACAAACACAAAAATCGGTGATCCGTACATCTTCTATTCCGTGGCTATTCGAAGAATAGAGGTAGGTTGCTTGAACAACAAGTTTGTTCAAGTGACCACTCTAATCGAATAGCACGATGATGAAACGGTAGCTTGGGTAATCCCTATTTGTCAAGGATTAATTTTTTTAATCCGAGGACGAAGACAGGATCACCATCTACAAGCGACCGAGTTGAAGTGGGAAGCGAAGTTTCCCCCCTTCACCCCCCTCTAGCACACTCTTTCGATCCTATATAAAGATCATATAATTTGCTTGGAGTGTAGGGAGAAAGGACATTACAAGAGTAAATGCCCAAAATTGGCCAAGGAGAAAGCACCGACACCAAAAGTCAACCAAAAGTCAAAGGATGTCGGAGTCTTCGCTAAGAAAAGCAAAGAGCACATTGTGTGCTTCAAATGAAACCAAAGGGGATACTACCGAAGTCAATGCTCTAAGAGGAAGAAGAAACCCCAAGAAGGAGTATCACATATAGGGGGAGCTTCTAAAGCAAATCCTAAGGTATATTTTAATGCGCCTTCTAGTTCTAGGGTTAAAAAGCATGTTTCTAGTACTCTTGCTATTGCTCATGAAAAGCATGCTAGTAGAAATAATAGATTTTATTGTTTAGGTGCTAAGCATGTTAATTTACCTAAGGACAAATCTAAAACTAACAACTCTAGACCCATTTTACCTAGGGAGTCCATTAGGAAGGTAGAGAACCACCTAGGCATTAATCCCAAGAATCATAGACATATGCCTAGGAAGTGTCATTCCCAAAAGATGAATGAAAAATAAAAATTGGGAAAATTAGAATTGGAAACTCAAGCTTTGAGGTCAAAGCTTGAAAAATTGGAAAAGACCCTAGCAAAAATGACAAATTCATTTATGGGGTATAATGGTCAAAATCTAGGTTCTAGGCGGCAAGAACCATTAAGGGGCAAGAAAGGTTTAGGTCATAAACCTAACCCCAAGAAGACCTACCACGATGTTCCATTCGATTATGGAACAATATCTAGGTCTAGGAAAACCAAGGTTAATAGGGAAGTCACCCCTAAGGTTAACCAAGGTATGTGTCTAGTGGCTAAGGTTTCAAGGAAACCTAAGGAAGCCACTAAGAAGGTTACAAGGGGAGTTACCCCTATAGTTAACCTAGGAAAGACCCAAATGGCTAAGGCTTTAAAGTCAAAAGGGTCATTAGGAAGGTATCTAGGAAAGTTATCCCTAGAGAATACCTTGTTTGAAGGGAATTACTTCCTTCTCCTTCGGTCGCTTGTGCATAGTGATCCTATCTCACGTCCCCGGATTAAAATTTAATTGAATAAAACTAATCTGGACGGAGATGGATCACCCAAGCAACCGATTCATCATCGTGCTATTCGATTTGAGTAGTCATTTGAACAAACTTGTTGTCCAAGAAACCTAACTCTTTTCCTCGATTAGCCACGGAATAGATGATGATCGGATCGCTGGTTTTTGTGTTTATCTTCAGGGTCCATGATCATACAATTGTAAATAATTACATAGAACAAAAGGAAACTAAAACAAGAATTGTACCTCTTGTTTACCTCTTGTTCTTCTATCGTATGACCTATCTTCTTCTTGGACGTTGTGTGGGCAACGATCCTCCAAGAATTGAAGCCTCCTAGATCACCTTTTCTCCTTTTTTTTCTTGCTCCAAAACAAGCTGCCCCTTTCTTCTTCTCTTGACCGAACAACCTTCTTCTTCTCCCTTGCTTGTGTCGGCCACCAAGGAGAGGTCCCCTTCCTTGTTGCCGCCGACCCTAGGGAGAACCAAGGAGGTGCCGTCCACCAAGGAGAGCTCTTGCTTCCGACCAAAGAAGAAAGGAAGATGATCCCTCACTGCTAGTCACCAAGAGATGGAAAGGGCTGCCCTTTGCTTGTGTTCGTCGGCCCTAGCTTGAGGAAGGAGGCGCTGACCACCAAAGGGAGGGAAGGAGGGAGGAGGCGCTGGCCCTAACCCTAGGAGAAGGCTTCTTGCCGCCGACACTAGGGAGGAGGAGGAGAAAACTTGGTTAGGATTTGATTACAGTTTCCAAACCCTATGCTCCTGTTTTATAGTTTTTGCCCAAGTCTCTTTTCAATTGTGTCCGTTGGATCTAGGCTTCGTGAGGATTTTAATATGCTACAATAGGGACCATGAGAAGGAGTTTGATCTTGGCCACCCAATCGATCCGAACCCAATCCATTAATGATGATCCATTCCACTAAAGCGATCATCATTGATCTACCTCACCAACCCCATAATTATATATGGGCTCCACATATTAATCGTACAAATATCTCTCCGTGTTTAAGATATCGAATGTCCATTAATTAATTAATTTACTGACAATTAATTAATTAACATCTAACTCCTTAAATAGTACCACTCAACCTTATCATCATGTTGGACCAAGTCCACCTGCAAAATTTACATGATGATCCTTATGAGCTCCTCAAGGGGACATCATCATCCTAATACATAGGACACAATTTCCTCTTATAATCAACGACACATCATATAAATAATATTATTTCCCAACTTACCAGGCCTATCAATTTAACCCATAAATCTCGCTCATTGGTAAATCAAAGAAATAAATACTAAGTACATGTGCTCGTTATTATATCGGGATTAAGAATATGTACACCATAATATTTGAGATCCGATTCAATTATATAGTCAGTATAATTTGAATCACCTCTAAATCGGTCATGCTTAATACACACAAAGTGTACTAGTGTAATTCTATGATCAAGATAAACCAATACCAAATCACACTACAACCATGCCAATGGTTTGTCTAAAACTATCTTAGTTGTGAGCCTCTACTTATACTCTACAAGGAACTGATAACATGATCTTCTGTGTGACACCATACACCATGTTATTTACAATATAAAGTATCAGACAATATGCACATATATAAAATGCAAACAATGATCATGTGATTCTTATTTCAAAATGAAGATGTTCATACAAAGACTAGGCTTTCAGTATACATCCCAACATTGTTAACCCAAGGAGCTCCAATAGGTATTGGGTTCCTAGGAGCGTGATCAATTCACGCTAGATGGATTAGGGTGTGTCAACCCTAAGTGGATGGGTAGTTAACCTAACCGTTGTAGAGTTGACACTTTAGGATGTGCCAATGTATTTTGAGAAGTTTTAATATTAATTAAATTGGCACAATTAGGGTTAGAGGTCTTGGTGTGCTATTTTGGGTTTTGGCACACTTAGTAGAGTTAGTTAATATGACAAAATAAACTTAATTCTATCAAATGGCAACTAATATTAAAATCTAGGTATTCCTATACCTTTACCTTTTATTTGCCATGCTTTGATTGCCATTACCATGCCATGACATCATATTTATTTTTATCAAATAAAATGTCATGATCATGTTTAGGTTTAGTTTTAGTGTCATGTTATGCTTAAATTAGAATCACATGTCATGACATCTTGATTATTGGCACATGCTCATTAATGCTATCAATTATGTCATAATCATCATTCATGCATTAAATAAAATTGAGTTAAGAACAATGGTATGATTTGAAATCCCATGTATAAGGGAATCAAATAGAGTTGCTTAGAAAAATGCATGAAAACCTAAATAACCAAAACCCACATCTCACAAGAACACTTGACTTGTATATGTTTCATACACTTAGATACAAGGTAGATGTTAGGAGAATGAATTTAAGGTTTTAAAATCATTTCAAAACCATTTTGAAAAATCTTGGTGAAGTCTATCTTTTGATAGCAATCACCATTGAAGGAGGTGATACAAAGTAGGGTCAAACATTGAAAATTTCAATAGTTTTGAACTTTGTGTCAATCTCACTAGTTTATGGGTATTTTATTTTCTAAATATTTTTCACACATAATGTTTGTTATAAGCAATGTATGTATGAATTTTCAAATTACGTATATTTACTTATGAATTTTTGAATTTGCGATTATGGATGAATATTGATACGATCGAGTCAACAATGATCGGGTAGAGAGTTGATTGTCAATGCTGATTTCGAGTAAACAAGTTTTGTTAGACCCATGTTCAGTTATTTCTTGGTTCCCTAACTGCTTCTAACCCTAGGATATGCTTTGGAGAGTATTGTAAGGGTGAAAATCCATTAGATATGGATTAGGAGAATTGGTTTAGGGTGTGTATCGAATTTTAAGGGAGGTGAAAGTTCAATGTTGAATCTTTGCCCTTAATTTCAATTGATTAGTGTTCCTATTGGCTTAGGGACTCTCCAAGGACATTGTTAGTGCAATGGTCAAGAGGGAGCAAACCTTTAGGAGGAGGTCATCCATCTTGGGATGATGGATGTATTTCTCCTCATGGGAGGAGAATTGTGAGATTGCCTCTCTTAAATGATATGGGACTTATCACTAGGAAGAGTGAAGGAATCCTAGATGTATTTTTGTACCAATGGGGAGATTGTAAGATCTCATTGGGATATGAGACATTGACACCCTTGGGGAGGACCTTTTTGATGTATGTCAAAAAGGGGGAGAGTGTACCAATTGGAGTTAGTTGGAATTCTCAAAGGTGAGAATTGCCAATTGGGGATAATTGGTAGACTGGAATTAGGTCACCTAACTTAAAGGTGTTTGTGGTTTTGTCAAACATCAAAAACGGGGAGATTGTTGGTGCAATCGACCCAGATCACGATTGACCGAACTCGAGTTTGACTCGAGTAGTATTTTGATGTTAAACAAAAAATATGACATCTGATTGTTATGGGAAGTCCAAGTGTGTAGCCTTGGCCACGTAAGTCCAAGTGTGTAGCCTTGGGGTGAAAAGTCCAAGCATGGGGCTTGGCATAGGAAGTCCAATATGGAGTTGGCAAGGAAAGTCCAAGTGTGTAGCCTTGGCCACGGAAGTCCAAGTGTGTAGCCTTGGCGGTGAAAGTCCAAGCATGGGGCTTGACATTGGAAGTCCAACATGAAGTTGGCAAGGGAAGACCAAGTGTGTAGCCTTGGTCATGTAAGTCCAAGTGTGTATTCTTGGCAGTGAAAGTCCAAGTCATGGGTACTTGACATTTGGGAAGTCCAAGGGGTGGTTTGGCGGCGTAAGGCCAAGCGATAGTCTTGGGAGTGTAAGTCCATATGTACCTTGGCAGTGGAGACACCGAGAGCATGACAATAGCTAAAAGAAGCACCTGGAGACTAGCATATGGATGAACAAGTCATGGATGACTTACATGGATCCATGCATGGATGAACAAGTCATGGATGATTTAGAGGGATCCGCGCATGGATGAACAAGTCATGGATGACTTGGAGGGATCCGGTAGTCGCGAGGCTAGCAGAATTGGCTAGAAGGCTTAGGTATAGACTAAGGGTGATCTAGCAAGTATGAGGGCATTATACTTGGGTTAAACCTCATGATTGAGGTTTACAAGTCGCCTAGGTGATGTACCAGTTGATTGGTGGGAGCTGACTGGTGCTCGACGACATCACGAGGCATAGCAGTCGACTGCCAGCATTGGGTAGTCGAATGATAGCTTGATCAGTCGAATGATGTGAAGGGAAATCGACTGATGATGATTGGTTATGAGCATAAAACACTAGTAGCCGACTGATCAGTCGGTTATAGGGTTGGTAGTCGACTGATGGTAATGGGCAGTCGACTTCCAGTGTATCTGTTGGCTGGATGCCAACATGGATTAGGCCATTGTCTCACAATGACTACAGGAGCAGTCGACTGGGGCCTTATGACAGTCGACTGCTAGGCGCGGAATCAGCCCAAGACAAGCATAAAAGGAGGAGCTTGGGGTGGATTTCCACAGCATTTTTGGTGAAATTTTGGAGAAGAATTGCTACTGCATTCCAGACATTCAAGAGCAATCCAAAGAAAGCAACAAGCAAGTGATCAAAGCAAAGTGTTGTAAAGTTTTTCTTTACTTGCATTCCATATTGTCTTTGTATTTTGCTTGTATTTTTGTATTACGTTTTGTAATTTCTTGTACGAGGTTTCTCTACCTTCGACTTATTGTCAAGAAGGAGTTTGAGTAGTGGTGTGTTCATCACCTGAGCTCATTAAGCTCACCCCGTGGAGTAGGAACCCTAAGATTCTGAACCACGTATATCACGTGTTGTGATTGTGCTTGTATATTCGTATCATTACTATTATTTCCACTGCGTATTAACGAGTATTGTAGATAAGCACACGACGAATGAACGATTTTCATCAAGCACACGAAAGGCTATTCAATCCCCCCTTTTAGTCGGGCCATGATTCTCCAACAAAGACTTGGACTTTACCATTGCCAAGATCCATGCTTGGACTTCCCAAATGCTACTCATGATTTGGACTTTCCCATGTCAAGTGTCTCACTTGGACTTCTTCATCATATGGTCAACCCTATATCAACCACATAGTCAACCCATTGTCAAACAATGGTCAACTCATCGTCAAACATCAAAACACTACTCGAGTCAAACTCGAGTCTGGTCAATCATGACCTGGGCCGATTGCACCAACACTATAAGGCCCTCCGACTCGAGAACTCTCGGCTTAAGAGGGATTCACTTTTTTACAATGATTAAGAGATAGGTAACACACTACCTTCTCTTCGAAATGAAGTACATAAAGCGAAATAAAATAAATAGAATATACCGACACTTTAGTAGCTATTGAATTAGGGCATAAAGTGTCAGAGTTGCATCGTTGCAATGGGACGTAGCTTCTACAAACGAAGAACAATTGTAACAGCACTTGGACGTAGTAGATTAGTTGTCTTCAAAGCTGGTAGTGCATTACTTTTATAAGCCATTTCCAGTCGACTGGAATGCCCTCCAGTCGACTTCACATCACCCCGTCGATATGGTACTTCGGCCGTCCCAGTCGATTGGACATGTTCCAGTCGACTCCACCTCACTTGGATCTGCATCAGAAAGTTTGTCTTTCCAATCGGTTGGACCTCCCTAATCGATTGGACCTTCTCAATTGACTGAAACTCTTTCCATCTGGGTTGACAGATCTTCGATTGATCACCAACTAATCTTGCAAACTGGGTATTCAGTCGACTGGAATCCATTCAGTCGATTGTTCCCTACAAAACGAGATTAGCAAATACAAACAATATAAAATACAAAAAATAGTAGTAATACTACTCGATCTCGACTTCTTAGTCCCACGCGGACTATCCGTCGGATCGATGCCTAGCTTTGTCCCCCTATAGAGGACTCGACCTCACCTCTTTACTTGAGGCTTACCTGTCGGCTATCCTGTCGGACTTACCATACTTAACATCCGATCTGACCCCACCAAGGCTTCCCGTCAGCTGTCCGGTCTCCTTGACCCAGCTAGACTTCATGCCGATTTTCGGTCTCCTGACCTAATCAATTTTCATGCTAGATGTCCGATCTCTTGACTCACCTGGACTTCGTGCCTGATGTCATATCCTCCTGATCTGTCAAGTCTTCTTCCTGTTAGTAATATATGAGAAATGTCCTAAGGCAATTGCCTTATGTTTGAACCATTTATATGATAAATGAAGATTCACTATTTGAGTATACATGCTTTCATGTATTTGATTGGATCTTAAACTTATTTACTGAATGTCCGCGATACGATTCACAGCATGAGAGAATTTGTGATTGGATCACAACTAGTGAGTATCTCTACATGTGTAATTGTGATGTATCATAATTATCCCTAGTCGATGAATTGATGGATTTGGATACCATCAATTCTGTCGAGACTAGCACGAGGCATACTCCTTGGTGTATCCAAGCAGCTGATTCTCACTGGCTGGAGACATTGTGATGTCCGGAGTTGATTGTGGATGCTAGTTATGGTAACTAGTTCATTGGAGTGACCAGCCGTAAGACTTCATATGGTTCTCTGCATATATAGATATGTCAATGAAGTTCTTACTGCGGCTTAAGTGCGATGTTCCTTTGACTTGCGGTATTCAAGTCATCTTGATCATAAAGACTTATGCTTTGACATCTTAAGCAAGCATCTCTGAGGAGATGTGGACCCGGGATGATTGGGTATAAGTCGAAGTGATCGAAGGTGTTTGAATAGCCTATAAAGGATTCACCACTCCTTGCGAGGAGATGTATACCCATGGCCTCTCGTCGGATTGTTACTAAAGTCTTTGGCCAAAGCATTACATGTTTAGAGTAAGGTACTCTTCGATACATGTGCAATAACTAGAATCCGTAGGATGAGGAAATGATACATGGGCTAGGTGTGACGTAGTCAGCCTAGTGGGGACTGACACTATAGACCATGTCCTGAACCAAGTGGGTATAAGATGAGTGAAGGGAATGGGGCACGATTCATTCGAGCTGCTGAAGGGTTTCAGAAATAGTTCTGGATCAACCGTTGATCTTTTCGGTTAATTGGGGATCATGATGTACTACTAGGTGCCACTCATGATCATTCTATAATTAATGGTTAATTATAGACGGCCAACATAAACTGAGAACCTATTTGGTCACAAGCACAATGAGCGTAATCCGAAGGATTTAAAACGAGCTTGAGAATGAGATTCTCAGACCGAGAGAAACTAGGTTTGGTTGGACCAAACATGGAGCGAGCATGAGATCGTTTCAGTCGCAATGGAAGCATGGACGAGCCATGTCTTATGAAGACATGATGGATGAACCAAAATGGTTTGGTTCTAATCCAACGGAGGAGAATAAACCAAAGGGTTTGGTTTATTTTAAACGAATGAACAAAAGTTGGTTCGGTTCGTTTTAACTTAAAATAAACCATCATGGTTTGGTTTATTTTAACTTATATTAATGGAGCGGGTTAACGGGCCTTATGGTTATGATCCAATAACCATTAAGAGAATTAGTTCTCTATAAAAGAGGGCTTAAGGATTTGTTAAGCCCTATTCCAAAAAGCCCCTAACCTAGAGTTGCCGCCCACCTCATTGAAGGAGTCGGCGCCAACCCTAGGCCGCCGCCCATCTTCTCCAACTGGCCATCAGCTGCTGCCGTCTTCTCCCATTGCCGGCATTGAGCTGCTGCCGGAAGAGTTCCGGTGATCCTCCTTGGCTCCGGCGACAAGGTGAGCAAGCCGCTTTCCTTATTTGACCGGCGCAAGGTCTCCACCAAAGCTGTCCAATTTTCTGGACAGCTTGTTTCCTTCTCGTCGGAGCGTCGTTTGGACGACGTTTGGAGCTCCGACAGCGCCTTACTTACCGGGGATTCGATCTCCGGTAATTCTCATAGGTGGAGGATAAAGGATTCGTTGTCACGCCCGCCCTTTTTGCCAGACCCTGAATGTCCGGAGAGGCGGCGCGTGACGCGACCGTACATACATTTCATAAAGCGGAAGACTTTATATATGTACTTCTTAGTTCTTACAGCGGAAGACTTTAGACCTAAATACTTTTCTTTTCTTTTTTTTTCTTTTAAACATAAACATGCATTAACGCTTCTTCTTAACATAGAGTATGTTTCATTCCATGCATGGATGGATACTTCTTCTTCTTCTTCTTTACTTCTTCTTATCAACATAAAGCATGCATCATATATATATAGATACTTAGTGCTTAGTAGGTTCATAACATCATTGTCATAGGGAGACATAAGTAAAGACATCCATAGACATCATCATCATAGGTAACATGTATAAATAGACTTAACGGATCTTCTCCACCGTGCCACTACCACACACCTTGGCCCCTCCTGCTGCTCCCTTTAGTTTACCCATCCCTTACCCTTATCTACAGTACGAGGGAAAGATAAACTATAAGCACAGGCTTAGTAAGATCCTCGTCCTACTACAAAAACCATACATCATTATTAATCATGGCTTGTAGCATTTATAACGTAAAATCAATATAACATGTAACTTACATGGTGTCATCAACTCATCATGTAGCATAAGTAACATAAGTGAATAAAGCATGGATCATCCCTAACTTAGTAGCATAACATGAATATATACTTAATCAGCATAATATGCATCATATGTAACTTAGTAATATAGACATCATAGCGTACCATCGAACATAACATGTAACGCATACATCATGACATATCATTCAAACATAACATGTAAACATATGGCATATCATCAAACATAACATGTAAACATATGCCAGATGCTTTTGAAAACATATATGTTAGGTACGTAAATATAAATCTCAACATATTTGGGCCCGGCATTGTACCACTTCTTCATTATCATAGCGCGCATCCCTAAATATGCCCGAGGTAGCAAGTCTCGAACCTAATAGGTTTCTAGGCCCGAGTCTTATTCCATCGACCTAGGGGCAATCGTCATAGCGTAGAAGCCCATCCTAGGCCCGAGTCTTACTCCATCGACCTAAGGCATCTTGGAGCCCATCCCGTACTAGGCCCGAGTCTTATTCCATCGACCTAGGGGCAATCATACATAGAAGCCCATCCTAGGCCCGAGTCTTATTCCATCGACCTAGGGCATCTTAGGAGCCCATCCCTTCTTGGACCTTGTTAAGGTCTTGGTACAAGCCATGCTATGTAAAATACTTATATGCTTAATATTTAACATAGCTTATTTCATTTCTTGACAAACATAGCATAGCATACTTCATTTCATAACCCTTCATGCTTCATTTCATGAACATATCTTCTTTCATTACAAACATAGCATAGCATACTTCATTTCATAACCCTTCATGCTTCATTTCATGAACATATCTTCTTTCATTTCATAACATAGCATACTTCATTTCATAACATATCATACTTCATTTTATCATCATATCATATTCATTTTTGTGAACATATCCTTTAGTTTCATTCCATAGTCTTATCGTATTCCATTTCGTAATATTAGATATCACATACATAAAGGCATGGCATGAGACATGGCATCAAGAGTAAGTAAATACTAACTAAGGCATGGTATCTTCACCTAGCATTATTTAAGATCACATGTCATCATAAATTCACTCAAACACAAAGCACATGTAAACCTAATTCATTTAGCATGGCTACAACTTCATAAGCAGCATAGAGTTTGAATTAAACTTCATCTATTCCCCAAAACACAGGTTGGCCGAATGGTCCATGTAGGGTTTTTAGGGTTAATCTTTAACCTAAATTTATCTACATACTAAACAACATTATATGCATACCAATCATGGTATGAAACTTCATTGAACATAATAACCAAGGGTGGCCAAATGGCCCTTATAGGCTTTTTAGGATTAGACTTTTAACTAATTCAATTAACATACATATGCCTACACTTCATGGTGTAAACTTCATTGAAACACACAAAGAAAGAAACAACCAAGTGTGGCCGAATGGCCCCTTTTGGCTTCTTATTGTTCTTGTCACCCAACATTCATTCATGAGCATTATAACCTAGCATAGCATCATTAGGGACATTTTCATGCAACCCTAACCCTAATTCCCTAGGGTGGCCGAAACACATAAGGGCTCAACTAGGGTTAGCTTTTGGTCCTAATCCATTTTTAAATCTTAACTACATCATATAGTGAATAAAACATAGCATGTAACTTCATGTAAAACCCCAATCCTAGCTTGGCCGAATAGGTCTTGGTGGCCATTAGGGCTAGCTTTTTAACCAAACCTCTTTTCCCATCTTAGCATCATCATATACTTCCTAACATAGATTACAAACATAGATTACCACTTCATTGATAAACCAAAACATGCTTGGCCGGATCTAACATATAGGTTGTTCAAACATTCAATCGAAACTACTCGTATGCAGGTGAGGGATACTTACATCCTTCGCTTTGCTTTGGGTGAGGAAGATGACCTAAGGAAGACCAACACCTAACCTTCTCTTGCTTGGATGAGGGTTCGGCCAAGGGGTGGAAAGGAGAGGGAGAGCTCAAGGATTTCGGTGAGAAGAAGGAAAGAAGAGAGGAAGTGACCAAATTCAATCTTCCCTCTTCTTTATAAAGGAGGAAGAGAAGTTCTTTTTTTTCTATGCCTCTTCATTTACCCTTAGTCCCACTTATCTATAGTTTCCCCTCTTCCTTAATCATATAATCCTATTGGGCTTCTGGTTAGTGGGTGCATCTATAAGGCTTGGCTATCTCTAGAGGAAAGGGGTTCAATTCCTAGGCCTTGCACCCCTTTTTGGCTTATTTTCTTTTATTTTTGAAAAGGCCCACATAAAGCCCATGATCATCAAGCCAAAAATTCCTGTAAAATTTGCTAGGAATTTTACGGGCGTTACAATCCTTCATACCTTTTAAAAGTTTCATCCTCGAAACTTAGAACAATTCTGGGTACTTATGCTTCATGTCCTCTTCGCGTTCCCAGGTAGCTTCCTCGTACCGTTGATTCTGCCATAGGACCTTCACTAAGGGCACCTCTTTGTTCCTTAGTCTCTTGACTCCTTGGTCTAGTATTTGGATTGGCCGACTTTCAACACTCAGGTCCTCTTGAACTTGTACTGTTTGTGGCTCGATGTCCCACTGGAAATGCATTTCTTGAGTACAGAGACATGGAACACGTTGTGAATAGCCGACATCTCCTGAGGCAGCTCTAGCTTATAAGCTACCTTGCCAATCCTCTGCGATATCGGGTACGGTCCCACGTAACGTGGACTCAGTTTACCCTTTCTTCCAAACCTCATCACTCCCTTCATGGGAGCTACTTTGAGGAATACTAGGTCCCCAACTTCGAATTCTAACGGTCTACGCCGCATATCCGCATAGCTCTTTTGTAGGCTCTGAGCAGTTTCAATTCTCTGACGGATGTTCCGTATAGCTCGGGTGGTGTTGTCGATGAAGTCCGTCTGGAGTCCCATCTTCTTCTTTTCACCACCCTCGTACCAGCATATGAGAGATCTACATTTCCTCCCGTATAGCGCCTCGTAGGGTGCCATTCCAATAGTAGCTTGATAGCTATTGTTGTAGGCGAATTCTGCCAAACATAAGTATCGGCACCAGCTACCTTTGAAATCCAGGGCGCATGCTCGTAACATATCCTCCAGTACTTGATTTACCCTTTCGGTCTGTCCATCCGTATGAGGATGGAAGGCAGTACTGAACAATAGCTTCGTGCCTAAGGCTTTCTGAACACATTCCCAGAAATGGGAAATAAAGCGACCATCTCTGTCAGAAATGATGGTCTTAGGAATTCCATGTAGTCTAATAATTTCCTTAGCATATAATCGCCAATTGCTCGTTGAATAGGTCATCTTGATTGCTAAGAAATGGGTGGACTTCAATCCCACAATTACCCATATAGCATCATAACCGCTTGTGTCGTCTTGGGCAATCCCGAGATGAAATCCATAGAAATGTCCTCCCATTTCCATTCTCGAACTGGATCGGCCGCAGGTGTTCCTCCGTCTCGGTGTTCGCTTAACCCTCTGGCGGTCGAGTAATCGACATACTGAGCCACATCTCTTTTCATTCCGGACCACCAGAACTTTCGTTTCAGGTCTTGGTACATCTTGGTGGTTCCAGGATGCATCGCATAAGGAGTTCTGTGAGCTTCCTCAAATATCTCCTTCCGTAACTCGATCGTCGGGGAATACATAAGCGATCCCGAGGTAGAGTAATACTATCGAGAGATCCAAACTCGTCGTCCCTTTCCTTCTAAGACCTCTTGCTTGATCCTCCAAGGCTTGGGTCACGGGCTTGTTTTTCCAAAGATATCATCGAACAGCACGGTGTTATCGCCATGGTCGAGAGCTGTCTGGAAATGATTTCAACCCTGTAACGCATAATCTCTTTTTCTAAGGGCCGAGATAGCACTAATAGGGACATCAAGGTGGCGTCGGACTTCCTGCTGAGTGCATCAGCCACCTTGTTAGCTTTCCCCGGATGGTAGAGAATCTCGCATCATAATCCTTGAGCGAGCTCGAGCCATCTGCGCTGTCTCATATTCAGGTCCTTCTGTGTGAAGAAATATTTCAGACTCTGATGGTCTGTATAAATCCTACACTGAGCTCCATATAGGTAATGCCTCCATGTTTTGAGAGCAAAGACCACGGCCGCTAGCTCTAAGTCGTGGGTGGGATAATTCCTTTCGTGTTCCTTGAGTTGCCTAGAGGCATAGGCAATGACCTTGCCATTCTCGCATAAGCACACCCGAGTCCCAACTTGGAAGCGCCACTGCACATGTCGGCTTTGCTATTGTCCGGAAGAGCAAGGATTGAGCGCCGTCGGGTCTCCTTTTCACCTGTGAAACTCCTCTCGCAGCGTCAGCCCACTCATATTTCTTGCCCTTCTCGGTGAGGATCCCATAGGGGCGGCAATCCTGGAGAAGTTCTCTACAAACTTCCGGTAGTAGCTTGCTAGCCCGAGAAAGCTTCTGACCTCGCTGGCATTCCTTGGTTGGTTCCAATTACTCACGGCTTCACTCAGTGCTTTCTTTTGTTGATTAATGTTGTTCAAGTAATGCTCGGTAATCAAGGCACTACTGAATAGATCCTCTCATGGCTCAAGCGGTCTATGAACTCCGCCGGCCACATTCAGAGCTATTTCTAGTCGGAGCATCTTCAACATGAGTCTGACCCTTTCCCTTTCCTTGGTGACCAACTCTGGGCATAGGCGTGCGAGTCGGTTGAATCTCTTCACGGCTTCGCTGACCGATAGGTCACCTTGTCTGAACCCAGTGAACTCGTCATAATGCTTGTTGGTTACCCTCATGTGGAAGAATTCCTCTAAAAATTCGTACTCGAAATCTGTCCATCTCATCTGATTTACTTGTCTCTTTGCTTTAACCCGTTCCCACCACATCCGAGCATCTCCCGAAAGGCAGAACGATGCACACTTAATCTTTTCGCATTCGAGCCAGTCCAGTAGCTCCACGATGCTTTCCACCGTCTTGAACCAGCCCGGGCATCCATGGCTCACCCGAGCCGAGAAGTTTTCCGGCTTTAGTCTCGCCCGCCATCGGATCGTAAGCTTCTGTCGAACCATCGAGCGGCCCGTCGGTGCGAGGGGTTTCTCGGCTGATTCATTAGGGTATTTATTACTTGTTGTTGTTCTGTGACTTGTCGCTGGAGTTCGGTGACTACGTGTGTAAGGTCATGCGGGGGTGCTATCTCATCGGCTCTACTACCGCGTCTTCCAGACATTATCTTCATATATCAAGGTAAAACTAGTATAAGTTTTCGTTCGTTGTCCTACGCATACTTAGACTAAAGCTAACATAAAGTCATTTTAAGCTTAAGGCATCATTCATGTTCTCATGCATAATTTAAGCTTAAGGTATTTTATATCATATATGAACGAGCCTAAGGGTATCATATATATTTTCATACATATTTAAGCTAGAAGCATTTCCTATTATTCATGAACAAGCATATGGTAAAGGCATTTTATATTATACATGAACTAAATAATCTAAAGACATTTTTATATCATGCATGATCAAAATTAACAAAAATAAAGCATAGACATATAATTCTTACTTGGAGCAGCAGGATTTGGAGCTTGATGTGTGTGTAGTGGAAAGGCAGATCCGCTCTGATACCACCTGTCACGCCCGCCCTTTTTGCCAGACCCTGAATGTCCGGAGAGGCGTGACGTGAATACATACATTTCATACAGCGGAAGACTTTATATATGTACTTCTTAGTTCTTACAGCGGAAGGCTTTAGACCTAAATACTTTTCTTTTCTTTTTTTTTCTTTTAAACATAAACATGCATTAACGCTTCTTCTTAACATAGAGTATGTTTCATACCATGCATGGATGGATACTTCTTCTTCTTCTTCTTTACTTCTTCTTATCAACATAAAGCATGAATCATATATATATAGATACTTAGTGCTTAGTAGGTTCATAACATCATTGTCATAGGGAGACATAAGTAAAGACATCCATAGACATCATCATCATAGGTAACATGTATAAATAGACTTAACGGATCTTCTCCACCGTGCCACTACCACACACCTTGGCCCCTCCTGCTGCTCCCTTTAGTTTACCCATCCCTTACCCTTATCTACAGTACGAGGGAAAGATAAACTATAAGCTCATAGGCTTAGTAAGATCCTGTCCTACTCACAAAAACCATACATCATTATTAATCATGGCTTGTAGCATTTATAACGTAAAATCAATATAACATGTAACTTACATGGTGTCATCAACTCATCATGTAGCATAAGTAACATAAGTGAATAAAGCATGGATCATCCCTAACTTAGTAGCATAACATGAATATATACTTAATCAGCATAATATGCATCATATGTAACTTAGTAATATAGACATCATAGCGTACCATCGAACATAACATGTAACGCATACATCATGACATATCATTCAAACATAACATGTAAACATATGGCATATCATCAAACATAACATGTAAACATATGCAGGATGCTTTTGAAAACATATATGTTAGGTACGTAAATATAAATCTCAACATATTTGGGCCCGGCATTGTACCACTTCTTCATTATCATAGCGCATCCCTAAATATGCCCGAGGTAGCAAGTCTCGAACCTAATAGGTTTCTAGGCCCGAGTCTTATTCCATCGACCTAGGGGCAATCGTCATAGCGTAGAAGCCCATCCTAGGCCCGAGTCTTACTCCATCGACCTAAGGCATCTTGGAGCCCATCCCGTACTAGGCCCGAGTCTTATTCCATCGACCTAGGGGCAATCATACATAGAAGCCCATCCTAGGCCCGAGTCTTATTCCATCGACCTAGGGCATCTTAGGAGCCCATCCCTTCTTGGACCTTGTTAAGGTCTTGGTACAAGCCATGCAGAAGGTAAAATACTTATATGCTTAATATTTAACATAGCTTATTTCATTTCTTGACAAACATAGCATAGCATACTTCATTTCATAACCCTTCATGCTTCATTTCATGAACATATCTTCTTTCATTACAAACATAGCATAGCATACTTCATTTCATAACCCTTCATGCTTCATTTCATGAACATATCTTCTTTCATTTCATAACATAGCATACTTCATTTCATAACATATCATACTTCATTTTATCATCATATCATATTCATTTTTGTGAACATATCCTTTAGTTTCATTCCATAGTCTTATCGTATTCCATTTCGTAATATTAGATATCACATACACAAAGGCATGGCATGAGACATGGCATCAAGAGTAAATACTAACTAAGGCATGGTATCTTCACCTAGCATTATTTAAGATCACATGTCATCATAAATTCACTCAAACACAAAGCACATGTAAACCTAATTCATTTAGCATGGCTACAACTTCATAAGCAGCATAGAGTTTGAATTAAACTTCATCTATTCCCCAAAACACAGGTTGGCCGAATGGTCCATGTAGGGTTTTTAGGGTTAATCTTAAACCAAAAATAATCTACATACTAAACAACATTATATGCATACCAATCATGGTATGAAACTTCATTGAACATAATAACCAAGGGTGGCCAAATGGCCCTTATAGGCTTTTTTTAGGGATTAGACTTTTAACTAATTCAATTAACATACATATGCCTACACTTCATGGTGTAAACTTCATTGAAACACACAAAGAAAGAAACAACCAAGGGTGGCCGAATGGCCCCTTTTGGCTTCTTAGGGTTCTTGTCACCCAACATTCATTCATGAGCATTATAACCTAGCATAGCATCATTAGGGACATTTTCATGCAACCTAACCCTAATTCCCTAGGGTGGTCAAACACATAAGGGCTCAACTAGGGTTAGCTTTGGTCCTAATCCATTTTTAAATCTTAACTACATCATATAGTGAATAAAACATAGCATGTAACTTCATGTAAAACCCCAATCCTAGCTTGAATAGGTCTTGGTGGCCATTAGGGCTAGCTTTTTAACCAAACCTCTTTTCCCATCTTAGCATCATCATATACTTCCTAACATAGATTACAAACATAGATTACCACTTCATTGATAAACCAAAACATGCTTGGCCGGATCTAACATATAGGTTGTTCAAACATTCAATCGAAACTACTCGTATGCAGGTGAGGGATACTTACATCCTTCGCTTTGCTTTGGGTGAGGAAGATGACCTAAGGAAGACCAACACCTAACCTTCTCTTGCTTGGATGAGGGTTCGGCCAAGGGGTGGAAAGGAGAGGGAGAGCTCAAGGATTTCGGTGAGAAGAAGGAAAGAAGAGAGGAAGTGACCAAATTCAATCTTCCCTCTTCTTTATAAAGGGGAGGAAGAGAAGTTCCTCTTTTCTTTTCTATGCCTCTTCATTTACCCTTAGTCCCACTTATCTATAGTTTCCCCTCTTCCTTAATCATATAATCCTATTGGGCTTCTGGTTAGTGGGTGCATCTATAAGGCTTGGCTATCTCTAGAGGAAAGGGGTTCAATTCCTAGGCCTTGCACCCCTTTTTGGCTTATTTTCTTTTATTTTTAAAAAGGCCCACATAAAGACCATGATCATCAAGCCAAAAATTTATTCTAAAATTGCTAGTAATTTTACGGGCATTACAATCCTAAATACCTTTTAAAAGTTTCGTCCTCGAAACTTAGAACAATTCTGGGTACTTCTGCTTCATGTCCTCTTCGCGTTCCCAGGTAGCTTCCTCGTACCGTTGATTCTGCCACAGGACCTTCACTAAGGGCACCTCTTTGTTCCTTAGTCTCTTGACTCCTTGGTCTAGTATTTGGATTAGCCGACTTTCAACACTCAGGTCCTCTTGAACTTGTACTGTTTGTGGCTCGATCACTTGGTCCGTACTGGAAATGCATTTCTTGAGTACAGAGACATGGAACACGTTGTGAATAGCCGACATCTCCTGAGGCAGCTCTAGCTTATAAGCTACCTTGCCAATCCTCTGCGATATCGGGTATGGTCCCACGTAACGTGGACTCAGTTTACCCTTTCTTCCAAACCTCATCACTCCCTTCATGGGAGCCACTTTGAGGAATACTAGGTCCCCAACTTCGAATTCTAACGGTCTACGCCGCATATCCGCATAGCTCTTTTGTAGGCTCTGAGCAGTTTCAATTCTCTGACGGATGTTCCGTATAGCTCGGGTGGTGTTGTCGATGAAGTCCGTCTGGAGTCCCATCTTCTTCTTTTCACCACCCGACATAGAGATCTACATTTCCTCCCGTATAGCGCCTCGTAGGGTGCCATTCCAATAGTAGCTTGATAGCTATTGTTGTAGGCGAATTCTGCCAAACATAAGTATCGGCACCAGCTACCTTTGAAATCCAGGGCGCATGCTCGTAACATATCCTCGATTTGATTTACCCTTCGATTACATCCATCCGTATGAGGATGGAAGGCGATCTTGAACAATAACCGTGCCTAAGGCTTTCAACACATTCGAAATGGGAAATAAGCGACCATCTCTCGAAAATGATGGTCTTAGGAATTCCATGTAGTCTAATAATTTCCTTAGCATATAACTGGGCCAATTGCTCCGTTGAATAGGTCATCTTGATTGCTAAGAAATGGGTGGACTTCGTCAATCTGTCCACAATTACCCATATAGCATCATAACCGTTTGTCGTCTTGGGCAATCCTGAGATGAAATCCATAGAAATGTCCTCCCATTTCCATTCGGAATCTGGATCGGCCGCAGTGTTCCTCCGGTCTCGGTGTTACGCCTCTTAACCCTCTCGGTCGGTGTCGTCTTGACATCCGAGCCACATCTCTTTTCATTCGGACCACCAAAACTTTCGTTTGTGTCTTGGTACATCTTGGTGGTTCCAGGATGCATCGCATAAGGAGTTCTGTGAGCTTCTCAAATATCTCCTTCCGTAATTACGGATCGTCGGGAATACATAAGCGATCCTCGAGGTAGAGTACCCCACTATCGAGAGATCCAAAAACTCGTCGTCCTTTCCTTCTAAGACCTCTTGCTTGATCCTCCAAGGCTTGGGTCACGGGCTTGTTTTTCCAAAGATATCATCGAATACGGTGCTATCGCCATGGTCGAGCTGTCGGAAATGATTTCAACCCCGTAACGCATAATCTCTTTTCTAAGGGCCGAGATAGCACTAATAGGGACATCAAGGTGGGGACTTCTGCTGAGTGCATCACCACCTTGTTAGCTTTCCGGATGGTAGAGAATCTCGCATCATAATCCTGATAGCCTGAGCTCGAGCCATCTGCATATCCTCATATTCAGTCCTTCGTGAAGAAATATTTGGACTCGATGGTCTGTATAAATCCTACACTGAGCTCCATATAGGTAATGCCTCCATGTTTTGAGAGCAAAGACCACGGCCGCTAGCTCTAAGTCGTGGGTGGGATAATTCCTTTCGTGTTCCTTGAGTTGCCTAGAGGCATAGGCAATGACCTTGCCATTCTGCATAAGCACAGCTCCGAGTCCCAACTTGGAAGCGTCACTGTACATGTCGAAGCTTTCGTTATTGTCTGGAAGAGCAAGGATTGGAGCGCTGGTCAGTCTCCTTTTCAATTCTGTGAAACTCCTCTCGCGTCCCGTCCCACTCATATTTCTTGCCCTTTCGGTGAGGGTGTCATAGGCGCAATCTGGAGAAGTTCTCTACAAACTTAGGTAGTAGCTTGCTGGCCGAAAGCCGACCTCGCTGGCATTCCTTGGTTGGTTCCAATTACTCACGGCTTCACTCAGTGCTTTCTTTTGTTGATTAATGTTGTTCAAGTAATGCTCGGTAATCAAGGCACTACTGAACAGCTCCTCTGCGGTCTGCGGTCTATGAACTCCGCCGGCCACATTCAGAGCTATTTCTAGTCGGAGCATCTTCAACATGAGTCTGACCCTTTCCCTTTCCGTGGTGACCAACTCTGGGCATAGGCGTGCGAGTCGGTTGAATCTCTTCACGGCTTCGCTGACCGATAGGTCACCTTGTCTGAACCCAGTGAACTCGTCATAATGCTTGTTGGTTACCCTCATGTGGAAGAATTCCTCTAAAAATTCGTACTAAATCATCCATCTCATCTGATTTACTTGTCTCTTTGCTTTAACCCGTTCCCACCACATCCGAGCATCTCCCGAAAGGCAGAACGATGCACACTTAATCTTTTCGCATTCGGGCCAGTCCAGTAGCTCCACGATGCTTTCCACCGTCTTGAACCAGGCCTGGGCATCCCATGGCTCACCAGTGCCAGAGAAGTTTTCCGGCTTTAGTCTCTGCCACTGGATCAGGTAAGCTTCCTGTCGAACCATCGGGCCGGGGCCCGTCGGTGGGGCAGTAGGGTTTCCTCGCTGATTCATTAGGGTATTTATTACTTGTTGTTGTTCTGTGACTTGTCGCTGGAGTTCGGTGACTACGTGTGTAAGGTCATGCGGGGGTGCTATCTCATCGGCTCTACTACCGCGTCTTCCAGACATTATCTTCATATATCAAGGTAAAACTAGTATAAGTTTTCGTTCGTTGTCCTACGCATACTTAGACTAAAGCTAACATAAAGTCATTTTAAGCTTAAGGCATCATTCATGTTCTCATGCATAATTTAAGCTTAAGGTATTTTATATCATATATGAACGAGCCTAAGGGTATCATATATATTTTCATGCATATTTAAGCTAGAAGCATTTCCTATTATTCATGAACAAGCATATGGTAAAGGCATTTTATATTATACATGAACTAAATAATCTAAAGACATTTTTATATCATGCATGATCAAAATTAACAAAATTAAAGCATAGACATAGAATTCTTACTTGGAGCAGCAGGATTTGGAGCTTGATGTGTGTGTAGTGGAAAGGCAGATCCGCTCTGATACCACCTGTCACGCCCGCCCTTTTTGCCAGACCCTGAATGTCCGGAGAGGCGGCGCGTGACGCGACCGTACATACATTTCATACAGCGGAAGACTTTATATATGTACTTCTTAGTTCTTACAGCGGAAGACTTTAGACCTAAATACTTTTCTTTTCTTTTTTTTTTCTTTTAAACATAAACATGCATTAACGCTTCTTCTTAACATAGAGTATGTTTCATACCATGCATGGATGGATACTTCTTCTTCTTCTTCTTTACTTCTTCTTATCAATATAAAGCATGCATCATATATATATAGATACTTAGTGCTTAGTAGGTTCATAACATCATTGTCATAGGGAGACATAAGTAAAGACATCCATAGACATCATCATCATAGGTAACATGTATAAATAGACTTAACGGATCTTCTCCACCGTGCCACTACCACACACCTTGGCCCCTCCTGCTGCTCCCTTTAGTTTACCCATCCCTTACCCTTATCTACAGTACGAGGGAAAGATAAACTATAAGCTCATAGGCTTAGTAAGATCCTGTCCTACTCACAAAAACCATACATCATTATTAATCATGGCTTGTAGCATTTATAACGTAAAATCAATATAACATGTAACTTACATGGTGTCATCAACTCATCATGTAGCATAAGTAACATAAGTGAATAAAGCATGGATCATCCCTAACTTAGTAGCATAACATGAATATATACTTAATCAGCATAATATGCATCATATGTAACTTAGTAATATAGACATCATAGCGTACCATCGAACATAACATGTAACGCATACATCATGACATATCATTCAAACATAACATGTAAACATATGGCATATCATCAAACATAACATGTAAACATATGCAGGATGCTTTTGAAAACATATATGTTAGGTACGTAAATATAAATCTCAACATATTTGGGCCCGGCATTGTACCACTTCTTCATTATCATAGCGCGCATCCCTAAATATGCCCGAGGTAGCAAGTCTCGAACCTAATAGGTTTCTAGGCCCGAGTCTTATTCCATCGACCTAGGGGCAATCGTCATAGCGTAGAAGCCCATCCTAGGCCCGAGTCTTACTCCATCGACCTAAGGCATCTTGGAGCCCATCCCGTACTAGGCCCGAGTCTTATTCCATCGACCTAGGGGCAATCATACATAGAAGCCCATCCTAGGCCCGAGTCTTATTCCATCGACCTAGGGCATCTTAGGAGCCCATCCCTTCTTGGACCTTGTTAAGGTCTTGGGACAAGCCATGCAGAAGGTAAAATACTTATATGCTTAATATTTAACATAGCTTATTTCATTTCTTGACAAACATAGCATAGCATACTTCATTTCATAACCCTTCATGCTTCATTTCATGAACATATCTTCTTTCATTACAAACATAGCATAGCATACTTCATTTCATAACCCTTCATGCTTCATTTCATGAACATATCTTCTTTCATTTCATAACATAGCATACTTCATTTCATAACATATCATACTTCATTTTATCATCATATCATATTCATTTTTGTGAACATATCCTTTAGTTTCATTCCATAGTCTTATATTCCATTTCGTAATATTAGATATCACATACACAAAGGCATGGCATGAGACATGGCATCAAGAGTAAGTAAATACTAACTAAGGCATGGTATCTTCACCTAGCATTATTTAAGATCACATGTCATCATAAATTCACTCAAACACAAAGCACATGTAAACCTAATTCATTTAGCATGTCTACAACTTCATAAGCAGCATAGAGTTTGAATTAAACTTCATCTATTCCCCAAAACATAGGTTGGCCGAATGGTCCATGTAGGGTTTTTAGGGTTAATCTTTAACCTAAATTTATCTACAAACTAAACAACATTATATGCATACCAATCATGGTATGAAACTTCATTGAACATAATAACCAAGGGTGGCCAAATGGCCCTTATAGGCTTTTTTAGGGATTAGACTTTTAACTAATTCAATTAACATACATATGCCTACACTTCATGGTGTAAACTTCATTGAAACACACAAAGAAAGAAACAACCAAGGGTGGCGAATGGCCCCTTTTGGCTTCTTAGGGTTCTTGTCACCCAACATTCATTCATGAGCATTATAACCTAGCATAGCATCATTAGGGACATTTTCATGCAACCCTAACCCTAATTCCCTAGGGTGGCCGAAACACATAAGGGCTCAACTAGGGTTAGCTTTTGGTCCTAATCCATTTTTAAATCTTAACTACATCATATAGTGAATAAAACATAGCATGTAACTTCATGTAAAACCTCAATCCTAGCTTGGCGAATAGGTCTTGGTGGCCATTAGGGCTAGCTTTTAACCAAACCTCTTTTCCCATCTTAGCATCATCATATACTTCCTAACATAGATTACAAACATAGATTACCACTTCATTGATAAACCAAAACATGCTTGGATCTAACATATAGGTTGTTCAAACATTCAATCGAAACTACTCGTATGCGGTGAGGGATACTTACATCCTTCGCTTTGCTTTGGGTGAGGAAGATGACCTAAGGAGACCAACACCTAACCTTCTCTTGCTTGGATGAGGTTCGGCCAAGGGTGGAAAGGAGAGGGAGAGCTCAAGGATTTGGTGAGAAGAAGGAAGAGAGGAAGTGACCAAATTCAATCTTCCCTCTTCTTTATAAAGGGGAGGAAGAGAAGTTCCTCTTTTCTTTTCTATGCCTCTTCATTTACCCTTAGTCCCACTTATCTATAGTTTCCCCTCTTCCTTAATCATATAATCCTATTGGGCTTCTGGTTAGTGGGTGCATCTATAAGGCTTGGCTATCTCTAGAGGAAAGGGGTTCAATTCCTAGGCCTTGCACCCCTTTTTGGCTTATTTTCTTTTATTTTTGAAAAGGCCCACATAAAGCCCATGATCATCAAGCCAAAAATTCCTGTAAAATTTGCTAGGAATTTTACGGGCGTTACAATCCTTCATACCTTTTAAAAGTTTCGTCCTCGAAACTTAGAACAATTCTGGGTACTTCTGCTTCATGTCCTCTTCGCGTTCCCAGGTAGCTTCCTCGTACCGTTGATTCTACCACAGGACCTTCACTAAGGGCACCTCTTTGTTCCTTAGTCTCTTGACTCCTTGGTCTAGTATTTGGATTAGCCGACTTTCAACACTCAGGTCCTCTTGAACTTGTACTGTTTGTGGCTCGATCACTTGGTCCGTACTGGAAATGCATTTCTTGAGTACAGAGACATGGAACACGTTGTGAATAGCCGACATCTCCTGAGGCAGCTCTAGCTTATAAGCTACCTTGCCAATCCTCTGCGATATCGGGTACGGTCCCACGTAACGTGGACTCAGTTTATCCTTTCTTCCAAACCTCATCACTCCCTTCATGGGAGCCACTTTGAGGAATACTAGGTCCCCAACTTCGAATTCTAACGGTCTACGCCGCATATCCGCATAGCTCTTTTGTAGGCTCTGAGCAGTTTCAATTCTCTGACGGATGTTCCGTATAGCTCGGGTGGTGTTGTCGATGAAGTCCGTCTGGAGTCCCATCTTCTTCTTTTCACCACCCTCGTACCAGCATATGAGAGATCTACATTTCCTCCCGTATAGCGCCTCGTAGGGTGCCATTCCAATAGTAGCTTGATAGCTATTGTTGTAGGCAAATTCTGCCAAACATAAGTATCGGCACCAGCTACCTTTGAAATCCAGGGTGCATGCTCGTAACATATCCTCCAGTACTTGATTTACCCTTTCGGTCTGTCCATCCGTCTGAGGATGGAAGGCAGTACTGAACAATAGCTTCGTGCCTAAGGCTTTCTGAACACATTCCCAGAAATGGGAAATAAAGCTACCATCTCTCGCGAAATGATGGTCTTAGGAATTCCATGTAGTCTAATAATTTCCTTAGCATATAATCGCCAATTGCTCCGCTTGAATAGGTCATCTTGATTGCTAAGAAATTTCAATCATTCACAATTACCCATATAGCATCATAACCGTTTGTCGTCTTGGGCAATCCTGAGATGAAATCCATAGAAATGTCCTCCCATTTCCATTCTGGAATCTGGATCGGCTGCAGTGTTCCTCCAGGTCTCTGGTGTTCTGCCTTAACCCTCTGGCAGGTCGGTGTGCATCGACATACCGAGCCACATCTCTTTTCATTCGGACCACCAAAACTTTCGTTTAGGTCTTGGTACATCTGTGGTTCGGGATGCATCGCATAAGGAGTTACGTGAGCTTCCTCAAATATCTCCTTCCGTAATTCTGGATCGTCGGGAATACATAAGCGATCCCTGAGGTAGAGTACCCCACTATCAGAGATCCGAAACTCGTCGTCCTTTCCTTCTAAGACCTCTTGCTTGATCCTCTGAAGGCTTGGGTCACGGGCTTGTTTTTCCAGTATATCATCGAACAGCGTCGGTGCTATCGTCATGGTCGAGAGCTGTCCGGAAATGATTTCAACCCCGTAACGCATAATCTCTTTTTCTAAGGGCCGAGATAGCACTAATAGGGACATCAAGGTGGCGTCGGACTTCCTGCTGAGTGCATCAGCCACCTTGTTAGCTTTCCCCGGATGGTAGAGAATCTCGCAGTCATAATCCTTGACGAGCTCGAGCCATCTGCTACGCCTCATATTCAGGTCCTTCTGTGTGAAGAAATATTTCAGACTCTGATGGTCTGTATAAATCCTACACTGAGCTCCATATAGGTAATGCCTCCATGTTTTGAGAGCAAAGACCACGGCCGCTAGCTCTAAGTCGTGGGTGGGATAATTCCTTTCGTGTTCCTTGAGTTGCCTAGAGGCATAGGCAATGACCTTGCCATTCTGCATAAGCACAGCTCCGAGTCCCAACTTGGAAGCGTCACTGTACATGTCGAAGCTTTCGTTATTGTCTGGAAGAGCAAGGATTGGAGCGCTGGTCAGTCTCCTTTTCAATTCTGTGAAACTCCTCTCGCAGGCGTCCGTCCACTCATATTTCTTGCCCTTTCTGGTGAGGACTGTCATAGGGGCGGCAATCCTGGAGAAGTTCTCTACAAACTTCCGGTAGTAGCTTGCTAGCCCGAGAAAGCTTCTGACCTCGCTGGCATTCCTTGGTTGGTTCCAATTACTCACGGCTTCACTCAGTGCTTTCTTTTGTTGATTAATGTTGTTCAAGTAATGCTCGGTAATCAAGGCACTACTGAACAGCTCCTCTGCGGTCTGCGGTCTATGAACTCCGCCGGCCACATTCAGAGCTATTTCTAGTCGGAGCATCTTCAACATGAGTCTGACCCTTTCCCTTTCCGTGGTGACCAACTCTGGGCATAGGCGTGCGAGTCGGTTGAATCTCTTCACGGCTTCGCTGACCGATAGGTCACCTTGTCTGAACCCAGTGAACTCGTCATAATGCTTGTTGGTTACCCTCATGTGGAAGAATTCCTCTAAAAATTCGTACTCGAAATCTGTCCATCTCATCTGATTTACTTGTCTCTTTGCTTTAACCCGTTCCCACCACATCCGAGCATCTCCCGAAAGGCAGAACGATGCACACTTAATCTTTTCGCATTCGGGCCAGTCCAGTAGCTCCACGATGCTTTCCACCGTCTTGAACCAGGCCTGGGCATCCCATGGCTCACCATGCGGCAGAAGTTTTCGGCTTTAGTCTCGCCGGATCGGGTAAGCTTCTCGTCAACCATCGAGCCGGCCCGCTTGGGGCAAGGAGGGTTTCTCACGATTCATTAGGTATTTATTACTTGTTGTTGTTCCGTGACTTGTCGCCGAGTTCGTGACTACGGTGTAAGGTCATGCGGGTGCTATCTCATCGGCTCTACTACCGCGTCTTCCAGACATTATCTTCATATATCAAGGTAAAACTAGTATAAGTTTTCGTTCGTTGTCCTACGCATACTTAGACTAAAGCTAACATAAAGTCATTTTAAGCTTAAGGCATCATTCATGTTCTCATGCATAATTTAAGCTTAAGGTATTTTATATCATATATGAACGAGCCTAAGGGTATCATATATATTTTCATGCATATTTAAGCTAGAAGCATTTCCTATTATTCATGAACAAGCATATGGTAAAGGCATTTTATATTATACATGAACTAAATAATCTAAAGACATTTTTATATCATGCATGATCAAAATTAACAAAATTAAAGCATAGACATAGAATTCTTACTTGGAGCAGCAGGATTTGGAGTTTGATGTGTGTGTAGTGGAAAGGCAGATCCGCTCTGATACCACCTGTCACGCCCGCCCTTTTTGCCAGACCCTGAATGTCCGGAGAGGCGGCGCGTGACGCGACCGTACATACATTTCATACAGCGGAAGACTTTATATATGTACTTCTTAGTTCTTACAGCGGAAGACTTTAGACCTAAATACTTTTCTTTTCTTTTTTTTTCTTTTAAACATAAACATGCATTAACGCTTCTTCTTAACATAGAGTATGTTTCATACCATGCATGGATGGATACTTCTTCTTCTTCTTCTTTACTTCTTCTTATCAACATAAAGCATGCATCATATATATATAGATACTTAGTGCTTAGTAGGTTCATAACATCATTGTCATAGGGAGACATAAGTAAAGACATCCATAGACATCATCATCATAGGTAACATGTATAAATAGACTTAACGGATCTTCTCCACCGTACCACTACCACACACCTTGGCCCCTCCTCGCTCCCTTTAGTTTACCCATCCCTTACCCTTATCTACAGTACGAGGGAAAGATAAACTATAAGCTCATAGGCTTAGTAAGATCCTATCCTACTCACAAAAACCATACATCATTATTAATCATGGCTTGTAGCATTTATAACGTAAAATCAATATAACATGTAACTTACATGGTGTCATCAACTCATCATGTAGCATAAGTAACATAAGTGAATAAAGCATGGATCATCCCTAACTTAGTAGCATAACATGAATATATACTTAATCAGCATAATATGCATCATATGTAACTTAGTAATATAGACATCATAGCGTACCATCGAACATAACATGTAACGCATACATCATGACATATCATTCAAACATAACATGTAAACATATGGCATATCATCAAACATAACATGTAAACATATGCAGGATGCTTTTGAAAACATATATGTTAGGTACGTAAATATAAATCTCAACATATTTGGGCCCGGCATTGTACCACTTCTTCATTATCATAGCGCGCATCCCTAAATATGCCCGAGGTAGCAAGTCTCGAACCTAATAGGTTTCTAGGCCCGAGTCTTATTCCATCGACCTAGGGGCAATCATCATAGCGTAGAAGCCCATCCTAGGCCCGAGTCTTACTCCATCGACCTAAGGCATCTTGGAGCCCATCCCGTACTAGGCCCGAGTCTTATTCCATCGACCTAGGGGCAATCATACATAGAAGCCCATCCTAGGCCCGAGTCTTATTCCATCGAGCTAGGGCATCTTAGGAGCCCATCCCTTCTTGGACCTTGTTAAGGTCTTGGTACAAGCCATGCAGAAGGTAAAATACTTATATGCTTAATATTTAACATAGCTTATTTCATTTCTTGACAAACATAGCATAGCATACTTCATTTCATAACCCTTCATGCTTCATTTCATGAACATATCTTCTTTCATTACAAACATAGCATAGCATACTTCATTTCATAACCTTTCATGCTTCATTTCATGAACATATCTTCTTTCATTTCATAACATAGCATACTTCATTTCATAACATATCATACTTCATTTTATCATCATATCATATTCATTTTTGTGAACATATCCTTTAGTTTCATTCCATAGTCTTATCGTATTCCATTTCGTAATATTAGATATCACATACACAAAGGCATGGCATGAGACATGGCATCAAGAGTAAGTAAATACTAACTAAGGCATGGTATCTTCACCTAGCATTATTTAAGATCACATGTCATCATAAATTCACTCAAACACAAAGCACATGTAAACCTAATTCATTTAGCATGTCTACAACTTCATAAGCAGCATAGAGTTTGAATTAAACTTCATCTATTCCCCAAAACATAGGTTGGCCGAATGGTCCATGTAGGGTTTTTAGGGTTAATCTTTAACCTAAATTTATCTACAAACTAAACAACATTATATGCATACCAATCATGGTATGAAACTTCATTGAACATAATAACCAAGGGTGGCCAAATGGCCCTTATAGGCTTTTTTAGGGATTAGACTTTTAACTAATTCAATTAACATACATATGCCTACACTTCATGGTGTAAACTTCATTGAAACACACAAAGAAAGAAACAACCAAGGGTGGCCGAATGGCCCCTTTTGGCTTCTTAGGGTTCTTGTCACCCAACATTCATTCATGAGCATTATAACCTAGCATAGCATCATTAGGGACATTTTCATGCAACCCTAACCCTAATTCCCTAGGGTGGCCGAAACACATAAGGGCTCAACTAGGGTTAGCTTTTGGTCCTAATCCATTTTTAAATCTTAACTACATCATATAGTGAATAAAACATAGCATGTAACTTCATGTAAAACCCCAATCCTAGCTTGGCCGAATAGGTCTTGGTGGCCATTAGGGCTAGCTTTTTAACCAAACCTCTTTTCCCATCTTAGCATCATCATATACTTCCTAACATAGATTACAAACATAGATTACCACTTCATTGATAAACCAAAACATGCTTGGCCGGATCTAACATATAGGTTGTTCAAACATTCAATCGAAACTACTCGTATGCAGGTGAGGGATACTTACATCCTTCGCTTTGCTTTGGGTGAGGAAGATGACCTAAGGAAGACCAACACCTAACCTTCTCTTGCTTGGATGAGGGTTCGGCCAAGGGGTGGAAAGGAGAGGGAGAGCTCAAGGATTTCGGTGAGAAGAAGGAAAGAAGAGAGGAAGTGACCAAATTCAATCTTCCCTCTTCTTTATAAAGGGGAGGAAGAGAAGTTCCTCTTTTCTTTTCTATGCCTCTTCATTTACCCTTAGTCCCACTTATCTATAGTTTCCCCTCTTCCTTAATCATATAATCCTATTGGGCTTCTGGTTAGTGGGTGCATCTATAAGGCTTGGCTATCTCTAGAGGAAAGGGGTTCAATTCCTAGGCCTTGCACCCCTTTTTGGCTTATTTTCTTTTATTTTTGAAAAGGCCCACATAAAGCCCATGATCATCAAGCCAAAAATTCCTGTAAAATTTGCTAGAAATTTTACGGGCGTTACATTCCTCAAATGGTTGACGAATACCTCTCCGGAGAAGTGAGTTTTGAGGACTCGTCTTTGGATCCGAATTTGGATTCGGATAGTGATCTTCTCTCGATCACATCGTCTTAAACACAAGGCTAGTAACACGTACGAAGACGAGGCTCGTGACTTAGCGAAGTCATCTCGAAGATACTCGGCGTGGATACGGATAGAGACTATTCTAGCGAGGATTGTTCCGGTTGATGCCGTTCCCGCTACACGTGATACGAAAGGTATACGTAGTTTAAGTTTCCTTTTATTGCAAAATTTGAATTTACGATTATGTCTATACATGTTGTACTATGCATGCGTGTGATGTGTGTGTTGTAATAAATTAGATTTATTATTTTATTCCTTCCGCTGTGCACATGTTTACGAAACATGTTCGAACACACACTCGCCGCGGTGCCGGAAACCCAACACTGCCTAGTATCCGGTCAATACGACCTACTAGGACTTTCCATACTTTGCCTAGTATTCAGTCTGCCTGACCTACTAGGACTTTCTATTAGGCCTGCACCCTTAACAAATATATCAAACCACAAGTAATTCCTAGCTTTAACTATGGTTCATACATCAAAATTAAGGAGTGATGCTTTCTGCAGCAACAATCTCCCCCTTTTTAATGTATGACAACACATCAGTTAAAGTTAGGAGAATCAATTTTCAATATTCAAATTTAACATATATCAAGAATGCATTGAGCTAAAAAATGTATAACGTTTAAATGTATGAGATGCTCATATGCATGAAAAACTTTCTTTACTTTAAAATTTTCTAACTTTAAACCTTTTCTCTCCCCCTTTGGCATACATCAAAAGTATTAATAAACACCAAATGGCACAATTTAAAGATGAGGTTTAAAAGCATAATGACTAAAGATTATAATGCTTACTTGACAAGCTTCATAAGTATTTCAAAAATTCTTAAGCTTTTCAAAGTACTTAATCTTTCAAAAGACTAATTTTTCCAACCATACTTATAAAATTTTCTCTTCTTGATTCAATGTTTTTTGAAAATTCTATTCTCGAAAATTATCAATACTCCCCCTAAATTCATGCAATAAAAATTTTCTTTAAAAAATACACTCTCCCCCTTTATCTATGGGTTTCAAAATTTTCAGAAGTACTTAACCTTTAAAATCAAAACTTTTAACGTTTTCAAAATTTGAACGAATTTATGAAAATATCCAAAAGTAAAAGTTTTCAAAACTTTCAAAACTCTCCCTCAATAAAAATATTTTTGAAAATTTTTCAAAACTTTCAAAACTCCCCCTCAATAAAAATATTTTTGAAAATTTTAAAATTCTCAATATTTTAATTTTCGAAATTTGCTCTAAAATTAAGTTAAGATAATGCAAATGAAATAGAAAAATGTCCAAGCATGAATTCCTAAGCATTTTTATTATACTTAAAATACACATCTAAAAATTGTCCTTAAAGTAAATTTTTAACTCTTTAGTAGCTTAAGTGCTATATAATTATCATAAAACTTTGAATTAGAGTTAGTCATCGAAGTGATTGATTTGCATTTTAAATCCCATGTTGGTTCATGTCGATACACTGAATCTACATCTGGAACCAGGGGTGCAGTCCTAACATCTCACGTCCATCTTCGTGGCTCAATACACAAACATGTAATCCTAGGTGTTTGTTAGATGCAAAAGCTTATTTAGGTCTATAGGATCATAAAATCTAAAATGACCTAGGCTAGATTGATTTTTAATTTTCCTTTAAAATAATACTTAATAAAATAATTTTTGAATTGATTTTGAACAAGAAAGCATCCTATTCTACTAAGCATAATCCAAGTCATTTTCAAGAATATACAATATTTAATAGTTATCAAAGACAATCCTAATTAGAAGGAGGTGGAGAAGGTGGGTGATCCATCCTCCAAGACAAAAAAACTCCATCATCTCTCGATGATCCTCTCTCTGCGTCTAAAACATCTGCATCATCTCAAGATGACGAGCCTGATGTTGCTGCTCCTGACGTTGCATCGCATCCTTCAATCTGGATAATCTCTCAGCTATAGTGGGGGCTACTGGAAGTGCAAGAAACAAAGATAGACTATCAAATCCTGGCGCTTTCTAATGCTTAGTCTGAGGGTCAGAATGATGCTCTGAGTCAATATCAGACTCATGCTTAGGCTCAGGCTCAGGCTCAGGCTGGGGTTGGGGCTGAGGACCATCTCTTTTCCATGTCAGGATATTATTTTCATCTAAACCTATTTTGGCTAAACCAAACTATCTAGAACCTATCATGTCATACTCAGACAGTTGTTTGATGTTACCTATGGTAACATCAAATTCTAATGTAGCTAGTAATGATGTAACAACATGGCAATAAGGCAAATGTGCCTTCCTACTAGTAACTGTCCTAGAATGATGGATGATAGAATGAAATATCTATAAACTAATGTCAAAATCTAATCTATGACTAAGTACATAGAGTAGAAATGAATGATAGAGACGTATCATAGCGATGCCCCTAGTGGTGAGTGGCAAAATGCAGTTCATTATGACTCGGTATAGGGCATAGTCCTGTACTCTGAGTCTAGTGGAACTAAAAATACTCACAGATGGAGTCCTCTCCTCACCAAATAGATGCAAGTGTATCCTATCTAATGCGATGTGCAAGTAGGGATTACCGTACGGTAACTCTATAGATGGAAAACATGCAACTGGACATGATGAATGCATGAGTCCTAGATGATCTCTCAACAATGAGGGGGTAAAAATAAAATCCTTATCCTATACTCTAGTGGAATATGCAAGATCATCAATTCTATTTAAATTATTGAAAAACTCTGCACATAGATCTATATTAATAGAGTTTTTACAATAAACTAATTTCTCTAACCCATAATGTGTTATTACTTCGATGCAAGGTATGCATGATCTACTAAAAAATGATCTACTAATATATCTAGTAGGCATGGGAGTATAAAGAGTATTTTCAAACCTAATCCTATGTCCCTCAGTAGGGAACCTAATGTCCATACATGGAGTAGAAGATGACTCAGCCTCAACTGCTCTTCTTTTATCCCTAATTAAATTACAATTATTTAATATTTATTGAAAAAATAATTGAATTTAGAGTTTAGAATTGTTACCTCGGCATTAAAGCTGATGTTATCTAAGAGATATGACGACTTAGATGCTTCGAAGGGTTGAAAAAGAGGTCTTTCCGACTGGTTGGGGTGGTTGTGAGTAGACTCGGTGCTGCCCTAGCGCTGGTTTTATAAACGGAATCCAGATGACTGGAAAGAGTTCAGTCGATGTAATTTGAGTCGACTGGACTTGGTTCAGTCAACTGTCATAAATTTAACATTTACTGCGTCCTCCAAAGACTTATTTACCATTGCATTCCAGTCAGCTAAATTAGTTTTAGTCGACTGGAGTCGCATTTTTCTTTCCGAGGTTTGGAGGCAAATGAACTTGATTCAGTTGACTCTTTTTGAGTCGATTGGAAATATTCCAGTCAACTAGAATCGATTAATTTAAATTTTGATTAAATTTTACCATTTAATTAATTAGGTTTTAGTCTATTACGTTAACTAAATTGAGTTGATTGATTTGATTAAGTTTGATTAAATGGTTAAGTTTAAATTTGTTAGTTAAGTTGTGTAAAGTTGTTAAATTTGAGTTAAATTAAGTAAAGTTGTGTAAATTTGTTAAGTTTAGTTAAGTTGTGTAAATTTGTTATGTTTAGTTGTGTAAATTTGTTAAGTTTAGTTAAGTCGTGTAAATTTGTTAAGTTTAGTTATGTTGTGTAAATTTGTTAAGTTTAGTTAAGTTGTGTAAATTTATTAAGTTTAGTTAAGTTGTGTAAATTTGTTAATATTAATTGTATAGAGTTAAACTTGATTAAGTTCTAATTCATCTCACCCGAGCTAAGTTTTCTATACACGTTAATCCTTATGGGTTTTGTGAGATGAGAATTTATTTTATCTTAATTTTAAAATGAAATTTCAAAGTTTTTAAACTTGTGTTATATCCAAGTTTAACTTGATCTATTCAAGTAGGTTTTTCCAGCATTGACTTCCAGGTCATGGTGAGGCATATGACCTTCTTGGATATCGGATGAACCACTTCCTAGACAAAGTCAATGAAGGAATCAAGTACTTGACTCACTTTAGAGTAAGCTTTGGTCTAACTAGTTAAAGACTTAGTGAGTTATTTTCATTCAATTCTACTTAACTTAGTGCACCAGGTCATGGCGAGGCATAAGGCCTTCTTGGATATCGGATGGACCACTTCCTAGACATGCACTCCAAAGAGCTTCCCTAACTTACTATCAATTCACTTCGTCTTAGTACTAGGTTGTTCAAGTTTAAACTACTTTGTTTCCTATCTAGTCCATTCTAAATTAAGCAAGTAAATTAAACTAAGACATGTAAGAGTTTAACTAAATAAAGAAACAAGTAAGGTGTTTGCTCCCCCTAAGTGATAACTCAGTTGAGTTTTGTTCACTAAGTGAACTTGACTATTGGGAACCCAAAATTTATTTGGTCCAACTTGGTTGACTAAGCTAGACTTAGGAACCCATGCTTGGACTTAATTCTTAGAGTTTCGGCTAAGTAATGACATGTATGATTTATATGAGGATTTAGCTTTGTGTCTGAGTTTGGACTTGTTGTACACATCTCACTGAGATTCAAGTATCATGTTTAGATACTTGGAGCCCGAAGTGAACCTTTCCAACATTCTGGTAAGATCTCCTACTTGCCTTTTTAGGACCGAGTTCTCTTCCTCAAGTTTTGCAACTTGAGTTGAGTCTCTATCCTTAACTTGGCAAGTTAAAGTCTTCGAGTTTACTTGCTCCTTAAGTACTTGAACTTCCTTAAAAAGTGAGTCTACTCGGTTCTCGGATTTAGCTAATTTCCTTCCTATGCATGCAATTATGTTGTAAAGTTTATCTTTTAAAGGAGAATTTACCTCTTCTAGTCCTTCAGAAATGGATGTGGATTCGTGGCTTTTCTCGGACTCAGAACTTGATTCGGCTCCGAAGCTTGATTCGACCATGAATGCCACAAAGCTTCTCTTTGTCTCTTCTACGTCCGACTCTTCTGAAGACGATTCGTACCAAGTTGCCTTAAGTGCTTTCTTCTTCTTTTTTTTTATAGGTTTTTCTTCCTTTTTTAGATTTGCACATTTAGACTTGTACTTTCCTTTTCCATTTCATTCATAACACGTTACTTCCAATTTGGGTCTCGGCTTGTTGTTGACGACCTTTTAGGCATCCTTCTTCGTAAACCTTTATCTCCGGTTGAATATTTTCCGAACCATGTTTACTATTTCCTCTTCTCTTTTTAGGTTCGAATCTTACTCATCTTCGGATTCACTTTTTGTTTTTCTTTCCTTTTTAGTCGAACTTGCCACTAAAGCAATACCGTTCTCAGTTTCACCCGAGTTAGCTTGTTCGTGTAATTTGAGTTCACAAAATAGTTCATCTAATCTAATTAGGAAAAGATCCCTGGAGACCTTATAGGCATCGACAACGGATTTGATGTCCTATTAAATGAAGTCCATTTAATATATCTTTTATTCTAGTGTGGAGTTGACTAGCATTTTCATTTTCATTCATTTAACAATTAAAATTTTTATTAAGTAACATATCTCATTTAGCTATTCTAGTATCATTAGTGCCTTCGTGTAATTCAATTAGCTTATCCCAAAGTTCCTTTGAATTTTCAAAGGGACCGACTCTATTGAGCTCTTCTTTGGTAAGTCCGCATTGCAAGGTGTTAAGAGCCTTGTAATCGACTTGAGCTCATTTTCTTATATATGCAGTCCATTTCTCCGATTCTAACAACTCACCCGAGTCGTCTACCCGAGAGATAAAATATTTCCTAATTTAAAACTATTCCTCGAGGTCGGTTTTCAGGTAGTACTCCATTCGCCTCTTCCGATAAGAAAAATCCTCTCCGTTAAAGAGAGGAGGGCGAATGGTGTTCTACCCTTTTAAGTGTGACATTACTAGTAAATTTTTGTTATTAAATTTGTATTTAAAATATATAAATTAAAATTCAGAATTAATCCTAGAGTTATTCAAATTAAGAAATATTGTATTGTGCAAAAAGAATAAATTTATACTAAAGCAAGACAAATATTACAGATTTATTATAATGCAAAAGTAAATAGTAAAATTAATGCAAAAATTATTCTAAGACAAAAATGCTAAAAACTAAAGAAAATTCCTAATGCTCTCGTTAGTAATTGCACCAAAATCGGAGCACCCTTGCTCTGATACCAATTATTGGATCGTAATGTTCCGAGAGGGGTGAATCTCGGAAGTTATAAATTTTCTTTAGAAAGTAAAACTTATTTTATCTTTTTCTTTAGAAACAAAAGAGTATGCAGCGGAATTAAATAAATAAGAAGACAAGTGATTTACTTGGTTCACAACCCTAGTCGGGTTGCTACTCTAAGGCCCAAAGCTCTCCGAGAGCTACCTCAATGGGCAATGCATTATAAGACCCTCCGACTCGAGAACTCTCTACTTCAAAGGGATTCACTTTTTTATAATGATTAAGAGATAGGTAACACACTACCTTCTCTTTGAAATTAAGTACATAAAGAGAAATAAAATAAATAGAATATACTTACACATTAGTAGCTATTGAATTAGGGCACGGAGTGTCGGAGTTGCGTCGTTGCAATGAGATGTAGCTTCTGCGGACGAAGAACAATTGTAACATCACTTGGATGTAGTATATTAGTTGTCTTCGAAGCTGGTCATGCATTTCTTTTATAAGCCATTTCCAGTTGACTACACATCAACCCGTCGATATGGTACATCGACCTTCCTAATCGACTGGACATGTTCCAGTTGACTCCAGGTCACCTGGCTCCGCATCGGGATGTTTGCCTTTCCAGTCGATTGGACCTCCCCAGTCGACTGAAACTCTTTCCATTTGGGCTACCAAATCTTCGATTGATCACCAGCTAATCTTGCCAATTGGGTATTCAGTCGACTAGACCATACTCAGTCGACTGGACTTCAGTCGACTGGAATCCATTCAGTCGACTATTCCTTGAAAAATGAGATTAGCAAATATAAATAGTATAAAAAACAAAAACAGTAGTAATACTGCTCGATCTCGACTTCTTAATCCCACACGGACTATCTGTCGGATCGATGCCTAGCTTTGTCTCCTTACAGAGGACTCGGTCTCACCTCTTCACTCGAAGCTTACTTGCCGGCTGTCCTGCCAGACTTGCCATACTTGACATCCGATCTAACCCACCAGGCCTTCTCGCCAACTGTCCGGTCTCCCAGACCCAGCTGGACTTCATGCCAATTGGTCGGTCTCCTAACCCAATCAGTCTTCATGCTAGATGTTTTCTTTCCTGACCCACCTGGACTTCCTATCTGATGTATGATCCTCCTGATCTGTCATGTCTTCTACCTAATATCCAGTCAACACGACCTACTAGGACTTTCCATACTTTGCCTAGTATTCGGTCTGCCTGACCTACTAGGACTTTCTGTTAAGTCTGCACACTTAACGCATATATCAAACCACAAGTAATTCCTAGCTTTAACTATGATTCATACATCAAAACTAAGGAGTGGTGCTTTCTACACTAACAACACGTGTAGGGATATACTCAAGAATCACCTTCTTCTTAGAAATAATATACCTTACAAAGTTATACTTTATAGTTATATGTGAGCTCTTGCTGTGATATTTGGGATCATTTAAAAAGGCTATAGCAGTTTGACTCTCATAGTAGATAGCAATCGAATTTCCATTATCTTCAGTGATCTTCAGATATTGCAAGAACCTTCTTAACCATACTGCTTCTTGCATAGCTGTTAAACACTTCCATAGTTGACAAGGCTACACAAGCTTGTTTCTTATTATTTCAGGAGATGGTGCCACCATTCAGCAAGAATGCATAACCTGATGTGGATTTCCTATCATCCATGTCCCCAGTCTAATCTGCATCTGAATAGCCCTTTAGGCTTATATCTGATCCTTGAAAATAGAGACAATAATCTATTATCATTTTTAGATATTTGAATATCCTCTTCACTGCTTTCCAGTGTTTAGGTCCTAAGTTTGACTAGAATCGGCTGACTAAGCCAACAACATAACTCATATCGAGACGAGTACACAATATAGTGTATATTAAACTACAAATAACACTGGCATATGATCTTTTATTTATCTCAGCTATTTCCTCAAGAGTACTGGGACACATATTCTTGCTCAGAACAATACCTCTCACAATAGGTATTGTTCACTATTGCAATCAGACATGCTAAAATATTGTAACATCTTATTTATATAAGACTCTTGAGACAAACCCAAAAGTCTTTTAGATCGATCTCTCACGATCTTTACTCCTAAGATGCACTCAGCTTCTCCCATATCTATTATATTAAACTGTGATGAAAGTCACTCTTTAACTTCTATCACAAACCTTATGTCATTTCTTCCTATCAATTGATCATCAACATATAATGATAAAATGACATACTTTCCTTTTTCCTTTACCAGGAAAACACAATGATCCTCATTGATTATTTCGAAACCATAAGATAAAATGACTTTGCTAAATCTTATATTCCATAGTCTTGACGATTGCTTTAACCCAATATAGACTTTTTAAGTCTACATATTTTCTTCTCTTGACCTTCAACAATGAAACCTTCTAGCTGGACCATATAGATTTCCTCGTCAAGCTCACTATTAAGGAAAGCTATTTTTACATCCATTTGATGTAATTCCAAGTCATAATGCACTACTAAAGCCAAAATAACTCTTGACATAAACTTCACTACAGGAGAAAATGTCTCTTCATAGTCAATACCCTCTAGTTGGGTATATCCTTTTGCAATCAAACAAGCTTTGTATTTATTAATTGATCCATCTACTTTCCTCTTTCTTATTCCCAATAGCCCTTTAGCCAGGAGGAAGATTGATTAGTCCCAAATATGATTTATTTTCATCAACTCCATATCTTCTAACATTATAGCTTTTCACTTTTCTTTAACTCTACATCCTAATGCTTCCTTAACGGATTGAGATTCATCATCATCAACTAGGAGTGTTATCATTGTCTTGTTCTCAATATCAAATCTCTTCTTAGGTTTGATCTTATGAACACCTCTTTGTAAGTTGGGTTGTTGAGAAGTCAACTTATGACTTGGTAAAATACTCTCACTCGGTTGACTACACTCATGCATCCTTTGTGACACCTCTCTTGTTGATAATATCTCATCCTCCCCAAATAGAGGAATTATCTTATCAACGTCACCTCTAACTGAGAACTCAGTTTCGAGAAAAGTAGCATCTCTCAACTCTATATCAGAGATGGTTCCATCTGGCTGCTCACCTATGAAAACATAACCTTTGGAAGTCTCAGAATATTTAATAAAGATACATTTCTTACCTCTAGGTCATAGTTTTCCATACTTGTGAGAACTTTCATGAACATAGGCAATCGACCCCCAAGATCTCAGATTATTTAAATCTGATATCCTGCCTGTCCAACGTTCATACGGAATAGATGGAATAGATTTAGAAGACACTTTGTTAAATATATAGGTCGTTGTTAATAACACATCTCTCTAATAAGAGATTGACAAATTAACTTGTGCCATCACAGACCTAACCATTTAAAAATGAGTTATATTTATTCTTCAGCAACTCCATTTTCCTACTGAGTTTCTGGGATTGTTAGGTCATAGTTTATCATTGTCTTGAATAGACCAGACAAATATTCATCTCCACGATCAGTGTGTAAAGTCTTAACCTTACGTTTCAATTGATTCTCAACTTTGTTTTTATAACGAATGAAGCAATCTAATGCTTCAGATTTCTGAAAAATCAAATACGCATGACTAAACCGAGTGAAATCATCTATAAATGTAATGAAATAGGAACCTTCATGCCCAACCTTCAAATTCATTGGACCACAAATATCTGAATGAATTAATCGTAATGGAGAATCAACCCTAATATTCTTACCAAATGGTTTTCTAGTTGCTTTTATAGCAAAAGCCCAAGTGCCCAATAAGCCAAAGTACTTCCACCACAACGACTGAGTTTGCAAGTGCCAAGTCCTTTGACTTCAACTCTTGAATTGTTTCCTATATAGATCCATTTGCTATTAGGTGGTGCCAATGGTACTCCATGAATGTAACCCACTCTCAAGCTACATGGTTGGTTGCTCCTGAATCTATAATCTGTTGGTGCAGGGGCACCAGATAATCGAACCTAAATTTTGATTATGGCAAAGACTCAAAGTTAAAGTGTGATCAGGCTCCACTCGATCGGACAGAAAGTTAAAAATCGAGATGTGATCAGGTATGCACTCAATGCATTTCCTAGGACCACCTTGTGGGCATCCATGGTTGATACCTACAAGGTATCTAGAGATCTATCTAAGATTAGGTTAGATGAAATCTTTTCTGAATTTGAGCTACACAAACAATCTAACTCGGCCCCGGTCGAGAAAGATATTGCATTAGCTGCAGGTTGAAAGAAGAAGGCGAAGAGCAAACCACCTCCCAAAGAAGAAGAAGAGGAGTACGAATCGGAGGGGAACGATGAGATGAAGACTGAACTAGTTGTTGGGAGTATGGGAAATATAATCAAAGTCCCACATTGGTAAGACATAGAAAGATCATGTGCTTATAAGATAAAAAGATATCTCCATTGGTATGAGGTTTTTTGGGTAAAACCCAAAAATAAAACCATGAGGGCTTAGGCCCAAAGTGGACAATATCATACCATTGTAGAGATATATGAATCTTATAAGCACTAACAATTGGTATCAGAGCCATGGTCCATGTCAAGCCATGAACCTTGAATGAAGGAAGTGGATCTCCCATGTCCAGATCAAGAGAACCAAACACCAGGCAGGAAGGCCAATTGGGAAAGGACCGAACAATTGGCAGGAAGTCCAGCTGGGTCAGGAGGACCAGATAGTTGGCAGTAAATCCTGGTGGGTTGAGGATCGGACATCAAGCAGAGGAAGTCCTTTGAGGATAGATAGGCTAGAGGGGGGGCTCAATGTGGTCCTTCATTTGAGGGGGGTTGGGAGTATGGGGATTACAATCAAAGTTCCACATTGGTAAGATATGGAAAAGATCATGTGCTTATAAGATAAAAAGATATCTCCATTAGTATGAGGCCTTTTGGGTAGAACCCAAAAACAAAACCATGAGGGCTTAGGCCCAAAGTAAACAATATCATACCATTGTGGAGATATATGAATCTTATAAGCACTAACACTAGTGAATCTAGTTCGGAAGATGATCAAGAGCCGAAGACGCCTGATCAAGCAATCCAAGGAAAACATACCCAAGCAAAGTTCCAACTATAGATGCTACAAATGCAACAAGATAGGCCACATCAAATCGGATTGCCCAAGACTAAAGAACAAACCATCCAAGAAGAAGGCGCTCAACGCAACATGGGAGTAGTCGTCGGAGGAGGAAGATGAGCTCAACAATCTCGCATTCATGGCCAAGCTGATCAAGCCCGAAGATGAATCCGAACTCGAAACGAGCTATGAGTCCGAGACCGAGTCTGAATCCGGATCCGAGAGTGAACTTCAATTCAAGACAAGCCATGAATCCATATTCAGTTCAAAAGAGTCGATCAAGGTGAGTCGGTCATTAATCGATACCCTTTATAATGCAATTAAGTATTTAACTAAGAAATTAGCTAAGTCCGAGTCTAAGGTCGAGACATTAGTTGAGGAGGTGAAACTCCTTAAACATGAGGTCTCTCTAACCTCTTCGACTAGTCAAGTTCGAGAGGAAAACTCAACTTGAGTTAAAAGACTCAAAGAAGAGAACTCTATCTTGAAAGGACAAGTCAAAGATCTTACACAAACATTGGAAAGGTTTACTTTGGGGTCCAAGGGTCTTGACCTACTACATGGATCACAAAGGGTCATGTACAATAAGGTCGGACTCGGGTTTAGATCAAACACAACAAATAAATCGTATATGTCAATTGTGAATCGAAATAGACAAATAGTCCAAGCATGGGTCTCTAAGACCGTTTTGAATTATCAATTAGGATCCACCAAGTATTGGGTTCCCAAGGGCCAAATCCATTACGTAGAAAGACCGAATTGGTTCAATGGTCCAGGGGAAGCTAGTACTAAACTTGTTTGCTTTACTTCTTGATTTAATTGTTGCATGCTTAGTTAATTTTTTGTTTTAATTTTTAGAACGACTAGATAGGGTTAATAGTTATTCAACCTTGACAACATAGTATTAGGACATGACGAGATGATAGTACGTTAGGGAAACGACGTCTTGTGCATCCGAGCTAGATAAGGCATATCTAGCTTGGTGCACTCAGCTAAGTTGAACTAGCTAAAGCTACCTCGCCACATCCTAAACTAGTTAGACCAGCAAGTGACTCTAAGTGACTTAAGTGAACATTTTCTTGAAATTAGCTTTGTCTAAGGAAGTGGTCGTTGTTCTGATCAAAGAAGGCCTCTGTGTCTCGCCACGACCTGGAAGCTAGTCTCTCAAAAAGTTTACTTAATGATCTAAGGGTTAAATTTGAATCTAACCCAAGGTTGACTATCTTCAATTCACTAAACTTAATCAAGTAAAATTGAAGTCATCTCACAAAACATATAAGGTTAACATTTTGATCATGTAGAAAAGGTGAGATGACTACTAGGCTAAAATATTCAACCTACTCTTAAAATTCCAATGTTCGATCCAACTACTATATGTGTAGGATCAATGGATGTTGAACATGTTGGGTTTCTGGCACTGCGGCGAGTGTGTGCTCGAATATGTTTCGTAAACATGTGCGCAGCGGAAGAAATAAAAATAATAAATCTAATTTATTACAACACACACACCACACACATGAATAGTACAACATGTGTAGACATAATCATAGTTTAAAATTTTGCAATAAAAGGAAATTACTCTACGTATACTTGACGCATCACGTGTAGCGGGAAAGGCATCAACCGGAGTGACTCTCGCTAGAATCGCCTCTATCCGTATCACCACCTAGTATCATCGGGATGACTTCACAAATCCACGAGCGTCGTCTTCATATGAGTCACTAGCCTCGTGTCAAAGACGATATGATCGAGAGAAGATCACAATCCGAATCAAAATTCGGATTCAAAAATGAGTCCCCAAAACTCGCTTCTCCGGAGAGGTATTCGTCAACCGTTTGACAAATCCTTCGTCCTCCACCTATGAGGATTACCAGAGATCAAATCCCCGGTGGTAGCCGCTATCAGAGCTCCAAACGTCATCCAAATGACGCTCCGACACGAAGAATACAAGCTGTCCAGAAAACTGGACAGCTTGGTGGAGGATGTTGCGCTGGCCAAAGAGGATGGCTGACCATCCCTTGGTCGCCGAAACAAAGGTGAGTCACCGAGGGTCGCTAGACGCAAAGAAGGGTGGACAAAGGGCAAAAGTCAAGTGCATGGAACCCTTGGGCGGCGGAAAGGAGAAGAGAGGGAGAGGGTGGCTAGGTTTTCCAACTCCAAAAGTTATCCACGAAAAACTCTTAAGCCATGTTTTATAGAGAACACATTCTCCTAACGGTTATTGGTTCATAACCAAAAACCCGTTAACCTGCTCCAATAACTTAAGTTAAAATAAACCAAACCGCGTTGGTCTATTTTAAGTTAAAATGAACCGAACCAACTTTTGGTTCATTCGTTTAAAACAAACCAAACCACTTTGGTTTATTCTCCACCATTGGATTAGAACCAAACCAATTTGGTTCATCCATCATGTCTTCATAAGACACGACCCATCCATGCTTCAATTGCGACTGAAACGATTTCATGCTCGATCCTTATTTGGTCTAACCAAACCTTGTTTCTCTCGATGTGAGAATCTCATTCTCAAGCTCGTTGTGCGTGTGACCAAATAGGTTCTCGATTTATGTTGGCCGTCTATAATTAACCATTAATTATAGAACTATCATGAGTGGCACCCAGTAGTACATCATGATCCCCAATTAACCGAAAAGATCAACGGTTGATCCAGAACTATTTCTGAAACCCTTCAGCAGCTCGAATGAATCGTGCTCCATTCCCTTCACTCATCTTATACCCACTTAATTCAGGACATGGTCTATAGTATCAGTCCCCACTAGATTGACTACGTCACACCTAGCCCAAGTATCATTTCCTCGTCCTACAAATTCTAGTTACTGCACATGTATCCAAGAGTACCTTACTTTAAACATGTAATGCTTTGGCCAAAGACTTTAGTAACAATCCGACGAGAGGCCATGGGTATACATCTCCTCGCAAGGAGTGATGAATCCTTTATAGGCTATTCAAACACCTTCGATCACTTCGACTTATACCCAATCATCTGGGGTCCACATCTCCTTAGAGATGCTTGCTTAACATATCAAAGCATAAGTCTTCATGATCAAGATGATTTGAATACCGCAAGTCAAAGGAACATCGTGTTGAAGATTTGAGGCCGCTAGAGGGGGGGGGGTGAATAGCGTTGTGCTCGTAAGATGATGGAAATCTTTCGCGGTCGTCTCTACAAAACTCGTTATGCGCAGCGGAATGATAATAATAAAAATAATAACGAAGTAAGACAAACACGAATACACCAATACACAAATATTTAACGTGGTTCGAAACCGCACGGTTCCTACTCCACGGATCAGGCTCAAACGAGCCCTAGCGATGCCACAAGCACACCACCATGTAATAACTCCTTCTCGGAACAATCCGGAGGTGGAGAAACCTCGTACAATGTATACAACAGTAATACAATGAAAATACAAGCAAATACAATGGAATATAATGCAATACAAGTAAAGAAAACACTTTACAAATGCTTTGGATTGCTTGCTTTTGGTTGCTTGAAGAATGGCCTTGGAGACCCTGATTTGCAGCAACAAATCGCCCCAAGGATGCTAAAAAAACCATGTGCAAAAACCCTCTCGTCGAGCTCCTTTTATCCTTCTGCACAAGCTGGATTTCCACCTATCAGTCGACTGCCATAAGGCACCAGTCGACTGATGCCACTATTGTCGTGAGACAACGGTTCGATCCACGCCGAAAATCAGAACGGATCTTTGGCAATGACCGCCAACATTGATACGATCGCAGGCCGATCGCCTACGGCTACGGAGCGCTCGCGGTTGTGGTCGAACCATCACCGACGATCGCCCATGGCCGATCGATAAGCCCAGCAGAATGATCTACCAATTAGCAATGATCACAAAGACATTTTCACTTGCCGGCAAATAACTCTGTCGACTCATGGCACAACCGCCATATTGCTACCGATCGCTAACCTCAAACATGAGGTTTTAACCCAAGTATGGTGCCCCATACTTGCTAGACCACCCTTAGCCTAGACCTAAGCCTTCTAGCCACCTCCATCAGCCTCACGCCTCTCGGATCCCTCCAAGTCATCCATGACTTGTTCATCCATCACGCTAGCCTTCAGGTGCTTCCATCGTCTATGTCATGATAACGGTGTCTACACCGCCAAGGCACATTGGACTTAGGCCGCCAAGACTCCGCTTAGACTTTACGCCGCCAACCCTTGGACTTTACGCCGCCAATATCAAACCCCTTGGACTTCTCAAATGCCAAGACTCAAGCTTGGACTTTCCATTGCCAACCCATGTTGGACTTTCCATGCCAAGACCCATGCTTGGACTTCCCTTGTGCCAAGTACTCAAGACTTGGACTTTCCCAAATGCCAAGTGTCCCACTTGGACTTTCCATGCCAAGTACCCATGACTTGGACTTTACCTTGCCAAGACCCATGCTTGGACTTTCCCATAATCACATGGTCAACCCTAGTCAACCATCAAAGTCTCCCTCGAGTCAAACTCGAGTCTGGTCAATTATAACCTGGGTTGATTGTATAAACAATCTCCCCAAAACATCAACAGACATTAATGTCAAACATCAATGTCAACTTACTTTGTAAAACATCAAAACATCACTCGAATCTGGTCAATCGTGACCTATGCTGATTGCACCAACAATCTCCCCCTTTTTGATGTTTAACAAAAACAACCTTGAGTTAGGCCCCTAACTCAAATTCCCTTAAATTGGTAATCTTATGTTCTCCCCCTTTTTGACATACATAAAAATTGTTCACTCCAAGGAGGTCAATGTCTCATGTCCTAATGAGATCTTATAATCTCCCCCTTGGTCCAAAAATACCTAGGATCCCTACTATCTTCCTAGTGATAAGTCCCATATCACTCAAGAGAGGCAATCCTATTCACTCTCCCAACTTCAAAATTGGGTATATCAAAATCTCATTTTTCCTTCCCATGAGGAAAAATATCATCCATCTGTAAGGATGTATACTGAAAAGTCTTTTTTTTTTGTATAAACATCTTTGTTTTTGAAATAAGAATCACATGATCATTGTTTGAATATTTTTATGCATATTGTCTAATACGTTTCATTGTAGATAACATGGTGTGTGGTGTCACACGGGAGATCATGTTATCGGCTCTTTGTAAAGTATAAGTAAAGGCTCACAAACAAGATGGCTTTGGACAAACCATCGGAATGGTTGTAGTGTGATTTGGTGTTGGTTTGTCTTGACCATAGAATCACACTAGTGCACATTGTGTGGATTGACCAGGACCGACATAGAGGTGATTCGATTTATTGCTGACTACATAATCGAATCGGACCTCAGATATTATTTAGTACATGCTCTTAATCCCGTTATAATAACAGGCACATATACTTAGTATTCATCTTTTTGATTTACCAATGGGCGAGATTTATAGATTAAATCGATAGGCTCGGTAAGTTGGGAGATGATATTATTTATATGGTGTGCCGTTGATTATAGGAGGAAACTGTGTCCTATATATTATGATGATGATGTCCCCTTGAGGAGCTCATAAGGTTCATCATGTAAACCCTATAGGTGGACTTGGTCCGACATGATGAAAAGGTTGAGTGGTACTACTCAAGGAGTTAGATGTTGATTAATTAATGGTCAGTAAATTAATTAATCGACGGACATTCGAGATCTTAAACACGGGGAGAAAATGTACAAATAATATATGGAGACCATATTATCATATGGGGGTTGGTGAGGTAGATCAATGATGAACCTTTAGTGGATTGGATCATCATTAATGGATCGGACTTTATGTGGGCTTGATCCATGGGTGGCCAAGACCCAACTCCTCCTCATGGTCCCTAATGTAGCCTATTAACACCTCATGATGCTTAGATCCAATGAATCGAAACAAAACTCTAAGATCTATAAGTAGAGATTAAATCTCTATGATCCGACAGTTGAGATTAAATCCCTAGAACCAATGGAGGAGATTAATTCATGACTTATCCCTAACTCTATAAAAGGATGTCAAGGGAGTTGGCATGGGATAATTGATGAGAGCTAGGATTTTTGGGCGGCAAGGAAGAGGAATCCTAGTTGAGATAGGATTAGGATTAGGGTTTGGAGGCAAGGGTGGCACCAAATAAGGAAGGTATTCTTCTCTTCTTCTTCCACTTTTGGCCAACGTCCAACACCTCTCCAGCCTCTTTTTCAGCCTTGGCCGCTGCCCAAAAGCTCCCTCCTCCTACTCCTTAGGTGGTGGAAACAAGATATAGGGCTTCCCTTGGTGTCTTGGTTGTTTTCCACCATCTTCTCCTGCGGCAAGGATAATTTTAGTTCCTTGTTGGTTGTTTCTAGAGAGGAGAAAAACCTTGTTTCTATTCTTCCTCTTGCTTTGGAAGAGCAAGGAAGGAAGATTTGTGATCTAGGAGCTTCGACTTTTGGTAGATCGTCGCCCACACGACGTCCAAAAGGAGGAAGGTCATACATTAGAAGATCGAGAGGTATTCCTATTCTACTTTCTTCTTTTGTTTGTTGCTTGTTTTTGTTTTTCAATTATAAGCATGTTATAAATCTGTAAATGGCTAAATAATACTTGGATCCCGAGCATAAACACAAAAACCGGCGATCCGGACATCGTCTATTCCGCAGCTAATCGTAGAATAGAGGACATCAAAGGGATCGCCATGGACAAGCTACCGAGGTGAAGTGGGAAGCGAAGTTTCCCCTCACTGACTCGATAAGCAAAACCCTTCAATTGGTATCAGAGCCAAGGTTTTCGGTTTTGTGTGTTTAGGATTCGGTTAATTTTTATGCACTTTTTCATATATTATATGTGTCGGATAATAGTAGGATATGCATAGTTTAACTCTTTGGTTGCAGGCATAAGATTTGACTATTATGGTCATATGTGTGTATGTGATTGTATGTATGTAAATATTTGTTTTGTTGAATCCTCGGGGTTGACGAGGCTAGTATTTAGTTTTTATAAATTAAATACGGCATTGTTTAGCCATTCTTTATTTTATTTTACTTTCGATCTAGATTTCATGTACACTCCCTCGTGGAGTATAGGATCGATAGATGTAAATTAAAATAGGTTTTAGTCTCGACTCTGATCTCCGGATGGCTCGTACATTGCATAGGAGGAGCGGACGAGATGGCGATGCGACGGGAGACATATTGAAGACAAAAGCCATAATAGTTGGAAAATAATTTTTATTTTTCATATTTATTGCTTATTGTTTGATATGCATGTCGTAGGCTAGAAAAATTCCTCAATTTCAAATTACTAAGTGGGAGAGGGAATTTTTTAAAATTCCCACGGCCTCCATTACGATTTGACAAGTGATGCAAACAAACTTGTGCGTCGGCTCTGAGTTCCTTCCTCCCCATCGGATGGGTTTGTTTGCGGATCATAAGGTCGAATATGGTTATAGAAAATTATTAAGGAGCGTGTGTACTTGTCTATCGTAAGGCACATAACCCGAGATAATTACCTTGGTACCAAGTAATGGTGAACACTTAGATACAAATATAAGTATCCTCCCCATTGGAGTCACTGCTTTTATTTGTAGGGCCGAAGAGAAACCAACTATTAATTTTACTTGTCAAAAAGTTAGGTTGACAAGATAGTAAAATTAATGGGTAAAACCTCCTCTTACAAATGTAGAATTCGTATACGTCCTACTATCGTGGCATACGATATTCTCGGTGTTGGTTGATTTTGAAATTTTATTGTTTGAGAAATCAATAATTTTTTGAAATCTACAGTAATGATCTATGTGATTCTTAGGATTTTTAAAAATACTTTCAGTCCACTTACTATGATATTAAAGGAAATAAACTTACTGTACCCAAATAATGTTGATTGGAAAAGAATCTAGATATTGTCTTATCTACTAAGGAGTACAAGTATGCACTCTTCGAAGAGTGTCCTCAAGCCATGGTTGCTCAAAAAGGTTTCTACTTCTAAGCCGAAAGGCAAGAAGAAGGAGAAACAAGGTGGAGCAAAGGTGGAGGGAGGATCTCAAGGAGGAGTGAAGAAGCTGAAAGGCAAGTACTTCACTTACAAGCAGGATGGACATTGGAAGAAGGACTGTCCCAATCCGAAACAGAACAAAGGTATACCCTTGGGTCTAGTCGTTGAAACATGGTTAGCGATGTTATCTACCGACACCTGGTGTGTAGATACGGGAGTCTCTGTTCATGTCTGCAATACTTTGCAGGGGTTCCAAGAAACCCGACGATGAGCTAAGGGAGAGATTACCGTTTACTTGGGCAATGCAATAATGGTGGCGGCTATTGCAGTGGGAGAAGTTTTATTTATCTCTTGAGAAAAATAAAACCTAGGTTCTGGAAAATTCCCTTTATGTACCTTTATTTAGAAAGAACTTAGTTTCAGTTTCTAAATTATTTATGGATGGATATTCTATTTCTTTTAATGACAAGAGCTATTATAAAAAGGAATAGGGAGAATATCTGTTCAGGTACATTGATAGGAAATTTGTATACACTTGAACCATAACCTCCCACGATGCAAATTGAAATTAATAACTCATCTTCTAATTCCAATAAGAGAAAAGAACCTTCGAAAATGAACTAAATATATCTTTGACATCTTAGGCTTGGTCACATTAACCTAAGCAGAATTCAAAGGTTGATAGCTGATGGACCTTTGGGTTCATTAGTGGTGGAGGATCTCCCAACCTGTGAATCTTGCTTGGAGGATAAGATGACCAAGAGGCCTTTTAAGGCCAAGGGGTATAGAGCCAAAGATGTGTTAGAATTGATTTATCCTGATTTGTGTGGTCCTATGTCTATCCAGGCTAGAGGTGGTTTTGAGTATTTCGTCTCTTTTATAGATGATTACTCAAGATATGGATACATTTACCTGATGCGCCGCAAGTCTGAATGCTTTGACAATTTCAAAGAATTCAAGACTGATATGGAGAAACGTCAAGGTAAAAGTATCAAGACACTACGATCAGATCGTGGTGGCGAGTACCTCTTGGGAGAGTTTAGGAATTACTTATCAGAGGTTGAGATTCAATCCCAATTGACTGCACCTGGCACACCCCAGAAGAATGGTGTAGCAGAGCGAAGGAATAGGACTCTTATGGAGATGGTTAGATCGATGATGAGTTATTCTGACTTGCCAGATTCGTTCTGGGGATATGCTCTAGATACGGCGGTGTACATTCTGAACTTGGTTCCATCTAAATTAGTGTCTTCTACTCCCACAGAGTTGTGGACTGGGCGAAAGCCTACTCTAAGACATATTCGGATATGGGAGAGTCCAGCACATGTGCTGAAGGTAGATGATGGTAAGTTGAAACCTCGTACAGAAGTACGCATGTTCCTTGGCTATCCCAGGGAAACGAAGGGTGGATTGTTTTATAGTCCTAGAGATCAGAGGGTGATCGTTAGCATGAACGCCAGATTTCTAGAGGAAGACTATGTGATGAGCCACAAGCCCAAGAGTAAAATTGTTCTGGAGGAGTTAAAAGGGGAAGTCACTTCTTTAGTACCACTGGTACAAGAGGATATACCACATGTCACTGCACCGCGTGTCACAGAGGATACACAAGTGATACCTCCTCGTAGTGGGAGGGTTGTGAGATAGCCTGATAGATTCATGTTCTTGGAAGAATCTTCTGATTTGATCCCTGGCGAACATGAACCTGATCCCTGGACATATGACGAGGCAATCCAAGATAAAGATGTAGTATCTAGGCAAAGTGCAATGAATGCTGAGATTGAATCTATGGATTCAAATCAGGTATGGGAGCTAGTAGAACCACCCGATGGTGTAAAAACCATTAGATGCAAGAGGATCTACAAGAGAAAGAGAGGAATAGATGGGAAGGTTGAGACCTTCAAACCGAGGCTTGTTGCGAAGGGGTATACTCAGAAAGAGGGTATCGATTATGAGGAGACCTTTTTGCCAGTAGCCATTCTTAAGTCTATCCAGATTCTCTTATGCATAGCAGCTCACATGGATTATGAGGTGTGGCAGATGGATGTCAAGACAGCTTTCCTTAATGGAAGTCTTAAGGAAAACATCTACATGAAGCAACCAGAGGGATTCATTGCTAAAGGCAAAGAGCATCTTGTATGTAAGTTTAATCGGTCCATTTATGGATTGAAGCAAGCTTTAAGGTCTTGGAACATCCGCTTTGATGAGGTGATCCAGTCTTATGGATTTATTCAATGTCCGGATGAGTCTTGTGTATACAAGAGATGTGACGGAAACGTAGTGGTATTTCTTATACTATACGTAGATGACATTTTGTTGATTGGCAACAATATCAAGGTGTTATCGGACGTAAGGGTATGGTTGTCCAAACAGTTTGATATGAAGAACTTGGGGGAGGTGGGACACATCCTTGGGATCAAGGTTATAAGGGATCGCAGGAAAAGGATGTTGTGCTTTTCCCAAGCTTCATACATAGACACGATTATGGAGTGTTTTAGCATGCAGAACTCCAAGAAGGGTTTTCTACCCTTCAGGCATGAAGTTCCTTTATATAAGGAGATGTGTCCTAGATCATCTAAGGAGATAGAGGAGATGAAGGCGATTCCTTATGCTTCGGCAGTAGGAAGCCTCATGTATACGATGCTCTGTACGAGACCAGATATCTGCTTTGCCATGGGCATGGTCAGCAAATATCAGAGTAATCCAGGACAGGGACATTGGACTGCGGTAAAGCATATATTGAAGTACCTGAGAAGGACTAGGGATTATATGCTGGTTTACCGGGCAGACCAATTACTTCCTATGGGTTACACAGATTTCGACTTCCAATCTGATAGGGATAACAATAAGTCTACCTCAAGTTTTGTGTTTACTTTGGGAGGTGGAGCCATTGTATGGAGGAGTGTCAAGCAGAAGTGCGTGGCGGACTCCACCATGGAAGCTGAGTATGTGACGACCTCTGAGGTGCCCAAAGAAGTTGTATGGCTCAGGAACTTTCTGATGAACTTGGATGTGATTCCTGGTTTGCCCAGAACTATCACAATTTATTGTGATAATAATGGTGCAGTTGCAAACTCGATGGAACCACGAGCCCATAAGGCTAGTAAACACATAGAGCGCAAGTACCACCTGATACGAGAAATCGTAAAGGAGGTAGAAGTTGCTATCGCCTAGATTGTATCAGAGGATGACCTGGTAGACCCTTTCACTAAGGCTCTTCTAGCGAGAGCTTTGATAGGCATGTGGAGGGAAGGGGAATCAGATGTATGGCAGTATAAGGATAACATAGTCTTTTAGTATAAGTGGGAGATTGTAGGGATGTATACTGAAAAGTCTTTTTTTTTGTATAAACATCTTTATTTTTGAAATAAGAATCACATAATCATTGTTTGCATATTTTTATGCATATTGTCTAATACATTTCATTGTAGATAACATGGTGTGTGGTGTCACACGGGAGATCATGTTATCAGCTCCTTGTAAAGTATAAGTAAAGGCTCACAATCGAGATGGCTTTGGACAAACCATCGGAACGGTTGTAGTGTGATTTTGTGTTGGTTTGTCTTGACCATAGAATCACACTAGTGCACTTTGTGTGTATTGAGTAGGACCGACATAGAGGTGATTCGATTTATTGCTGACTACATAATCGAATCGGACCTCAGATATTATTTAGTACATGCTCTTAATCCCGATATAATAACGGGCACATATACTTAGTAGTCAACTCTTTGATTTACCAATGGGCGAGATTTATAGATTAAATCGATAGGCTCGGTAAGTTGGGAGATGATATTATTTATATGGTTTGCCATTGATTATAGAAGGAAACCGTGTCCTATATATTAGGATGATGATGTCCCCTTGAGGAGCTCATAAGGTTCATCATGTAAACCCTGCAGGTGGACTTGGTCCGGCATGATGAAAAGGTTGAGTGGTACTACTCAAGGAGTTAGATGTTGATTAATTAATGGTCAGTAAATTAATTAATCGACGGACATTCGAGATCTTAAATACGGGGAGAAAATGTACAAATAATATATGGAGCACATATTATCATATAGGGGTTGGTGAGGTAGATCAATGATGAACCTTTAGTGGATTGGATCATCATTAGTGGATCGGACTTTATGTGGGCTTGATCCATGGGTGGCCAAGACCCAACTCCTCCTCATGGTCCCTAATGTAGCCTATTAACACCTCATGATGCTTAGATCCAATGGATAGAAACAAAACTCTAAGATCCATAGGTAGAGATTAAATCTCTAAGATCCGACGGTTGAGATTAAGTCTCTAGATCCGACGGTTGAGATTAAATCCTTAGAACCAATGGAGGAGATTAATTCATGACTTATCCCTAACTCTATAAAAGGATGTCAATAGAGTTGGCGTGGGATAATTGATAAGAGCTAGGGTTTTTGGGCGGCAAGGAAGAGGAATCCTAGTTGAGATAGGATTAGGATTAGGGTTTGGAGGCAAGGGTGGCACCAAATAAGGAAGGTTTTCTTCTCTTCTTCTTCCTCTTTTGGCCAACATCCAGCACCTCTCCAGCCTCTTTTCTAGCCTTGGCTGGTGCCCAAAAGCTCCCTTCTTCTTCTCCTTAGGCAGTGGAAACAAGATATAGGGCTTCGCTTGGTGTCTTGGTTGTTTTCCACCATCTTCTCCTTCATCTAGTTGGCCGGCGGCAAGGATAGTTTTAGTTCCTTGTTGGTTGTTTCTAGAGAGGAGAAAAACCTTGTTTCTATTCTTCCTCTTGCTTTGGAAGAGCAAGGAAGGAAGATTTGTGATCTAGGAGCTTCGACTTTTGGTAGATCGTCGCCCACACGACGTCCAAAAGGAGGAAGGTCATACATTAGAAGATCGAGAGGTATACCTATTATACTTTCTTCTTTTGTTTGTTCCTTGTTTTTGTTTTTCAATTATTAGCATGTTATAAATCTTTAAATGGTTAAATAATACTTGGATCCCAAGCATAAACATGAAAACCGGCGATCCGGACATTGTCTATTCCGTGGCTACTCGTAGAATAGAGGATGGTCGCTTGAACAACTAGTTTGTTCAAGTGACCTCTCTAAACGAATAGCACGACGATGACTTGGTGGTTTGGGCAATATCTTTTGTCTAGGATTAAATTTTTTTTAATCTGGGGACATTGAAGGGATCGCAATGGACAAGCTACCGAGGTGAAGTGGGAAGCGAAGTTTCCCCTCACAGACTCGATAAGCAAAACCCTTCACCATCATCCCATGATGGATACCTCCCCCTAAATGCTTGCTCCCCCTTGACCATTGCACCAACAATGTCTTTGGGAAGTCCCTAACCAATAGGAACTCTAAACCATCAAAGATAAGGTTAGAAATTCAATATTGAACTTTCCAACACCTTAAATTTGATACAAACCCTAAACACCTCTCCAAATCCATATCCAATGAATTTTCACCCTTTATAATGCTTCCCAAAGCATATCCTAGGGTTAGGAGTGATTAGGAACCTTACCATAGCTGAAATCAGGCTAAACAAACCTTATTAATCCGAATCGACCAGCTTGACTCCTAACAAGAATCACCGATCAAGATCATCATCACCGATCGCCACCAAGGGCAATGATCGATAATCAAATTTCTAAATTTCAAAAAATCATAAGTAATTCTACGTATATTGAAAAATTATGAAATTTAATACGTATATTACTTATAGTCAATACAATGGGTAAAAAATATTTGAAAATTATTTTACCCATAAAATATCAAAATTGATACAAAATCCAAAAATGAAGAAAAACTTCAATGTTTTAGCTCACATTGTATCAATCTCATCAATGGTGATTGCTATCAAAAGATAGGCTTCACCAAGGGTTTCTAAAATGATTTTAAAATGTTTTCAAAACCTTATTGTGGATCATATTCCTTGGGCTCTATGTACATGACTTGTACACAAGCTTTCCCAATAATCCAACAATGAAATTAGATGAGTTATAGTCCATCTAGATGTAAAAACTATGCACCTTGAACTCAACTCATATCCTAGCATCTCTCATGTATCTAGGGTGTATAAATACACATACATGTCACTGTAATGTGAGATGTGAGTTTTGTTCTATCTAATCTAGGGTTTCATGTATTTTTCTAAGGCAACTCTACTTGATTCCCTTATAAATGAGACTCCAAGTCATGCTAAAGTCCTTAACTCAATTTTAATCAAATGCATGAATGATTATGGCATTAATGATGATATAAATAAGCATATGCTCATAATAATGATGTCATGACATAATATGAAATCCAAAAACACATGACATTTATCCAAAATCCTAAACATGATCATGACATATAAATGATGAAAATAAACATGATGTCATGGCATGCCATATGACAATCAAGGCATGACAAGTAAAAAGTATAGGTATAATAATACCTAAATTTTAATATTATTTGCCATTTGATATGATTAAGTATATTTTGCCATATTACTACTAATCTCCCTTGTGTGGCAAAAACCCAACATGGCACACTAACCTCTAAACCAAAATAGTGCCAATTTGATCAATTTATCAAACTTCTCAAATAATATTGGCACATCCTAAAATCTTTTAGGATTAAAGCTCAAATGTATTTCCAAGGTGACCATAACCTTAAAAATGACCTAAAATGCCACCTTTATCATGGTTGAGTTAACTACCCATCCAATCAAGGTTGGCACACCCTAAACCCACCTAGCGTGAATCAATCACGCTCTTAGGAACCCAAAATCTATTTGAGCTCCTAGGGTTAATTAGGTATTCCTTAGGGATAACCTCCCTAGATACCTTCCTAACGACCCTCCTAGGCTTGTTAGCCTTAGTCATTGTGGTCTTACCTAGGTTGACTCTAGAGGTAACTCCCCTTGCAACCTTCTTAGTGGCCACCCTAGGTTTTCTAGAAACCCTAGACACTAGGCACAAACCTTGGTTACTCTTAGGGATAACTTCCCTAGTAACCTTAGTCTTCCTAGACCAAGATTGTGTTCCATAATCTAATGGAACATTATGATAAGTCATCTTAGGCTTAGGTTTGTGACCCAAACCCTTCTTGCCCTTAGTTGACTTTTGTTTCTTGGGTCCTAGATGTTGACTTTGAGATATTTACCCTTGACTTTGACCATTAGACCCTTGCATTTGATTTTGCATAATCTTGAGGGTCTTTTCTAATTTCTCAAACCTTGATCTCAAGGCTTGGTTCTCTAATTCTAATTGTCCAATTTTAGAATTTTGATTTGGTCTTTGGGCATGAGACTTCATAGGCATGTGTCTAGTCCATTTAGGATTAAGGTCTAAGTGTTCTCCTATTTTCCTAATAGACTCCCTAGGAAGGACATTTCTAGGGACATTAGTCCCAAATTTCTCCTTCTTTGAAAGGTAGATATTTTTGGCTCCTAAACACAATTCCCTATGTCTAGAATGCTCTTTATGAAAAATAGCAAGATTATTAAAATTATTCCTAGCATGCTTTTGACTATAAGAATTAGAAAGAGCATTACTAAAATATACCTTAGGGTTAGCCTTAGCTCCCCCTACATGTGATGCTCCATTTTGAGCCTTTTTCTCCCCCTTCTTGCATTGACTCCGGTAGTGTCCCGGTTGTCGACACTTGAAGCATATGACATGCTCCTTGCTCTTTTGACTTTGGGCACCGGCATCTTTGACCTTTGAGTTGACTTTTGGTGTCGAAGGAGTTTTCCTAATCCGTTTTGGACACTTGCTTTTGTAGTGCCCGGTTTCCCTATACTCAAAACATATTATATGTATTTTATTATTAACACATATGTTTGAGTTACCTAGAGTAGTTGTGGTGGTCGGAGTGGATTCTTGAGCTTGCTCTTCCTCTCTACCGGATGTAGATGGTTCTTCTTGTTGCTCCGGTATTGAGGATGGTCTCTCCTCCTCAATCCTAGAAGTAGATGCTTCTTCCACTTCTTCCACCTTTTCCGATTCGGATGTTGATTCCCTATCAATCTCCGAATCCTCAAGCTCTTTAGATGATGATGTACTTTCTTGAGCTTGAGAGAGTGAGCACTCCTCTTCTTCTTCTTCTTCTTGGATTGATGATGAATTTTCATGAAGCTCGGCCAAATCGCTCCATAACTCCTTGGCATCCATGCACTCACCTAGGCTACACAAGAAGTCATTAGGAATTAAATCAAAAATGAAATTGATTACCTTCTTGTTTTTCTCAAATATCTAGAGTTGATCTTCACTCCATTTCTTCTTCTTGAGAAAGCCACTCTTTGGTCCTTTTGGATATTCGAATCCTTCCATTAATATGGACCATTCCTCAAAATCCTTCATCATCAAAAAATCTTCAATTCTTCTCTTCCAAGAATTGAAGCCTTCTCGTCCATAGAAAGCATATGGGACCGGCGTGTTGATATCCCATCCTAGTTGTCCTTGGACATCCATCTTCCCTCTAGTTTCTTTAGCTCTCGGTGGTTAGTCCGTAGAAGAGCCACGGGCTATGATACCAATTGTTGGAGATTTGAGGCCGCTAGAGGGGGGGGGGGTGAATAACATTGTGCTCGTAAGATAATGGAAATCTTTCGCGTTCGTCTCTACAAAACTCGTTATGTGCAGTGGAATGATAATAATAAAAACAATAACGAAGTAAGACAAACACGAACACACCAATACACAAATATTTAACGTGGTTCGGAATCGCACGGTTCCTACTCCACGGATCGGGCTCAAATGAGCCCTAGCGATGCCACAAGCACACCACTATGTAATAACTCCTTCTCGGAACAATCCGGAGGTGGAGAAACCTCGTACAATGTATACAATAGTAATACAATGAAAATACAAGTAAATACAATGGAATATAATACAATACAAGTAAAGAAAACACTTTACAAATGCTTTGGATTGCTTACTTTTGGTTGCGTGAAGAATGACCTTGGGGACCCTGATTTGCAGCAACAAATCGCCCCAAGGATGCTCAAAAAACCATGTGCAAAAACCCACCCATCGAGCTCCTTTTATCCTTCCGTACAACCTGAATTTCTTCCTATCAGTTGACTTCCATAAGGCACCAGTCGACTGATGCCACTGTTGTCGTGATACAACGGTTTGATCCACGTGCGAACCATCATCGATCGCCGCCCATGATCCAACCGATCAGCCCAGCGATTGATTGTTACTAATGAGCGAATGATGCAAAGACATTTTCAACCCCTAAGTCGACGATCGAACTCAAGTCGACTCATGGCAGTCGAACTGACCATATTGCCAGTCTACTGCCAACCTCAAACATGAGGTTTTAACCCAAGTATGGTGCCCCCATACTTTCTAGACCACCCTTAGCCTAGACCTAAGCCTTCTAGACACCTCTATCAGCCTCTCGCCTCTCGGATCCCTCCAAGTCATCCATGACTTGTTCATCCATCACGCTAGCCTTCAGGTGCTTCCATCGGCTATGTCATGCTAACGGTGTCTACACCGCCAAGGCACATTGGACTTACGCCGCCAAGACTCCGCTTGGACTTTACGCCGCCAACCATTGGACTTATGCTGCCAAGACTCCACCCTTGGACTTTACACCACCAATATCAAACCCCTTGGACTTCTCAAATGCCAAGACTCAAGCTTGGACTTTCCCTTGCCAACCCATGTTGGACTTTCCATGCCAAGATCCATGCTTGGACTTCCCTTATGCTAAGTACTCAAGACTTGGACTTTCCCAAATGCCAAGTGTCCCACTTTGACTTTCCATGCCAAGTACCCATGACTTAGACTTTACCTTGCCAAGACCCATTCTTGGATTTTCCTATAATCACATGGTCAACCTTAGTCAACTATCAAAGTCTCCCTCGAGTCAAACTCGAGTCTGGTCAATTATAACCTGGGTTGATTGTATAAACAATCTCCCCAAAACATCAACAGACATTAATGTCAAACATCAATGTCAACTTACTTTGTCAAACATCAAAACATCACTCGAGTCAAAACTCGAGTCTGGTCAATCGTGACCTGGGCCGATTGCACCAACAATCTCCCCATTTTTGATGTTTGACAAAAACAACCTTGAGTTAGGCTCCTAACTCAAATTCCCTTACCAATTTCATAAATTGGTAATCTTATGTTCTCCCCCTTTTTGACATACATCAAAATGGTTCACTTCAAGGAGGTCAATGTCTCATGTCCCAATGAGATCTTATAATCTCCCCCTTGGTCCAAAAATTCCTAGGATGCCTACCATCTTCCTAGTGATAAATCCCATATCACTCAAGAGAGGCAATCCTATTCACTCTCCCAACTTCCAAATTGGGTATCTCAAAATCTCATTTTTCCTTCCCATGAGAAAAAATACCATCCATCATCCCTGTTGGTGCAATCGGCCCAGGTCACGATTGACTAGGACTCGAGTTTGACTTGAGTGATGTTTTGATGTTTCGACAAAAACATATGACAATGTAATTGTCATTTGGTAAAGTCCAAGTCTTGAGTACTTGGCATGGAAAGTCCAAGCATGGTCTTGGCATGGAAAGTCCAACATGGGTTGTCAAGGGAAAGTCCAAGCTTGAGCCTTGGCATTTGAGAAGTCCAAGGGTTTGATATTGGCAGCGTAAAGTCCAAGCGGGAGTCTTGGCAGCATAAGTCCAATGGTTGGCGGCGTAAAGTCCAAGCGGAGTCTTGGCGGCGTAAGTCCAATGTGCCTTGGCGGTGTAGACACCGTTAGCATGACATAGCCGATGGAAGCACCTGAAGGCTAGCGCGATGGATGAACAAGTCATGGATGACTTGGAGGGATCCGAGAGGCGTGAGGCTGATGGAGGTGGCTGAAGGCTTAGGTCTAGGCTAAGGGTGGTCTAGCAAGTATGGGGGAACGATACTTGGGTTAAAACCTCATGGTTGAGGTGTGTCAGTCGACTGATGCCATGTGGCAGTCGACTGGACCAAGTCAACTAGGGTTTGACTACGGGAAGTGGCCTAGCAGTCGACTGCCATTGTTAGGCAGTCGACTGATGGACGAGCAGTCGACTGATCATGTGATCAGTCGACTGATGCTCAAATTTTCGGCCACAGAATGGAGTCTCACTCGACTGCTGAGACGAGCAGTCGAGTGATGGCTCATCAGTCGACTGATGGTCATGATCAGTCGACTGATGTCCTAGCCGTTGGATTTTTTCCAGTGTGGATTACACCGTTGTCTCACAGCAACAGTGTGATCAGTCGACTGATGGTCCCGATCAGTCGACTGATCGACCTTTTCCAGCACAGGTTGAAGCTATATAAGGAGCTCGTGATGGAGGAAAAGATAGCAATTTTCTTGAGCGAAATTGAAGAGGGAAGTTGGTGCTTTCCAGTCCTTCAAAGCTAGTTCAAGGCAATCAAAGATCAAGCAATCCAAAGCTCTTGTAAAGTGTTTTTCCTTTACTTGCATTTGTATTTCATATTGTTTTTGCTTGTATCTACTTGATTATTGTTGTAATCATATTGTACGAGGTTTCTCTGCCTCCGGATTGTTCCGAGAAGGAGTTATTATTATAGTGGTGTGTGATTGACATCGCTAGGGTTCGTACGAACCCGATCCATGGAGTAGGAACCGTGCAATTTCGAACCACGTTATATCGTTGTGTTAGCGTGTTGTGAATTTCGTTATCATTATTACTTTTCTATTTCCGCTGCGCTAACGAAATTGTAGAAACAAACGCAAAAGAATTACATTGACGCTATTTACCCCCCTCTAGCCGTTACAAAATCCCTAACAAGTGGTATCAGAGCCCGGGGCTCTTCTATGGACTAACCGCCTGGAGCTAAGACAAAAGGCTAGAGGGTGAAGATGGAATTCCAAGACAAGCTTGGATGGGATATCAATACTCCACCTCCATATGATCCAGAAGATTTTCTGGCGTGGAGAGCAAGAATGGAAACATTCTTGATGATGAACATAGAGGATTGGTTCATCCTCGTTGAAAGCCTTGAACCCCCTAGGGATAAGAAGGGGAATGTCCTAAAATTGAAAAAGTGGACCCTAGAGCAACGTCAAAAGCTCAAGACCGAAGTTAAGGTAATGAAACTTTTGGAAGATTTAATCCCTAATGATGTTTTGTGCAAGCTAGGGGATTACATGTATGCCAAGGAGCTATGGAGAAAATTGGCAAGATTCCATGAGGAGAGTTCATCCTCAAGTGAGGAATCGGAAGTTGAGATGGAGTCAACTTCCGGATCGGAGAAAGAAGAAGTAGAAGAGATGGAAGAAGCATCTACTTCTAGGATTGAGGAGGAGAGACCATCCTCTACACCGGAGCAACCTCAAGAAGAGCCTTCAACATCCGATCAAGATGAGGAAGCTTAAAATTCAACTCCAGCACCTACCACCACCCTAGGTAACTCAAACACTTTATCTTCCAATAAAAATCATATAATGTGCTTTGAGTGTAGGGAGTATGGGCATTACAAGAGCAAATGCCCAAAGAAGGTTAGGAAAGCCTCTCCGGCGCTCAAAAGTCAACAAAAGTCAAAGGATGCCGGTTCCCCAAGTCAAAAGAGCAAGGAGCATATTATATGCTTCAAGTGCCATCAAAAGGGGCATTATAGAAGTCAATGCTCTAGGGGGAGGAAAAAGACCCAAGAAGAAGCATCACAAGTAGGGGGAGCTAAGGTTAACCCTAAGATACATTTTAGTAGTGCATCTTCTAATTTAAATGTTAAAAAGCATGCTAGGAATTTAAATTCTCCTGCAATTTATGAAAAACATGCTAATAGGAATAAATGTTTTTTATTAGGAGCTAAAAGTGTCCATTTTAGTAATAAGGAGAAATTTGGGACTAATGTCCCTAGAAAAACCATTCCTAGGGAATCTATTAAGAAAATACAAGAACATCTAGGTGTTAATCCAAAATGGACTAGGCGTATGCCAAGGAAGTCCAATGCTCAAGATTTAAATCAAAATTCTAAAATTGGGCAATTAGAATTAGAAAATCAAGCCTTGAGGTCAAGGCTTGAAAAACTTGAGAAGACCCTCAACACTATGCAAAATCATTTTAAAGGGTCTAATGGTCAAACTCCAAGGTCAAGAAGTCAAAGTCAACATCTAGGACCTAAGAGTCAAAAGTCAACCAAGGGCAAGAATGGTTTGGGTCACAAACCTAAGTCCAAGGTGACTTATCATAGTGTTCCATTTGACTATGGAACACTAACTAGGTCTAGGAAGACCAAGGTCAATGGGGAAATCATCCCTAGAGTTGACCAAGGTTTGTGCCTCGTGGCCAAGGTTTTGAAGAAACCTAGGGTGACCGCTAAGAAGGTTGTTAGGGAGGCAATCCCTAAGGTTAACCTAGGCAAGACCAAAATGACCAAGGCTAATAAGCCTAGAAAGGTCATTAGGAAGGTATCTAGGGAGGTTATCCCTAAGGAATACCTAGTTAATTCAATGAGCTCAAATAGATTTTGGGTTCCAAAGAGCGTGATTGATTCACGTTAAATGGATTAGAATGTGCCAACCATGATTGGATGAGTAGTTAACTCAACCATGGTAAAGATGGCACTTTAGGTTATTTTCAAGGTTATGGGTGCCTTGGAAAAACATTTGAGCTTTAATCCTAAAGGATTTTAGGATGTGCCAATATAGTTTTTGAAAAACATGAAAATCAATAAAAGTGGCACAATCTAGATTTAGAGGTCATAGTGTGTAACTTTGATTGTTGGCACACTTTAAAAGTTCATGTAAAAGTAACATCAAGAGTGATACTCAAGTGTCACACAACTTGATGTCTTGTACTCACCATGCTTCATATGTTTTACCATATGTTTGCATGGAAAGAATGTCTAGGATGGATTGCATCTCACAAAACAAGTCTTTTACCTTGATTGTGTATTTCAACACTTAGAAAGGGTGAGATGTTAGGATTTGGAAATCATTGAATGTTAATATTTGCAAAAATAAAATAAAACATTAAAACACATTAACAAATACATGAATGTAAGTGTAACATCAATATATTTGATATACAAGAATAAACATGATAAAATGGATTAATTAGATGAAGAAATCGAGATTTTCAGAATTTCGTAATCGGAAATCGATATCATCGATAACACTCAACGATATGATGCGGTCATCGTATCAGTCCGCTTCATGACTCATCGCTGAGCCCTAATTTGTTAGGTTTGTTAGATGAGCCCTAATTTGCCTTAGTTCACTTATTTCAAGCCGTGTTTCACTCGTTCTAGAGTTTATCTCCTTGTTTTTTCGATTAGGTTCCGGCGTCTGAGTTCTCCGGCGAACCTTCCGGCGACCCCTCAGCAATATCTGAGCATTTCCTCCAGCCACACCTCCAAATGACGCCTAAGTAACGCTCTTCTTACCCAAGCCCTAATTTGTCTTTCCATTAGAATTTAGTTTTTATCTAATCATGTATTATGTCCTTGCATGTCATATCATTACATTGCATTCATAATAGGAGAGCCCGTAGGAATGATCCACCCGAGGGTGAATCTCGATTGTACCAACCTATGTTGGTTAGGTACATCGATAGGGACTTTTTCAACCGCCATTGTAGTGATGTCATGGAATTAATTGCATACTACAATCTCATGAAAATCGTCTTATGCACGCATCCAATTAATGATGACCTTCTTAAGGAATTTTATCAAAACCTAAAAAAGGTGGATGACGGCCCTACCTACATTACTCGCATTGCAAAACGCGAGTTAGAGTTCACTCCTGCAATACTGCAGGAGTTTCTCGAGTGTAGGTCCTCAGATGATACCTTTATCTTTTTCCCTACCATGGATTTTCCTTTACCCGAGCCCTTTGACCATATCTCTATGGAGTCCATGCATGAGCATATCTTTGGTTATCCTCGTCCACCGACCCAAAATTTATTCCCTATCACTGAGTTATCTGCACCTGACAATGTACTTTACAAGGTCATTATTGGGTGTTTTCTTCCTATCGTCACTCGGGGTCTGGCCAAGATTCAGCCTCCCCATCTCTTTCTTTTATACGCCATGCATCATAGGTTAGACATTAACTTTGCACTAAACATGTTTCATTGCATTGTGCATTTCACTTCCCCTGTACAAGGGAAAGTGCATATGCCATATGGTCATATCATCACAGCATGGCTAGAGTCCGTAGGCATTAACATCCACAGGGGTTTTCTGAGAGCGCTATCAGAGGTGTACGACTGTATATCAGTTTGTAACTTCTCGTTAGCAAAGCTACGGATGAGGGTTGGACAGATGGAGTTGGTGCCTCGACCACCACCCAGGGCACGCAGAGAGCCTCCTCCGGTACCCAGAGAGGTGACAGAGGACTACGAGGATGCAGATGCCACTGATGAGGATGATCAGATGCCAACAAACACATCAGCGGTGGGTCCATCAGATCGTCGTGGCCATTGAGTCCGATTTCAGACTATCGTGATCGGTTGACTCTAGGCTATCGAGTTATTGCGTGCCAGGCATCTTTCGGTGCACGTCTTGATCGGATGGAGGAGTCCCAGAGCCGCATCGAGCAGCATCAGCTCGATATGTTAGAGATGATGCGGGCCTGGACCTTGAGTCAGCAGCCTCCTCCACCGCCACCTCTTGAAGACGATTAGATATTGAGGATATTAGATTTTCTGTGGTTGTCAGTTTTTGTAGTAAGATTGAGCATAGCCAATCTCCATTTTGAGTGTAAAAGATTAAATTTTTAAGTTAAATGAAATTTGTGTTTCTAAAAATCTTGTGTGTCTGGATGAGTACTTGTATTATTGTATTGCTTATAAAAGTTGATATATCATGACATGAAATCGCATCCTATCATTTACCATGTCATGTCGTTGTTTAGGGTTATTTTAGATGTCATGTGTTCTTAAAGTTCATCATATGCCATGACATCATGATCATTGGTCATGTTTTTATTTTGACATCACTATGCCATGATCATTTCATGCATTAATTTGATTGAATATTGATTTAAGGAAAATGGCATGACTTGAAGTCTCACTTATAAGGGAATCAAGTAGAGTTGCCTAGAAAATGCATGAAACCCTAGATAAAGTAAATCAAAACCGACATCTCACATCACATTGACATGTATGTGTATTTATACACCCTAGATACATGTGAGATGCTAGGATAATAAGTTAGGTTCAAGGTGCATAGGTAGTGCATCTAGATGAACTCAAACTTATTTCAACTATCACCAAGAATCATAAGGAAAGCTAATATACAAGTTATGTATATTTAGCCAAAAAATTATGGTTCAAAATAGGTTTTCAAAAACATTTTAAAATCAATTTAGAAAACCTTGGTGAAGTCTATCTTTTGATAGCCATCATCATTGTAGAAGTTGATACAAAGTGGATCAAAAACTTTAAAGTTTTTAATAGTTTTGAACTTTGTATCAATCTCCTATTTCAATGGTAAAAATATTTTTCCAAAATTTTTCACTGATTGTATGTGTGATAAGTAATATACGTATCAAGTTTCGTGATTTTTTGATTTACGTAGAATTACTTATGAATTTCCAAAAGTTGAGTCTGATTTTTGAAAATCAAGTTTTGATTATCGATCATTGCGCTCTGATCAGTCATGATGGTTACATTGGACTCATTGCGACCTTTGTATCACTCGACTATTGCCTCGTGCGATCGGTGATGGACACATCATCCGACCGGTATAACAACAGTCGACTGATAGCCTGATTTCGGGGTAACCAATGTTGTTTAACCCGATTTCAGCTGCGGTTAAGGTCCCTAACCACTCCTGACCCTAGGATATGCCTTGGGAAGCATGATGAAGGGTGAAAATCCATTGGATATGGATTAGGAGAAGTGTTTAGGGTTTGTATCAATTTCAAGGTGTTGGAAAGTTCAATGTTGAATTTCTACCCTTAATTTTTGATGGCTTAGAGTTCCTATTGGATTGGGGCTTCCCAAGGACATTGTTGGTGCAATGGTCAAGGGGGAGCAAGCCTTTAGGGGGAGGTATCCATCTTGGGATGATGGATGTGTTTTTTTTTCTCTCCTTGAAAAGGAAAAGTTATTGGGAAAGTATCATCAATTGGGAAAATTGATGGTTTTTCTTTATACCAATTTGGAAATTGGGAGAGTAAATAGGATTGCCTCTCTTGAGTGATATATGACTTATCACTAGGAAGATGGTAGGCATCCTAGGTATTTTTGGACCAAGGGGGAGATTGTAAGATCTCATTGGGACATGAGACATTGACCTCCTTGGAGAGAAAACCTTTTTGATGTTAGTCAAAAAGGGGGAGAATGTTTGGGGGAGAACATTTGGAGAGTATTTACCAATTTTGGATAATTGGTAAAAGATTTGAGTTAGTGTTCTAACTCAATCATTTATTTGGTTTTTGTCAAACATCAAAAAGGGGGAGATTGTTGGTGCAATCGGCCCAGGTCACGATTGACCAGGACTCGAGTTTGACTTGAGTGATGTTTTGATGTTTCGACAAAAATATATGACAATGTAATTGTCATTTGGTAAAGTCCAAGTCTTGAGTACTTGGCATGGAAAGTCCAAGCATGGTCTTGGCATGGAAAGTCCAACATGGGTTGGCAAGGGAAAGTCCAAGCTTGAGCCTTGACATTTGAGAAGTCCAAGGGTTTGATATTGGCAGCGTAAAGTCCAAGCGGGAGTCTTGGCAGCATAAGTCCAATGGTTGGCGGCGTAAAGTCCAAGCGGAGTCTTGGCGGTGTAAGTCCAATGTGGCTTGGCGGTGTAGACACCGTTAGCATGACATAGCCGATGGAAGCACCTGAAGGCTAGCGCGATGGATGAACAAGTCATGGATGACTTGGAGGGATCTGAGAGGCGTGAGGCTGATGGAGGTGGCTAGAAGGCTTAGGTCTAGGCTAAGGGTGGTCTAGCAAGTATGGGGGAACCATACTTGGGTTAAAACCTCATGGTTGAGGTGTGTCAGTCGACTGATGCCATGTGGTAGTCGACTGGACCAAGTCAACGCCATTGTTAGCGATCGATGATGGATCGGCAATGATCGATCATGTGATCACCGATCGATGCTGATTTTTGGCCACGAATGGAGTCTCACATCGCGAGACGAGTAGTCGAGTGATGGCTCATCAGTCGACTGATGGTCATGATCAGTCGACTGATGTCCTAGCCGTTGGTTTTTTTCCAGCGTGGATTACACCGTTGTCTCACGAATAAGTGTGATCGGTCATTGATGGTCCCGATCGGTGATCGATCAACCTTTTCCAAAGACAAAGTTGAAGCTATATAAGGAGCTCGTGATGGAGGAAAAGATAGCGATTTTCTTGAGCGAAATTGAAGAGGGAAGTTGGTGCTTTCCAGTCCTTCAAAGCTAGTTCAAGGCAATCAAAGATCAAGCAATCCAAAGTTCTTGTAAAGTGTTTTTCCTTTACTTGCATTTGTATTTCATATTGTTTTTGCTTGTATCTACTTGATTATTGTTGTAATCATATTGTACGAGGTTTCTCCGCCTCCGGATTGTTCCGAGAAGGAGTTATTGTTATAGTGGTGTGTGATTGACATCGCTAGGGTTCGTACGAACCCGATCCATGGAGTAGGAACCGTGCGGTTCCGAACCACGTTATATCGTTGTGTTAGCGTGTTGTGAATTTCGTTATCGTTATTACTTTTCTATTTCCGCTGCGCTAACGAAATTGTAGAAACAAACGCGAAAGAATTACATTGACGCTATTCATCCCCCTCTAGCCGTTACAAAATCCCTAACAATCCCATGATGGATACCTCCCCCTAAAGGCTTGCTCCCCCTTGACCATTGCACCAACAATGTCTTTGGGAAGTCCCTAAGCCAATAGGAACTCTAAATCATCAAATATAAGGTTAGAAATTCAACATTGAACTTTCCAACACCTTAAATTTGATAAAAATCCTAAACACCTCTCCAAATCCATATCCAATGGATTTTCACCCTTTATAATGCTTCCCAAAGCATATCCTAGGGTTAGGTGTGATTAGGAACCTTACCATAGCTGAAATCAGGCTAAACAAACCTTATTAACCCAAGCCAATGACTCCTAACAAGAATCGGGCTGATCGACTCATCACGATCGCCACCAAGGGCAAGGCGATCGATAATCAAATTTCCGAATTTCAATTATTAGAGTTGAATTTCAAAAAATCATAAGTAATTCTACATACATCGAAAAATCATGAAATTTGATACATATATTACTTATAGTCAATAAAATGGGTGAAAAATATTTGAAAATTATTTTACCCATAAAATATCAAAATTGATACAAAATCCAAAAGTGAAGAAAAACTTCAATGTTTTAGCTCACATTGTATCAATCTCATCAATGGTGATTGCTATCAAAAGATTGGCTTCACCAAGGGTTTCTAAAATGATTTTAAAATGTTTTCAAAACCTTATTTTGGATCATATTCCTTGGGCTCTATGTACATGACTTGTACACAAGCTTTCCCAATGATCCACCAATGAAATTACATGAGTTATAGTCCATCTAGATGCAAAAACTATGCACCTTGAACTCAACTCATATCCTAACATCTCACATGTATCTAGGGTGTATAAATATACATACATGTCACTGTAATGTGAGATGTGGGTTTTGTTCTCCCTAATCTAGGGTTTCATGCATTTTTCTAAGGCAACTCTACTTGATTCCCTTATAAATGGGACTCCAAGTCATGCCAAAGTTCTTAACTCAATTTTAATCAAATGCATGAATGATTATGACATTAATGATGATATAAATAAGCATATGCTCATAATCATGATGTCATGGCATAATATGAAATCTAAAAACACATGACATTTATCCTAAATCCTAAACATGATCATGACATATAAATGATGAAAATAAACATGATGTCATGGCATGTCATATGGAAATAAGGCATGACAAATAAAAAGTATAGGTATAATAATACCTAAATTTTAATATTAGTTGTCATTTGATATCATTAAGTATATTTTTCCATCTTCCTACTAGTCTCCCTAGTGTGCCAAAAACCCAACATGGCACACTAACCTCTAAACCTAAATAGTGTCAATTTGATCAATTTATCAAAATTCTCAAATAATATTGGCACATCCTAAAATCTTTTAGGATTAAAGCTCAAATGTATTTCCAAGGTGACCATAACCTTGAAAATGACCTAAAATGTCACCTTTATCATGGTTGAGTTAACTACCCATCCAATCAAGGTTGGTACACCCTAAACCCACTTAGCGTGAATCAATCACGCTCTTAGGAACCCAAAATCTATTTGAGCTCCTAGGGTTAATTAGGTATTTCTTAGGGATAACCTCCCTAGATACCTTCCTAACGACCCTCCTAGGCTTGTTAGCCTTGGTCATTGTGGTCTTACCTTGGTTGACTCTAGAGGTAACTCCCCTTGCAACCTTCTTAGTGGCCACCCTAGGTTTCTTAGAAACCCTAGCCACTAGGCACAAACCTTGGTTACTCTTAGGGATAACTTCCCTAGTAACCTTAGTCTTCCTAGACCTAGATTGTGTTCCATAATCTAATGGAACATTATGATAAGTCATCTTAGGCTTAGATTTGTGACCCAAACCCTTCTTGCCCTTAGTTGACTTTTGTTTCTTGGGTCCTAGATGTTGACTTTGAGATATTGACCCTTGACTTTGACCATTAGACCATTGCATTTGATTTTGCAAAATCTTGAGGGTCTTTTCTAATTTCTCAAGCCTTGATCTCAAGGCTTGGTTCTCTAATTCTAATTGCCTAATTTTAGAATTTTGATTTGGTCTTTAGGCATGGGACTTCCTAGGCATGTGTCTAGTCCAATTAGGATTAAGGTCTAAGTGTTCTCCTATTTTTCTAATAGACTCCCTTGGAAGGACATTTCTAGGGATATTAGTCCCAAATTTCTCCTTCTTTGAAAGGTAGACATTTGTGGCTCCTAAACACAATTCCCTATGTCTAGCATGCTCTTTATGATAAATAGCAAGATTATTAAAATTATTCCTAGCATGCTTTTGACTATAAGAATTAGAAAGAGCATTACTAAAATATACCTTAGGGTTAGCCTTAGCTCCCCCTAAATGTGATGCTCCATTTTGAGCCTTTTTCTCCCCCTTCTTGCATTGACTCCGGTAGTGTCCCGGTTGTCAACACTTGAAGCATATTACATGCTCCTTGCTCTTTTGACTTTGGGCACCGGCATCTTTGACCTTTGTGTTGACTTTTGGTGCCGGAAGAGTTTTCCTAATCCGTTTTGGACACTTGCTTTTGTAGTGCCCGATTTCCCTACACTCAAAACATATTATATGCATTTTATTATTAACACATATGTTTGAGTTACCTAGGGTGGTTGTGGTGGTCGGAGTGGATTCTTGAGCTTGCTCTTCCTCTCTACTGGATGTAGATGGTTCTTCTTGTTGCTCCGGTATTGAGGATGGTCTCTCCTCTTCAATCCTAGAAGTAGATGCTTCTTCCACTTCTTCCACCTTTTCCAATTCGGATGTTGATTCCCTATCAATCTCCGAATCCTCAAGCTCTTTCGATGATGATGTACTTTCTTGATCTTGAGAGGGTGAGCACTCCTCTTCTTCTTCTTCTTCTTGGATTGACGATGAATTTTCATGAAGCTTGGCCAAATCGATCCATAGCTCCTTGGCATCCATGCACTCACCTAGGCTACACAAGAAGTCATTAGGAATTAAATCAAAAATGAAATTGATTACCTTCTTGTTTTTCTCAAATCTCTGGAGTTGATATTTACTCCATTTTTCTTCTTGAGGAAGCCACCCTTTGGTCCTTTTGGATATTCAAATCCTTCCATTAATATGGACCATTCCTCAAAATCCTTCATCATCAAAAAATCTTCAATTCTTCTCTTCCAAGAATTAAAGCCTACTCGTCCATAGAAAGCATATGGGACCGACATGTTGATATCCCATCCTAGTTGTCCTTGGACATCCATCTTCCCTCTAGCTTCTTTAGCTCTCGGCGGTTAGTCCGTAGAAGAGCCCCGGGCTCTGATACCAATTGTTGGATATTTAAGGATGCTAGAGGGGGGGGGGGTGAATAGCATTGTGCTCGTAAGATGATGGAAATCTTTCGTGTTCGTCTCTACAAAACTCGTTATGCGCAGCGGAATGATAATAATAAAAACAATAATGAAGTAAGACAAACACGAACATACCAATACACAAATATTTAACGTGGTTTGGAATCGCACAATTTCTACTCCACGGATCGGGGTCAAATGAGCCCTAGCGATGCCACAAGAACACCACTATGTAATAACTCCTTCTCGGAACAATCCGGAGGTGGAGAAACCTCGTACAATGTATACAACAGTAATACAATGAAAATACAAGAAAATACAATGGAATATAATGCAATACAAGTAAAGAAAACACTTTACAAATGCTTTGGATTGCTTGCTTTTGGTTGCTTGAAGAATGGCCTTGGAGACCCTGATTTGCAGCAATAAATCACCCCAAGGATGCTTAAAAAACCATATGCAAAAACCCTCCCGTCGAGCTCCTTTTATCCTTCTGCGTGACCTGAATTTCTACCTATCAATCGACTGCCATAAGGCACCAGTCGACTGATGCCACTGTTATCGTGAGACAACAGTTCGATCCATGCTGGAAAAACTCCAATGGATCTCTTGGCAGTCGACTGCCAGCATCGGTAGCCGAATGCCCAGTAAACTACGGAGTGTTTTGTGCTCGTGGCCGAACCATCACCGATCGTCCCATGACATACGACCGATCGATACCAGATCCAATACACTAATGAGAAGTCGATCGCCAAAGACATTTTTAGCCCTGGCAATGAACTCAAGTCGACTCATGGCAGTCGAACCAGCCATATTGTCAGTCGACTGCCATCCTCAAACATGATGTTTTAACCCAAGTATGGTGCTCCCATACTTGCTAGAACACCCTTAGCCTAGACCTAAGCCTTCTAGCCACCTCCATCAGTCTCACGCCTCTCGGATCCCTCCAAGTCATCCATGACTTGTTCATCCATCGCGCTAGCCTTCAGGTGCTTCCATCGGCTATGTCATGCTAACGGTGTCTACACGGCCAAGGCACGTTGGACTTACGCCGCCAAGACACCACTTGGACTTTACGCCGCCAACCATTGGACTTATGTTGCCAAGTCTCCACCCTTGGACTTTACGCCGCCAATATCAAACCCCTTGGACTTCTCAAATGCCAAGACTCAAGCTTGGACTTTCCCTTGCCAACCCATGTTGGACTTTCCATGCCAAGACCCATGCTTGTACTTCCCTTGTGCCAAGTACTCAAGACTTGAACTTTCCATGCCAAGTACCCATGACTTGGACTTTACCTTGCCAAGACCCATTCTTGGACTTTACCATAATCACATGGTCAACCCTAGTCAACCATCAAAGTCTCCCTCGAGTCAAACTCGAGTATGGTCAATTATAACCTGGGTTGATTGTATAAACAATCTCCCCAAAACATCAACAGACATTAATGTCAAACATCAATGTCAACTTACTTTGTCAATCATCAAAACATCACTCAAGTCAAAACTCAAGTCTGGTCAATCATGACCTTGGCCGATTGCACCAACACATCGCACTTAAGCTGCAGAAAGAACTTCATTGACATATCTATATATGCAGAGAACCATATGAAGTCTTACGCCTTGTCACTCCAATGAACTAGTTACCATAACTAGCATCCACGATTAACTCCGGACATCACAATGTCTCCAGCCAGTGAGAATCAGCTGCTTGGATACACCAAGGAGTATACCTTGTGCTAGTCTCGACAGAATTAATTGTGTCCAAATCCATCAATTCATCGACTAGGGATAATTCTGATACATCACAATTACACATGTAGAGATACTCACTAGTTGTGATCCAATCACAAATTCTCTCATGCTGTGAATCGTATCGTGGACATTCAGTAAATGAGTTTAAGATCTAATCAAATACATAAAAACATGTATACTCAAATAGTGAATCTTCATTTATCATATAAATGGTTCAAACATAAGGCAATTGCCTTAGGACATCTCTCATATATTACTAACAAACTCCCACTTGGCCTAATGCCAATCGCTACGGTATCCAATACCATAAGCTTTAACATGACCCTCAAACTTACTTTGAGGTAATGCCTTAGTTAAAGGATCTGCTAAGTTCCTTTTAGTGAGAATCTTCTCGATTTCTATTTCCTTTCTACTTATGATCTCTCTGATCAAATGATAGCGGCGAAGCACATGTTTGGATCGTTGATGAGACCACATCAAGTTCAAAGATGAACTTCTTGATCCAAACCGCTTCCTATGCTCCTTCCGAAGCTGTAATGTATTATGCCTTAGTGGCAGAATCCGCTATAGTATCAAGCTTGGATCATTTCCAACTTATTGCGCCCCCATTCAAGGTGAACACACACCCAGACTAAAACCTGGAATCATCCTTGTCTATCTGGAAGCTGGCATCCGTATACCCGCATATCACCATGTCCCCTTCTCCATATATTAGGAGCTCATCCTTAGTTCTTCTAAAGTACATAAGGATCATCTTAACAGCCGCCCAATGATCCATTCCTGGATCAGACTGGTATCTACTCCTAACACTTAGAGCATACGATACATCAGGCCTCGTATATAACAAAACATACATGATAGGTCCTATTGCGGATGCATAGGGAATCTTACTTATCACTCCGACCCTTTCCAGGGGTTGGAGGGGCGGCGTGACGCGATAATACATACATGCATTTACAGTGGAAGACTACATACATGCATTTACAGCGGAAGACTTAACATTTTTTTTTCTTTTTAAAACATAAAGCATGAAACATGGAGCATGCATCCTCATTTCATAAGTACTTAGTTCAAGTTCATGATAATCAACTTAAGAACATCAAGTAGAAACCATCAACATCAAGTAGAGTTCGACTCTTATCAACTAACATGCATAAGTTTGGGGAACATAAACAGATCTCCTCCACCATGCCACTACCACACACACTTTGTCCCTCGTGCTGCTCCCTTTAGCTTAGTCATTCTTTACCCTTATCTATAGTACAAGGGGACATAAAACTATAAGCACATAGGCTTAGTAAGATCCTTTCCTACTCACAAAAACCATACATCAAGAACTAGACATAGAGTAGTGACACGATCATTTAAGAACATATAAGCATAACATTCATATAAACATTCAAGCACATATAAACATAGCATTCGTATAAGAGAAATGACATGAGCATTCAAAAACATATAAGCATTACAATCATAATCACCTAGACATGAAATAAGGGTATATGCAAGATGCTCTTTGAAAACATATATCTTATAGGTACTTAAACATAATCTCAATATATTGGGCCTGACATTGTACCACATACATCATCATCATAGCACGCATCCCTAATAGACCCGACGTAGCTAATCCCGAACCTACTAGAGTACTTGGCCCATACTATGTCTGTCGGCCTAGGGGCAACATAACATAGAAGCTCATCCTAGGCCCGTACTTATGACCGTCGGCCTAGGGCAACTAGGAGCCCATCCCGTACTGGGTCCGTACTACAACCGTCGACCCAGCTGCATGTAGGAGCTCATCCCTTGGACCTTATTAGGGTCCGGTACAAGCCATGCAAAAAGTAAAATAGCATATCATGTTCCTTATCATAACATATCATATTTCTTTTCATAACATATCATGTTCCTTATCATAACATATCATATTTCTTTTCATAAATATAACATGTTCCTTATCATGACATATAACATTTCTTTTCCTATACATATCATGTTCCTTCTTCATAGCATATCATGTTCCTTCTTCATAGCATATCATGTTACTTTTCATAACATAAAGAGTGCTCTTAGTCCCCATTCATAGGGAAGCATCTCTGAGGCATTCATCATACATACTTCATCATGATGAAATGAGCATAACATAATCATACATTCATACAATTAACATGGACATAAGGTAGTGACACAAACCAATCATGCTATCATAAGGTCTAGTTAACATCATATTTGCATTTTATCTACATGTAGCATGGCATGGAGTATTAGTAAAGGGCATGTACATGGGCTGGTCGAAACCCTAAGGGAGGGTTCTTAGGAGTTTACATACTAAAACAACTTGTGCAAGGTCTACTTAACATCATACCAACATCATACACATATAGAGTATGACATAAACATCATGAACAAGCATAACATGGTGTCGTCTAAACTCCATGGGGTTCTAACAAAATTCTAAATCCTAAACAACTTGTACAAGATCTAACTAACCACATGTTAATCTCCATTACATATAGATCATGGCATGGAAGGCCCTTAGGGGCCTAAATAGGTATTGGCTGAGAGCTTCAAGGAACCTTAAGATCAATCACTTAAATCTAGCTTAGCTATCAACATGTTATCTTCATCTACATTCAAAACATAGCATGACTACATATAGATCATAGCATGGAAGACCATTAGGAGCCTAAATGGGTCTTGGCCGAGAGTTTCAAGAGGCTTAAAGATCCAACACTTAAATCTAGCTTAGCTATCAACATATTATCTTCATCTACAATCAAAACATAACATGACTACATATAGATCATAGCATAGAAGACCATTAGGAGCCTAAAAGGGGTCTTGGCTGAGAGTTTCAAGAAACTTTAAGATCAAACACTTAAATTTAGCTTAGCTATCAATATATTATCTTCATCTACAATCAAAACATAACATGACTACATATAGATCATAGCATAGAAGACCATTAGGAGCCTAAAAGGGGTCTTGGCCGAGAGTTTCAAGAACTTTAAGATCAAACACTTAAACCAAGACTATCTAGAAACATATTATTATCATATTCATACAAAACATAGCATGAAAAATTATGGGAAGCATGAAGGAGGTCTTGGCCAAAAGTTTCATAAAGGATTTTCTTAACAACCATCAACCGAAGCAACTTGTACTATAGGTGAGGGGATACTTACTTCCTTCGCTTTGTTTAGTAGTAGAAAATACCCTATGTGATGCCAAGACTAGAGCCCTCTTCTTGCTTGGTTGGGTTTCGGAAATGGGAGGAGAGGGAGTTAAGGTTTCGGTGAGGAAGAAGAGGAGAAGGGGAGAATGATAATTTGTGTTTTTCTTGTCTCTTCATTCTCCTATTTATTCACTTGAAGGTGTCCCTTAGCCTCCCTTACCCTTATCTATCATTTCCCATATCCTTCTAATAGCACAACCCTATTGGGCTTCTGGTTATTGGATGCATCTTAAGGTTTAGCTATCTACTTGGAGGTTTAGGGTTCAAACCCTGGGCCATGCATCCTTTTTGGCTCTATTTCTTTTATTTTTTGAAAGAGCCCACATAAAGCCCATTATAATCATGCAAAATTTTCTTGTAAAATTGCTAGGAATTTTACGGGCATTATAATCCTTCATACCTTTTAAAAGTTTCATCTTTGAAACTTAGAATAACTCTGGGTACTTCTGTTTCATGTCCTCCTCGTGTTTCCAGGTGGCTTCTTCATACCGTTGATTTTGCCACAGGACCTTCACTAAGGGCACCTCTTTATTCCTTAGTGTCTTGACTTCTCGGTCTAGTATATGGATAGGCCGACTTTCATAACTCAAGTCCTCTTGAACTTGCACTGTTTGTGGCTCGATCACTTGGTCTGTACTAGAAATGCACTTCTTGACCATCGAAACGTGGAACACGTTGTGAATAGCCGACATCTCTTGAGGCAGCTCTAGCTCGTAAGCTACTTTGCCAACTTTCTTAAATATCAGATACGGTCCCACATAGCACGGACTCAGCTTACCCTTCCTTCCGAATCTCATCACCCCCTTCATAGGGGCTACCTTGAGGAATACCAGATCCCCGACGTCGAATTCCAATGGTCTACGTCGCATATCTACATAGCTCTTCTACCGGCTTTTGAGCAGTTTCAATTCTTTGGCGGATGTTCTGTATAGCTCGGGTGGTGTCGTCAATGAAATCTGTTTGAAGTCCCATCCCCTTCTTTTCACCACCCTCGTACCATCATATAGGAGATCTACATTTCCTCCCGTATAGAGCCTCGTAGGGCGCCATTCCAATAGTAGCTTGGTAGCTATTATTGTAGGCGAATTCTGCCCCTTTGAAATCCAAGGTGCAAGCTCGTAACATATCCTTCAGTACTTGATTCACCCTTTCGGTATGTTCGTCAGTCTGAGGATGAAAGGTAGTACTGAATAATAGCTTCGTGCCAAGGGCCTTCTGAACACATTCCCAGAAATGGGAAATAAAGAGACCATCTCTGTCAGAAATGATGGTCTTAGGAATCCCATGTAATCTGATAATTTCCTTAGCATATAATTGAGCCAGTTGCTCTGTCGAATAGGTCGTCTTGATTGCTAAGAAGTGGGCAGACTTCGTCAATCTATCCACGATTACCCATATAGCGTCATATCCGTTCGTCATCTTGGGAAGTCCTGAGATGAAATCCATAGAAATATCTTTCCATTTCCATTCTGGAATTTGGATCGGCTGCAGTGTTCCTCCAGGTCTCTGGTGTTCTGCTTTAACCCTTTGGCAGGTCAAGCATGTACTGACATACTGAGCCACATCTCTTTTCATACCGAACCACCAGAATTTCCTTTTCAGATCTTGGTACATCTTGGTGGTTCCAGGATGCATCACATAAGGGGTTCTGTGAGCTTCCTCAAATATCTTCTTCCGTAATTCTGGATCATCGGGAATACACAAGTGATCCCTGAGGTAGAGTACTCCACTGTCAGAGATACAAAATCCATCATCCTTTCCTTCCAGGATCTCTTGCTTGATCCTTTGAATGCTTGGGTCACAGGCTTGCTTTTCTAATATATCGTCGAACAGCGTCGGTGCTATTGTCATGGTAAAAAGCCGTTCGGAAATGATTTCAACCCCGTAACGCATAATTTCCTTTTCTAAGGGCCGAGATAATACCGATAGAGACATCAAAGTGGCACAGGACTTCCTGCTGAGTGCATCAGCCACCTTGTTCGCTTTTCCTGGATGGTAGAAGATCTCACAGTCATAATCCTTGACGAGCTCGAGCCATCTGTGTTGTCTCATGTTTAGGTCCTTCTGTGTGAAGAAATATTTCAGACTCTGGTGGTCTGTATAAATCCTACACTGAGCTCCATATAGATAATGCCTCCATGTTTTGAGAGCAAAGACCATGACCGCTAGCTCTAGATCATGAGTGGGATAATTCCTTTCATGTTCCTTGCCATTTTGCATGAGTACAACTCCGAGTCCCAATTTGGAAGCGTCGTTGTACATGTCGAAGCCTTCGTTACTGTCCGGAAGAGTAAGGATTGGAGCACTAGTCTGTCTCCTTTTCAATTCTGTGAAACTCTTCTCGCAAGCGTCCGTCCATTCATACTTTTTGTTCTTTCTGGTGAGAACTGTCATAGGGGTTGCAATTCTAGAGAAGTTCTCTACAAACTTCCTGTAGTAGCTTGCTATCCCAAGGAAGCTTCTGATCTCGCTGGCATTCTTTGGCCTGTTCCAGTTACTCACAGCTTCAATCTTTATTGGGTCCACCATCACTCTGTGCTTGGATATAACGTGACCCAAAAATTGTTAGTAATATATGAGAGATGTCCTAAGGCAATCGCCTTATGTATGAACCATTTATATGATAAATGAAGATTCACTATTTGAGTATACATGTTTTATGTATTTGATTGGATCTTAAACTCATTTACTGAATGTCCACGATACGATTCACAGCATGAGAGAATTTGTGATTGGATCACAACTAGTGAGTATCTATACATGTGTAATTGTGATGTATCGGAATTATCCCTAGTAGACGAATTGATGGATTTGGACACCATCAATTCTGTCGAGACTAGCACGAGGTATACTCCTTGGTGTATCCAAGCAGCTGATTCTCACTGGCTGGAGACATTGTGATGTCCGGAGTTAATCGTGGATGCTAGTTATGGTAACTAGTTCATTGGAGTGACCAGCCGTAAGACTTCATATGGTTCTCTACATATATAGATATGTCAATGAAGTTCTTACTGTGGCTTAAGTGCGATGTTCCTTTGACTTGCGGTATTCAAGTCATCTTGATCATGGAGACTTATGCTTTGACATCTTAAGCAAACATCTCTAAGGAGATGTGGACCCGGATGATTGGGTATAAGTCGAAGTGATCGAAGGTGTTTGAATAGCCTATAAAGGATTCACCACTCCTTGCGAGGAGATGTATACCCATGGCCTCTCGTCGGATTGTTACTAAAGTCTTTGGCCAAAGCATTACATGTTTAGAGTAAGGTACTCTTCGATACATGTGGAGTAACTAGAATCCGTAGGACGAGGAAATGATACTTGGGCTATGTGTGACGTAGTCAGCCTAGTGGGGACTGACACAATAGACCATGTCCTGAACCAAGTGGGTATAAGATGAGTGAAGGGAATGGGGCACGATTCATTCGAGCTACTGAAGGGTTTCAGAAATAGTTCTGGATCAACCGTTGATCTTTTCGGTTAATTGGGGATCATGATGTACTACTAGGTGCCACTCATGATCGTTCTATAATTAATGGTTAATTATAGGCGGCCAGCATAAACCGAGAACCTATTTGGTCACACGCGACAACGAGTGTAATCCAAAGGATTTAAAACGAGCTTGAGAATGGGATTCTCGCATCGAGAAACTATGTTTGGTTGGACCAAACATAAGCGAGCATGAAATTGTTTGATCGCAATGGAAGCGTGGATGGGCAGTGTCTTATGAAGACATAATGGATGGACCAAAATGGTTTGGTTCTAATCCAATGGATGAGAATAAACCAAAGGGTTTGGTTTATATTAAACGAATGAACCAAAGGTTGGTTCGGTTCGTTTTAACTTAAAATAAACCATCATGGTTTGGTTTATTTTAACTTATCTTAATGGAGCGGGTTAACGGGCTTTATGGATATGATCCATTAACCATTAAGAGAATTAGTTCTCTATAAAATAGGGCTTAAACCCTAACCCTAAAACCTAATGAAGTGGTTGCCGCCCAACAAGTTGTAGCCGCCCAACACATTGTTGCCGCCCAGCTTGTGGTGCCGCTGTCCAGCTCCTTGCCGGCGACCATGCTTCCGCCGGTGAACCTCCGGCGACCCTCCGGTGATCTCCTATAGGTTCGGCATCAAGGTGAGCCTTTTCTCTCCTTGTTTTGGCCGGCGCCTACTCCTCCACCAAGCTGTCCAGTTTTCTGGACAGCTTCTCCTCCTCTCGTCGGAGCGTCGTTTGGACGACGGTTAGTGCTCCGACAGCGGCTAACATACCGGGGATTTGATCTCCGGTAATCCTCTGAGGTGGAGGACGAAGGATTCGTCAAACGGTTGACGAATACCTCTCCGGAGAAGCGAGTTTTGAGAACTCGTTTTGGATCCGAATTTGGATTCGGATCGTGATCATCTCTCGATCACGTCGTCTTCAACACGAGGCTAGTAACCCGTACGAAGACGAAGCTCGTGACTTAGCGAAGTCATCCCGAGGAGCTCGGCGTGGATACGGATAGAGATGATTCTTACGAGGATCGTTCCGGTTGATGCCGTTCCTGCTACACGTCATACGGAAGGTATAACGTAGTTTAATTTCCTTTTATTGCAAATTTTAGTTTACGATTATGTCTACACTTGTTGTAATTGCATGCGTGTGTTGTAATAAATATAGATTTATTATTTTTAATTGCTTCCGCTGTGCTCATGTTTGCGAAACATGATCGAACACACACACGCCGCGGTGCCGGAAACCCAACAGTGGTATCAGAGCCTAGGTTGTGTTTCGACATAATCGTAAAATGGTTTTGCGATAGTCATAATGTATTTCTGGAAGTTTTCTAAATTTTGGAAATTTAGAAGTGTTTATGGAAATTTTTCAATTTTGGAAAGTCTAGAAGTATTTATGGAAATCTTCCACTTTTGGAAAGTTGGAAGTATTTATGGAAATTTATATTTTCCATAAATAAAATATTTGATTAGATTCTGGAAATTTGTTTCCTAATTTAATCATGATTTGATTTGGGAAATCAAATCTTAAAATATTTAATTTCCATAAGTAGTTTTAAAGATTTAGGAAATTGGTTTCCTAAATAGATTTTCCTTAATCAAATAATTCCATGAATAAAATATGTGATTAGATTTGGAAATTTGTTTCCTAATTTAATTATGATTTGATTTGGAGAATCAAATCTTAAACATATTTTATTTCCATAAATAGTTATGACATATAAGGAAATTATATACATGACATAATTGTATGCCATGTAATTGCATTAGATGCATAACATTATGCCATGCGTGTCGTGACATGTAGATGTATGCCATGTATGCCATGCCATGTAGATAATAGTTATTTGCATGCAAAGAGGATGAGACATAAAAACCCTTAATCAATATTAAAGCCTACACCTTCCATTAATATGGTTAGAACCAGAGTTATGTTTCTTGTTTGGGTTATTGGACTCTCTCCAAGCCCGGCTCGAACTGAATATGTTCAAACCATGGAATAGTTTAATACTAATATGGTAAGAGTCAGAGGTCAATCGTTAGCTTTGGTTGTTGGACTCTCTCCAAGCTGGGCTAATTGGTTGAATGCGCTCTAACCATATTAAAACTATGTCCTGATTAATGGGTTGGCTTTAACCTAGAGCATCGGCTTGTTGGACTCTCTCCAAGGTCGATGTAAAGGGAGGTGAAGTTGGGTGCTATGCATATGATGCATACTTGTTAATGTGTTAACAACCCGATGTATGTGTGAACATTCAATTAGTTGATAGCACATTGTGATAGTTGCATATACGGGATATGCAATCGGTATAGATGATACCTACCGTCGTAGTTATGAATGGCTTGTTGGACTCTCTCCAAGGTTGTTCATAACTATGATGGATATCAGCCCATTCGGAGATGGACCTACAATCTCCCGAAGTGATTTTTGGGGTTTTTGAAATTCGAAAAATGAATGGGATTTATAAATGTATATTGATGCATTTTAAAATCATCTTTCTCATATATGCTCATTTTGTATTTCTAAGATTGATCATGATGTCTTTGAATTGCGTTCCATTTTGGATTCGAATAAATTGACTGGGCCGAGCTTCATGGACTGGCTTAGAAGCTTGAGAATTGTTCTCAAGGTTGAAAAGCTTGCAAATGTCCTCGAAGCGCCTCTTCCCGCCCGTCCTAGTGACGATGCAACTCTGGACCAATTGTTGGCCTATCAGAAACATGTGAGTGATTCTGAACAAATGAGTTGCATCATGCTAGCCACGATGGAACCCAAGCTACGAAAGCAGCATGAGCATATGGATGCTCATATCGTAGTCCTTCATCTTTGTGAGTTGGTTGATGAGCAAGTGAGATTCGAAAGGTTTGAAGTCTCAAAGCTCCTCTTCACCTCTGAGATGCTAGGAGGTTCATCGTAGTCCTCGATTATCTTGAAGACCTGTGGAGTCTTTCGAGAAGCATGAGTAGGGGGCGATGCTATTAGTTGATTCCTCGAAGAAAGGTTCTAAGAGGAAGTCAAAGGAACAATGTAAGGGAAAGAAGAGAAAGGCTAAGAAGGTAGAACTAGCACAAAGGAAACTTGCCATCATTATGGCAAGGAGAGCTATTTCTTGAAGAAAGTGCAAGATTTATCTTGAGTCCGTGAAGAAGGATAAGGCATCGGATGCCCCATCTTCTTCAGAAATCTTCTTTATTGATTGTCATTCTATTTCCTCAGACACTTGGGTATTTGATACTGGGTGTGGCTCACATATATGTAATGACATACATGGGCTAAGGAATAGAAGAAGACTTGTCAAGGGAGAGTCAAATTTACGTGTTGGGAATGGAGCAACAGTTGCTGCACTCGCCATCGGAACGTATTTGTTGGAACTCCCTGTAGGACTTGTCTTAGAACTGGACAATTGCTTTTATGTTCCTTCGTTGATAAAGAACATCATTTCTATTTCTTGTTTAAATAGAAATGGGTACCATTTGACTTTTAGTAACAATTGTTGTTACATAACTTTGAATGGAGTTCTTTAAGGGACTGGAACTTTAAATAATGGCATTTATACGTTGGACGTATCCAGTGACATTTTCAATATCGAAGCGAGCAACACGCGTGCTCGAAAGGATAATCAAATAGACTCCTATATGTGGCATTGTCATCTTGGCCATATAAGCAAGAAACGCATGTCCGAATTACACCGATGTGGAATTCTGGAATCGTTTGAATTGGATTCATACGATACATGCGAATCATGCTTAAAAGGCAAGATGACTAAGTTACCTTTTACTGGAAAAGGTGAACGAGTGGGAGAGTTACTAGGTTTAGTACATACTGATGTATGTGGACCTATGTCAACTCAAGCATTAGGAGGCTATAGCTACTTCATTACCTTCACCGATGATCACTCACGGTTTGGGTATGTGTTCTTGATGAAACACAAGTCTGAAGCCTTTGAAAGGTTCAAAGAATTCAGAAATGAAGTAGAGAAACAACATGACAAAAGTATTAAAATACTTCGATCGGATCGAGGTGGTGAATACTTAAGTCAAGAGTTTCTTGATTATCTAAGAGACAATGGCATATTGTCTCAATGGACTCCGCCCTATACACCACAGTATAATGGTGTATCTGAGAGGCGTAACCGGACCTTGTTGGACATGGTCAGGTCAATGATGAATCATGCGACTCTTCCCAAGTCCTTTTGGGGTTATGCACTTCAGACAGCTGTTTACTTGTTAAACAGAATGCCTACCAAGGTAGTCTCTACTACTCCATATGAGATATGGGCTAGTAAGAAACCTCATGTATCTTACTTGAAGATATGGGATTGTTCTGCTTATGTGAAGCGGACTGTATCAGACAAATTGGATGCTAAGTCTGATAAATGTCTATTTATTGGATACCCTAAGGAAACAAGGGGTTACCAATTCTATCATCCTGTGGAACAAAAGGTGTTTGTTTCAAGGCATGTTGTATTTCTAGAGAAAGAGTTTCTCTTGCAAGAAAACAGTGGGAGTGTCGTCGAGCTTGAGGAGGCTCGAGAGACTCAAATAGACATTGATGAGATACCTGGTGAAGCACAACAGCCGACAACTCATAGTGATGAGCAATCGGCTGGACCTATTGTAACACCACATCTTTGTAGATCTGGTAGAACACGCAACATTCTTGAGAGATATGGATTTCTCGTAAGTGAATCGAACGACGTGTTACTCATTGATGATGAGGAGGCTACCAGTTATGAAGAAGTGCTGACAAGTTCAGAAAGGGATAAGTGGCTTGGTGCCATGAAGTCGGAAATGGATTCCATGTATGAAAACCAAGTTTGGAACTTGGTTGACCCACCTGAAGGGATAAAGCCTATTGGGTGCAAGTGGGTTTTCAAGAAGAAAACCGACATGGATGGTAATGTGATTACCTATAAGGCTAGATTGGTGGCGAAAGAATATCGTCAAAAACAAGGTGTTGATTATGACGAAACCTATTTGCCTGAAGCTATGCTTAAATCCATTCGGATGCTCCTGGCCATAGCGGCTCATTATGATTATGAGATATGGCAGATGGATGTGAAAACAGCTTTCCTTAATGGAAACCTGCTCGAGGACGTGTATATGATACAGCCTGAGGGTTTCACATCGGTTGATAAAACCAAGGTATGCAAGTTGCGACGATCCATTTATGGATTGAAGCAAGCATCCAGGAGCTGGAATATCCGTTTTGATGAGACAATCAAAAAGTTTGATTTCTCACAAAATCCAGACGAACCTTGTGTGTACAAGAAGGTTAGTGGGAGTGCAAACAGATTCCTAGTATTGTATGTCGATGACATACTACTTATAGGAAACGATGTTTCAATCTTACAGTCAGTGAAGGTTTGGTTATCCAAGACATTCTCCATGAAAGACCTGGGAGAAGCAACCTACATCCTCGGGATTAAGATATATAGAGATAGATCGAAACGGTTGCTTGGTCTTTCGCAGTCTACATATATAGACCGAGTGCTAAAGAGGTTTAGCATGTCGAAATCCAAGAAAGGTTATCTGCCCATCAGGCATGGGCTACACCTTTCGAAGTCTATGTGTCCGCGCACAGAAGACGAGAGGATTTGCATGAGTAAGATTCCCTATGCATCCGCAATAGGATCTATCATGTATGCTATGTTATGTACGAGGCCCGATGTATCGTATGCTCTGAGTGTCACGAGCAGATACTAGTCCGATCCAGGAATGGATCATTGGGCGGCTGTTAAGACGATCCTTAAGTACTTGAGAAGAACTAAGGATGTGTTCCTAATATATGGAGAAGGGGACATGGTGATACGCGGTATATAGATGCCACTTCGGATGCATAAGGATGATTCCGTGTCTCGATCGGATACGTGTTCACCTTGAATGGGGCGCAGATGAGTTGGAAAAGTTCCAAACAAGAGATAGCGGATTCTACCAGAGGCGAGAATATATTGCGGCAGGCGAGAAGGAAGCGGTTTGGATCAAGAAGTTCGTTCATGAACTTGGTGTGATTCCGGCCATTGTTGAAGCAATACCGGTCTACTGCGACAACAATGGAGCAATTGCACAGGCGAAAGAGCCAAGGTCTCATCAACGATCCAAACATGTGCTTCGCCGCTATCATCTTATCAGAGAGATCATCAGTAGGAACGAAATACAAATTGAGAAAATTCCCACTGAAAGGCTAGCATTAGATTATCATACATATATCCAACCATATTTAAACTAAAAGCATTCCTTGTCATACATAAAAGAAATAGATTAGGCATAGAATTTCTTACTTGGAGCGGCAGGATTGGAGCTTGATGTGTGTGTAGTGGAAAGGCAGATCTGCTATGATACCAACCTATCACGCCCGCCCTTTCCAGGCGTTGGAGGGGTAACGCGACGCGATCATACATACATGCATTTACAGCGGAAGACTGCATACATGCATTTACAGCGGAAGACTTAACATTTTTTTTTCTTTTTAAAACATAAAGCATGAAACATGGAGCATGCATCATCATTTCATATGTACTTAGTTCAAGTTCATGATAATCAACTTAAGGACATCAAGTAGCAACCATCAACATCAAGTAGAGTTCGACTCTTATCAACTAACATGCATAAGTTTGGGGAGCATAAACAGATCTCCTCCACCATGCCACTACCACACACACTTTGCCCCTCGTGCTGCTCCCTTTAGCTTAGCCATTCTTTACCCTTATCTGCAGTACAAGGGGACATAAAACTATAAGCACATAGGCTTAGTAAGATCCTTTCCTACTCACAAAAACCATACATCAAGAACTAGACATAGAGTAGTGACACGATCATTTAAGAACATATAAGCATAACATTCATATAAACATTCAAGCACATATAAACATAGCATTCATATAAAAGAAATGACATGAGCGTTCAGAAACATATAAGCATAACAATCATAATCACCTATACATGAAATAAGGGTATATGCAAGATGCTCTTTGAAAACATATATCTTATAGGTACTTAAACATAATCTCAACATATTGGGCACGACATTGTACCACATACATCATTATTATAGTGCGCATCCCTAATAGACCTGAGGTAGCTAATCCTGAACCTACTAGAGTACTAGGCTCGTACTATGTCCGTCGGCCTAGGGGTAACATATCATAAAAGCTCATCCTAGGCCCGTACTTATGACCGTCGGCCTAGGGCAACTAGGAGCCCATCCCGTACTGAGTCCGTACTAAGACCGTCGACTCAGGGGCACGTAGGAGCCCATCCCTTGGACCTTATTAGGGTCTGGTACAAGCCATGCAAAAAGTAAAATAGCATATCATGTTCCTTATCATAACATATCATATTTCTTTTCATAACATATCATGTTCCTTATCATAACATATCATATTTCTTTTCATAAACATAACATGTTCCTTATCATGGCATATAACATTTCTTTTCCTATACATATCATGTTCCTTCTTCATAGCATATCATATTCGTTCTTCATAGCATATCATGTTCCTTTTCATAACATAAAGAGTGCTCTGAGTCCCCATTCATAGGGAAGCATCTCTTAGGCATTCATCATACATACTTCTTCATCATGATGCAATGAGAATAACATAATCATATATTCATACAATTAACATGAACATAAGGTAGTGACACAAACCAATCATGCTATCATAAGGTCTAGCTAACATCATATTTGCATTTATCTACATGTAGCATGGCATGGAGTATTAGTAGAGGGCATGTACATGGGCTGGTTGAAACCCTAAGGGAGGGTTCTTAGGAGTTTACATGCTAAAACAACTTGTGCAAGGTCTACTTAACATCATACCAACATCATACACATATAGAGTATGACATAAACATCATGAACAAGCATAACATGGTGTGGTCTAAACTCCATGGGGTTCTAACAAAATTCTAAACCCTAAACAACTTGTACAAGATCTAACTAACCACATGTTAATCTCCATTACATATAGATCATGGCATGGAAGGCCCTTAGGGGCCTAAATAGGTCTTGGCCGAGAGCTTCAAGGAACCTTAAGATCAATCACTTAAATCTAGCTTAGCTATCAACATGTTATCTTCATCTACATTCAAAACATAGCATGACTACATATAGATCATAGCATGGAAGACCATTAGGAGCCTAAATGGGTCTTGGCCGAGAGTTTCAAGAGGCTTAAAGATCCAGCACTTAAATCTAGCTTAGCTATCAACATATTATCTTCATCTACAATCAAAACATAACATGACTACATATAGATCATAGCATAGAAGACCATTAAGAGCCTAAAAGGGGTCTTGGCCAAGAGTTTCAAGAAACTTTAAGATCAAACACTTAAATCTTGCTTAGCTATCAACATATTATCTTCATCTACAATCAAAACATAACATGACTACATATAGATCATAGCATAGAAGACCATTAGGAGCCTAAAAGGGGTCTTGGCCGAGAGTTTCAAGAACTTTAAGATCAAACACTTAAACCAAGCCTATCTAGAAACATATTATGATCATATTCATACAAAACATAGCATGGACAATCATGGGAAGCATGAAGGAGGTCTTGGCCGAAAGTTTCATAAAGGATTTTCTTAACAACCATCAACCGAAGCAACTTGTACTGTAGGTGAGGGGATACTTACTTCCTTCTCTTTGTTTAGTACTAGAAAATACCCTATGTGATGCCAAGACTAGAGCCCTCTTCTTTCTTGGTTGGGTTTCAGAAATGGGAGGAGAGGGAGTTAGGGTTTCGATGAGGAAGAAGAGGAGAAGGGGAGAATGACAATTTGTGTTTTTCTTGTCTCCTCATTCTCCTATTTATTCACTTGAAGGTGTCCCTTATACTTTCTTACCCTTATCTATCATTTCCCATATCCTTCTAATAGCACAACCTTGCTGGGCTTCTGGTTATTGGATGCATCTTAAGGTTTAGCTATCTACTTGGAGGTTTAGGGTTCAAACCCTAGGCCATGCATCCATTTTCGCTTTATTTCTTTTATTTTTTGAAAGAGCCCACATAAAGCCCATTATAATCATGCAAAATTTTCTTGTAAAATTGCTAGGAATTTTACGGGCATTACATTACTCATGCAAATCCTCTCGTCTTTTTTGCGCGGACACATGGACTTCGAAAGGTGTATCCCATGCCTGATGGGAAGGTAACCTTTCTTGGATTCCGACATGCTAAACCTTTTTAGCACTCGGTCTATGTATGTAGATTGCGAAAGACCAAGCAACTATTTCGATCTATCTCTATAGATATTAATCCCGAGGATGTAGGTTGCTTCTCCCAGGTCTTTCATGGAGAATGTCTTGGACAACCAAATCTTAACCGATTGTAAGATAGAAACATCGTTTCCTATAAGTAATATGTCATCGACATACAATACTAGGAACACGATTGCACTCCCACTAACCTTCTTGTACACACAAGGTTCGTCTGGATTTTCTGAGAAATTAAACTTTTTGATTGTCTCATCAAAATAGATATTCCAGCTCCTGGATGCTTACTTCAGTCCATATATGGACCGTTGCAATTTGTATACCTTGGTTTTATCAACCGATGTGAAACCCTCTAGTTGTATCATATACACATCCTCAAGTAGGTTTCTATTAATGAAAGTTGTTTTTACATCCATCTGTCATATCTCATAATCATAATGAGCCACTATGACCAGGAGCATTCGAATGGATTTAAGCATAGATACAGGCGAATAGGTTTCGTCATAATCAACACCTTGATTTTGACGATATCCTTTCGCCACCAATCTAGCCTTATAGGTAATCACATTACCATCGATGTCAATTTTCTTCTTGAAAACCCACTTGCACCCTATAGGCTTTATGCCTTCAGGTGGGTCAACCAAGTTTCAAACTTGGTTTTCATACATGGAATCCATTTCTAACTTCATGGCTTCAAGCCACTTATCCCTTTCTGAACTTGTCTGAACTTCTTCATAACTGGTAGGCTCCTCATCATCAATGAGTAACACGTCGTTCGATTCACTTACGAGAAATTCATATCTCTCAGGAATATTGCGTGTTCTACCAGATCTACGAAGATGTAGTGTCTTAATAGGTCCAGTCGATGGCTCATCATTATGAGTTATTGGCTATGGTGCTTCACCAGGTATCTCATCAATGTCTATTTGAGTCTCTCGAGCCTCCTCAAGACCAATGCCACTCCCACTATTTTCTTGCAAGAGAAACTCTTTCTCTAGAAGCACAACATGCCTTGAAACAAACACCTTTTGTTCCACAGGATGATAGAATTGGTAACCCCTTGTTTCCTTAGGGTATCTAATAAATAGACATTTATCAGACTTAGCGTCCAATTTTTCTGATATAGTCCGCTTCACATAAGCAGGACAACCCCATATCTTCATGTAAGATACATGAGGTTTCTTACTATTCCATATCTCATATGGAGTAGTAGAGACTACCTTGGTTGGCACTTTGTTTAACAAGTAAATAGATGTCTGAAGTGCATAGCCTCAAAAGGACTTGGGAAATTCGCATGATTCATCATTGACCTGACCATGTCCAACAAGGTCCGGTTTCGCCTCTCAGATACACCATTAAGATGCGGTGTATACGGCGGAGTCCATTGAGACAATATACCATTGTTCCTTAGATAATCTAGAAACTCTTGACTTAAGTATTCACCACCTCGATCCGATCGAAGTATTTTAAAACTCTTGTCATGTTGTTTCTCTACTTTATTTCTGAATTCTTTGAACCTTTCAAAGGCTTCAGACTTGTGTTTCATCAAGAACACATACCCAAACCGTGAGTGATCATCGATGAAGGTAATGAAGTAGCTATAGCCTCCTAAAGCTTGAGTTGACATAGGTCCATATACATCAGTATGTATTAGACCTAGCAACTCTTCCACCCATTCACCTTTTCCAGTAAAAGGTAACTTGGTCATCTTGCCTTTTAAGCATGATTCACATGTATCATATGAATCCAATTCAAACGATTCCAAAATTCCACATCGGTTTATTTCGGACATGCGTTTCTTGCTTGCATGGCCAAGATGACAATGCAACATATAGGAGTCTAATTGATTATCTTTCCGAGCACGCTTGTTGCTCACTTTGATATTGAAAACATCACTGGATACGCCCAACAAATAAATATCATTGCTTAAAGTTCCAGTCCGATAAAGAACGCCATTCAAAGTTATGTAACAATAATTGTTACTAAAAGTTAAATGGTTCCCATTTCTATTTAAACAAGAAATAGAAATGATGTTCTTTATCATCGAAGGAACATAAAAGCAATTGTCCAGTTCTAAGATAAGTCCTATAGGGAATTTCAACAAATACGTTTCGATGGCGAGTGTAGTAACCTTTGCTCCACTCCCAACACATAAGTTTGACTCTCCCTTGACGTGTCTTCTTCTATTTCTTAGCCCATGTATGTCATTACATATAAGTGAGGCACACCCAGTATCCAATACCCAAGTGTTTGAGGAAATAGAAAAACAATTAATAACGAAGATATCTGAAGAAGATGGGGTATCTGATGCCTTATTCTTCTTCACGGACTCAAGATAAATCTTGCAATTTCTTTGCCAATGGCCCTCCTTGCCACAATGATGGCAAGTGCCCTTTTGTGCTGGTTCTGCCTTCTTAGCCATTTTCTTCCCCTTCTGTTATTCCTTTGACTTCCTCTTAGAACCTTTCTTCGAGGAATCAACTAACAACACCGTCCCCTGCTCATGCTTCATAGAAGGCTCCACAGTCTTCAGCATGTTGAGCAGTACCACAAATGAACCTTCTTGCATCTCAGAGGTGAAGAGGAGCTTGGAGACTTCGAACCTTTCGAATCTCACTTGCTCATCAACCAACTCATAAAGATGAAAGATTATGGTATGAGCATCCATATGCTCATGCTGCTTCCGCAGCTCAGGTATCATCGCGGCTAGCATGATGCAACTTGCCATTTCAGAATCAATCACAAGTTTTTGATAGGCCAACAATTGGTCCGAAGTTGCATTGTCACTAGGATGAGCGGGAAGAGGCGCTTCGAGGACATTCGCATGCTTTTCAACCTTGAGAATAATTCTCAGGTTGAATCCAAAAGCCAGTCCAAGAAGTTCGACCCAGTCAATTTATTTGAATTCAAAATAGAGCACAAATTCAAAGACATCATGATCAAGCGATTAATCTAGAAATACAAATCGAGCATATATGAGAAAGATGATTCAAAATGCATCAATATACATTCATAAATCACATTCATTTTTCAAATTTAAAAAACCCCAAAAATCACTTCAGGAGATCGTAGGTCCATCTCTGAATGGGCTAATATCCAACATAGATACGAACAACCTTGGAGAAAGTCCAACAAGTCATTCATAGCTACGATGGTAGGTATCAAATATACCAATTGCATATAACATATATGCAACTATCACATTGTGCTATCAATTAATTGAATGTTCACACATACATTGGGTTGTTAACTCATTAACAAGTATGCATCATATGCATAGCACCCAACTTCACCTCCCTTCACATCGACCTTGGAGAGAGTCCAACAAGCCGATGCTCCAGGTTAAAGTCAACCCATTAATCGAGAAATAGTTTTAATATGGTTAGAGCGCATTCAACCAATTAGCTCGGCTTGGAGAGAGTCCAACAACCAAAGCTAACGATTGACCTCTGACTCTTACAATATTGGTATTAAACTATTTCATAGTTTGAACATGTTCAGGTTCAAGCCGGACTTGGAGAAAGTCCAACAACCCAAATAAGAAACAAAACTCTGGTTCTAACCATATTAATGGAAGGTGTAAGCTTTAATATTGAGTAAGAGTTTTTATGTCTCATCCTCTTTGCATGCAAATAACTATTATCTACATGGCATGACATACATGTCAATCATCTACATATCACGACACACATGGCATAATGATATGCATCTAATGCAATTACATGACATACAATTATGGCATGTACAAAATTTCCTTATATGTCATAACTATTTATGGAAATAAAATATGTTTGAGATTTGATTCTCCAAATCAAATCATGATTAAATTAGGAAATAAATTTCTAAATCTAATCACATATTTTATTTATGGAGAGTATTAATTAAGAAAGTCAAATTTAATTTAGGAAATTAATTTCCTAAATTGTCAAAACTATTTATGAAAATAAAATATATTTTAGATTTGATTTCCAATATCAAATCATAATTAAATTAGGAAACAAATTTTCAAATCTAATCAAATATTTTATTTATGAAAAGTGTTAATTTCCATAAATATTTCTAACTTTTCAAAAGTAGAAGATTTCCATAAATACTTCTAAACTTTCCAAAATTAGAAAATTTCCATAAATACTTCTAAACTTCCAAAAGTAGAAAATTTTCATAAATACAATTACGACTATTGCAAAATAATTTTATGATTATGTCGAAACACAACTTGGGCTCTGATACCACTATTGGGTTTTCGACACTGCGGCAAGTGTGTGTTCGAAAATATTTCGTAAATATGTGTGCAGCGAAAGAAATAAAAATAATAAATCTAATTTATTACAACACACAAACCACACACATGCATAGTACAACATGTGTAGACATAATCGTAGTTTCAAATTTTGCAATAAAAGGGAATTACTCTACGTATACTTGACGCATCATGTGTAGCGGGAAAGGCATCAACCGGAGCGACTCTCGCTAGAATCACCTCTATCTGTATCCACGCCGAGTATCGTCGGGATGACTTTACAAATCCACGAGCCTCGTCTTCATACGAGTCACTAGCCTCGTGTCAAAGATGATGTGATCGAGAGAACATTACAATCCGAATCAAAATTCGGATTAAAAAACGAGTCCCCAAAACTCGCTTCTCCAGAGAGGTATTCGTCAACCGTTTGACAAATCCTTCGTCCTCAACCTATGAGGATTACTAGAGATCGAATCCCCAGTAAGGTAGCCACTATCGGAGCTCCAAACGTCATCCAAATGATGCTCCGACACGAAGGATACAAGCTGTCCAAAAAACTTGACAGCTTGGTGGAGGATGTTGCGCCGGCCAACCCTTGGTTGCCGGAACCAAGGTGAGTCGCCGGAGGGTCGCCAGAGGAGTGGCCAGTAGCAGCTGGACATCGGCAGCAGTTGGACGCCGACAGCAAGGGTGGATGGGGGCAAAAAGCTGGGCGGCGACAAGGAGAAGAGAGGGAGAGGGTGGCTAGGTTTTCCAACTCCAAAAGTTATCCACGAAAAACCCTTAAGCCATGTTTTATAGAGAACACATTCTCCTAACGGTTATTGGTTCATAACCAAAAACCCGTAAACCTGCTCCAATAACTTAAGTTAAAATAAACCAAACAGCATTGGTCTATTTTAAGTTAAAATGAACCGAACCAACTTTTGGTTCATTCGTTTAAAACAAACCAAACCGCTTTGGTTTATTCTCCGCCATTGGATTAGAACCAAACCAATTTGGTTCATTCATCATGTCTTCATAAGACATGGCCCATCCACGCTTCCATTGCGACTGAAACGATTTAATGCTCGATCCTTGTTTGGTCCAACCAAACCTTGTTTCTCTCGATGTGAGAATCTCATTCTCAAGCTCGTTTTAAATCCTTTGGATTAAGCTCGTTGTGCGTGTGACCAAATAGGTTCTCGGTTTATGTTGGCCATCTATAATTAATCATTAATTATAGAATGATCATGAGTGACACCTAGTAGTACATAATGATCCCCAATTAACCGAAAATATCAACGGTTGATCTAGAACTATTTCTGAAACCATTCAACAGCTACAATGAATCGTGCCCCCTTCCCTTCACGCATCTTATACCCACTTGGTTCAGGACATGGTCTATAGTGTCAGTCCCCACTAGGTTGACTATGTCACACCTAGTCCAAGTATCATTTCCTCATCCTACGGATTCTAGTTACTGCATATGTATCCAAGAGTACCTTACTCTAAACATGTAATGCTTTGGCCAAAGACTTTAGTAACAATCCGACGAGAGGCCATGGGTATACATCTCCTCGCAAGAAGTGGTGAATCCTTTATAGACTATTCAAACACCTTCGATCACTTCGACTTATACCCAATCATCCTGGGTCCACATCTCCTCAGAGATGCTTGCTTAAGATATCAAAGCATAAGTCTTCATGATCAAGATGACTTGAATACCACAAGTCAAAGGAACATCACACTTAAGCTGCAGTAAGAACTTCATTGACATATCTATATATGCAGAGAACCATATGAAGTCTTACGGCTGGTCACTCCAATGAACTAGTTACCATAACTAGCATCCACGATTAACTCCAGACATCACAATGTCTCCAGCCAGTGAGAATCAGCTGCTTGGATACACCAAGGAGTATACCTTGTGCTAATCTCGATAGAATTGATGGTGTCCAAATCCATCAATTCATCGACTAGGGATAATTTCGATACATCACAATTACACATGTAGAGATACTCACTAGTTGTGATCCAATCACAAATTCTCTCACGCTGTGAATCGTATCATGGACATTCAGTAAATGAGTTTAAGATCTAATCAAATACATGAAAACATGTATACTCAAATAGTGAATCTTCATTTATCATATAAATGGTTCAAACATAAGACGATTGCCTTAGGACATCTCTCATATATTACTAATAGGATAGTGGGTGCTCCTAACACATGACCGAAGACCGACTAAAATTTTCGAAGCTCAGATTCAAAAGCCAAGGATCGGTAGCATTCGGAAACAACAGGAAGCTCAAAATCATCGGTTCAGGTGATTTTGAGATGAACTCTAACTTTATAATTCATAATGTACTTTTTGTTGAGAATTTCGATTTTAATTTACTTAGTGTTAGTCAATTGTGTGATAATAACTATAAGGTCACCTTCTTAGAAAATGAATGTATAATCAAAAATATTGATACTTTAAAAATTATACTTAAGGGAACTAGGAATAAAAATATTTACACAATTAACTTACCCAACTCCTCAACCAAGTGTTTAATGATACAACAAGAGAAATCCTGGTTGTGGCACTGATGGCTCGACCACTCTCACCCAAGACTCATACAGAAAATGAGTCAGAGTGGTTTAGTCAGAGGTCTACCCAACCTTAATAACTTGGAAAATAAAATTTGTAATGCTTGTCAACAAGGTAAACAAACTAGGATCTCATATCAACTAACCAACCAAGAAAGAACCAAAAGTGTACTTGAGCTCCTACACTTAGACCTATTTGATTCTCATGGAGCCAAGTCACTAAATGGAAGTCAATATTGTCTAGTTAAAGTTGATGACTTCTCTAGGTTCACTTGGGTTAGGTTTCTAAAACATAAAAGTGAATCCTTAGAACAACTCACCAACTTATGTAAATTAATATAAAATGAAAAGAATCTTAGGATAAAAAGACTTAGAAGTGATCATGGTGGTGAATTCCAAAACCATAGGTTTACCGATTTTTGTAATCAAAACGGATACCACCATGAGTTTTCCTGCCCTAGGACTCCTCAACAAAATGGTCTAGTCGAACATAAAAACCGAACATTATAAGAAGCCGCTAGAACCATCTTGAGTGAGTATAACTTACCTAATAGGTTTTGGGCAGAAGAGGTCAATACGACCTACTATGTTCAAAATAGGATCCTCTTAGTTAAGAGACATCTTAAAACTGTTGGGACGTATACTGAAAATTCTATCTTTTGTGAGAACATCTTTATTTTTGAAATAAGAATCACATGATCATTGTTTGCATATTTATGGTTATGCATATTGTCTAATACATTACATTGTAGATAACATGGTGTGTAGTGTCACACGGGAGATCATGTTATCAGTTCCTTGTAAAGTATAAGTAAAGGCTCACAACCTAGATGACTTTGGACAAACCATTGATATGGTTGTAGTGCGATTTGGTATTGGTTTGTCTTGACCATAGAATTACACTAGTACAGATGAAAGAGTAAAGTCAAGAAATGCCAACCAACACAGACAACAAAACAAAGGTGCAGGATGTAACATGGTTCGGAATAAGGATTCCTACTCCACGGAGGTGAGCTCTCTCACCGGATGCAGTGCCAAAGCACTTTCACTATGAACGTCCTCCTTCACAGAAAGAAAACTTCTGAAGGTGGAGGACAAAACCTCTTATAATCAAATCAAGATACAATAAAGAGCACACGAAAGGTGAAAACCACTACTCTCCTTCTCCGGCGAAGTGGTAGCTCCCCTTCTTCCCCTAATGCGTCTTCGTTTCTTGCTGGTTGGAATGATGCGGATCCCCTTCTTTCTGTCATCTTCCTCCCTTTTATTCTCCTCCTCTGATCCATCGTTACCTCGCAAGCTATCCCCATCGTACACGTGGACACCACGTCCACCTGGAGTATAATTCTATTACAGATACGAGGAGCGAAGGCTCCTCGGAATATTGTGTGGGGACTCCCCCTTCTGTTACATAACACCTCTTCATCTACATTTCAGGGAACTAGGTTAGCTTGTCCCTCTCAACCATTTGCTTTTGGTGAAACTAACCTAGACCTATAGCTCACGTGTGGCATAGCCCTTGGGCTCTTCAGCGACCCGAATCAACTCCCCTCCTTTCTGCCCCAAACCACTTCCGGACGAACTAGGTCGAGTTTATTCTTTTCCATTCCATCTGCTTCTAGGCCTATCAAGCCGAACCGATTCTCTTTCATTTCCTAGCGAAGCGCCCTCCGCCTCCGCTTTGCCATGTCAATTACCTCAACTGACTCTCCCGTGCCGATCGTCCCAGGCGATTGTGCCCGAACCGTTCTTCCCTTCTTTCTTCGCCAAACCAATTATTTGGTTTGGATGGAGTCTTACATGTGAGCCCTCTTTTTCGGTTCATAGAGAAGAGGTAACAGCAGTATCAGTGTGTATTGAGTAGGACTGACTTAGAGGTGATTCGATTTATTGCTGACTACATAATCGAATCGGACCTCAGATATTATATTGTACATGCTCTTAATCCCGATATAATAACGAGCACATATACTTAGTATTCATTTCTTTGATTTACCAATGGGCGAGATTTATGGATTAAATCGATAGGCTCGGTAAGTTGGGAAATGATATTATTTATATGGTGTGTCATTGATTATAGGAGGAAACCGTGTCCTATATATTAGGATGATGATGTCCCCTTGAGGAGCTCATAAGGTTCATCATGTAAACCCTGCAGGTGGACTTGGTCTGGCATGATGATAAGGTTGAGTGGTACTACTTATGGAGTTAGATGTTGATTAATTAATTGTCAGTAAATTAATTTATCGACGGACATTCAACATCTTAAACACGGGGAGAAAATGTACAAATAATATATGGAGCCCATATTATCTTATGGGGGTTGGTGAGGTAGATCAATGATAATCCTCTAGTGGATTGGATTATCATTAATGGATCGGACTTTTTGTGAGCTTGATCCATTGGGTGGTCAAGATCCAACTCCTCCTCATGGTCCCTATTGTAGCCTATTAAAACCTCATGAAGGCTAGATCCAATGATGGAAAACAAAACTCTAGATCCAATGGTAGAGATTAAATCTCTAGATCCGACGGTTGAGATTAAATCTCTAGATCTGACGGTTGAGATTAAATCCCTAGAACCAATAGTGGAGGTTAAAAGGAGGCTTAAGCCTAACTCTATAAATATGGGCTTAAGGGTGGGCGACAAGAATTAATTAGAGGAAGAGGGGCTAGGGTTTTGGGTGGCAAGGGATGTAACGCCTGTAAAATTCCTAGCAATTTTACAAGAATTTTTGGCTTGATGATCATGGGCTTTATGTGGGCCTTTTCAAAAATAAAAGAAAAATAAGCCGAAGAGGGGTGCAAGGCCTAGGAATTGAACTCCAAACCTCTAGAGATAGCCAAACCCTATAGATGCACCCACTAACCATAAGCCCAATAGGATTATATGATTAAGGAAGAGGGGGAAACTATAGATAAGTGGGACTAGGAGTAAATGAAGAGGCATGGAAAAGAAAAGAGGAACTTCTCTTCCTCCCCCCTTTATAAAGAAGAGGGAAGGTTGAATTTGGTCACTTCCTCTCTTCTTCTTCCTCTTCTCACCGAAAATCTTGAGCTCCCTCTCCATTTCCTCCATTGGCCGAACCTCCTTCAAGCAAGAAGCAAGGGCTAGGGTTGGTTCTTAGGTCATCTTCTCCACCCAAAACAAAGCGAAGGAAGTAAGTATCCCTCACCTGCATACGAGTAGTTGCGATTGAATGTTTGAACAACTTGTATGTTATATTCGGCCAAGCATGTTTTAGTTTACCAATGAAGTTGAAATCTATGTTTAGGAAGGATATGATGATGCTAAGATGGGAAAAGAGGGTTGGTTAAAAGGCTAACCCTAGTTGAGCCCTTATGTGTTTCGGCCACCCTAGGAAATTAGGGTTAGGGTTTCATGAATGCCATGTTTTAAATTGCTATATGATGTAGTTAGGGTTTAAAAGGGATTAGGTCAAAAGTTAACCCTAGGAAACCCTAAGAACCATTCGGCCAAGTCATGGACTAGGGTCTAAATGAAGCTCCATGTTATGTTTATGCTATGTTCTATAACTAGATGATGATGTTAGGGGTTAAAGTGGATTAGGACAAAAGCTAACCCTAATGAACCCTAAGAACCATTCGGCCAATATGGATCTTGGTGTTTTATTGAAGTTTTATAGCTTGTTTTACTTGTAAGAAATGATGTTAACATGTAGGGGGTTGAGGATGAAGATCTAAACCCTAAAAAGCCTATAAGGGCCATTCGGCCACCTTTGAGTTTTAGGTTACAATGAAGTTCATACCATGAAGTATGCTATGCTATGTTAATGAAATAAGCTATGTTGTTATGAAATGAAGTATGCTATGCTATGTTAATGAAATGAAGCATGATGTGTATGAAATGAAGTATGCTATGCTATGTTAACGAAATAAGCTATGTTGTTATGAAATGAAGTATGCTATGCTATGTTAATGAAATGAAGCATGATGTGTTATGAAGTGAAGTATGCTATGCTATGTTAATGAAATAAGCTATGTTGTTATGAAATGAAGTATGCTATGCTATGTTAATGAAATGAAGCCTGATGTGTATGAAATGAAGTATGCTATGCTATGTTAACGAAATAAGCTATGTTATAAATAAGCATATAAGTACTTTACTTTCTGCATGGCTTGTACCAAGACCTTAACAAGGTCCAAAGAAGGGATGGGCTCCTAAGATGCCCTAGGTCGATGGAATAAGACTCGGGCCTAGGATGGGCTTCTATGTATGATTGCCCCTAGGTCGATGGAATAAGATTCGGGCCTAGTACGGGATGGGCTCCAAGATGCCTTAGGTCGATGGAGTAAGACTCGGGCCTAGGATGGGCTTCTACGCTATGATGATTGCCCCTAGGTCGATGGAATAAGACTCGGGCCTAGGAACCTATTAGGTTCGAGACTTGCTACCTCGGGCCTATTTAGGGATGCGCGCTATGATAATGAAGAAGTGGTACAATGCCGGGCCCAAATATGTTGAGATCTATATTTACGTACCTAACATGTATGTTTTCAAAAGCATCATGCATATGTATGCCATGATTGTTAAGTTACATGTTATGTTAGATGCTATGCCATGATTGTTTACGTCACATGTTATGTTAGATGATATGCCATGATTGTTAAGTTACATGTTATGTTAGATGATATGCCATGATTGTTAAGTTACATGTTATGTTAGATGCTATGCCATGATTGTTTACGTCACATGTTATGTTAGATGATATGCCATGATTGTTAAGTTACATGTTATGTTAGATGATATGCCATAATGTTTAAGTTACCTGTTATGATAGATGATATGTCATGATGTATAAGTTACATGTTATGTTCGATGGCACGCTATGATGTTAGGTTACTAAGTTACATATGATGCCATGTATGTTATGTTTATGTTACTTAAGCTACAAGTTAAGTTGATGAGGTATGTTACATGATATATTGATTATATGTTATAAATGCTACAAGTCATGATTAATGATGATGTATGGTTTTTGTGAGTAGGACAGGATCTTACTAAGCCTATGTGCTTATAGTTTATTTTCCCTCGTACTGCAGATAAGGGTAAGGGATGGATAAACTAAAGGGAGCAGCAGGAGGGGTCAGTGTGTGTGGTAGTGGCATGGTGGAGAAGATCCGTTAAGTCTACTTATACATGTATTACCTATGATGATGATGCCTATGGATGTCTTTACTTATGTCTCCCGATGCGATTTATGATGTTATGAACCTACTAAACCCTAAGTATCTATATATATATATGATGCATGCTTTATGTTGATAAGAAGAAGTAAAGAAGAATGCGTTATGTTGATAAGAAGAAGTAAAGAAGAAGTAAGAAGAAGTATCTATGCATGCTATGCTATGAAACATGCTCTATGTTAAGAAGAAGTGTTAATGCATATTTATGTTTAAAAGAAAAAAAAAGTATTTAGGTCTCAAGTCTTCCGCTGTAAGAAATAAGAAGTATATATATATAAAGTCTTCCTCAGATGAAATGTATGATGTCGCCACGCCGCCTCTCCGGACATTTAGGGTCCCGGAAGGGCGGGCGTGACAGGTTGGTATCAGAGCGGATCTGCCTTTCCACTACACACACATCAAGCTCCAAATCCTGCTGCTCCAAGTAAGAATTCTATGTCTATACTCTAAATTTTGTTAATTTTGATCATGCATGATATGAAATATCTTTAGATTATTTAGTTCATGTATAATATAAAATGCCTCTAGCTTATTTATAAAATGCCTTTCACCTTATGCTTGTTCATGAATGATAGGAAATGCTTCTAGCTTAAACATGCACGAAAATATGTATGATACCCTTATGATTGTTCATGTATGATATAAAATACCTTAAGCTTAAGTTGTGCATGAGGACATGAATGATGCCTTAAGCTTAAAATGACTTTATGTTAGTCTAAGTATGCGTAGGACAACGAACGGGAACTTATACTAGTTTTACCTTAATGTATGAAGATAAACATGTCTGGAAGACGCAGAGTAGAGTAGAAGCGATGAGCTAGCACCCCGCATGACCTTACACACATCCACGAACTCCAACGACAAGTTACGTAACAACAACAAGTAATAACTACCCTAATGAATCGAGAAACCCCATCGCCCACCAATGGGCCCCGGCCCGATGGTTCGACAAGAAGCTTACCTGATCCAGTGGCAGAGATTAAAGCCGGAAAATTTCTCTGGTACTGGTGAACCATGGGATGCCCAAGCCTGGTTCAAGACGGTGGAAAGCATCGTGGAGCTACTGGACTGGCCCGAATGCGAAAAGATTAAGTGTGTATCATTCTGCCTGTCGAGAGATGCTCGAATGTGGTGGGAACGGGTTAAAACCAAGAGACAAGTAAATCAGATGAGATGGACAGATTTCGAGTACGAATTCTTCGAAGAATTCTTCCACATGAGGGTGACCAACAAGCATTACGACGAGTTCACTGGTTTCCGACAAGGTGACCTATCGGTCAGCGAAGCCGTGAAGAGATTCAACCGACTTGCACGCCTGTGCCCAGAGTTGGTCAGCACGGAAAGGGAAAGGGTCAGACTCATGCTGAAGATGCTCCGACCAGAAATAGCTCTGAATGTGGCCGGCGGAGTTCATAGACCGCAGACCGCAGAGGAGCTGTTCAGTAGTGCCTTAATTACCGAGCATTACCTGAACAACATTAGTCAGCAGAAGAAAGCGCTGAGTGAAGGCAGGGGACAGGCCCAGTCAGGAGGTCAGAGGAACCAGAGTGCTTGGAAGGGGAACCCCACTGGCAAGAGAAGACAATGGGAGAATCCTAAAGGAGGTCCAGTAAACAAGCAGCCCAGGTTCCCTCTGTGTGCTACCTGCGGGAAGATACATCCTGGAGTATGCTACCAAGGCACAAATCGATGTTATAACTGTGGACGGACAGGGCATAGAATCAAGGACTGTCCTATCCAGACTCAAGCACCTCCTCAGCCGTATGCTCAGCCCCGGGGTGCCCCTTCACAGTTACATCAGATGCAGGCCGCAGTAGAAGGGACCCCAATCCACCAAGGGAGACTAGAAGCCCCACCAGCTATGACAGATGCTAGGGTATTCTCTCTCACCCAAGAAGACGTGGCAAACGCCTCCACAGTTGTCACAGGTCAGATATTTATTTTCTGCCAGCATGCCACTGCATTATTTGATACTGGGGCAACACATTCGTTTGTTTCTACACACTTTACCGGAAACATAGACATACCACCACAAGCCCTAGATCACAAGTTCTTAACTACGCCTCGAGAGGTAATGCCCTCCACTATATCGCGAGCCGCACTCCATCGAGTGCGGATAGAGAACTCTATCGCGATCCGATAGTGCTCGACATGCAGGATTATGACATTATCTTGGGCATGGATTTCCTAAGTACGGTGCTTCGATCGAGTGCCGAAAAGGAAAGTGGTATTCAAATGAGGCGAGCCTAAGTTCGAATTTATCGGAGAACCGAGAAGAAGAGTCAATAAGATTTTATCACCCTCTACAGCACGTAGGGATGTTAGACAGTGGGTGCACTGGGTTTTTGGCACACGTGGTTGATACAAGCCAAGATGAGGACCAGAAGCTAGAGAATGTCAGAGTGGTATGCGACTACCCAGAGGTATTTCCAGATGAGCTACCAGGGTTAGCCCCAGATAGAGAAGTAGAATTTGAGATCGAGTTGATTCCTGGTACTAACCCGATCTCTAAAGCACCTTATCGTATGGCGCCGGCTGAATTAAAGGAACTTCAGGGACAGCTACAGGAGTTACTCGACAAGGGACTTATTCGCCCAAGTCGCTCTCCATGGGGAGCTCCAGTGCTGTTGGTGAAGAAGAAAGATGGGTCTATGCGCATGTGCATAGACTACCGAGCGCTGAACACCGTAACGATCAAGAACCGGTATCCTTTACCGCGGATTGATGACCTGTTCGACCAACTAAAAGGTGCCGCCGTCTTCTCAAAGATTGACCTGAGGTCCGGCTATCATCAAGTAAAAGTAAAACCAGATGATATACCAAAGACGGCCTTCCGGACAAGGTATGGACATTACGAGTTCGTAGTTATGCCCTTCGGAGTAACGAATGCACCTGCCCTGTTCATGGATTTGATGAATCGGGTATTCTCGGCATTCCTCGACAAGTTTGTGATCGTCTTCATAGACGACATACTAATATATTCGAGAACCCCCGAGGAGCATGCAGAACACCTGAATGTGGTATTGCAGATTCTTCGGGAAAAACAGCTATTCGCAAAGTTCTCCAAATGCGAGTTCGGCGAACAAGTATCATTTTTGGGTCACGTAATATCCAAGCACGAGTGATGGTAGACCCAATAAAGATTGAAGCTATGAGTAATCGAACTGACCAAAGAATGCCAAATAAATCAAGTTTTCTTGGGCTAGCAAGCTACTACCGGAAGTTTGTAGAGAACTTCTCCAGGATTGCCGCCCCCATGACAGTCCTCACAAGAAAGGACAAGAAATATGAGTGGGCGGACACCTACGAGAGGAGTTTCAAAGAGTTAAAAAGGAGACTGACCAGCGCTCCAATTCTTGCTCTTCCGGACAGTAACGAAGGCTTCGACATGTACAGTGACGCTTCCAAGTTGGGACTCGAGTCAGACTTATGCAGAATGGCAAGGTCATTGCCTACGCCTCTAGGCAACTCAAGGAACACGAAAGGAATTATCCCACCCACGATTTAGAGCTAGCAGCCGTGGTCTTTGCTCTCAAAACATGGAGGCATTATCTCTACGGAGCTCAGTGTAGGATCTATACAGACCACCAGAGTCTGAAATATTTCTTCACACAGAAGGACCTGAACATGAGACAGCGCAGATGGCTTGAGCTCGTCAAGGATTATGACTGCGAGATTCTTTACCATCCGGGGAAAGCTAATAAGGTGGCTGATGCACTCAGCAGGAAGTCCTGCGCCACCTTGATGTCCCTCTCGATGCTATCTCGACCCTTAGAAAAAGAGATTATGCGTTACGGGGTTGAAATCATCTCCGGACAGCTCTCGACCCTGACGATAGCGCCGACATTGTTCGATGATATACTGGAAAAGCAAGCACGTGACCTAAGCCTTCAGAGGATCAAACAAGAGGTCCTAGAGGGGAAGGACGATGGGTTTCGGATCTCTGATAATGGAGTACTCTACCTCAGGGATCGCTTGTGTATTCCCGACAATCCAGAATTGCGGGAGGAGATATTTGAGGAAGCTCACAAAACTCCCTATGCGATGCATCCTGGAACCACCAAGATGTACCAAGACCTTAAACGAAAGTTCTGGTGGTTCGGAATGAAAAGAGATGTGGCTCAGTATGTCAGTACTTGCCTGACCTGCCAAAGGGTTAAGGCAGAGCACCAAAGACACGGAGGAACACCGCGGTAGATCCAGATTCCGTAATGGAAATGGGAGGACATTTCTATGGATTTCATCTCGGATTGCCCAAGACAACGAACTCACGATGCTATATGGGTAATTGTAGACAGATTGACTAAGTCCGCCATTTCTTAGCAATCAAGATGACCTATTCGACGAGCAACTGGCTCGATTATATGCTAGGAAATTATCGACTACATGGAATTCCTAAGACCATCATTTCGATGCAGAGATGGTCGCTTTATCTCCCATTTCGGGAATGCGTCGTAAGGCCTTAGGCACGGTTATTGTTCAAGATCGCCTTCCATCCCCGCACAGACGGATGCACCGAGAGAGTAAATCAAGGCAATCTTGGAGGATATGTTAAGAGCTCGTGCCCTCGGATTTCAAAGGTAGCCGTGTCGATACTTATGTCTCGCGACCGCCTACAATAATAGCTACCAAGCTACCATTGGAATGGCACCCTCTACGGCCCTATACGGGAGGAAATGTAGATCTCCCATATGCCGGGTACGAGGGTGGTGAAAAGAAGAGGATGGGACTCGACGGATTTCATGACGACACCACGAGCTATACGGAACATCCGCCAGAGGATTGAAGCGCCCAAAGCCGACAAAAGAGCTATGCGGATAAGAGGCGAGACCATTAGAATTCGAGGTTGGGGACCTAGTATTCTCAAAGTGGCTCCTATGAAGGGAGTAATGAGGTTCTAAGGAAGGGTAAACGAGTCCACGTTACGTGGGACCGTATCCGATATCGCAGAGGATCGGCAATGTAGCCTACAAGCTAGAGCTGCCTCAAGAGATGTCGGCTATTCACAACGTGTTCCATGTCTCTGTGCTCAAGAAATGCATTTCCAGTACAGACCAAGTGATCGAGCCACAAACAGTACAAGTTCAAGAGGACCTGAGTATTGAAAGTCGGCCTATCCAAATACTAGACCGAGGAATCAAGAGGCTAAGGAACAAAGAGGTGCCCTTAGTAAAGGTCCTGTAAGGTAATCAGCACGAGGAAGCTACCTGGGAATGCGAGGAGGACATGAGGCAGAAGTATCCAGAATTGTTCTAAGTTTCGAGGACGAAACTTTTTAAAGGTATGAAGGATTGTAACGCCCGTAAAATTCCTAGCAATTTTACAAGAATTTTTGGCTTGATGATCATGGGCTTTATGTGGGCCTTTTCAAAAATAAAAGAAAATAAGCCGAAAAGGGGTGCAAGGCCTAGGAATTGAACTCCAAACCTCTAGAGATAGCCAAACCCTATAGATGCACCCACTAACCATAAGCCCAATAGGATTATATGATTAAGGAAGAGGGGGAAACTATAGATAAGTGGGACTAGGAGTAAATGAAGAGGCATCGAAAGAAAAGAGGAACTTCTCCTCCCCTTTATAAAGAAGAGGAAGGTTGAATTTGGTCACTTCCTCTCTTCTTCTTCCTCTTCTCACCGAAAATCTTGAGCTCCCTCTCCATTTCCTCCATTGGCCGAACCTCCTTCAAGCAAGAAGCAAGGGCTAGGGTTGGTTCTTAGGTCATCTTCTCCACCCAAAAACATGAAGGAAGTAAGTATCCCTCACCTGCATACGAGTAGTTGCGATTGAATGTTTGAACAACTTGTATGTTATATTCGGCCAAGCATGTTTTAGTTTACCAATGAAGTTGAAATCTATGTTTAGGAAGGATATGATGATGCTAAGATGGGAAAAGAGGGTTGGTTAAAAGGCTAACCCTAGTTGAGCCCTTATGTGTTTCGGCCACCCTAGGAAATTAGGGTTAGGGTTTCATGAATGCCATGTTTTAAATTGCTATATGATGTAGTTAGGGTTTAAAAGGGATTAGGTCAAAAGTTAACCCTAGGAAACCCTAAGAACCATTCGGCCAAGTCATGGACTAGGGTCTAAATGAAGCTCCATGTTATGTTTATGCTATGTTCTATAACTAGATGATGATGTTAGGGGTTAAAGTGGATTAGGACAAAAGCTAACCCTAATGAACCCTAAGAACCATTCGGCCAATATGGATCTTGGTGTTTTATTGAAGTTTTATAGCTTGTTTTACTTGTAAGAAATGATGTTAACATGTAGGGGGTTGAGGATGAAGATCTAAACCCTAAAAAGCCTATAAGGGCCATTCGGCCACCTTTGAGTTTTAGGTTACAATGAAGTTCATACCATGAAGTATGCTATGCTATGTTAATGAAATAAGCTATGTTGTTATGAAATGAAGTATGCTATGCTATGTTAATGAAATGAAGCATGATGTGTATGAAATGAAGTATGCTATGCTATGTTAACGAAATAAGCTATGTTGTTATGAAATGAAGTATGCTATGCTATGTTAATGAAATGAAGCATGATGTTTATGAAATGAAGTATGCTATGCTATGTTAATGAAATAAGCTATGTTGTTATGAAATGAAGTATGCTATGCTATGTTAATGAAATGAAGCCTGATGTGTATGAAATGAAGTATGCTATGCTATGTTAATGAAATAAGCTATGTTATAAATAAGCATATAAGTACTTTACTTTCTGCATGGCTTGTACCAAGACCTTAACAAGGTCCAAAGAAGGGATGGGCTCCTAAGATGCCCTAGGTCGATGGAATAAGACTCGGGCCTAGGATGGGCTTCTATGTATGATTGCCCCTAGGTCGATGGAATAAGATTCGGGCCTAGTACGGGATGGGCTCCAAGATGCCTTAGGTCGATGGAGTAAGACTCGGGCCTAGGATGGGCTTCTACGCTATGACGATTGCCCCTAGGTCGATGGAATAAGACTCGGGCCTAGGAACCTATTAGGTTCGAGACTTGCTACCTCGGGCCTATTTAGGGATGCGCGCTATGATAATGAAGAAGTGGTACAATGCCGGGCCCAAATATGTTGAGATCTATATTTACGTACCTAACATGTATGTTTTCAAAAGCATCTTGCATATGTATGCCATGATTGTTAAGTTACATGTTATGTTAGATGCTATGCCATGATTGTTTACGTCACATGTTATGTTAGATGATATGCCATGATTGTTAAGTTACATGTTATGTTAGATGATATGCCATGATTGTTAAGTTACATGTTATGTTAGATGCTATGCCATGATTGTTTACGTCACATGTTATGTTAGATGATATGCCATGATTGTTAAGTTACATGTTATGTTAGATGATATGCCATAATGTTTAAGTTACCTGTTATGATAGATGATATGTCATGATGTATAAGTTACATGTTATGTTCGATGGCACGCTATGATGTTAGGTTACTAAGTTACATATGATGCCATGTATGTTATGTTTATGTTACTTAAGCTACAAGTTAAGTTGATGATGCCAGGTATGTTACATGATATATTGATTATATGTTATAAATGCTACAAGTCATGATTAATGATGATGTATGGTTTTTGTGAGTAGGACAGGATCTTACTAAGCCTATGTGCTTATAGTTTATTTTCCCTCGTACTGCAGATAAGGGTAAGGGATGGATAAACTAAAGGGAGCGTGAGGAGGGTCAGTGTGTGTGGTAGTGGCATGGTGGAGAAGATCCGTTAAGTCTACTTATACATGTATTACCTATGATGATGATGCCTATGGATGTCTTTACTTATGTCTCCCGATGACGATGATGTTATGAACCTACTAAGCCCTAAGTATCTATATATATATATGATGCATGCTTTATGTTGATAAGAAGAAGTAAAGAAGAATGCGTTATGTTGATAAGAAGAAGTAAAGAAGAAGTAAGAAGAAGTATCTATGCATGCTATGCTATGAAACATGCTCTATGTTAAGAAGAAGTGTTAATGCATATTTATGTTTAAAAGAAAAAAAAAAGTATTTAGGTCTCAAGTCTTCCGCTGTAAGAAATAAGAAGTACATATATATAAAGTCTTCCGCTGTATGAAATGTATGTACGGTCGCGTCACGCGCCGCCTCTCCGGACATTTAGGGTCCCGGAAGGGCGGGCGTGACAAGGGAGGCTTAGGGTGTTGGGCAGCCACAATTAAGGAAAGTTTTTCCTTCTTCTTCTTCCTTAGGTGGTCGGCGCCCTTCCTTCCCTCTTCTCTCCTTGTTTTTGCCGGCGTCCAACCTTCTTCCCTTCATCCTTGGCCGAAGCTTAGGGTCTTCCCTTGAAGCTTTTGGCCGACCCACTTCCTCATCTCTTCTCCTTGTTGGCCGACGACAAGCATCAAGTTGGTGATTGGTGGTTGGCTAAAGGAAGGAGGAGAGTTTTGTTTCTATACTTCCTCTTGTTCGGAGCGAGCAAGGAAGGAAGATTGGTGATCTAGGAGCTTCGACTTTTGGAAGATCATCGCCCACACGACATCCAAAAGGAGGAAGGACATACAATGGAAGATCGAGAGGTATAAATGTTGTTTTATATTCTTTTGTGTTATGTCTATGATTGTTTTTCAATTATATGCATGTTGTATGCTTTGTTTAATGGCTAAATTAACTTGGACCTCGAATACAAACACAAAAGCCGGTGATCTGTACATCATCTATTCCATGGCTATTCGTAGAGTAGAGGTTGGTGGCTTGAACAACAAGTTTGTTCAAGTGACCACTCTAATCGAATAGCACGACGATGAAACGGGAGCTTGGATAATCCCTCTTGTCAAGGATAAATTTTTTTTATCCGGGGACGTAGAAGGGATCGCCATGAATAAGCGACCGAGTTGAAGTGGGAAGCAAAGTTTCTTACCTTCAAGTGGTATCAGAGCCATGGTTTTCGGTTTTGTGTGTTTAGGATTCGGTTACTTTTATGCACTTTTCATATATTATATGTGCCAGATAATAGTAGGATGTGCGTAGGTTAACTTTTTGATTGCAGGCATAGGATCCAACTATTATGGTCATATGTGTGCATGTGATTGTATGTGTGTAATTGTATATTTTGTTGAATCCTCGGGGTTGATGAAGCTAGTATTTAATTTTTGTAATTAGATACGGCATTGTTTAGCCACTCTTTTTATTTTAGTTTACTTTCGATCTAGATTTCATGTACACTCTCTCATGGAGTATAGGATCGATGGATGTAAATTAAAATAGTTTTTCTCGGCTCAGATCTCCGGATGACTTGTACATGGCATAGGGAGGAGCGAACGAGATGGCGACACGACGGGAGACATATTGAAGACAAAAGCCATAATAGTTGGAAAATATTTATTTTTCATATTTATTGCTTATTGTTTGATATGCATGTAGTAGGATAGAAAATTCCTCAATTTCAAATTACTAAGTGGGAGAGGGATATTTTTTTTAAATTCCCATGGTCTCCATTACGATTTGACATATGATACAAACAAACTTGTGCGTCGGCTCTGAGTGCCTTCCTCCCTATCGGATGAGTTTGTTTGCGGATCACAGGGTCGGATATGGTTATAGGAAATTATTTAGGAGCGTGTGTACTCCCCCATCGGAAGGCACATAACCCGAGATAATTTCCTTGGTATTGAGTAATGGTGAACACTTAGATGCAAATAGGAGTATCCTCTCCATCGGAGTCACTGCTTTTATTTGTAGGGCCAAAGACAACCAACTATTAATTTTATTTATCAAAAAGTTAGGTTGACAAGATAGTAATATTAATGGGTAAAACCTCCTCTTACAAATGTAGAATTCATATACGTCCACACAATCGTGGCATACGGTATTCTCGGTGTTTTGAGGCGTTGGTTGATTTTAAAATTTTATTGTTTGAGGAATCAATAATTTTTTGAAATCTAAAGTTTTGATCTATGTGATTCTTAGGTTTTTTCAAAAATGACTTTCAGTCCACTTGCTGTGATACTAAAGGAAAATAAACTTACTGTACATAATTATGTTGATTGGAAAAAGGAATCTAGATATTGCCTTAACTGCTGAGGAGTACAAGTATGTACTCTTCGAAGAGTGTCCTCCCAAGCCTGAGAATGAGTTGGAAGTCCCCGGAGCTGAGATCGATGGGGAAACCCAGGTCGATATCATTCTCCAGTCTCTACCTAGGAGTTTTGAGCAGTTTCGCCTGAACTACAACATGAACAAGAGGTTGTATTCATTGGCGGAGCTTCTGACAGAACTCCAAGCGGTAGAAGGGCTTGCTCAGGCTCAGGCCATAGTTGCTCAGAAGGTTTCTACTTCTAAACCGAAAGGCAAGAAGAAGAAGAAACAAGGTGAAGCATAGGTGGTGGGAGGATCTCAGGGACAAGTGAAGAAATCAAAAGGCAAGTGCTTCACTTGGAAGAAGGACTGTCCCAGTCTAAATTGGAACAAAGGTATATCCTTTGGTCTAGTCGTTGAAACATATTTAGCGGTGTTATCTACCGACACCTGGGGTGTAGATACAGGAGCCACTGATCATGTCTACAATACTTTATAGGGGTTCCAGGAAACCCGACGACTGGCTGAAGGGGAGATTACTGTTTACTTGGGCAATGCCACGAAGGTGGCGGCTATTGTAGTGGGAGATGTTTTATTTATCTTTTGAGAAAAATAAAGTTTTAGTTCTTAAGAATTACCTTTATGTACCTTTATTTAGAAAGAATTTAATTTCAGTTTCTAAATTATTTATGGATGGATATTCTATTTCTTTTAATGACAGAGTTGTTATAAAAAGGAATAGGGAGATTATCTATTCGGGTGCATTGATAGGAAATTTATACACACTTGAACCAAAAGCTCCCACGATGCAAATAGAAGTTAATAACTCATCTTCTAATTCCAATAAGAGAAAAGAACCTTCAAAGATAAACCAAACATATCTTTGGCATCTTAGGCTTGGTCATATTAACCTAAGCAGAATTCAAAGGTTGATAGCTGATGGACCTTTGTGTTCATTAGTGGTGGAAGATTTCCTAACTTGCGAATCTTGCTTGGAGGGTAAAATGACCAAGAGGCCTTTTAAGGCCAAGGGGTATAGAGCCAAAGATGTGTTGGAATTGGTTCATTCTGATTTGTGTGGTCCTATGTCTATCCAGGCTAGAGGTGGTTTTGAGTATTTTGTCTCTTTTATAGATGATTATTCAAGATATGGATACATTTACTTGATGCACCGCAAGTCTGAATGCTTTGACAAGTTTAAAGAATTCAAGGCTGATGCAGAGAAACTACGATCAGATCGTGGTGGTGAGTACCTCTTGGGAGAGTTTAGGAATTACTTATCAGAGGTTGGGATTCAATCCCAATTGTCTGCACCTGGTATACCCCAGCAGAATGGTGTAGCAGAACGAAGGAATAGGACTCATATGGAGATGGTTAGATTGATGATGAGTTATTCTGAGTTGCCAGATTCGTTCTGGGGATATGCTCTAGATACTGCAGTGTATATTCTGAACTTGGTTCCATCTAAATCAGTGCCTTCTACTTCCACAGAATTATGGACTGGGCGAAAGCCTAGTCTGAGACATATTCGGATTTGGGGGAGTCCAACACATGTGCTGAAGGCAGATGCTAGTAAGTTGGAACCTCGTATGGAAGTGCGCATGTTCGTTGGCTATCCTAGAGGAACGAAAGGTGGTTTGTTTTATAGTCCTAGAGATCATAAGGTGATCATTAGCACGAACGATAGATTTCTAGAAGAAGACTATGTGATGAACCACAAGCCCATAAGTAAGATTGTTCTGGAGGAATTGAAAGGGAAAGTCACTACTTCAGTACCACCGGTACATGAGGATATACCACAAGTCACTGCACCGTGAGTCACAGAGGATACACAGGTGATACCTTGTCGTAGTGGGAGGGTTATGAGATAGCCTGATAGATTCATGTTCTTGGGAGAATCTTCTGATTTGGTCCCTAGCGAACATGAACTTAATCCCTGGACATATGACGAGATAATCCAAGATAAAGATGCGGTATCTTGGCAAAGTGCAATGAATGCTGAGATTGAATCTAAGGATTCAAATCAGGTTTGGGAGCTAGTAGAACCACCCGATGGTGTAAAAACCATTGGATGCAAGTGATCTACAAAAGAAAGAGAGGAATAGACGGGAAGGTTGACACCTTCAAAGCAAGGCTTGTTGTGAAAGGGTATACTCAGAAAGAGGGTATCGATTATGAGGAGATTTTTTCGCCATTAGCCATGCTTAAGTCTATCCAGATTCTCTTATGTATTGCTGCTTATATGGATTATGAGGTATGACAGATGGATGTCAAGACAGCTTTCCTTAATAGAAGTCTTGAGGAAAACATTTATATGAAGCAACTAGAATGATTCATTGCAAAGGGCAAAGAGCATCTTGTGTGTAAGCTTAATCGGTCCATTTATGGATTGAAGCAAGCTTCGAGGTCTTGGAACATCCGCTTTGATGAGGTAATTCAGTCTTATGGATTTATTCAAAGTCCGGATGAGTCTTGTGTATACAAGAGATGTGATGAAAACGTAGTGGTATTTCTTGTATTATACGTAGATGACATTTTGTTAATTGGCAACAATGTCAAGGTGTTATCGGACGTAAGGGTATGGTTGTCCAAACAATTTGACATGAAGGACTTGGGAGAAGTGGGACACATCCTTGGGATCAAGGTTATAAGGGATTGCAGGAAAAGGATGTTGTGCTTATCTCAAGCTTTATACATAGACACCATTATGGATCATTTTAGCATGCAAAACTCCAAGAAAGGTTTTCTACCTTTCAGGCATGGAGTTCCTTTATCAAAGAAGATGTGTCTTAGAACATCTGAGGAGATAGAAGAGATGAAGGCGGTTCCTTATGCCTCGGCCGTAAGAAGCCTCATGTATGCGATGCTATGTACGAGACCGGATATCTGCTTTGCCGTGGGCATGGTCAGCAGATATCAGAGTAATCTAGGACAGAGATATTGGACTGCGGTGAAGCATATATTGAAGTACCTGAGAAGGACTAGGGATTATATGCTAGTTTACCAATTACTCCCTGTGGGTTATACAGATTCTGACTTCCAATCAGACAGGGATAACAGTAAGTCTACCTCAGGTTTTGTGTTTACTTTGGGAAGTGGAGCCATTGTATGGAGGAGTGTCAAGCAAAAATGCATGGCAGACTCTACCATGGAAGCTGAGTATATGGCAGCCTCACAGGCGACCAAAGAAGTTGTATGGCTTAGGAACTTCTTGATGGACTTGGATGTGATTCCTGGTTTGCCCAGAACTATCACAATTTATTATGATAACAGTGGTGCAATTGCAAACTCGAAGGAACCACGGTCCATAAGGCAAGTAAATAAATAGAGCGCAAGTACCACCTGATACGAGAAATCATAAAGGAGGTAGATGGTGCTGTCGCCTAGATTGCATCAAAGGATACCCTAGTAGATCCTTTCACTAAGGCTTTTCTAGCGAGAGCTTTTGATAGGCATGTGTAGGGAATAGGGATCAGATGTATGGCAGTATGAGGACAACATAGTCTTTTAGTATAAGTGGAAGATTATTGGGACGTATACTGAAAAGTCTATCTTTTATATGAACATCTTTATTTTTGAAATAAAAATCATATGATCATTGTTTTCATATTTATGGTTATGCATATTGTCTAATACATTACATTGTAGGTAACATGGTGTGTAGTTGTTGGGTTTCCTACACCACGGCGAGTGTATTTTCGAACATGTTTCGTAAACATGTGCACAACGGAAAAAAAAAATAATAAATCTAATTTATTACAACACACACACCACACGCATACATAGTACAACATGTGTTGACATAACTGCAATTTCAAATTTTGCAATAAAAGGAAATTTATACAACGTATACCCGACGTATCACGTGTAGCGGGAAAGACATCAACCGGAACGACCCATGCTAGAATCATCTCTATTCATATCCATGCCGAGTATCTTCGGGATGACTTCACAAAGTCATGAGCCTCGTCTTTGTCCGAGTTACTAGCCTCGTACCATGATGGTCTATTTTAAGCTAAAAAGAACCGAACCAACTTTGGTTCATTCGTTTAAAACAAACTAAACCCCTTTAGTTTATTCTCCTCCATTGGATTAGAACCAAACCAATTTGGTTCATCCATCATGTCTTCATAAGACACGACCCATCCATGCTTCCATTACGACTGAAACGATTTCATACTCGCTCCATGTTTGGTCCAACCAAACCTAGTTTATCTCGGTCTGAGAATCTCATTCTCAAGCTTGTTTTACTTCAAATTACGCTCATTGTGCGTGTGACCAAATAGGTTCTCGGTTTATGTTGGCCGTCTATAATTAACCATTAATTATAGAATGATCATGAGTGGCACCCAGTAGTACATCATGATCCCTAATTAACCGAAAAGATCAACGGTTGATCCAGAACTATTTCTGAAACCCTTCAGCAGCTCGAATGAATCGTGCCCCATTCCGTTCACTCATCTTATACCCACTTAGTTCAAGACATGGTCTATAGTGTCAGTCCCCACTAGGTTAACTACGTCACACCTAGCTCAAGTATCATTTCCTCGTCCTACGGATTCTAGTTACTACACATGTATCGAAGAGTACCTTACTCTAAATATGTAAAGCTTTGGCCAAAGACTTTAGTAACAATCCGACGAGAGGCCATGGGTATACATCTCCTCGCAAGGAGTGGTGAATCCTTTATAGGCTATTCAAACACCTTCGATCACTTCAACTTATACCCAATCATCCCGGGTCCACATCTCCTTAGAGATGCTTGCTTAAGATGTCAAAGCATAAGTCTTTATGATCAAGATGACTTGAATACCGCAAGTCAAAGGAACATCACACTTAAGCTGCAGTAAGAACTTCATTGACATATCTATATATGCAGAGAACCATATGAAGTCTTACGGTTGGTCACTCCAATGAACTAGTTACCATAACTAGCATCCACGATTAACTCCGGACATCACAATATCTCCAGCTAGTGAGAATCAGCTGCTTGGATACACCAAGGAGTATACCTCGTTCTAGTCTCGACAGAATCAATGGTGTCCAAATCCATCAATTCATCGACTAGAGATAATTCCGATACATCACAATTACACATGTAGAGATACTCACTAGTTGTGATCCAATCACAAATTCTTTCATGCTGTGAATCGTATCATGGACATTCAGTAAATGACTTTAAGATCCAATCAAATACATAAAAACATGTATACTCAAATAGTGAATCTTCATTTATCATATAAATGGTTCAAACATAAGGCGATTGCCTTAGGACATCTCTCATATATTACTAACAAACTCTCACTTGGCCTAATGCCAATCGTTACGGTATCCAATACCATAAGCTCTAACATGACCCTCAAACTTACTTTGAGGTAATGCCTTAGTCAAAGGATCCTCTAAGTTCCTTTCAGTGGGGATTTTCTCGATTTGTATTTCCTTCCTACTAATGATCTCTCTGATTGGATGATAACGGCGAAGCACATGTTTGGATCGTTGATAAGACCTTGGCTCTTTCGCCTGTGCAATTGCTCCATTGTTGTCGCAGTAGACTGGTATTGCTTCAACAATAGGTGGAACCACACCAAGTTCATAAATGAACTTCTTGATCCAAACCGCTACCTTTGCTGCTTCCGAAGCTACAATGTATTCTGCCTCAGTGGTAGAATCCACTACAGTGTCTCATTTGAAACTTTTCTAACTCACTGCGCCCCCATTCAATGTGAACACGTATCTAGACTAAGACCTGGAATCATCCTTGTCTGTCTGGAAGCTGGCATCCGTATACCCGCGTATCACCATGTCCCCTTCTCCATATATTAGGAACACATCCTTAGTTTTTCTTAAGTACTTAAGGATTGTCTTAACAGCCACCCAATGATCCATTCCTAGATCAAACTGGTATCTACTCATGACACTCAGAGCATACGATACATTGGGCTTCCTACATAACATAGCATACATGATAGATCCTATTGCGGATGCATAGGGAATCTTACTCATGCAAATCCTCTAATCTTCTGTGCGTGGACACACAGACTTCGAAAGGTGTATCCCATGACTGATGGGTAGGAAACCTTTCTTGTATTTCGACATGCTAAACCTTTTTAGCACTCAGTCTATATATGTAGACTGCGAAAGACCAAGCAACCGTTTCAATCTATCTCTATAGATTTTAATCCCGAGGATGTAGGTTGATTCTCCTAGGTCTTTCATGGAGAATGTCTTGGACAACCAAATCTTAACTGACTGTAAGACTGAAACATCGTTTCCTATAAGTAATATGTCATCGACATACAATACTAGGAACACGACTACACTCCCACTAACCTTCTTGTACACACAAGGTTCGTCTGGATTTTATGAGAAATCAAACTTTTTGATTGTCTCATCAAAACGGATATTCCATCTCCTGGATGCTTGCTTCAATCTATATATGGACCGTCGTAATTTTCATACCTTGGTTTTATCAACCAATGTGAAACACTCGAGCTGTATCATATACACGTCTTCGAGCAGGTTTCCATTAAAGAAAGCTATTTTTCACATCCATTTGCCATATCTCATAATCATAATGAGCCGCTATGGCCGGGAGCATCCGAATGGATTTAAGCATAGCTACAAGTGAATAGGTTTCGTCATAATCAACACCTTGCTTTTGACGATACCTTTCGCCACTAATCTAGCCTTATAGGTAATCACATTATCATCCATGTCGGTTTTTTTCTTGAAAACCCACTTGCACCCTATAGGCTTTATGCCTTCAGGTGGGTCAACCAAGTTCCAAACTTGGTTTTCATACATGGAATCCATTTCCGACTTCATGACTTTAAGCCACTTATCCCTTTCTGAACTTGTCAGAACTTCTTCATAACTGGTAGGCTCCTCATCATCAATGAGTAACACATCGTTCGATTCACTTACGAGAAATCCATATCTCTCAGGAATATTGCGTATTCTACCAGATCTACGAAGATGTGGTGTTTCAATAGGTCCATCCGATTGCTCATCACTATGAGTTATCGACTGTTGTGCTTCACCAGGTATCTCATCAATGTCTATTTGAGTCTCTCGAGCCTCCTCAAGCTCGACGACACTCCCACTGTTTTCTTGCAAGAGAAACTCTTTCTCTAGAAACACATCATGCCTTGAAACAAACACCTTTTGTTACATAGGATGATAGAATTGGTAACCCCTTGTTTCCTTAGGGTATCCAATAAATAGACATTTATCAGACTTAGCATCCAATTTGTCTGATATAGTCCGCTTCACATAAGCAGGACAACCCCATATCTTCAAGTAAGATACATGAGGTTTCTTACTATTCCATATCTCATATGGAGTAATAGAGACTACCTTGGTTGGCATTCTGTTTAACAAGTAAACAGTTGTATGAAGTGCATAGCCCCAAAAGGACTTGGAAAGATTCGCATGATTCATCATTGACCTGACCATGTCCAACAAGGTTCGGTTACGCCTCTCAGATACATCATTATGCTGTGGTATATATGGCGGAGTCTATTGAGACAATATACCATTGTCTCTTAGATAATCTAGAAACTCTTGACTTAAGTATTCACTAACTCGATCCGATCGAAGTATTTTAATACTCTTGTCATGTTGTTTCTTTACTTCATTTCTGAATTCTTTGAACCTTTCAAAGGCTTTAGACTTGTGTTTCATCAAGAACACATACCCAAACCATGAGTGATCATCGGTGAAGGTAATGAAGTAGTTATAGACTCCTATAGCTTGAGTTGACATAGGTCCACTTACATCAGTATGTATTAGACCTAGCAACTCTCTCACTCGTTCATCTTTTCCTATAAAAGGTAACTTAGTCATCTTGCCTTTTAAGCATGATTTGCATGTATCATATGAATCCAATTCAAACGATTCCAGAATTCCACATCGGTGTAATTCGGACATGCATTTCTTGCTTGCATGGCCAAGACGACAATGCCACATGTAGGAGTCTAATTGATTATCCTTTCGAGCACGCTTGTTGGTCGCTTCGATATTGAAAATGTCACTGGATACGTCCAACGTATAAATACCATTGCTCAAAGTTCTAGTCCCATAAAGAACTCCATTCAAAGTTATGTAACAACAATTGTTACTAAAAGTTAAATGGTACCCATTTCTATTTAAACACGCAATAGAAATGATGTTCTTTATCAATGAAGGAACATAAAAGCAATTGTCCAGTTCTATGACAAGTCCTGTAGGGAGTTTCAATGAATATGTTTCGATGGCGAGTGCAACAACCTTTTATCCATTCCCAATACGTAAATTTGACTCTCCCTTGACGAGTCTTCTTCTATTCCTTAGTCCATGTATGTCATTACATATATGTGAGGCACACCCAGTATCCAATACCCAAGTGTTTGAGGAAATATAATGACAATCAATAACGAAGATATCTGAAGAAGATGGGGCATCCGATGCCTTATTCTTCTTCACGGACTCAAGATAAATCTTGTAATTTCTTCGCCAATGGCCCTCCTTGCCATAATGATGGCAAGTTCCCTTTTGAGATGGTTCTGCCTTTTTAGCCTTTTTCTTCTTCCCCTTCTACTGTTCCCTTGACTCCCTCTTAGAACCTTTCTTCGAGGAATCAACTAACAACACCGTCCCCTGCTCATGCTTCTCAGAAGGCTCCATAGTCTTCAGCATGTTAAGTAGTACCACAGATGTACCTTCTTGCATCTCGGAGGTGAAGAGGAGCTTGGAGACTTTGAACCTTTCGAATCTCACTTGCTCATCAAACAACTCATAAAGATGAAAGATTATTGTATGAGCATCCATATGCTCATGATGCTTCCGCAGTTCAGGTATCATCGTGGCTAGCATGATGCAACTCGCCATTTCAGAATCAATCACAAGTTTCTGATAGGCCAACAATTGGTCCGGAGTTGCATTGTCACTAGGACGGGTGGGAAGAGGCGCTTCGAGGACATTTACAAGCTTTTCAACCTTGAGAACAATTCTCAAGTTTGTAAGCCAGTCCAGGAAGTTAGGCCCAGTCAATTTGTTTGAATCTATAATAGTGCACAAATTCAAAGATGTCATGATCAATCGATTAACCTAGAAATACAAAACGAGCATATATGAGAAAATGATTTTAAAATGCATCAATATACATTCATAAATCCCATTCATTTTTCGAATTTCAAAAAGCCCCAAAATCACTTCGGGAGATCATAGGTCCATCTCCGAATGGGCTGATATCCAACATAGATATGAACAACCTTGGAGAGAGTCCAACAAGTCATTCATAACTACGATGGTAGGTATCAAATATACCGATTGCATATCACATATATGCAACTATTACAATGTTCTATCAACTTATTGAATGTTCACACATACATCGGGTTGTTAACACATTAACAAGTATGCATCATATGCATAGCACCCAACTTCACCTCCCTTCACATCGACCTTGGAGAGAGTCCAACAAGGCAATGATTCAGGTTAAAGCCAACCCACTAATCGAGAAATAGTTTTAATATGGTTAGAGCGCATTCAACCAATTAGCCTGGCTTGGAGAGAGTCCAACAACCAAAGCTAACGATTGACCTCTGACTCTTACCATATTAGTATTAAACTATTCCATGATTTGAACATGTTCGGGTTCGAGCCGGGCTTGTAGAGATTCCAACAACCCGAACAAGAAACGGAACTCTGGTTCTAACCATATAAATGGAAGGTGTAGGCTTTAATATTGAGTAAGGGTTTTTATGTCTCATCCCTTTTGCATGCAAATAACTATTATCTACATTGCATGACATACATGACATACATCTACATGTCACGACACGCATGACATAATGATATGCATCTAATGCAATTACATGACATACAATTATATCATGTACAATATTTCCTTATATGTCATAACTATTTATAGAAATAAAATATGTTTGAGATTTGATTCTACAAATCAAATCATGATTAAAATAGGAAATAAATTTCCAAATCTAATCACATATTTTATTTGTGGAAAGTGTTGATTAAGGAAAGTCAATTTAAGAAACAAATTTCCTAAATCATCAAAACTACTTATGGAAATAAAATATTTTAAGATTTGATTTCCCAAATCAAATCATGATTAAATTAGGAAATAAATTTCCAAATCTAATCAAATATTTTATTTATGGAAAATATCAATTTCCATAAATACTTCTAACTTTCCAAAAGTAGAAGATTTCCATAAATACTTCTAGACTTTCCAAAATTAAAAATTTCCATAAATACTTCTAACTTTCCAAAAGTAGAAAATTTCCATAAATACCATTACGACTATCGCAAAATAATTTTATGATTATGTCGAAACACAACCTGGTCTCTGATACCACTGTTGGGTTTCCGGCATCGCGGCGAGTGTATGTTCGAACATGTTTCGTAAACATGTGCACAGCGGGAAAAAAAAATCTAATTTATTACAACACACACACCACACGCATGCATAGTACAACATGTATAGACATAACCATAATTTCAAATTTTACAATAAAAGGAAATTTATACTACGTATACCTGACGTATCACGTGTAGCGGGAAAGACATAAACTGGAACGATCCTTGCTAGAATCGTCTCTATTCGTATCCACGCCGAGTATCTTCGGGATGACTTCACAAAGTCATGAGCATTGTCTTCGTACAAGTTACTAGCCTCGTGTTGAAGACGATGTGATCAAGAGAAGATCACGATCCGAATCAAAATTCGGATCCAAAATGAGTCCTCAAAAACTTGCTTCTCCGGAGAGGTATTTGCCAACCGTTTGACAAATCCTTCGTCCTCCACCTATGAGGATTACCGGAGATCGAATCCCCAGCAAGGCTACTGCTGTCGGAGCTCCAAACGTCGTCCAAACAACGCTCCGACAAGAAGGAAACAAGCTGTCCAGAAAAACTGGACAGCTTTGGTGGAGACCTTGCACCGACCAAATAAGGAAAGCTATATGCTCACCTTGTCTCCGGAGCCAAGGAAGATCACCGGAGCTCCTCCGGCAACAGCTAGATACCGGCAAGTGGGGAGGACGGCAGCTGCTGGACACCGGTTGGAGAAGCTTGGGCGGCGGCAAGGAGTTGGGCGCCGGCAAGACTAGGAGAAGAGAGGGAGGTGGGCAACAACTTTAGGGTTGCTTGGATTAGGGCTTAACAAAACCCTTAAGCCCTATTTTATAGAGAACAATTTCTCTTAATGGTTATCGGATCATAACCAAAAGCCCGTTAACCCGCTCCATTAATTTAAGTTAAAATAAACGAAACTATGATGGTCTATTTTAAGTTAAAACGAACCGAACCAACTTTTGTTCATTCGTTTAAAACAAACCAAACCTCTTTGGTTTATTCTCCTCCATTGGATTAGAACCAAACCAATTTGGTTCATCCATCATGTCTTCATAAGACACAGCCCATCCACGCTTCCATTGCGACTGAAATAATTTCATGCTCGCTCCATGTTTGGTCCAACCAAACCTAGTTTCTCTCGGTCTGAGAATCTCATTCTCAAGCTCATTTTAAATCCTTCAGATTATGCTCGTTGTGCGTGTTACCAAATAGGTTCTCGGTTTATGTTGGCCGTCTATAATTAACCATTAATTATAGAATGATCATGAGTGGCACCCAGTAGTACATCATGATCCCCAATTAACCGAAAAGATCAACGGTTGATCCAGAACTATTTCTAAAACCCTTCAGCAGCTCGAATGAATCGTGCCCCATTCCCTTCACTCATCTTATACCCACTTAGTTCAAGACATGGTCTATAGTGTCAGTCCCCACTAGGTTGACTACGTCACACCTAGCCCAAGTATCATTTCCTCGTCCTACGGATTCTAGTTACTGCACATGTAATGCTTTGGCCAAAGACTTTAGTAATAATCCGACGAGAGGCCATGGGTATACATCTCCTCGCAAAGAGTGGTGAATCCTTTATAGGCTATTCAAACACCTTCGATCACTTCAACTTATACCCAATCATCCCGGGTCCACATCTCCTTAGAGATGCTTGCTTAAGATGTCAAAGCATAAGTCTTTATGATCAAGATGACTTGAATACCGCAAATCAAAGGAACATCGCACTTAAGTTGCAGTAAGAACTTCATTGACATATCTATATATGCAGAGAACCATATGAAGTCTTACGGCTGGTCACTCCAATGAACTAGTTACCATAACTAACATCCACGATTAACTCCAGACATCACAATGTCTCCAGCTAGTGAGAATCAGCTGCTTGGATACACCAAGGAGTATACCTCATGCTAGTCTCGACAGAATAATTGGTGTCCAAATCCATCAATTCATCGACTAGGGATAATTCCGATACATCAAAATTACACATGTAGAGATACTCACTAGTTGTGATCCAATCACAAATTCTTTCATGCTGTGAATCGTATCGTGGACATTCAGTAAATAAGTTTAAGATCCAATCAAGTACATGAAAATATGTATACTCAAATAGTGAATCTTCATTTATCATATAAATGGTTCAAACATAAGGTGATTGCCTTAGAACATCTCTCATATATTACTAACAGTAGTGTCACACGAGAGATTATGTTATCGGTTCCTTGTAAAGTATAAGTAAAGGCTCACAACCTAAATGGCTTTGGACAAACCATTGGTATGGTTGTAGTGCGATTTGGTATTGGTTTGTCTTGACCATAGAATTACACTAGTGCACTTTGTGTGTATTGAGTAGGACCGACTTAGAGGTTATTCGATTTATTACTGACTACATAATCGAATCGGACCTCAGATATTATATTGTACATGCTCTTAATCCCGATATAATAACGGGCACATATACTTAGTATTCATTTTTTTGATTTACCAATGGGCGAGATTTATGGATTAAATCGATAGGCTCGGTAAGTTGGGAAATGATATTATTTATATGGTGTGTCATTGATTATAGGAGGAAACCGTGTCCTATATATTAGGATGATGATGTCCCCTTGAGGAGCTCATAAGGTTCATCATGTAAACCCTGCAGGTGGACTTGGTCTGGCATGATGATAAGGTTGTGTGGTACTACTCATGGAGTTAGATGTTAATTAATTAATTATCAGTAAATTAATTAATCGACGGACATTTGGGATCTTAAACACGGGGAGAAAAATGTACAAATAATATATGGAGCCCATATTATCTTATTGGGGTTAGTGAGGTAGATCAATGATAATCCTCTAGTGGATTGGATTATCATTAATGGATCGGACTTTATGTGGGCTTGATCCATTGGCTGGCCAAGATCCAACTCCTTCTCATGGTCCCTATTGTAGCCTATTAAAACCTCATGAAGGCTAGATCCAATGATGGAAAACAAAACTCTAGATCCAACGGTAGAGATTAAATCTCTAGATCCAACGGTTGAGCTTAAATCTCTAGATCCGACGGTTGAGATTAAATCCCTAGAACCAATGGTGGAGATTAAAAGGAGGCTTAAGCCTAACTCTATAAATATGGGCTTAAGGGTGGGCGGCAAGGGAGGCTTAGGGTGTTGGGCGACCACAATTAAGGAAAGTTTTTCCTTCTTCTTCTTCCTTAGGTGGACGGTGCCCTTCCTTCCCTCTTCTCTCCTTGTTTTTGCCGGCGTCCAACCTTCTTCCCTTCATCCTTGGCCAGAGCTTAGGGTCTTCCCTTGAAGCTTTTGGCCAGCCCACTTCCTCATCTCTTCTCCTTGCTGGTCGGCGGCAAGCATCAAGTTTGTGCTTGGTGGTTGGCTAAAGGAAGGAGGAGAGTTTTGTTTCTATACTTCCTCTTGTTCGGAGCGAGCAAGGAAGGAAGATTGGTGATCTTGGAGCTTCGACTTTTGGAAGATCATCGCCCACACGACGCTCAAAAGGAGGAAGGACATACAATAGGAGATCGAGAGGTATAAATGTTGTTTTATATTCTTTTGTGTTATGTCTATGATTGTTTTTCAATTATATGCATGTTGTATGCTTTGTTTAATGGATAAATTATCTTGGACCCCGAATACAAACACAAAAGCCGACGATCCGTACATCGTCTATTCCGCAGCTATTCGTAGAATAGAGGTTGGTGGCTTGAACAACAAGTTTGTTCAAGTGACCACTCTAATCGAATAGTACGATGATGAAACAAGAGCTTGGGTAATCCCTCTTATCAAGGATAATTTTTTTTTATCCGGGGACGTAGAAGGGATCGCCATGAACAAGCGACCGAGTTGAAGTGGAAAGCGAAGTTTTCTACCTTCAAGTGGTATCAGAGCTTCACTTCCAAAACCTTCAAAAACCTCATATGAAATTTATTACGAAAAACTACCCAACATTAAATAGTTTAGGGTCTTTGGGTGTAGGGTACATAAATTAAATACTAAAGACTACCTAGGGAAATTCACCCCTAAAATAACTACTGGGATATTCCTAGGATACTCAACCACTAGTACAACCTATAGGGTGTATAACAATGAAACCCTAAAAATCGAAGAAACACTTAACATAGTATTTGATGAAGAAAACAAAACTACATAACCCAGATTAGAAGTGATTAATGAACCTAACTCTAGATCTGGACCTGAACCTAACTCTTGACATGGACCCGAACCTGAACCTGATTCTAGACCCGAATCTAACTCACAAAATGAATCTAGTATAGATCCTAACCCAAATCAGTCTAGGTTACAAGCAAATCATCCTATTGATCAAGTAATAGTTGATCCCAATTTAGGAGTTCGAACCAAAGCATCCTATAGGAACCTAAGCCAAATTTCACTTATTTCAAAAATCGAACCCAAAACAATTGAACAAGCTCTTCTTGATTCCGATTGGATTATAGCTATTCAAGAAGAGTTAGCTCAATTTACTAGGAGTCAAGTTTGGGAATTAGTACCCCCACCTAAGGGGAAAATGATCATTGGAACGAGGTGGGTATTTCGAAACAAACTTGATGATAAAGGAGATGTTGTTAGGAATAAGGCTAGGTTAGTCACTAAGGGATTCAGTCAAGTAGAGGGGTGAGACTACGATAAAACATATGCACCCGTAGCTAGACTTGAATCGATTAGGATGTTATTATCCTACGTTGCACATAGAGGATTTAAACTATTTCAAATGAATGTTAAGTCAGCATTCTTGAATGGATTTATAAAGGAAGAGGTGTACGTTAGCCAGCCACCCAGATTTGAGATCCATATGATCTAGTAGAACCGACAGCCACATAAACTAGGCCTCAAATCCTTATGGATTCCACTCTCTTCGCCTCTAATTCTACATGGAATGAGACATTAGTGAAAGTCTTAATACTCTCATTGTCAACTGGGAGTGTTATCATTGTCTCATTCTTAATATCAAACCTCTTCTTAGATTTGATCTTACGAATACTTCTTTATAAGTTGAGTGTTGAGAAGTCAACTAATGACTTGGCAAAATAGTCTCACTCGGTTGACTATACTCATGCATCCTTTGTGACACCTCTTTTGTTGATAATATCTTATCCTCCTCAAATAGAGGAATTATCTTATCAACATCACCTCTTACTGGGAACTCAGTTTTGAGAAAACTAGCATCTCTCGACTCTATATCGAAGATGGTTCCATTTGGCTGCTCGCCTATGAAAACATAATCTTTGGAGGTCTCATAATATCTAATAAAGATACATTTCTTACCTCTAGGTCCTAGTTTTCTATACTTTTGAGAACTTTCATGAACATAGGAAGCCGACCCCGCAAGATCTCAGATTATTTAAATATGATTTCTTGCCTGTCCAACGTTCATACGGGGTAAATGGAATAGATTTAGAAGACACTTTGTTAAGATATAGGTCGTTAATAACACATCTCTCTAATAGGAGATCGACAAATTATCTTGTGTCATCATAGACCTAACCATTTAAAGAAGAGTTCTATTTCTTCTTCAGCAATCCCATTTTGCTACTGAGTTTCTGGGATTGTTAGTTGTTTAATAATCCCTTTATCATTATATATTTTCTTGAATAGACTAAACAAATATTCATCTCAACAGTTAGTGCGTAAAGTCTTAATCTTACGTTCCAATTGATTCTCAACTTCGTTTATATAACGAGTGAAGCAATACAATGCTTCAGATTTTTGAAAAATCAAATACACATGACTGAACCGAGTTAAATCATTTATAAATGTAATGAAATAGGAAGCTCCATGCCTAACCTTCACATTAATTGGACCATTAATTGTAATGGAGAATCAACTCTAATATTCTTACCAAATTATTTTCTAGTTGCTTTTATAGCAAAAGCCTGAGTGCCCAATAGGCCACAGTACTTCCACCATAAAGGTTGAGTTTGCAAGTGCCAAGTCCTTTGCCTTTAACTCTTACATTGTTTCCTATATATATCCATTTGGTGTTAGGTGGTGCCCAATGGTACTCCACGAATGTTATCCGCTCTCGAGCTACATGGTTGGTTGCTCCTGAATCTATAATAATCCATAAAGGATAAGAATCAGCTAGCAACACTGAACTAGCAACAAAATTCTCAAGAAAACAAGACATACTCAGATTTATCTTTTTCGGCTCAGTACACTCCCGAATGAAGTGACCCTTCTTGCCACAGTTAAAGCAAATCATATTGCTTTCAGATTTCTTCCCAGTCTTTTTTACCTTCTTCTTGATTGGGTCTTTCCCAACAACAACTTCCTTCTTCTTTCCCTTTCCCTTCTTGAACCATTTCTTTTTCTTAGATCCATATGATCTAGTAGAACCGACAGCCACATAAGCTAGTTCTGAAATCCTCACGGATTCTACTCTCATCACCTCCAATTCTACATAGTGTGAGACATTAGTAAAAGTCTTAATATTCTCACTGTGAGTTAAGGTCTGCTTCATGATCTCCCAAGAATCTGGAAGGGAACAAATAACTGCTTGAACCGGATGTTCATCGGTCAACTCATGACCAACAGTTTTAAGCTCCTGAATCATGTTGGACATCTCCCTCAGGTGTTGAACCATAGAGATATTCGGGCACTTCTTGTAGCTATCAAACTTGATTGTCAACTGCCGAAGCTTGCTCAGACTAACTCCACTGTATCTCTCCCTAAGTGCTACCCAGATTGCATGAGCCGAAAGATATGACTTATACTCAAAAACTAATTCGTTTATCATTGAACTTATCAATATGGCCTTAGTAGTGAAGTCCTTTTTCCATACCATATGGGCATCAAAGTCTCATCTGTGTAGTACAGTGGGACCCCAACAGGTTCTTCTAAAACCTGATGTACAACCTCTAGAACTTCTTATTCCTCAAGAACATACTGAATCTTGAGGTATTAGATCTTGTAGTTTTTTCCATTTAACTTTTCATCTTTGTTAAGATCAACTATGATGTTTTTCGTTGTCATAATTTAATATAAATAAATAAATTATTTAGATATTCAGTGTATATTTTATATATGTAATTTCTTATTGACTCAATATAAATCTGAATTGGTTTATAAAATCATGTGGCAACTATGTTTCCACTTATCATTTGTATATACTAATCTGAAGACATTGGTCAATTATATCATATACACCTCAGTTAATGAACTAATCATTAACATATCATGAAACAACATAAAATGAACTTATCATTAAATGAACTAATCATTTACATGTAGGAGTTTTGTTAACATATAACAAACTACATAAAGATTGTCAACACATAACAGTCTTTTTACTCATAACCTAAACAACTCTAATATACTAGATAGATAATTACTACTCCCACTGGGACAAACACTAACGCAGTAGTAATCATAACACACCCTATCTTTCTAGGCTTAGCTAGGGTTGTCACGCCCCGAGGACATATTCATCATCTAAATGACGAAGGAACCCTTTAGTGACAATATTCCAAAATACATTACTGGAACCAGATATGGTAAAAACTTTGAAATGATAAAATATAGAATTTAATTATGAACTGCATGCATCCATGACTAAAATATAAGTCAACAAAAGTAAAATAGATTTATGACACCAAATCAAATTGCAATAAAATCCAAAGTGTGTAAACAAAATAAAGACAACGAATCGGTATCTCGATGATGCAGTGAGACTAGCAAGACAGTGGACTCTCTGAGCGATGCGAAGGTAGTCAATGAGACACATCCTCTATCAGCTAACCTGGAGGCCAAAGAAAAAAGAGAGTTATCACAAATCACTCAGTGGGTGCATAGAAAGATAGTGCATAATAATATAAAAAATAATGGAGGTCAAAGGAAAGTAATCCAAATCTCAAGTACTAATATCAGTCCACAACTAACTTAGTAAATATAATAAATGCACCTATGACATACACAACCAATTGGAAACCTGCAAGAACTAAACATCAAGATACCATGACAAAGCTTCATGGATTTCAAGGTAAAGGGACACCATCTGCGAGCAACAACATGTTACCAGGAATGGGACTCATGGGCAGATAGACAATATACAGAGCACTGTCTACGCAACAACATGCTACCACGAATGAGTCTCATGGAAAAACAAGCAATATAAAACTCAATGTCTGCGGACAATGACATGCTACCATGAATGGGTCTCGTGGGCAGACAGAGTATATAAGTATCTAGCTATGGACTATACGCAACAATATGTTATCACGAATGAGTCATGTGGGCAGTCAAGATATAAGGAAGCTATCTAGCTATAGACGACATGCGAATCCAACTATCACTAACTCTAAATGGGTAGTCCAAGAGTATAACTCTACTGTAGACTCTCTCAACCACGAATGAGAGATATAGTTGGTAGCAGGTATATGAGGAAAGTTATATACCTTCGTCTAAGGAATAATCTCATCTTACTTATACTATCTTATCAATCCAATCACAATATCAACATAAATAGTAAATAGATAAACATCTACTAGTAATATCCACCAAATAATACTGAAATAGTAAATAAGCACATATAACAATAATATCAATCAAACAACAGAATAAATAATTGCATGTTAATGATGAGCAAGCACCCTATAAACTAAGTAGAGTATAAAAAGGTCAAGCAAACTATAAGATCAAAGTAATCTAGAAAGAATATAAAATGGAAAGATAACTATATCCTAAATAAACAACGTAATAAAAATAATTATGCACTACGATTAAAGGATCTAGAGAGGTCAAAAGAAGGAACCACCCACTCGGACTGCAGAGTATCCTATCTATTTCCCCATCTGAGGATTTGCTTCAGCTCCCAAATATATTATAATTAGCTCATCATTAATTCAACTATCTACCAAAAACTCAATAAACATCGAAGTTGATTATCTAATCAATTTATGTGTTTTCTTATTAGTTCAATTGACCCTCAATCTAATTATTCACTTATTTCATCAATTGCCAATGTTTTAATTAACCAACAGATTATAAGGTAGTCAATTAACACCTATGTAGTCCAATAAAATTCATAATTATATCTTCTATCAATCAATCTAATTGAACAATTTACACATCGGCCTTATATTTAATTTAACCAAATGATTAATTCCACATCTCCATCTAACCGATTAATTTCAACAATTTTAATTAACTTAACTAATCAAATTAATTATACTAATCTAATCACTTAATTAATGGCATTAACGTATTAATGAAATCTAATTAATCAAATGAACCGTTTAATTACCTAATTCAATTAAACCAAAATCAATTTAATTAATCCGATTACTAAAAAACTATTTAATCCCAGAATTTTGATTAATTAACCTAAAGCTGATTAATCAATTAAACCAAGTTAATTAAGCTAATACTAATCAATTCAATAGATTAATTAGACTAAACCGATTATTCAATTAAATCCGGATTAATCAACTTAATTATTCTTGTTTAATTAAACATATTAATGACATAATTTAATCAATGAAATCCTACGTTATTTTAATTAACCGAATCAGATTAATTAATTAAAAAAACTCCTACAGTGTTTTTTTAGCGTAAGAGGTTCGATCGACGATCGACGGATTCTGCTCGTGGCCGAGCGGAAGATGGCGGTAGGGTCCCAAGTGGCTATGGCGCGATGGTAGCAGAGGCGGTGCATGTAGCAGGCGATGACGACGTCAGGGGTTGCCGACAAGAGAAAAGAAAACGGGAGGGGAAAGGGGGGAAAAAGGAAAATAAAAATTTAAGTTTTAATTCTAACTTAGGGTTTTATTTATAACCTAGGATTGATTGAAATAATTAACTCCTATAATTGGGTAAGACCAATTAGACTTAATCAAAGCTTAATAAAATTTTATCCCAAAATTTCAACTAAAATATTAATAAATAAATAAATTTCATTTAATACAAGGGCAGCTCAGCTAGGACACACTTAAATTGAACAATTACAGAATCTTATTTAGAACCCACATAAAGGTATTCCTCGGATTATTCTTCTGGATCCTTTTCACTCTCAGCATGATCCTCCTAATATGCAAAGTGAAGCAGCTCTGTGCACAACTCTGCATATGTGATGCACACCTCATAGCTGTAGGGGATCGGTGTTGGCCGGCTAGAGGGGGGTGAATAGCCTTTATCGTAGACGATGGAAGTCGTTCATTGATTGCTCTTCTACAAACTTAATTAGCGCAAGCAGAATATACTAATATAAGCAATAAAGACAAATGCAAAGAAAGAATAGAAGACACAAACGCAAACACCACAATGTAACGTGGTTCACGGCCTCACCGCTAATCCTCGGTCTGATTCGTCCAAGGTGAATCACGCCTCAAGCTTTCCACTATTCTCTCCTTTGCACCAAGCTAGGTGGAGGTAACCTCTTTTACACAAGAATCACTCCTCTTAAATATAATGTAAATAAGCTTAAGTAAGAGGATGGAAAATGTGTTGGGCACTTGGGAGAAGTTTAGATTATGAACATTAGCCTCCCAAAGGTCCTCACCCCTTCTCTTTATAGAGGAAGAGGATTTCTTCCCGTTAACACAGCAGCAGTCGACTGATGCCCCGATCAGTCGACTGATCCTGTAGCCGTTGCCCAATAACGACTTCTTCCACGTTGGATTCCAACCAACGGCTCCCACATCAGTCAACTGATCTTCCCATCAGTCGACTGATGTCGCCTTCCAGTCGAGTGACAACTTGCTTTTGTGCCCGTGCATAGTGCGATCAGTCGACTGATGTCGACTCAATTTCCAGCCAAACACCAGTCAAACTCCGTTCGACTTGGAGCAGTCGACTGCCATGACATGGAAGTCGACTGGTACTATGTGAAACTCAAACTTAACATTCGTTTGAGCTTCCGGTGGTCGGGTAAATCTCAACCCTTGCGGTTGAGCCTCCGACACTCAGTCATTCGACCAAGTTCACCTAATGAGCTACTTACAATTCACTCATTCTCTCATCTCACTCGAAGTCCCTCGTCGAAGCTCTCTTCATTCGCGGCCATGTCCCTTGGCAGCATCAGGTGCACGACTCTGCAATGCTCCTTCGCGTCTCTTGCCCTCGAAGTCTGCTTCCTTGGCTTCGCTTCAAGTCATCTCGTCTGACGATCCCTCAGCAGCATCAAGCGCACGTCTCTGCAATGCTCCTTCTTCGACTCAAGCATGAGGTCGTGAGTGGTGACACTTGCCTAAGGTCTATGTGCGGATTACTAAGTCCTGCAAGACTCCAATGCACATATCAAATCCAAACATCCCAACTTAAACCCTTTGCCACATACATCAAAATCATATCACGGATTGATTGCCCTAACAATAGCACCCCTATATATGATGTGCAACTATACTTAGATTTTCCGACAATGAATGAACCAATGCCCAAATCCTATAGTTATCCAGAATAGAAAACTCGTACATCTTGAGTCTCTAGAATAGATGATCAAGCCTCCTCATGTGTCCACCAACTCCATAAGCAGTGTTATATTCTATCCCCTAGATATCTTCCCTTAGCTTATTGTACAACAAATCGCAATGAGTAATGGTGGTAATCATCTATGTCATCTGAAAATTAAAATTAATTAAGTCAGTACAAAATTGACTAACCAATACAAAATTGGCTTAATTCAATTTATACATGCATAGAACCTACACAATTAATCAAGACAAAAATAAATCTTCTTGATTTTTAGGAGTCTTAATCGACTGATCTAGTTACAAGTCAATTGACACCCTTGTTAGTTGACTAAAATATATTTTAGTCGATTGGTGCCTCTCAATAGTCTACCAGTCGACAGTCACCTTGGACCAGTAGACTGATACCTTAGAAACTTAACTCGATAGTGTTCCGTGAGAACCCGAACACCACACGATCTACTCTGAGCATCCCACACACCCAAGTACTACCTGTGGTATTTTGTCTTCTCAATGTCCCAAGCCACCAACCCTAGTTTACTAAGCCTATGCTAAGTTATTTATACCAAGTCTAAGTTGATCTAACAACTATTTGGCATTATTGTTATGAGATTAGTTAACCATTGTCAACTATTCCAGGTAGCCAATGTTGACTTTGTTACTCAAGCTCGAGCATAACACTGATGTTTTGAGCACCAATACATGGCGCCCTGATCACCTCGTGCTTCTTTGGAGTACTTAGGTAAATTGCTAATATCCTCCCGAGGATTTTGAGTACGAAGTACTATGCCTACTCAGCTGAGCACCGAGTACAACTCACCTCTGCAACAGAAAATAAAATAAGACAAGTAGACAAGTCTTTTTTACTTGGTTCACAATCCTAATTAGGTTGCTACTCCAAGGATCGTAACCCTTCCTAGGGTCACCTCGTCGGGCAATCACTAAAAGACCCTCCGATTCGAGAACTCTTGACTTCGGAGGGATTCACTTTTTTACAATAATAAAGGATAAGATAACACACTACCTATCCTTATGAATTTAAGTATAAGTAAAGTGAAAGATACAAAAAGAAGCTAAGTATACTGACACTTAAAGATTAGAAATGAGGCTTAGTGTGTCGGTTGTGTGGAATGACGACGTGAAGTAGCTTCTGTGGATGAGGAATGAAGACAACAACACTTTGGTGTATTAGAAATTCTTACTTCGGAGCTGGTCCTCTATTTCTTTTAGAAGCCTTTTCCAGTCGACTGGAACACCCTCCAGTCGACTAAAAATTAGTCCAACGATTTGGTATTTTGGGCTTCTCAGGTGACCAATCGACTCCAAGTTGCCTGACTCTGTTCCTTCATTGTTAGGAAAATTTCCTATCCCAATCGACTAAAATACCTACCATCTCAGTCACAGGATCTTCAGTTGATCAATAGCCTACCTTACCAACTCGGCATCCCAGTCGACTAGTATATACCCAGTCGACTAACCCATAGCCAATCGATTGGGTCTGAGGCAACTGAAATCTTGTCAGTCACCTAGAGACCTGTAAAACTAGATTAGCATAATACACAGTATAATATGAAATGACAGTAGTAATATTGCCCAATCTTGACTTTCGAGTCCAACATGAATCTTTAGTCGGATCGACGCCTACCTTGTCCTTCTACTAAGGACTTGACCTCGCCTCTCCACTCGAGGCTTATCTGTTGGCTATCCTGTAGGGCTTAGCTTGCTTGACATCCAATCTGACCCACCAAGTCTTCATGCCAGCTGTCCGATCTCCCTAACCTAGTTAGGCTTCTTGTCGGATGTCCAGTCTCCTAACCCAATCGGTCATCTACTAGATGTCCGGTCCACTTGACCCATTTGGACTTCATGTATAGTGTCTGACCCTCCTGATTTATCAAGACTCTTGCCTAGTATTTGATCCACTCGACCTACTAGGACTTTCCCACACTTAACACATATATCAAATCACATGATTATCCTAACTTTAAACTTTGCTCATACATCAAAACATAGGTGTGAAGCTCCCTGTATCAACAATCTTCCCCTTCTTGATGTAGGACATCCGTTTAAATTTAGGCCTAAATATACTAAAAATTTTAACCATAAACCATGACATGCAATGCATTCTTCCTTATTTCTTCAAACTTAGTTTTACACACTAACTTAGTTCCAACTTAAAACACTCTCTCTCCCCCTTTGGTATATATTAAAATGTAAAAAAGAATTTTATATGTTGAATTGTAATGTAACATTTTTTAAGATTTGAATCTATTAGATTATCAAACCATTAATCATGTCCAAACTTAAAAATTAAAAGTAGAGTAAGATTAATACTCGAAACAATTCAAGTATTTTGAAGCTAGTTTTTAGGACTTGAAATTTGATAAACTTACCCGATGCTTAGAATTTTCAATACATACTCTCTCCCCAAAGAATATTTAAATCTTAAAATTTTCAATTAAATTTTTGAAAGTACACTCTTCCTCTTAATTAAAGCATATACTTAAAGCTAAAAAATTTCAATTAAATTTTTGAAATATACTCTCCTCCTTAATTAATGCCAAAAAAAATTATAAATTCCTCCCCTAAGTCACTTAGGAATGATGTGATGGTGCAATCGATCCAGGTCATGATTGACCAGACTCGAGTTTAACTCGAGTAGTATTTTGATATTCGACAAAATGATTGACAATGTGATTGTCATGGGAAGACCAAAAATGGTCTTGGCATTTGAGAAGTCCAAGTCATGTGTACTTGGCAGGTAAAGTCCAAGTCATGTATATTTGGCAATGGAAAGTCCAAGTCATGGGTGCTTGGCATAGAAAGTCCAAGCATGGGTCTTGTCAATGGTAAAGTCCAAGTCATGGGTACTTGACAAGGAAAGTCCAAAGATATAGTTTTGGCAGCATAAGTTCAAGCTATAGTCTCGACGACATAAAGTCCATGTGAACTTTGGCGGTGAAAGTCCAAGTATGGATACTTGATGATTGAGAAGTCTAAGGGTGTGATATTGGAAGCGTAAAGTCCAAGCTATAGTCTTGACGGCATAAGTCCAATGTTTGACGACCTAAAGTCCAAGCGTGTGTCTTGGCAGCATAAGTTTAAATGTACCTTGACAAAGTAGACCCGGTTAACATGACAATAGTCGATGGAAACACTTGAAGACTAATGTATGGATGAATAAGTCATGGATGACTTGGAGGGATCTGATAGGCATGAGGCTGATGGAAGTGACTAGAAGGCTTAGGTCTAGTCTAAGGGTGGTCTATCAAGTATGAAAGAATCATACTTGAGTTGAACCTTATGTTTGAGGTTTATCAATCGACTAGGATTATAGATCAGTCAACTAGCTGAGTGTTTGACACTTGGCAGCCTAGTCAACTTGGATCAGTCAATTTGGATTAAGACAGTCGACTAGTCAAGGAGTCGATTGATGCTCGACTACTGATGTATGGCTCTGATAGTCGACTGCTAGAGTTTAGCAGTCAACTGGTCCATAGCAGTCGACTGCTAGGGTTTAGTAGTCAATTGGTTCACAATAATTGACTGCTAGGGTTTGGTAGTTGACTGATTTAAGTGGACATGAGTATAGAAGATTTGGTAGTTGACTGATCAGTCGACTATCGAGACAATAGTCAACTAATGGTAAGGGTAGTCGACTGCTAGTGTATACATTCGAGTTTTCCAGCATGGATTGAGCCATTGTGAGATAACGACACTATAGACAGTCGACTGGGGTCTTTTGGCAGTCAACTGCTAGGCACGAAATCAGCTAGATGCAAGTTATAAATGTTGGGTTTCGGGCACCGCGGTGAGTGTGTGTTCGAACATGTTTCGTAAACATGTGCGCAGTGGAATAAATAAAAAGCAATAAATCTAATTTATTACATCACACATACCACACGCATGCATAGTACAAAATGTGTAGACATAACCGTAGTTTCAAATTTTGCAATAAAAGGAAATTATTCTACGGATACCTGACGTATCACGTATAGCGGGAAAGATATCAACCGGAGCGACCCTCGCTAGAATCACCGCTATCTGTATCCACGCCGAGTATCTTTGGGATGACTTCACAAAGTCACGAGCCTCGTCTTCGTACGAGTCACTAGGCTCGTGTTGAAGATGATGTGATCGAGAGAAGATTACAATCCGAATTAAAATTCGGATTCAAAACCGAGTCCCCAAAACTCGCTTCTCCGGAGAGGTATTCGTCAACCGTTTGACGAATCCTTCTTCCTCCACCTATGAGGATTACCGGAGATCGAATCCCCGACAAGGTAGCCGCTGTCGGAGCTCTAAATGTCATCCAAATGACGCTCCGACAAGAAGGAAACAAGCTATCAAAAAAACTGGACAGCTTTGGTGGAGAACTTGCGCCGACCAAATAAGGAAAGCTAGATGCTCACCTTATCGCCGGAGCCAAGGAAGATCACCGGAGGGTCGTCGGAGGATCGTCGGCAGGAGCTTGGACGCCGACAACAACTTGGACGGTGGCACAAGGGCTGGGCGGCGACAAGGGGTTGGGCGCCAGCTACACAAGGAGAAGAGGGAGAGGGGGCGGCAAGATAAGGTTGGGGCTTTCTCAAAACCCTTAAGCCCTATTTTATAGAGAACAAATTCTCCTAATGGTTATTGGTTCATAACCAAAAACCCATTAACCCGCTCCATTAATTTAAGTTAAAATAAATCAAACCGATTTGGTCTATTTTAAGTTAAAACGAACCAAACCAACTTTGGTTCATTCGTTTAAAACAAACCAAACCATTTTGGTTTATTCTTCACCATTGGATTAGAACCAAACCAATTTGATTCATCCATTATGTCTTCGTAAGACATGGCCCATCCAAGCTTCCATTGCGACTGAAACAATTTCATGCTCGCTCCTTGTTTGGTCCAACCAAACCTAGTTTCTATCGGTCTGAGAATCTCATTCTCAAGCTCGTTTTAAATTCTTCGGATTATGCTCATTGTGCGTGTGACCAAATAGGTTCTCAGTTTATATTGGTCGTCTATAATTAACCATTAATTATAGAACGATCATGAGTGACATCTAGTAGTTCATCATGATCCCCAATTAACCGAAAAGATCAACGGTTGATCCAGAACTATTTATGAAACCCTTCAGCAGCTATAATGAATCGTGCCCAATTCCTTTCACTCATCTTATACCCACTTGGTTCAGGACATGGTCTATAGTGTCAGTCCCCACTAGGTTGACTACGTCACACATAGCTCAAGTATCATTTCCTCGTCCTACGGATTCTAGTTACTGCACATGTATCCAAGAGTACCTTACTCTAAACATGTAATGCTTTGGCCAAAGACTTTAGTAACAATCCGACGAGAGGCCATGGATATACATCTCCTCGCAAGGAGTGGTGAATCCTTTATAGGCTATTCAAACACCTTCGATAATTTGACTTATACCCAATCATCCCGGGTCCACATCTCCTTAGAGATGGTTGCTTAAGATGTCAAAGCATAAGTATTCATGATCAAGATGACTTGAATACCGCAAGTCAATGGAACATCACACTTAAGCTGCAGTAAGAACTTCATTGACATATCTATATATGTAGAGAATCATATGAATTCTTACGGTTGGTCACTCCAATGAACTAGTTACCATAACTAGCATCCACGATTAACTCCGGACATCACAATGTCTCCAGCTAGTGAGAATCAGCTGCTTGGATACACCAAGGAGTATACTGCAAGTCTCGATGTAATCAATGGTGTCCAAATCCATCAATTCATCGACTAGGGATAATTCCGATACATCACAATTACACATGTAGAGATACTCACTAGTTGTGATCAAATCACAAATTCATGCTGTGAATCGTATCGTGGACATTCAATAAATGAGTTTAAGATCTAATCAAATACATGAAAATATGTATACTCAAATAGTGAATCTTCATTTATCATATAAATGGTTCAAACATAAGGCGATTGTCATAGGACATATCTCATATATGACTAACAAACTCCCACTTGGCCTAATGCCAATCGCTATGGTATCCAATACCATAAGCTCTAACATGCCCCTCAAACTTACTTTGAGGTAATGCCTTAGTCAAAGGATCTGCTAAGTTCCTTTCAGTGGGGATTTTCTCGATTTGTATTTCCTTCCTACTAATGATCTCTCTGATCAAATGATAGCGGGAAAAACACATGTTTGGATCGTTGATAAGACCTTGACTCTTTTGCCTGTGCAATTGCTCCATTGTTATCGCAGTAGACCGGTATTGCTTCAATAATGGGTGGAACCACACCAAGTTCATAAATGAACTTCTTGATCCAAACCGCTTCCTTTGCTGCTTCCGAAGCAGCAATGTATTCTACCTCAGTGGTAGAATTCGCTACAGTGTCTTGTTTGGAACTTTTCCAACTCACTGCGCCCCCATTCAAGGTGAACACATACCCAGATTGAGATCTGGAATCATCCTTGTTTGTCTGGAAGATGACATTCGTATACCCGCGTATCACCATGTCCCCTTCCCCATATATTAGGAACACATCCTTAGTTCTTCTTAAGTACTTAAGCATCGTCTTAACAGCCGCCCAATGATCCATTCCTGAATCAGACTGGTATCTACTCATGACACTTAGAGCATATGATACATCGGGCCTCGTACATAACATATCATACATGATAGATCCTATTGCGGATGAATAGGGAATCTTACTCATGCAAATCATCTCGTCTTCTGTGCACGGACACATAGACTTCGAAAGGTGTATCCCATGCCTGATGGATAGGAAACCTTTCTTGGATTTCGACATGCTAAATCTCTTTAGTACTTGGTCTATATATATAGACTGTGAAAGACCAAGCAACCGTTTTGATCTATCTCTATAGATCTTAATCCCTAAGATGTAGGTTGCTTCTCCCAGGTCTTTCATGGAGAATGTCTTGGACAACCAAATCTTAACCGATTGTAAGACAGAAACATCATTTCCTATAAGTAATATGTCATCGACATACAATACTAGGAACACGACTGCACTCCCCCTAACCTTCTTATACACACAAGGTTCATCCGTATTTTGTGAGAAATCAAATCTTTTGATTGTCTCATCAAAACGAATATTCTAGCTCCTGGATGCTTGCTTCAGTCCATATATGGATCGTTACAATTTGCATACCTTGGTTTTATCAACCGATGTGAAACCCTCAGGCTGTATCATATATACATCCTCGAATAAGTTTCCATTAAGGAAAGTTGTTTTCACATTCATCTGCCATATCTCATAATCATAATGAGCCACTATCGCCAGGAGAATCCGAATGGATTTAAGCATAGCTACAAGCGAATAGGTTTCGTCATAATCAACACCTTGCTTTTGACGATATCCTTTCGCCACTAATCTAGCCTTATAAATAATCACATTACCATACATGTCAGTTTTTCTTCTTGAAAACCCACTTGCACCCTATAGGCTTAATGCCTTCGGGTGGGTCAACCAAGTTCCAAACTTTGTTTTCATATATGGAATCCATTTCCGACTTCATGGCTTCAAGCCACTTATCCCTTTCTGAACTTTTCAAAACTTCTTCATAATTGGTAGGCTTCTCATCATCAATGAGTAACACATCGTTCGATTCACTTATGAGAAATCCATATCTCTCGGGAATATTGCGTGCTCTACTAGATCTACAAAGATGTGGTGTCTCAATAGGTCCAGCCGATGGATCATCACTATGAGTTGTTGACTGTGATGCTTCACCAGGTATCTGTTGGTGCAATAATGCTCCAAGCATTTATATATGTTTTGATGTTTGGGTAATCATCTAAGTTAGGCAATATCTTGTGATCTAATTGCGAAAATGTTTAAGTGACAGGGAAGTCCAAGTATGATCTTGGCAAAGCAAGTCCAAGGGATGGACTTGGCAGCATAAGACCAAGCTTGTAGTCTTGGCAGCGTAAAGTCCAAGTGAACCTTGACAAAGGAAGTCCAAAGTAAAGTCTTGGCAGCATAAGTCCAAGCTTGTAGTCTTGGCGGCGTAAAGTCCAAGCATTTGGCAACCCAAGAAATGACGAAACCGAAGGAAGCTCTTGGAAGCAAAGCGCAAAGGGTGAACAAGTCGCGGACTCGGAGGTATCCTGAAGGCGCAAGGTGTTGGCAACCGTGCTATTTCTCGGAATGCTCATAGGCTCCCATGTCCCCGGATTAAAATTTTCACTAATGAAAACTAATCCGGATGGGATGAGTTTCCTAAGCACAACCAATTCGTCGTCGTGCTAACGACTCGAGCGATCGCTGGAACAAACTAGTTGTTCAAGCAACACAACTCTTCTAGTCGGTTAGCCGCGGAAGAGACGACGGACGGATCGCCGGTTTTTGTGTTTCTTATTCGGGGTCCATGATTATACAAATACATGCAAATGCAAACTAGTATAATCAACATATACTAACCTAAAGAACTTAAGCTAGCATATCAATTAAGAATAGAAACATGCAAAGATCATAAATAAAAGTTATAAAACTTTTATACCTCTTGATCTTCTATCGTATGTCCTAACCTCCTTGTAGACTTCGTGTGGGCGAAGATCCTCCACAAGTTGAAGCTTCTTAGATCTTCTTCAATCCAAAGAATGAAGAACTCTCTTTCCCTTCTTGCTTGAGCCAACCACCAATCCACAAAGGATTGATGCCGCCGGCCCCAAGAATAGAGAGAACATAATGGAAACAACCAAGCAACCCAACTAGGGACAAACCCTAGCTCCTAGTGCCGGCCAAGAGGAAAACAAAGGGAAAGAGGAATAGGTTGGGCACCACCAAAGGTATAGGAAAAGGATAGGAACCGCCAACACCCTAGGAAGAAGAAGAACACTTCCCTATAGTTGCCACCTACCTTACCTTCCAAACCCTAGCCGCCCAACCAAAGCTTCCTTTGGATTTCTTGTCACTAAGGTAGAGGAAGAGAAGGTAGTGGCCGGCCAACCCTTAGAAGGAAGAAGATGAGCCCTTCCCCTATAGTTGCCGCCCAACCATAACTTCCAAACCTAGCCACCTAATCCAAATAGCCAAACCCTAATCTAATTAGGGTTTCCTCCATAGGTTTCTTGCCACCTAAGCATGGTGGAGAGGAGAGATCTAGGAGCTAGCCACCTCCAAGGAAGAAGACAAGCTCATCCATAGGTTGCCGCCCCCTCTAGCTCCACCACCTTGGCCGCCCAACCTAAGGAACCAAAACCCTAATTAGGGTTTCCTCCTTGAGGTTGCTTGTCACAAGTAATGCTAGGCAAAACCCTAATTTCCTTAGCATCCATCATGAACCCTTCAAAAAACTTAGTTGCCACCCAACCCATGCTCCCTTATATAGAACTTAGGAGAAAATTGATTATTGATGAGGTAGCCAAAAATATAGGAACTAATTCCCAATTTTCTTGCCGCCCACCTTTATCCAACCTTTCCTCTCCCTTTTATATAGAGTTAGGTTTAGGCCTTGGTTTAATCTCAACCGTCGGTTCTAGGGTTTTAATCTCAACCGTCGGATTTAGAGATTTAATCTCAACCGTCGGTTCTAGGAAATAATCCCAACCGTCGGATCTAGAGATTTAATCTCAACCGCTTCTCTAGGAATTTAATCCCAACCGTCGGATCTAGAGATTTAATCTCAACCGTCGGTTCTAGGAATTTAATCCCAACCGTCGGATCTAGAGATCTAATCTCCACCGTCGGTTCTAGGGATTCAATCCTAATCATCGGATCTAGAGATTTGTTTTCCATCATTTGATCTAGACTTCATGAGGTTTATATAAGGCTACGATAGGGACCATGAGGAGGAGTTGGGTCTTGGCCACCCGATGGATCGGAACCACACAAACTTGATCCATCAATGATGTTCCATTCCACTAGAGGATCATCATCGAACTACCTCACCAACCCCCATAAATTAATATGGGCTCCATATATTATTTGTACATCCATCTCCCCGTGTTTAAGATATCGAATGTCCGTCAATTAATTGATTTACTGACCATCAATTAATTAACATCTAACTCCTCGAGTAGTACCACTCAACCTTATCATCATGTTGACTAAGTCAACCTGCAGGGTTTACATGATGAACCTTATGAGCTCCTCAAGGGGACATCATCAACCTAATATATAGGACACGGATTCCTCCTATAATCAACGACACACCATGTAAATAATATCACTTCCCAACTTACCGGGCATATTGATTTGATCCATAGAAATCTCACCCTCTGGTAAATCAAAGAAATAAATACTAAGTACATGTGCTCGTTATTATATCGGGATTAAGAGCATGTACAACATAATATCCGAGGTCCGATTCAATTATGTAGTCAGCAATAAATTGAATCACCTCTATGTCGGTCCTGCTCAATACACCGAGGTGTACTAGTGTAACTCTATGTTCAAGATAAAACAATACCAAGCTACACTACAACCATGCCAATGGTTTGTCCAAAACCATATTGGTTGTGAGCCTCTACTTATATTCTACAAGGGACTGATAACATGATCTTCTGTGCCGCACCCAGGCACCATGTTATCTACAATGTAAAATATTAGACAATATGCACACATATAAATATAACGTTCAAACAATGATCATGTGATTCTTATTTCAAAATAAAGATGTCCATACAAAAGAGCTAGGCTTTCAGTATACATCCCAACAATCTCCCACTTATACTAAAAGACTATGCTGTCCTCTTACTGCCATACATCTGATTCCCCTTCCCTCCACATGCCTATCAAAGCTCTCGCCAGAAGGGCCTTAGTGAAAGGGTCTACCAGGTCATCCTCTGATGCAATCTTGGCGACAGCAACTTCTACCTCCTTAACGATTTCTCGTATCAGGTGGTACTTGCACTCTATGTGTTTACTAACCTTATGGGCTCGTGGTTCCTTCGAGCTTGCAACTGCACCATTATTATCACAATAAATTGTGATAGTTCTGGGCAAACCAGGAATCACATCCAAGTCCATTAGGAAATTCCTGAGCCACCCAGCTTCTTTGGCCGCCTTAGAGGCTGCCATACAGTCAGCTTCCATGGTAGAGTCCACCACGCATTTCTGCTAGACACTCTTCCATACTATGGCTCCACCTACCAAAGTAAACACAAACCCTGAGGTAGACTTACTGTTATCCCTATCAGATTGGAAATCAGAATCTGTGTAACCCATTGAGTAATTGTCGCCGAAACTAGCATATAATCCTAGTCCTTCTCGGGCACTACAATATATGCTTTACCGCAGATCCAATATCCTGTCTGGATTACTTTGATATCTACGACCATGCCAACGCAGCGTATATCTAGTCTCGCATGAGCATCGCATACATGAGGCTTCCTACTGCCGAAGCATAAGGGACCGCCTTCATCTCCTCTATCTCCTCAGATGATCTAGGATACATCTCCTTTGATAAAGGAACTCCATACCTGAAAGGTAGAAAACCCTTCTTGGAGTATTACATGCTAAAACGATCCAAAACCATGTCTATGTATGAAGCTTGGGATAAGCACAACAACCTTGATCCCCAAGGTTGTGACCCACTTCTCCCAAGTCCTTCATATCATACTGTTTGGACGACCATACCCTTACGTCTGATAACACTTCGATGTTGTCGCCAACCACCAAAATGTCATCTACGTATAGTACAAAAATACCACTACGTTTCCGTCACATCTCTGATATACACAAGACTCATCCGAACTTTGAATAAATCCATAAGACTGGATCTACCTCCTCAAAGCGGATGTCCCAAGACTTCAAAGCTTGCTTCAGTCCATTAACGGACCAATTAAGCTTATATACAATACGCTCTTTGCCCTTAGCAATGAATCCCTCTGGTCGCTTCATGTAGATGGATTCCTCAAGACTTCCACTAAGGAATGCTGTCTTGACATCCATCTGTCACGTCTCATAATCCATATGAGTTGCTATGCATGAGAGCTCCCAGACCTGACTTGAATCCATAGATTCAATCTCAGTATTCATTGCACTTTGCAAAGATGCTGTATTTATATCTTGGATTGCCTCGTCGTATGTCTAGGGATCAGGTTCATGTTTGCTAGGGACCAAATCAGAAGATTTGTCCAAAAACATGAATCTAAGAGGTTGTCTAACAACCCTCCCACTACGACGAGGTATCTTCTGTGTATCCTCTGTGACACGCGGTGCAGTGACATGTGGTATGTCCTCTTGTACCGGTGGTACTAAAGAAGTGACTTCCCTTTTTAACTCCTCCAGAACAATTTTACCCTTGGGCTTGTGGCTTATCACATAGTCTTCCTCTAGAAATCTGGCATTCGTGTTAACGATCACCCTCTGATCTCTAGGACTATAAAACAAGTCAGAATAACTCATCATCGATCTAACCATCTCCATAAGAGTCCTATTCCTTCGTACTGCTACACTGTTCTGCTGGGGTGTACCAGGTGCAGTCTATTGGGATTGAATCCCAACCTCTGATAAGTAGTTCCTATACTCTCCCAAGAGGTTCTGACCACCACGATCAGATCGTAGTGTCATCCTTATCTTGAATAATTGTCTATAAAAGAGACGAAATATTCAAGACCACCTCTTGCCTAGATAGTCATAGGACCTCACAAATCAGAATGAACCATTTCTAACAAATCTTTGGCTCTATACCCCTTGGCCTTAAAATGGCCTCTTGGTCATCTTACCCCCCAAGCAAGATTCATAGGTTGGGAGATCCTCCACCACTAATGAACCCAAAGGTCCATCAGCTATCAACCTTTGAATTTTTTCTTAGGTTAATGTGACCAAGCCTAAGAAGCCAAAGATATGTTTGGTTCATCTTCGAAGGTTCTTTTCTCTTATTGGAATTAGAAGATGAGTTATTAACTTCTATTTGCATCGTGGGAGCTTGTGGTTCAAGTTATAAATTTCCTATCTATGTACCTGAATAGATAATGTCCCTATTCCTTTTATAACAAATCTGTCATGAAAAGAAATAGATTATCCATCCAAAAACTATTTAGAAACCGAAATCAATTCTTTCTAAATAAGGGTACATAAAGGAAATTCTTAAGAACCAAAACCTTTATTTTTCTCAAAAGATAAATAAAACATCTCCCACTGCAATAGCCGCCATCTTCATGGCATTGCCCAAGTAAATGGTAATCTCCCCTTCAACTAGTCATCGGGTTTCCTGGAACCCCTGCAAATTGTTGCAGACATGATTAGTGGCTCCCGTATCTACTCACCAGGTGCCGGTAGATATCACCGCTAATCATGTTTCAATGACTAGTCCAAAAGATATACCTATGTTCTATTTTGGATTGGGACAGTCCTTCTTCCAATGTCCATCCTGCTTGCAAGTGAAGTACTTGCCTTTCTTCTTCTTCACTCTTCCCTGAGATCCTCGCACCATCTTTGCTTCACCTTGTTTCTTCTTCTTCTTGCCTTTCGGCTTAGAAGTAGAAACTCTTTTGAGCAATGATGGCTTGAGGACACTCTTCGAAGATTGCATACTAGCAGACAAGACAATATTTGGATTCATTTCCAATCAAAATAATTTGGGTACAATAAGTTTATTTCCTTTAGTATCAAAATAAGTGGACTGAAAGTCAATTTTGAAAATCCTAAGAATCACATAGATCATTACTTTAGATTTCAAAAAATTATTGATTCCTCAAACAATAAAATTTCGAAATCAACCAACACCTCAAAACACCGAGAATATCGCATGCCACGATAGTGTGGACGTATACGAATTCTACATTTGTAAGAGGAGGTTTTACCCATTAATTTTATTATCTTGTCAACCTTACTTTTTGACAAATAAAATTAATAGTTGGTTCCTCTTTGGCCCTACAAATAAAAGCAGTGACTCCGATGGGGAGGATACTTTTTATTTGCATCTAAGTGTGCACCATTACACGGTACTAAGGGAATTATTTCTGATTATGTGTCTTACCGCTGTGGAAGTACACACGCTCCTAGATAATTTCCTATAACCATTATTTGACCTAGTGATCCGCAAACAAACTCATCCGATGGGGAGTAAGGCACTCAGAGCCGACGCGCAAGTTTGTTGCATCACACGTCAAATTGTAATGGAGGCCGCGGGAATTAATTAAAATATCCCTCTCCCACTTAGTAAATTGAAAATGAGGAATTTTCAAGCACACACAACATGCTTATTATTACTGTAGATTTCAATAAAAATTATTGATTCCTCAAACAATAAAATTTTGAAATCAACCAACACCTCAAACACCGAGAATATCGCATGCCACGATAGTGTGGACGTATACGAATTCTACATTTTTAAGAGGAGGTTTTACCCATTAATTTTATTATCTTGTCAACCTTACTTTTTGACAAATAAAATTAATAGTTGGTTTCTCTTCGGCCCTACAAATAAAACTACTTTTTATTTGCATCTAAGTGTGCACCATTACACGGTACTAAGGGAATTATTTCGGATTATGTGCCTTATCGATGGGGAAGTACACACGCTCCTAAATAATTTCCTATAACCATTATTTGACCTAGTGATCCGCAAACAAACTCATCCGATGGGGAGGAAGGCACTCAGAGCCGACGCGCAAGTTTGTTGCATCACATGTCAAATTGTAATGGAGGCCGCGGGAAATAATTAAAATATCCCTCTCCCACTTAGTAAATTGACAATGAGGAATTTTCAAGCACACACAACATGCATATAAAACAAATCAGCAATAAATATGGAAAAATCAGAATTTTTTTTCAACTATTATGGCATTGTTCTCCAATATGCGTCCCGTCGTGTCACCACCTCGTCCGCTCCATCTTTTCCCGTGCGCAAGTCACCAAAGAGTTCCGAGCCGAGATAAAACATTTTAATTTACATCCATCGATCCTATACTCCACGAAGGAGTGTACAAATAATCTAGATCGAAAGTAAACTAAAATGAGCGGATAAACAAAGCCGTATTTAATTACAAAAATTAAATACTAATCTAGCCTCGTCAACCCCGAGGACTCAAATAATATACAATCACACACACATGCAATCACATACACACATATATAGCCATAATAGTTGGATCTTATGCCTGCAACCAAAAAGTTAGCCTACGCACATCCTACTATTATCCGACATACACAATATATGATAAGTGCATGAAAGTAACCGAATCCAAAACACACAAAATCGGAAATCGTGGCTCTGATACCATTTGTTGGCAACCGTGCTATTTCTCGGAATGCTCATAGGCTCCCATGTCCCCGGATTAAAATTTTCACTAATGAAAACTAATCCGGATGGGATGAGTTTCCTAAGCACAACCAATTCGTCGTCGTGCTAACGACTCGAGTGATCGCTTGAACAAACTAGTTGTTCAAGCAACACAACTCTTCTAGTCGGTTAGCCACGGAAGAGACGACGGACGGATCGCCGGTTTTTGTGTTTCTTATTCGGGGTCCATGATTATACAAATACATGCAAATGCAAACTAGTATAATCAACATATACTAACCTAAAGAACTTAAGCTAGCATATCAATTAAGAATAGAAACATGCAAAGATCATAAATAAAAGTTATAAAACTTTTATACCTCTTGATCTTCTATCGTATGTCCTAACCTCCTTGTAGACTTCGTGTGGGTGAAGATCCTCCACAAGTTGAAGCTTCTTAGATCTTCTTCAATCCAAAGAATGAAGAACTCTCTTTCCCTTCTTGCTTGAGCCAACCACCAATCCACAAAGGATTGATGCCGCCGGCCCCAAGAATAGAGAGAACATAATGGAAACAACCAAGCAACTAAACTAGGGACAAACCCTAGCTCCTAGTGCCGCCGGCCAAGAGGAAAACAAAGGGAAAAGAGGAATAGGTTGGGCACCACCAAAGGTATAGGAAAAAGGATAGGAACCGGCCAACACCCTAGGAAGAAGAAGAACACTTCCCCTATAGTTGCCACCTACCTTACCTTCCAAACCCTAGCCGCCCAACCAAGCTTCCTTTGGATTTCTTGCCGCCCAAGGTAGAGGAAGAGAAGGTAGTGGTCGGCCAACCCTTAGAAGGAAGAAGATGAGCCCTTCCCCTATAGTTGCCGCCCAACCATAACTTCCAAACCTAGCCGCCTAATCCAAATAGCCAAACCCTAATCTAATTAGGGTTTCCTCCATAGGTTTCTTGCCGCCTAAGCATGGTGGAGAGGAGAGATCTAGGAGCTAGCCACCTCCAAGGAAGAAGACAAGCTCATCCATAGGTTGCCGCCCCCTCTAGCTCCACCACCTTGGCCGCCCAACCTAAGGAACCAAAACCCTAATTAGGGTTTCCTCCTTGAGGTTGCTTGCCGCCCAAGTAATGCTAGGCAAAACCCTAATTTCCTTAGCATCCATCATGAACCCTTCAAAAAACTTAGTTGCCACCCAACCCATGCTCCCTTATATAGAACTTAGGAGAAAATTGGTTATTGATGAGGTAGCCAAAAATATAGGAACTAATTCCCAATTTTCTTGCCGCCCACCTTATCCAACCTTTCCTCTCCCTTTTATATAGAGTTAGGTTTAGGCCTTGGTTTAATCTCAACCGTCGGTTCTAGGGTTTTAATCTCAACCGTCGGATTTAGAGATTTAATCTCAACCGTCGGTTCTAGGAAATAATCCCAACCGTCGGATCTAGAGATTTAATCTCAACCGTCGGTTCTAGGAATTTAATCCCAACCGTCAGATCTAGAGATTTAATCTCAACCGTCGGTTCTAGGAATTTAATCCCAACCGTCGGATCTAGAGATCTAATCTCCACCGTCGGTTCTAGGGATTCAATCCTAATCATCGGATCTAGAGATTTGTTTTCCATCATTTGATCTAGACTTCATGAGGTTTATATAAGGCTATGATAGGGACCATGAGGAGGAGTTGGGTCTTGGCCACCCGATGGATCGGAACCACACAAACTTGATCCATCAATGATGTTCCATTCCACTAGAGGATCATCATCGAACTACCTCACCAACCCCCATAAATTAATATGGGCTCCATATATTATTTATACATCCATCTCCCCGTGTTTAAGATATCGAATGTCCGTCAATTAATTGATTTACTGACCATCAATTAATTAACATCTAACTCCTCGAGTAGTACCACTCAACCTTATCATCATGTTGACTAAGTCAACCTGCAGGGTTTACATGATGAACCTTATGAGCTCCTCAAGGGGACATCATCAACCTAATATATAGGACACGGATTCCTCCTATAATCAACGACACACCATGTAAATAATATCACTTCCCAACTTACCGGGCATATTGATATGATCCATAGAAATCTCACCCTCTGGTAAATCAAAGAAATAAATACTAAGTACATGTGCTCGTTATTATATCGGGATTAAGAGCATGTACAATATAATATCTGAGGTCCGATTCAATTATGTAGTCAGCAATAAATTGAATCACCTCTATGTCGGTCCTGCTCAATACACCGAGGTGTACTAGTGTAACTCTATGTTCAAGATAAAACAATACCAAGCTACACTACAACCATGCCAATGGTTTGTCCAAAACCATCTTGGTTGTGAGCCTCTACTTATATTCTACAAGGGACTGATAACATGATCTTCTGTGCCGCACCCAGGCACCATGTTATCTACAATGTAAAATATTAGACAATATGCACACATATAAATATAACGTGCAAACAATGATCATGTGATTCTTATTTCAAAATAAAGATGTCCATACAAAAGAGCTTGGCTTTCAGTATACATCCCAACACAAGGCTTATTGAGGAGTTAGAAGGTTGAGTCTATGTCTAGGGTATAAATTCAAGTATGAATTACTCATACTTGATGAGTATCGATCGATACGATGTATCGATCGGTCAAGCTGCTCGACCGAGTCGGTGAAACCCTAATCATCACCGACGCCTTGGGCAGAAGCGATCGATCGTGATCACCGATGATCAAGGGAAATATTGCGCACGAATGCCGACTCGATCGCCGCTTGATCACTTGACTGATCGCCCCATCAGTTGACTGATGGAGCGATCAGTCGACTGATCACCTGGCCATTAGAGATTGCGGCTACGAATCTCCGCGGAGATCGCGTTTCAGAAGCCGTTGGCTTCGGCGACAGTCGACTGATGGTAAGCATCAGTCGACTGATCGAAGCCCAACGGGAAAAACAACCCCTCTTCTATAAAAAGGGGTCATGGGGAGCTTGGTGAAGTTAGTGCTCTTGCTCCAAACTACACCTACGTGCTCACCAAGCTTTCCAAGTGTTTTTAGCAATCCAAAACCTCCTCTTCTCTAATCCTAATCTTCCATCATTGTAAAGAAGAGGAGTGCATTGTAAGATAAGGTTTCTCCACCTTGGTTCATCCAAAGGAGGTTCTAGTGAAGATTGATTAGGGCTAATCCACCTTACGGATTGCCGTGGAGTAGGAGCGTCATCTCTGAACCACATTACATCGGGTGTTAGCTTTGTTTCTTGTTTTTGTTTGTGCTTATATTTGTATTGCTTTCGCTAACATTTTTGTAGAAAGAAAGAAAGGCTAATCACCCCCCTCTAGCCATTCCAAGGGTCCTAACAAGTGGTATCAGAGCCCGGATAGCTTGGAAGATCTCAACATCAACCAAGACATCAATGGCTCTTCAAGAGGGATATAGCACCGCCAAGCCACCGCTCTTCGATGGGAGCCATTTTGCATATTGGAAAGGTAGGATGAAGTACTATCTTATGAGTAATATTGAAATTTGACATAGTATTGTAGATGGCTTTGAAGAACCGGTGGATGAACATGGACATCCTATTCCAAGCAAGGATTGGACAAGAGAAATAAACAAGAAATTTGAATCAAATGCAAAGGCCGTCCTCACCATCCAATGCGGCGTCACAATGGAGCAACTCAACAAGGTGGGGCCTTTTGAATCCGCCAAGGAGCTATGGGAAAAGCTCATTGAGCTAAATGAAGGTTCCAAGGAATCAAAGAGGGCCAAGAAGGACCTATTAGTTGGACAACTTCAAGCCTTCCAAATGAAGATGCATGAAACCGTAAGTCAAATGCATGGAAGGTTCAAGGAAATTGTGAACGGACTCCATATCATAGGTGAGCGAGTTGACAACCGGGATTTGGTAAGGTATATTTTACAAGCATTTCCTAGAAATTTTTTATAGACTTCTATAGTTGATGCCATTAAGGTAACTAGAGGATCTTCAAAATTAAAATTGATGAACTATTTTGTGAGTTCGAATTACATGAGCAAACTAACATGTCCTCTAAGGAAAAGGGTTTATCTCTATTTGTTGAGAAGAAAGAAAAGAAGAAGAAGGAAAGAAAAGAAGCATCATCATCATCCGAGTCCGAGAATGAGTCAAGTAGTGATGAAGACTCATCTAGTGAAATGGCAAATTTTGTCAAGAAGCTTTATAGAAGGTCAAAAGAGTTCAAGAATAGAGAAGCAAGGAAGGGTCTCATTCCTCAAAGGTAAATTTAGTGGTAATTCAAGTTTTAGTAATAATGTGATTTGTCATGCTTGCAACAAGAAGGGACACATAAAGCCGAATTGCCCGGAGCTAAAGAAGAAGGAGGAAAAAGAAAAGAAAAAAAAGGACAAAAAGGAGAAGAAGAAGAAGGAGGCTATGGTGGCTCAAACCACATGGGACACACCAAGCATTGAAGACTCTTCCTCCGATGATGAGCTTTGCCACATTACACGCCATGTGACACTCATGGCATTAGAAGATGATTCCGGCACATCAAGCCAAGAAGACTCTTCAAGTGATGAATCGTCATCTAGTGACGATGAGGTAATGAATTCTCCTAAGATTAAGCTTCTTTATAAATCAATTGCCTATCTTAAAGAAGCTCTAGATAAGTCAAAATCTAAGGTTAAGAGCATGAAGGTAGAACTAAAGGCCATTAGGGATGAAAAGCTTTCACATATTGACTCTTGCATGCTTAAGGAAGAAAATGACAAACTTAAGGATGAGGTTAGTGAATTGAAAGCATGTTTAGAAAAATTTTCAAATGGCTCAAAGTGTCTTGATATGATCCTTAGTAGGTAAAGAGTGGTTTATAACAAGGCCGGTTTAGGATATAAACCAAAAGAAAAAGAAGTTGCTTATATTTCATTAATAAATAGGAAAGCAACTATTAAGGGTAAGGTTAAGAAAGCTTGGGTACGTAAGAAGTTTTTACTTAATGTTACCGGTCCAAATGTTTGGGTACCAAAAGCTTGTGTTTTTCATGTGATTTAGGTAGGAGAGCAAGGTATGTGGATTGTGGATAGCGGTTGCTCAACACATATGACTGGGGATGTGAGCAAGTTCTCCACAATTAAATATGTGAAGAAGGGAGCTGTGTCCTTTGGGAATAGTGGAAAACTCAAGATATTAGGTATAGGAACAATTGAGGTATCCCCCAAAATTGTTATTCACAAAGTCTTGCTAGTTGAAAATATGAAATTTAATTTATTAAGTGTTAGTCAACTTTGTGATGCAAACTATCATGTCTCCTTTGAATCCTCTAAATGCATGATTAGACACAAGGAATTAAATGATTGCATGTTAGTTGGATATAGGAAATCAAATATCTATTATGTTGATCTTTCATATGCTTCTAACATTTCTACTAAGTGTTTTGTTGCAAAAGAAGAGGAAAGTTGGCTATGGCATAGAAGATTTGGGCATATCAACATGAAAAATATAGCCAAGGTAGCCAAGATGGAGTTGGTCAAAGGGCTACCAAAGATCAAGTATGTCAAGAACAAATTGTGTGATGCATGCCAAGAAGGAAAACAAACAAAGGCATCACACAAAGGTAAAACCCTAACCAATACCTCTTTACCATTAGAATTATTGCATCTTGACTTATTTGATTGCCATAGTACTCCATCTTTAAATGGTAATAAATATTGTTTGGTTATAGTAGATGATTTTTCTAGGTATACTTGGGTCTATTTTATGAAACATAAGGATGATACCTTAGAAATAATCATAGGATTTAGTAAAAGGGTTGAAAATGAAAAGAGTCTCAAAATCAACCGGATCCGTAGTGATCATGGTGGTGAATTTGAAAACCTAAAATTTTCACAATTTTGTTTAGAGCAAGGGTACAAGCATGAGTTCTCTTGTCCTAGAACACCCCAACAAAATGGGGTGGTGGAAAGGAGAAATCGTGCCCTACAAGAGACGGCTAGGACTATGCTTAATGCATATTCTCTACCTAGCTACTTGTGGGTGGAAGCGGTTAATACCGCTTTCTATATCCAAAATAGGGTTCAAATCCATAGGTTTTTAGGAAAAACACCATTTGAATTATGGAATGGGACTATACCCACAATTCATTATTTCAAAGTCTTTGGATGTAAAGTTTATATTCTAAACACCAAAGATAACTTAGGAAAATTTGAATCAAAAGCGGATGAGGGAATCCTAGTTGGATACTCATCCACAAGTAGAGGGTATAGAGTCTACAATAAGAGAACCAAAGGGATTGAGGAGTCTTCCAATGTTCAATTTGATGAAACTACTAGTACCTACCCTAGAAAGTCCTCCATTGATAAGGATATTAATGACAATAATCAAGACATTACCCAAAAACTTCAAAATTTGACCATTAGGGGTAATGATCAAGGGGGAGGAAGAGGAGACTCCGATGATGAAAGAAGGGTGGAAGATAACAATGATCAAATTGAAACCCCTTCTAGAAACCTAAGAATTCATCAAGATCATCCACTTGACCAAGTAGTAGGAGATCTATCTCAAGGAGTAAGAACTAGGTTATTTCATAGACCTCCTACTAGTCAAGTTGCTCTTATCTCACAAATTGAGCCCAAATCGATCAATGATGCATTACATGATCCGGATTGGATTTTGGCAATGCAAGATGAATTGGCTCAATTTGAGAGAAGTCAAGTGTGGGAATTAGTACCTAGACCCAATGATAGCACCATAATTACTACAAGATGGGTCTTTAGGAATAAGCTAGATGATCAAGGAAACATCACTAGAAATAAGGCTAGGTTGGTTGCTAGGGGATTCAATCAAGTTGAGGGGCTTGACTATGATGAGACTTATGCCCCAGTTGCAAGGTTAGAATCTATTAGTATTCTCTTAGGGTATGCTTCCTACATGGGATTTAAACTTTACCAAATGGATGTTAAATCGGTATTCTTAAATGGTTTTATTAAGGAGAAAGTATATGTAGAGCAACCACCCGGATTTGAGAACATAGATTATCCAAATCATGTATGTAAGCTTAGGAAAGCATTATATGGGTTAAAACAAGCTCCCCGGGCATGGTATGAAAGATTGTCATCCTTCTTAATTTCTAAGGATTTTAGAAGAGGCCAAGTAGATCAAACTTTGTTTATAAAGTCAACATTAAAAGATATATTCATAGCCCAAGTATATGTTGATGATATCATTTTTGGGTCAACAAATGATGATCTTCTTCAAGACTTTATAAAAAATATGGAAAATGAATTTGAAATGAGCTTGGTTGGAGAGCTTACCTTTTTCCTAGGTTTACAACTCAAACAAACCAATGAGGGTATTCATATTTATCAAACCAAATATGCAAATGAAATGATCAAGAAATTTGGTTTGGAAAATGCCAAAATTGTTACCACTCCTATGGCCACTAGCACTAGGATAGATAGTGATCATGAAGGTAAATCAATTGATCTTAAACTTTATAGGAGTATGATTGGTAGCTTACTATACCTAACCGCTAGTAGACCCGACATTTTATTTGCGGTAGGTATGTGTGCAAGATACCAATCTTGTGCCAAAGAATCACATTTGGTAGCCGTCAAAAGAATATTAAGATATATTAAAGGCACCCTAAATGTAGGACTTTGGTATCCTAGGACTAAGTCATTTGAATTGCTTGGTTATACCGATTCCGATTATGCCGGATGCAAATTGGATAGGAAGAGTACTAGTGGTGGATGCCAATTTCTTGGGTCCTCCCTAGTTAGTTGGAGTAGTAGGAAGTAACATTGTGTTGCTTTATCAACCACCGAAGCCGAATATGTGGCTATGGGTGGTTGTGTAGCTCAATTACTTTGGATGAGACATACTCTTGTGGACTATGAGCTACACTACTCTAACATTAAAGTTTATTGTGATAATGTGAGTACCATCAACTTGACCAAAAATCCGGTACATCACTCTCGAACCAAGCACATTGAAGTGAAATATCACTTCATAAGAGATCATATGACAAGAGGGGATATTGAACTTAATTATGTAGAATCTAAGTCCAACCTTGCCGATATCTTCACCAAAGCTCTTCCCGAAGCTGAATTTTCATCATTAAGGAGAGAGCTTGGTATGTGCTTTGTAGAGTAAAATTCTAGATTTGCATGATCCTATACTTATATAGCTTCTTTAATACCTTGATGCATCTCACAAAAGCCTTAAGAAACCTTGATTTTTGTATTGAAATACTTAGAAACATGTGAGATGATAGGGAAGGTGTATTTGACTCATCATGCTTGTTATGATGCATTACTATGAGCCAATACTACACCTAGAGACATGAATACCTTATGGACCAATCATTGGGAAGGCTTGTATTCAAGTAATGAATACATAGCTCAAAGAACATGGTTGGAAATTCTAAATAATATATATTTTAAACTATGTTCATCATATTTTGACAAACAGTTTTCAATTGGAACACAAAAGTGATACAAAGTTTGCAAAATCTTTAGAACTTTTGATAGGTTCCAAGTTTGTATCAATCTTGTAATCTGGAAAACATATATTTTTCAAATTATTTTTCCTTGATAAAGTATGAATTCAGAAATGTGTACGCAAAATTTCGTGATTTTTCGAGAATTCTGGAATTTCTACCGCATTTCTGAAATTGGGATGAAAAGGCTGAAATTTCGGTTTCAGGCCTAGCAGTCGACTGGTTCAGAAACCAGTCGACTGATACACTGTGTTTTCTGATAATAAACTCCATTTTCTGATATTTGGTGTATCTTTGATGTCCTAACACTATAGTATGATAATATTGCGTATAAACAAGATTTAGGACTGACTAATGCAGTGTTTTAGGGGGAGTTTTCATAAATTATATCTTTTTCATCCCTAAAACCATTGTTGGTGCAAAGTTAGGACTTAATTTTTGAATTTTTGGTATGCTTTGCTTCAACTATTGTTTACACATTATAAAACATATCTTGGATTAAGGGGGAGCTTAATTTCAATATTGTACCTTAGTCCAAGATCTAACACATTATTTCCTTCATGTTTGAATCCTTCTCTTTTTGATGTATGTCAAAGGGGGAGAAGGAGTGTTTAAGTTATAATTCATATTGAAAATTTGATTATGTGTGTATTTAAAGACCTAACTCAAATGATTGCCAAACATCAAAAAGGGGGAGATTATTGGTGCAACAATGCTCCAAGCATTTATATATGTTTTGATGTTTGGGTAATCATCTAAGTTAGGAAATATCTTGTGATCTAATTGCGAAAATGTTTAAGTGACAGGGAAGTCCAAGTATGATCTTGGCAAAGGAAGTCCAAGTATGATCTTGGCAAAGGAAGTACAAGGGATGGACTTGGCAGCGTAAGACCAAGCTTGTAGTCTTGACAGCGTAAAGTCCAAGTGAACCTTGACAAAGGAAGTCCAAAGTAAAGTCTTGGCAGCATAAGTCCAAGCTTGTAGTCTTGGCGTAAAGTCCAAGATTTGGCAACCCAAGACATGACGAAACCGAAGGAAGCTCTTGGAAGCAAAGCGCAAAGGATGAACAAGTCGCGGACTCGGAGGGATCCTGAAGGCGCAAGGCTTATTGAGGAGCTAGAAGGTTGAGTCTAGGTCTAGGGTATAAATTCAAGTATGAATTACTCATACTTCGATCGATAAAACCCTAATTATCACCGACCGCCGGGCGAGCAATGATCGATATCGCGGATCGGGCCGATCGCCAAGGGAATCACCGACCGATCAAGGGAAATATCGCATTGCACGCAACAGACTCGATCGCCGCTTGATCACTGACGATCACTCCATCACCGATCGATGGAGGGATCAGTCGACTGATGGAGGGATCAGTCGACTGATCACCTGGCCGTTAGAGATTGCGGCTACGAATCTCCGCGGAGAGCGCATTGTAAGCCGCTTGGCGGCAATGATCGATGGTAAGCATCAGTCGACTGATCGAAGCCCAACGGGAAAAACATCCCCTCTTCTATAAAAAGGGGCCATGGGGAGCTTGGTGAAGTTAGTGCTCTTGCTCCAAACTACACCTACGTGCTCACCAAGCTTTCCAAGTGTTTTTAGCAATCCAAAACCTCCTCTTCTCTAATCCTAATCTTCCATCATTGTAAAGAAGAGGAGTGCATTGTAAGATAAGGTTTCTCCACCTTGGTTCATCCAAAGGAGGTTCTAGTGAAGATTGACTAGGGCTAATCCACCTTACGGATTGCCGTGGAGTAGGAGCGTCATCTCCGAACCACGTTACATCGGGTGTTAGCTTTGTTTCTTGTTTTTGTTTGTGCTTATATTTGTATTGCTTCCGCTAACATTTTTGTAGAAAGAAAGAAAGGCTAATCACCCCCCTCTAGCCATTCCAAGGGTCATAACAGTATCTCATCAATGTCTATTTGAGTCTCTCGAGCCTTCTTAAGCTCAATGACACTCCTACTGTTTTCTTGCAAGAGAAACTCTTTCTCTAGAAACACAGCATGCCTTGAAACAAACACCTTTTGTTCCACAGGATGATAGAATTGATAACCCCTTATTTTCTTAGGGTATCCAATAAATAGATATTTATCAAACTTAGCATCCAATTTGTCTGATACAGTCCGCTTCACATAAGTAAGACAACCCCATATCTTGAAGTAAGATACATGAGGTTTCTTACTATTCCATATCTCATATGTAGTAGTAGAGACTACCTTGGTTGACATTCTGTTTAACAAGTAAACAGTTGTTTGAAGTGCATAGCCCCAAAAGGACTTGAGAAGATTCACATGATTCATCATTGACCTAACCATGTCCAACAAGGTCCGATTTATGCCTCTCAGATACACCATTAAGCTGCGGTGTATATGACGGAGTCCATTGAGACAATATACCATTTCTCTTAAATAATCTAGAAACTCTTGACTTAAGTATTCACCACCTCGATTCGATCGAAGTATTTTAATACTCTTGTCATGTTGTTTCTCTATTTCATTTCTGAATTCTTTGAACCTTTCAAAGGCTTCAGACTTGTGTTTCATCAAGAATACATACCCAAACCGTGAGTGATCATCGGTGAAGGTAATGAAGTAGCTATAGCCTCCTAAAGCTTGAGTTGACATAGGTCCACATACATCAATATGTATTATACCAAACAACTCACCCACCCGTTCACCTTTTCCCGTAAAAGGTAACTTGGTCATCTTGCCTTTTAAGCATGATTCACATGTATCGAATGAATCAGATTCAAACGATTCCATAATTCTACATCGGTGTAATTTGGACATGCGTTTCTTGTTTGCATGGCTAAGACGACAAAGCCACATATAGGAGTCTAATTGATTATCATTTCGAGCACGCTTGTTGCTTGCTTCGATATTGAAAATGTCACTGGATACGTCTAACGTATAAATACCATTGCTCAAAGTTCCTATCCCATAAAGTACGCCATTCAAAGTTATATAACAATAATTGTTACTAAATATCAAATGGTAACCATTTCTATTTAAACAATAAATAGAAATGATGTTCTTTATAATCGAAGGAACATAAAAGCAATTGTCCAGTTCTAAGACAAGTCCTGTAGGGAGTTTCAACAAATACATTCCGATGGCGAGTGCAACAACCTTTGCTTCATTCCCAACACGTAAATTTCACTCTCCCTTGATGAGTCTTCTTTTATTCCTTAGCCCATGTATGTCATTACATATATGTGAGCCACACCTAGTATCCAATACCCATGTGTTTAAGGAAATAGAATGACAATCAATAACGAAGATATCTGAAGAAGATGGGGCATCCAATGCCTTATTCTTCTTCACGGACTCAAGATAAATATTGCAATTTCTTCGCCAATGGCCCTCCTTGCCATAATGATGGCAAGTGCCCTTTTAAGCTGGTTCTGCCTTTTTAGCCCTTTTCTTCCCCTTTTGCTATTCCTTTGACTTCCTCTTAGAACCTTTCTTCGAGGAATCAACTAACAACACCGTCCCCTACTCATGCTTCACAGAAGGCTCCACAGTCTTCAGCATGTTGAGCAGTACCACAGATGAACCTTCTTGCATCTCAGAGGTGAAGAAGAGCTTGGATACTTCGAACCTTTTGAATCTCACTTGCTCATTAACCAACTCATAAAGATGAAAGACTATGGTATGAGCATCCATATGCTCATGCTGCTTCCGGAGCTCAGGTATCATCGAGGCTAGCATGATGCAACCCGCCATTTCAGAATCAATCACATGTTTCTGATAGGCCAACAATTGGTCCAGAGTTGCGTTATCACTAGGACGGGCAGGAAGAGGCTCTTCGAGGACATACACAAGCTTTTTCGCCTTGAGAACAATTCTCAAGTTTCTAAGCCAGTCCAAGAAGTTCGGCCCAGTCAATTTATTCGAATTTAAAATAGAGCATAAATTCAAAGACATCATGATCAAGCGATTAATCTAGAAATACAAAATGAGAATATATGAGAAAGATGATTTAAAATGCATCAATATACATTCATAAATCCCATCCATTTTTGAATTTCAAAAAACCCTAAAATCACTTTGGGAGATCGTAGGTCCATCTCCGAATGGGCTAATATCCAACATAGATATGATCAACCTTGGAGAGAGTCCAACAAGCCATTCATAGCTACGATGGTAGGTATCAAATATACCGATTGCATATCACATATATGCAACTATCACAATGTGCTATCAACTAATTGAATGTTCACACATACATTGGGTTGTTAACTCATTAACAAGTATGCATCATATGCATAGCACCCAACTTCACCTCCCTTCACATCAACCTTGGAGAGAGTCCAACAAGCCGATGCTCCAGGTTAAAGCCAACCCATTAATTGAGAAATAGTTTTAATATGGTTAGAGTGCATTCAACCAATTAGCCCGGCTTGGAGAGAGTCCAACAACCAAAGCTAATGATTGAACTCTGACTCTTACCATATTAGTATTAAACTATTCCATGGTTTGAACATGTTCGGGTTCGAGCCGGGCTTGGAGAGAGTCCAACAACCCAAACAAGAAACATAACTCTGGTTCTAACCATATTAATGGAAGGTGTAGGCTTTAATATTGAGTAAGAGTTTTTATGTCCCATTCTCTTTGCATGCAAATAACTATTATCTACATGACATGACATACATGACATACATCTACATGTCATGACACGCAGGCATAATGATATACATCTAATGCAATTATATGACATACAATTATGGCATGTATAAAATTTCCTTATATGTCATAACTATTTATGAAAATAAAATATGTTTGAAATTTGATTCTTCAAATCAAATCATGATTAAATTAGGAAACAAATTTCCAAATCTAATCACATATTTTATTTGTGGAAAGTGTTGATTAAGGAAAGTCAAATTTAATTTAGGAAATAAATTTCCTAAATTGTCAAAACTATTTATGGAAATAAAATATATTTAAGATTTGATTTCCAAATCAAATCATGATTAAATTAGGAAACAAATTTTCAAATCGAATCAAATATTTTATTTATGGAAAATATTAATTTCCATAAATACTTCTAACTTTCCAAAAGTAGAAGATTTTCATAAATACTTCTAGACTTTCCAAAATAAAAAATTTTCATAAATACTTCTAACTTTCCAAAAGTAGAAAATTTCCATAAATACAATTACGACTATCGCAAAATAATTTTACGATTATGTCGAAACACAACCTGGGCTATGATACCACTGTTGGGTTTCCGGCACTGCGGCGAGTGTGTGTTCGAACATGTTTCGTAAACATGTGCACAGTGGAATAAATAAAAATCAATAAATCTAATTTATTACATCACACACACCACATGCATACATAGTACAATATGTGTAGACATAATCATAGTTTCAAATTTTTCAATAAAAAGAAATTATTCTACGTATACCTGACATATCACATGTAGTGGGAAAGGCATCAACCATAGCGACCCTCGCTAGAATCACCTCTATCCGTATCCACGCCGAGTATCTTCGGGATGACTTCACAAAGTCACGAGCCTCGTCTTCATACGAGTCACTAGCCTCGTGTCGAAGATGATGTGATCGAGAGAAGATCACAATCCGAATCAAAATTCGGATTCAAAACTGAGTCCCCAAAACTCGCTTCTCCGCAGAGGTATTCGTTAACCATTTGACGAATCCTTCGTCCTCCACCTATGAGGATTACCGGAGATCGAATCACCAGCAAGGTAGCCGCTGTCGGAGCTCCAAACGTCGTCCAAACGATGCTTCGACAAGAAGGAAACAAGCTGTCCAAAAAACTGGACAGCTTTGGTGGAGAACTTGCGCCGGCCAAATAAGGAAAGCTAGATGCTCACCTTGTCGCCGGAGCCAAGGAAGATCACTGGAGGATCGTCGGAGGATCTCCGGCAGGAGCTTGGACGCTGGCAACAATTTGGACGGTGGCACAAGGGATGGGCGACGACAAGGGGTTGGGCGCCAGCTACACAAGGAGAAGAGGGAGAGGGGGCGGCAAGATTAGGGTTGGGGCTTTCTCAAAACCCTTAAGCCCTATTTTATAGAGAACAAATTCTTCTAATGGTTATTGGTTCAAAACCAAAAACCCGTTAACCTGCTCCATTAATTTAAGTTAAAATAAACCAAACCAATTTATTCTATTTTAAGTTAAAACGAACCAAACCAACTTTGGTTCATTCATTTAAAACAAACCAAACCCTTTTGGTTTATTCTTCATCATTGGATTAGAACCAAACCAATTTTATTCATCCATTATGTCTTCATAAGACACGGCCCATCCACGCTTCCATTGCGACTGAAATGATTTTATGCTCGCTCCTTGTTTGGTCCAACCAAACCTAGTTTCTCTCGGTCTGAGAATCTCATTCTCAAGTTCGTTTTAAATCCTTCGGATTATGCTCGTTGTGTGTGTGACCAAATAGGTTCTTGATTTATGTTGGCCATCTATAATTAATCATAAATTATAGAACGATCATGAGTGGCTCCTAGTAGTTCATCTTGATCCCCAATTAATCGAAAAGATCAACGGTTGATCCAGAACTATTTCTGAAACCCTTCAGCAGCTACAATGAATCGTGCCCCATTCCTTTCACTGATCATCTTATACCTGCTTGGTTCAGGACATGGTCTATATTGTCAGTCCCCACTAGGTTGACTATGTCACACCTAGCCCAAGTATCATTTCCTCGTCCTACGGATTCTAGTTATTGCACATGTATCCAAGAGTACCTTACTCTAAACATGTAATGCTTTGGCCAAAGACTTTAGTAACAATCCGATGAGAGGCTATGGGTATACATCTCCTCGCAAGGAGTGGTGTATCCTTTATAGGCTATTCAAACACCTTTGATCACTTCGACTTATACCCAATCATCCCGGGTCCACATCTCCTCAGAGATGCTTGCTTAAGATGTCAAAGCATAAGTCTTCATGATCAAGATGACTTGAATACTGCAAGTCAAAGGAACATCGCACTTAAGTTGCAGTAAGAACTTCATTGACATATCTATATATAAAGAGAACCATATAAAGTCTTACGGCTGGTCACTCCAATGAACTAGTTACCATAACTAGCATCTACGATTAACTCCGGACATCACAATGTCTCCAGCCAGTGAGAATCAGCTGCTTGGATACACCAAGGAGTATACCTCGTGCTAGTCTCGACAGAATTGATGGTGTCCAAATCCATAAATTCATCGACTAGGGATAATTCTGATACATCACAATTACACATGTAGAGATACTCACTAGTTGTGATCCAATCACAAATTCTCTTATGCTGTGAATCATATCGTGGACTTCAGTTAATGAGTTTAAGATCTAATCAAATACATGAAAACATGTATACTCAAATAGTGAATCTTCATTTATCATATAAATGGTTCAAACATAAGGCAATTGCCTTAGGACATCTCTCATATATTACTAACAATAAAAGGAGCTCGAGAAGGAGGGTTTTGGCCATGGTTTTTAAGGCGATTTGAAGGGGAATTACTGCTGCATTCCAAACCTTCAAGGGCATTTCAAAGCAACCAAAGATCAAGCATTCAAAAGCTCACATTTGTAAAGTATTTTTTTTACTTGTATTTATTTTCTTAGTGTAATTTCTTGTATCTTGTTCTTATTGTTGTAAGAATTATTGTAAGAGGTTTTCTTCATCTCCGAAGTATTTTTCGAGAAGGAGAGGTTTATTAGTGGTGGTGTGCATCATTAGAGCTCAATTAATCTCGACCTAAGGAGTTGGAACCCTAAGTTCCGAACCACATTATATTGCCTTGTTGTGCTTATGTATTTCTATTTCTATTTTGTATTGTATATTCTGCTGCGTATAACGCTTTTATGTTAGATCGTCAGTGACCGGCTAGAGGGGGATGAATAGCCCAAATCGCGTGTACGGTGGAATTTGCTCGTTCTTGCATGCCACTTGTCTACGATTATTATTAGCGCAGCGAAAATGATAGAAATATAAAACGAATACAATACAACACACAAGACACGATAATATACGTGGTTATGAACCTTAGGGTTCCTACTGTAGGGGATCAGTGAAGTGCGTATTGGCCCGGCTAGAGGGGAGTGAATAGCCCTCTTTAGTTCGATGGTGGAATTCGCTTGTCTACAAATATGATTAACACAACAGAAACAAAAACTAAACAAGCAAATTAACAATGCAAAGGTAAAAACAATGCTAACAAGATAATATAACGTGGTTCACGGCTACGCCGCTAATCCACGGTCCCTGATTCGTCCTCGGTGAATCACTCCGCAAACAATCCACTATTGGTCTCTCCTTTGCACCAAGCTAGGTGGAGGTAACCCTTACAACTCAAGAACACTCCTTTTACAATTGATGTGAAAGAGAACTAGAAGGAGTTTATCACTTGTAGAGCACTTGGATGATGGTTTGGAATATAAGCATTAGTCATCCAAAAGCCCACACCCTCTCTTTTTATAGAGAGGGCTGATTTCTTCCCGTTGGCCGCCACCAGTCGACTGCTGCCCTTGGCAGTCGATTGCTGCCACTACAACGGCCTCCGAACATGTCGGATCCTGACTGTTATAGTCCAATAGATCCCTTGGCCATCGATTGTTGTATCCATCAGTCGACTGCTGCCTCCGTAGTCGACTGCCCAGGTGGCTACGAGAGGTTCTGTGCCTGCGACATCCTTTGGCAGTCGACTGCCATTCCATGGCAGTCGACTGCTGGGCATAAACCCATCAGTCGGATACCAGTCGAACCGCGTTCGACTTAGAGCAGTCGACTGTCATTTCATGACAGTTGACTGGTGTCATGTGAAACTCAAACTTAACATTCGTTTGAGCTTCCGGCGATCGGGTAAACCTCAACCCTTGCGGTCAAGCCTCCGACACTTAGCCATTCGGCCAAGTTCACCTAATGAGCTACTTACAATTCACTCATTCTCTCATCTCACTCGAAGTCCCTCGCCAAAGCTCTCTTCGTTCATGGCCACGTCCCTCGGCAGCATCAGGCGCATGACTCTGCAATGCTCCTTCGCGTCCCGTGCCTCCGAAGTCTGCTTCCTTGGCTTCGCTTTAAGTCATCTCATCCGGCGGTCCCTCGGCAGCATCAAACGCACGACTCTGCAATGCTCCTTCTCCGACTCAAGCACGAGGTTGTGAGTGGTGAACCCGCCAAGGCTCCATGTGAGAATTACTAAGTCCTGCAAAACTCCAACGCACATATCAAATCACAATAACAACCCAACTTAAACCCTTTGCCACACACATCAAAACCTTATCATGACAAGAGATTGCCCTAACAATCTCTCTCTTTTTGATGTGTGGCAATCCGTTTAAGTTAGATAAAAACATTTGATAAACTATTAAGGAAAGAAGGCAGGTAAATAACATGATTAGCAACTCTCCCCCTTAATACATGAAACTCCCCCTAAATATATTCCCCCTTACTTAAACATACATCTTTCTCCCCCTTTGACACCATCAAAAAGATTAAACAAAGTTTATATATCATGACATCAAGTTTAGAGAGAATCAAAATCACTCAGAAACCTGATAAAATTAGTTTACTATGCTTGTTCACAGTCCATCAGCCGACTGCTATCAGTATGGCAGTCGATTGGCACAAAGAAATCAGGTTTTCTGATTTTTCTGGACAAAATTCAAAAATACACTATAAATTTCAAAAAATTCCAAAAATAGTGAAATTTGGGGAACACATTTCTTTTAGGGTTCTTTATCAATGAAAAATAGTTTTCCATGAAAAGACATTATATTTTCAATGATTTGCCAAAAATCCAAAAGCTTTAAAAATAACTAGTGTTTTGATCAAGTTTGTATCCATTTTAACACCTAGTTTTGCTTTGGATTGTTTCAAAACATGAACACACAGATTTTAAAGTAAGAAATTGTTTTGAAAACATATGAAATATCCAACCTGTTGGGATGTATACTGAAAGCCTAGCTCTTTTGTATGAACATCTTTATTTTGAAATAAGAATCACATGATCATTGTTTGCATATTTTTATGGTTATGCAATATTGTCTAATACCTTACATTGTAGATAACATGGTGTGTGGTGTCACACGGGAGATCATGTTATCAGCTCCTTGTAAACTATAAGTAAAGGCTCACAACCGAGATGGCTTTGGACAAACCATCGGAATAGTTGTAGTGTGATTTGGTATTGGTTTGTCTTGACCATAGAATCACACTAGTGCACTTTGTGTGTATTGAGCAGGACCGACACAGAGGTGATTCGATTTATTGCTGACTACATAATCGAATCGGACCTCAGATATTGTTTAGTACATGCTCTTAATCCCGATATAATAACGGGCACATATACTTGGTACTCATCTCTTTGATTTACCAATGGGCGAGATTTATAGATTAAATCGATAGACTCGGTAAGTTGGGAGATGATATTATTTATATGGTGTGCCGTTGATTATAGGAGGAAACCGTGTCCTATATATTAGGATGATGATGTCCCCTTGAGGAGCTCATAAGGTTCATCATGTAAACCCTGCAGGTGGACTTGGTCCGGCATGATGAAAAGGTTGAGTGGTACTACTCATGGAGTTAGATGTCGATTAATTAATGGTCAGTAAATTAATTAATTGACGGACATTCGAGATCTTAAACACGGGGAGAAAATGTACAAATAATATATGGAGCCCATATTATCATATGGGGGTTGGTGAGGTAGATCAATGATGGACCTTTAGTGGATTGGACCATCATTAGTGGATCGGACTTTATGTGGGCTTGATCCATGGGTGGCCAAGACCCAACTCCTCCTCATGGTCCCTAATGTAGCCTATTAACACCTCATGATGCTTAGATCCAATGGATAGAAACAAAACTCTAAGATCCATTGGTAGAGATTAAATCTCTAGATCCGACGGTTGAGATTAAATCCCTTGAACCAATGGTGGAGATTAAACCAAGACTTTTCCCTAAACTCTATATAAGGGTGGCTTAGGGATTGTTGGAGTGGAGAACACAAGGGATGAGGGGATTAGGGTTTGCTTCTTTTGGTGGCTAGGAATCCTAGTTGGTTTAGGATTGGGTTTGGTGGCTAGGGTTTTGGAGCAAGGGTGGGCGACAACTAATGGAGGTTGTTCTTCTTCTTCCTTGGGTTGGCCGGCCACTATGCTTCTCCTATCTACCTTAGCTTGAACTTATCCTATTCTTCTTCCCCTCTTCCATGGCCGGATATAAGGTAAGTTAGGATTAGGGTTTGGGTGGCTAGGTTTTTGGGAGAAAAGGGTGGGCGGCAACTATAGGAGATGTTCTTCTTCTTCCTAAGGGTTGGACGACCACTATGGTTCTCCTCTTTACCTTGGCTTGAGCTCATCCTAATCTTCTTCCTCACTTCCATGGCCGGCCACAAGGTGAGCTTGGATTAGGGTTTGGAAGCTTAGGGTTTAGGAGGTTTGGGTGGCACCAAATAAGGAAAGTTTCTTCCTTTCTTCTTCATGGTTTGGTGGTCGGCATATCACCTTCTCCAACCCTTGGACAGCATCTAAAGACCCTTCTCCCTCTCCTTAGGTGGTGGAAACAAGACTAAGGGGTTTCCTTGATGTCTTGGTCGGTTTCACCATTATCTCCTTCTCCTTGTTGGCGTCGCAAGCATTTCTTTTGTTGCTTGTTGGTTGGCCATAGGAAGGAGATGAGCCTTCTTTCTATTTTTCCTCTTGCTTTGGATGAGTAAGGAAGGAAGATGTGTGATCTAGGAGCTTCGACTTTTGGTAGAGCGTCGCCCACACGACGTCCGAAAGGAGGAAGGACATACATTAGAAGATCGAGAGGTATATCGATTCTCTTATTTGTATGTTACATGTTTGTATTTGTTTTTCATTTATGAGCATGATATATTTCTGTGAATGGCTAAATAATATTTGGATCCCGAGTATAAACACAAAAACCGGCGATCCGGACATCGTCTATTCCGCGGCTACTAGTAGAATAGAGAATGGTCGCTTGAACAACTAGTTTGTTCAAGTGACCTCTCTAAACGAATAGCACGATGATGACTTGGTTGCTTTGGGAATCCCTTTTGTCTAGGATTAAATTTTTAATCCGGGGACATCGAAGGGATCACCATGGTCAAGCAACTGAGGCGAAGGGGAAGCGAAGCTTCCCCTCATGGACTCGACAAGGGAAATCCCTTCAATTGGTATCAGAGCCAAGGATTCCGGTTTTGTGTGTTTAGGATTCGGTTAATTTTATGCACTTTTTCATATATTATATGTGCCGGATAATAGTAGGATATGCGTAGTTTAACTCTTTGGTTGCAGGCATAAGATCCGACTATTATGGCCGTGTGTGTGTATGTGATTGTATGTGTGTAAATATTTATTTTGTTGAATCCTCGGGGTTGACGAGGCTAGTATTTAGTTTTTGTAAATTAAATACGGCATTGTTTAGCCGCTCTTTATTTTATTTTACTTTCGATCTAGATTTCATGTACACTCCCTCGTGGAGTATAGGATCGATGGATGTAAATTAAAATAGGATTTAGTCTCGGCTCGGATCTCCGGAGGGCTTGTACATGGTGTAGGAGGAGCGGACGAGATGGCGATGCGACGGGAGCCATATTGAAGACAAAGGCCATAATAGTTGGAAAATAATTTATTTTTCATATTTATTGCTTTTTGTTTGATATGCATGTCGTAGGAAAATTCCTCATTTTTAATTTACTAAGTGGGAGAGGGATATTTTAATTAATTCCGGCCTCCATTACAATTTGGCGTGTGATGCAACAAACTTGCGTGTTGGCTCGAAAGTGCCTTCCTCCCTGCGGATGAGTTTGTTTGCGGATCACTAGGTCAAATAATGGTTATAGGAAATTATCTAGGAGCATGTGTACTTCCACAGCGGTAAGGCACATAATCCGAAATAATTCCCTTAGTATCGTGTAATAGTGCACACTTAGATGCAAATTAAAAGTATCCTCCCCATCGGAGTCACTGCTTTTATTTGTAGGGCCAAAGAGGAACCAACTATTAATTTTATTTGTCAAAAAGTAAGGTTGACAAGATAATAAAATTAATGGGTAAAACCTCCTCTTACAAATGTAGAATTCAGATATCGTCCACCGCTTTGCGTGGCATGCGATATTCTCGGTGTTTTGAGTGTTGGTTGATATCAAAATTTTATTGTTTGAGGAATCAATAATTTTTGAAATCTAAAGTAATGATCTATGTGATTCTTAGGATTTTCAAAATGACTTTCAGTCCACTTGTTGTGATACTAAAAGAAATAAACTTACTGTACCCAAATAATGTTGATTGGAAAAGAATCTAGATATTGTCTTATCTGCTAAGGAGTACAAGTATGCACTCTTCGAAGAGTGTCCTCAAGCCATGGTTGCTCAAAAAGGTTTCTACTTCTAAGCCGAAAGGCAAGAAGAAGAAGAAACAAGGTGGAGCAAAGGTGGTGGGAGGATCTCAGGGAGGAGTGAAGAAGCCGAAAGGCAAGTGCTTCACTTGCAAGAAGGATGGACATTGGAAGAAGGACTGTCCCACCCAAAATGTAACAAAGGTATATCCTTTGGACTAGTCGTTGAAACATGATTAGCGGTGTTATCTACCGGCACCTGGTGTGTAGATATGAGAGTCACTAATCATGTCTGCAACACTTTGCAGGGGTTTCAAGAAACCCAACGACTAGCTAAAGGGGAGATTACCATTTTGGGCAATGCCATGAAGGTGGCGGCTATTGCAGTGGGAGAAGTTTTATTTATCTCTTGAGAAAAATAAAACTAAGGTTCTGGAAAATTCCCTTTATGTATCTTTATTTAGAAAGAATTTAGTTTCAGTTTTTAAATTATTATGGATGGATATTCTATTTCTTTTAATGACAGAGTTGTTATAAAAAGGAATAGGGAGAATATCTGTTCAGGTACATTGAAAGGAAATTTGTATACAAAAACCTCCCACGATGCAAATTGAAGTTAATAACTCATCTTCTAATTCCAAAAGGAGAAAAGAACCTTCGAAGATGAACCAAACATATCTTTGCCATCTTAGTCTTGGTCACATTAACCTAAGCAGAATTCAAAGGTTGATAGCTGATGGACCTTTGGGTTCATTAGTGGTGGAGGATCTCCCAACCTATGAATCTTTCTTGGAGGGTAAGATGACCAAGAGGCCTTTCAAGGCCAAGGGGTATAGAGCCAAAGATATGTTACAAATGGTTCATTCTAATTCGTATGGTCCTATGTCTATCCTGGCAAGAGGTAGTTTTGAATATTTCGTCTTTTTCATAGACAATTATTCAATATGACACTACGATCTGATCGTGGTGACGAGTACCTCTTGGGAGAGTTTAGGAATTACCTATCAGAGGTTGAGATTCAATCCCAATTGTCTGCACCTGGCACACCCCAGCAGAATGATGTAGAAGAGCGAAGGAATAGGACTCTTATAGATATGGTTAGATCGATGATGAGTTATTCTGACTTGCCAGACTCGTTCTGGGGATATGCTCTAGATACGGCAGTGTACATTCTGAACTTGGTTCCATCTAAATCAGTGCCTTCTACTCCCACAGAGTTGTGGACCGGGCGAAAGCCTAGTCTAAGACATATTCGGATATGGGAGAGTCGGCACATGTGTCAAGGCGGATGATGGTAAGTTGGAACCTCGTCTGAAAAGTGCGCTTGTTCGTTGGCTATCCTAGATGAACGAAGGGTGGATTGTTTTATAGTCCTAGAGATCAGAGAGTGATCGTTAGCATGAACACTAGATTTCTAGAGGAAGACTATGTGATGAGCCACAAGCCCAAGAGTAAAATTGTTCTGGAGGAGTTAAAAGGGGAAGTCACTTCTTTAGTACCACCGGTACAAGAGGATATACCACATGTCACTGCACCGCGTGTCATAGAGGATACACAAGTGATGTCTCGTCGTAGTGGGAGGGTTGTGAGACAGCCTGATAGATTCATGTTCTTGGGAGAATCTTTCGATTTGGTCCCTGGCGAACATGAACCTGATCCCTGGACATATGACGAGGCAATCCAAGATAAAGATGCACTATCTTGGCAAAGTGCAATGAATCGAGATTGAATCTATGGATTCAAGTCAGTTTGAGAGCTCTTATGCATAGCAGCTCATATGGATTATGAGGTGTGGCATATGGATATCAAGAAAGCTTTCCTTAATGGAAGTCTTGAGGAAACCATCTATATGAAGCAACCAGAGGGATTCATTGCTAAGGGCAAAGAGCATCTTGTGTGTAAGCTTAATCGGTCCATTTATGGATTGAAGCAAGCTTCAAGATCTTGGAACATCCACTTTGATGAGATAATCCAATCTTATGGATTTATTCAAAGTCCGGATGAGTCTTGTGTATACAAGAGATGTGACGGAAACGTAGTGGTATTTCTTGTACTATACGTAGATGACATTTTGGTGGTTGGCAACAACATCGAAGTGTTATCGGACGTAAGGGTATGGTTGTCCAAACAGTTTGATATGAAGGACTTGGGAGAGGTGAGACACATCCTTGGGATCAAGGTTATAAGGGATCGCAGGAAAAGGATGTTGTGCTTATCCCAAGCTTCGTACATAGACATGATTATGGAGCGTTTTAGCATGCAGAACTCCAAGAAGGGTTTTCTACCTTTCAGGCATGGAGTACCTCTATCTAAGGAGATATGTCCTAGATCATTTGAGTAGATAGAGGAGATGAAGGCGGTTCCTTATGCTTCGGCAGTAGGAAGCCTCATGTATGCGATGCTCTGTACGAGACCAGATATCTCGCTGGTGGGGATGGTCGGCCAGATATCGAGTAATCAGACAGGATATTAGGCTGCGGTAAAGCATATATTGTAGTGCCCGAGAAGGACTAGGGATTATATGCTAGTTTACGGCGCACAATTACTCCTCGTGGGTTACACTGATTCCGATTTCCAATCGGATAGGGATAATAAAGAAGTCTACCTCGGTTTTTTGTTTACTTTTGGAGGTGGAGCCATTGTATGGAGGAGTGCCCAGCAGAAATGCGTGGCGGACTCCACCATGGAAGCTGAGTATGTGGCAGCCTATGAGGCGGCCAAAGAAGCTGTATGGCTCAGGAACTTCCTGATGGACTTGGATGTGATTCCTGGTTTGCCCAGAACTATCACAATTTATTGTGATAATAGTGGTGCAGTTGCAAACTCGAAGGAACCACGAGCCCATAAGGCTAGTAAACACATAGAGCGCAAGTACCACCTGATACGAGAAATCGTAAAGGAGGTAGAAGTTGTTGTCGCCTAGATTGCATCAGAGGATGACCTGGTAGACCCTTTCACTAAGGCCCTTCTAGCGAGAGCTTTGATAGGCATGTGGAGGGAAGGGGAATCAGATGTATGGCAGTATAAGGACAGCATAGTCTTTTAGTATAAGTGGGAGATTGTTGGGATGTATACTGAAAGCCTAGCTCTTTTGTATGAACATCTTTATTTTGAAATAAGAATCACATGATCATTGTTTGCATATTTTTATGGTTATGTAATATTGTCTAATACCTTACATTGTAGATAACATGGTGTGTGGTGTCACACGGGAGATCATGTTATCGGCTCCTTGTAAAGTATAAGTAAAGGCTCACAACCGAGATGGCTTTGGACAAACCATCGGAATAGTTGTAGTGTGATTTGGTATTGGTTTGTCTTGACCATAGAATCACACTAGTGCACTTTGTGTGTATTGAGCAGGACCGACACAGAGGTGATTCGATTTATTGCTGACTACATAATCGAATCGGACCTCAGATATTGTTTAGTACATGCTCTTAATCCCGATATAATAACGGGCACATATACTTGGTACTCATCTCTTTGATTTACCAATGGGCGAGATTTATAGATTAAATCGATAGACTCGGTAAGTTGGGAGATGATATTATTTATATGGTGTGCCGTTGATTATAGGAGGAAACCGTGTCCTATATATTAGGATGATGATGTCCCCTTGAGGAGCTCATAAGGTTCATCATGTAAACCCTGCAGGTGGACTTGGTCCGGCATGATGAAAAGGTTGAGTGGTACTACTCATGGAGTTAGATGTCGATTAATTAATGGTCAGTAAATTAATTAATTGACGGACATTCGAGATCTTAAACACGGGGAGAAAATGTACAAATAATATATGGAGCCCATATTATCATATGGGGGTTGGTGAGGTAGATCAATGATGGACCTTTAGTGGATTGGACCATCATTAGTGGATCGGACTTTATGTGGGCTTGATCCATGGGTGGCCAAGACCCAACTCCTCCTCATGGTCCCTAATGTAGCCTATTAACACCTCATGATGCTTAGATCCAATGGATAGAAACAAAACTCTAAGATCCATTGGTAGAGATTAAATCTCTAGATCCGACGGTTGAGATTAAATCCCTTGAACCAATGGTGGAGATTAAACCAAGACTTATCCCTAAACTCTATATAAGGGTGGCTTAGGGATTGTTGGCATGGAGAACACAAGGGATGAGGGGATTAGGGTTTGCTTCTTTTGGTGGCTAGGAATCCTAGTTGGTTTAGGATTGGGTTTGGTGGCTAGGGTTTTGGAGCAAGGGTGGGTGGCAACTAATGGAGGTTGTTCTTCTTCTTCCTTGGGTTGGCCGGCCACTATGCTGCTCCTATCTACCTTAGCTTGAACTTATCCTATTCTTCTTCCCCTCTTCCATGGCCGGATATAAGGTAAGTTAGGATTAGGGTTTGGGTGGCTAGGTTTTTGGGAGAAAAGGGTGGGCGGCAACTATAGGAGATGTTCTTCTTCTTCCTAAGGGTTGGACGGCCACTATGGTTCTCCTCTTTACCTTGGCTTGAGCTCATCCTAATCTTCTTCCTCACTTCCATGGCCGGCCACAAGGTGAGCTTGGATTAGGGTTTGGAAGCTTAGGGTTTAGGAGGTTTGGGTGGCACCAAATAAGGAAAGTTTCTTCCTTTCTTCTTCATGGTTTGGTGGTCGGCACCCATATCACCTTCTCCAACCCTTGGACAACATCTAAAGACCCCTTCTCCCTCTCCTTGGGTGGTGGAAACAAGACTAAGGGGTTTCCCTTGATGTCTTGGTCGGTTTCCACCATTATCTCCTTCTCCTTGTTGGCCGGCGGCAAGCATTTCTTTTGTTGCTTGTTGGTTGGCCATAGGAAGGAGATGAGCCTTGTTTCTATTCTTCCTCTTGCTTTGGATGAGTAAGGAAGGAAGATGTGTGATCTAGGAGCTTCGACTTTTGGTAGAGCGTCTCCCACACGACGTCCGAAAGGAGGAAGGACATACATTAGAAGATCGAGAGGTATATCGATTCTCTTATTTGTATGTTACATGTTTGTATTTGTTTTTCATTTATGAGCATGATATATTTCTGTGAATGGCTAAATAATATTTGGATCCCGAGTATAAACACAAAAACCGGCGATCCGGACATCGTCTATTCCGCGTCTACTAGTAGAATAGAGAATGGTCGCTTGAACAACTAGTTTGTTCAAGTGACCTCTCTAAACGAATAGCACGATGATGACTTGGTTGCTTTGGGAATCCCTTTTGTCTAGGATTAAATTTTTAATCCGGGGACATCGAAGGGATCACCATGGTCAAGCAACTGAGGCGAAGGGGAAGCGAAGCTTCCCCTCATGGACTCGACAAGGGAAATCCCTTCACAACCATGATCTTTGGGCAATATGTCTATGAATTAAACATAAGCCTTCCCCATGATTGGTCTATTATTGCTATTTTGATATCTTAAATGACCATCTAAATGCCATAGGCATTAGTGGACATTTGTATCATCCTATCATCACACCCATGATAAGTTTTCAATCATGGTAGCCTATGGTGAGTGTGAGATGTATCCTAAAGGTATTTGTATACACTTAACCATTAATTTCATGCAATTCTATCAAGGTTAAGTATCATTCTATCATTCCACATGATCATAAAGACATATATGTATGAATTTCATATTATGATCATGAAACAAATGTATTCATCAAATTGTGATCATGCATTAGGTATTACATGATAATAAGGCAAATATCACCTAAAGCATGATTTATCTATTTATAGGTGCATTATCATCACCTAACACTATTTCAAAAATGTTGTCCCGCCATCCTAAGTCAACCAAAAAATATGATGTAGGTGAAATCCTTATGGTTGACTATCCTAGGGTTTTCCTAACCCTTAAGGATGGATTTTGGAATCCAATACAAATTCTTGCCTATGGGGTTCACTAAATACTCCTTAGGGATCCATTTTCTAGCTATTACCTTCTTTTTGTCTTGACTCTTAGTAATTAGACATTTATAGGCCTTTTCATTTTTATTTTCCTTATAACCTAGGCCTTTCTTGTTGAAGCTTGCCCTTTGGCTTCCAATTATCATGTTAAGGGTATTGGAGCCTATTGTAAATTTTTCTAGAGCCTTGGTCAAATAATCTACCTTTTCCCTTAGAGCCTTATTTTCTTCTATGCATGCATCATTAACATTAAATGACATATATTCATGTGAGCATGCATCATTTAAGCTAGAAGAAATATTATCATTTACATTTAAGCATGTTTTTTCTAGTTTTTCTTCTAAATCTTTAATTTGATCTAGCATGCATTTGTTCTTATTCTTTGCCCTAAACAAATCCTTAGTGAGACTAGATATCATGGAGACTATTTTTCTTGGTGAGAGGTTCATTACCATTGTCTCCATGTCTTCTTCTTCTTCGGATGAGGATGGTGAGGAAGCTCCCCCTTCACTCGAGCTCTCCTCACTTGAGCTTGCTTCTTCATTTACGAAGGAGGAGCAATCTAGGTCGTCAAAGGCCATTAGGGCAAGGTTGGAGTAGACATGTTCTTCCTCTTCGGATGATGATGATGATAAAGAGGGGTCATCCCATGTCCTTGCTTTTAGTGTCTTGGCCTTCCCTTTTTTTTTGGCCTTCTTTTCTTCTTTCTTTTTCTTCTTGCTCCCCTTCTTCTTCTTCTTTTCTTCCTTCTTTCACTTCTCCTCTTTACTCTTGTTTAGGAGGGGACAATTGTCCCTTATGTGTCCCTCTCCTTGGCAATTGTAGCAAATAATCTTCCCCCTTGGTCTTCTTCTCCTATCATTAGAGTTATTGAATTTAAAACCTTTTAATGTACGCCTTACCCTCCTTACCATATAGGATTCTTCCGTGCTATCCATGGAGGAGGAGGAGGATGCTTCGTCGGAGGAGGAGGGAATCTCCTGTAGAGATGTATACTGAAAATACTATATTTTGTATGAACATCTTTATTTTGAAATAAGAATCACATGATCATTGTTTACATAATTTTATGGTTATGCAATATTGTCTAATACTTTACATTGTAGATAACATGGTGTGTGGTGTCACACGGGAGATCATGTTATCGGCTCCTTGAAAAGTATAAGGCTCACAACCGAGATGACTTTGGACAAACCATCGGAATGGTTGTAGTGTGATTTGGTATTGGTTTGTCTTGACCATAGAATCACACTAGTGCACTTTGTGTGTATTTAGCAGGACCGACTTAGAGGTGATTTGATTTATTGCTGACTACATAATTGAATCAGACCTCAGATATTATTTAGTACAAGTTCTTAATCCCGATATAATAATGAGTACATATACTTAGTACTCATCTCTTTGATTCACCAATGGGCGAGATTTATAGATTAAATCGATAGGCTCGGTAAGTTGGGAGATGATATTATTTATATGGTGTGCCTTTGATTATAGGAGGAAACCGTGTCCTATATATTAGGATGATGATGTCCCCTTGAGGTGCTCAGAAGGTTCATCATGTAAACCCTGCAGGTGGACTTGGTCCGGCATGATGAAAAGGTTGAGTGGTACTACTCAAGGAGTTAGATGTTGATTAATTAATGGTCAGTAAATTAATTAATCGACGGGCATTCGAGATCTTAAACACGGGGAGAAAATGTACAAATAATATATGGAGCCCATATTATCATATGGGTGTTGGTGAGGTAGATCAATGATGAACCTTTAGTGGATTGGATCATCATTAGTGGATCAGACTTTATGTGGGCTTGATCCATGGGTGGCCAAGACCCAACTCCTCCTCATGGTCCCTAATGTAGCCTATTAACACCTCATGATGCTTAGATCCAATGGATAGAAACAAAACTCCAAGATCCATTGGTAGAGATTAAATCTCTAAGATCCGACGGTTGAGATTAAATCTCTAGATCCGACGTTTGAGATTAAATCCCTAGAACCAATGGATGAGATTAATTCATGACTTATCCCGAACTCTATAAAAGGATGGCATGGGTGTTGGCGTGAACAACATTGAAGGAGAGCTAGGGTTTGGGCGGCAAGAAGGAATCCTAGTTGAGATAGGATTAGGATTAGGGTTTGGAGGCAAGGGTAGAACCAAATAAGGAAGGTATTCTTCTCTTCTTCTTCCTCTTTTGGCCAACGTCTAGCACCTCTCCAGCCTCTTTTCCAGCCTTGGCCGGCACCCAAAAGCCCTCTTCTCCTTCTCCTTAGGTGGTGGAAACAAGATATAGGGCTTCCCTTGGTGTCTTGGTTGTTTTCCACCATCTTCTCCTTCACCTAGTTGGTCGGCGGCAAGGATAGTTTTAGTTCCTTGTTGGTTGTTTCTAGTGAGGAGAAAAACCTTGTTTCTATTCTTCCTCTTTCTTTGGAAGAGCAAGGAAGGAAGATTTGCGATCTAGGAGCTTCGACTTTTGGTAGATCGTCGCCCACATGACGTCCAAAAGGAGGAAGGTCATACATTAGAAGATCGAGAGGTATACCTATTTGATAAACGGGTATTTGTCGTGGTACCGTTTCAAATTAATTACCGAACCCCCTAACTACACTAATATAGCATAGTGGATGGCCCGGATCGTTTCCCAACGAGTGTAATCGATAGAATAGTAAACTTAGGATCACTTATTATTGCTTTGGGTTTTCTAATGAAGATGGGGGTTTGGGATTTGAGATCTAACCTACAATTGCAAGGTAATTAAAATCCTAAACTAATATGCAATAACTAAAACAAACAAAGCAGGAATTAAATAAATAAAAATTGGAAAAGAAAATAATCTAATCAACCCAAGATATGCCCGGTGAATGACCAAGGTCCTTCGGCTAAGTCCAGCGAAGCTCAATCGAGACTCCGCAAGTGACAGTGGATGTGGGATGGTGCAAACTCCTGAATCCAGTAGTTTGATGGACACTCCGAACTCTCGCGGATCCGGTTGAGCTCGAAGAAGTGTCGTCGGAGCGGAACTTCTCCTCGAATCCGAAAGAGAAGGTGGATGAGTTGTGAGATGGAGGACGTCGTCGAAATCACTCGATGAGGCGGTTCTCCTCGAATCCGAAGGAGAAAAATGGGTGGAGGCGAGGTGGACGCGGCTGCTAAGGCTCAAGGGAAGAAAAGATTTAACTAACAACCTAATGAAAACATGATTAAAATAAAGCAATTAAAGTAAAGCATGAAATTAAATCTAATCTAACTAACTACGGCCTAATTACTCTAAGAGGCATTTAATCAAACATTACATGTGCATGGAACAAATTAAACTAAACGTGTGCAATTCAAAAGGTGGAAGGGAATTTGACTACAAGCATTCAACAAACTAAGCTAAACAATCAACACATCAACATGGAAGAAGAAATTGCTGTCCGAATGACGAAATGCTGGAAACAGGGCTACCGGAAATCTATGTGAAGCAGCTGGAAACGAGACTGCCGGATCGATGAAGGAGCTGTGGAGGTCGGCGCTGCCGTGAAGGTGCTGGCCGCAAAGGTGGAGGAGCTGGTCGGACCGATCGTCGGAGAGGAATCCCGCCTCCGATTGATCGGCAACGGCTGAGCTCGGAGCGGAGATAGCTGGCGGCAGTGAAATGGCATCGGGTGAAATCCGTGAGAAGGGGAAAATGGAGGAGACCTAGCACCGGTCACCGGAGAAGGAGTGGATCCCCTTCCTCTCCGGCGACCAGCGAGGGAGGAGATGAGCGCGGCGGTGGGCTTGGCGTCGGGTGGAAATCGCCGATGAGGAAAGGGAATGCCGGATGAAGGATGAAGGCACGATGAAGGAGCCATTAAAGGATTTTCCACAGCCGTCCGATCGAATGCCATCAAATTGCAGCCGTCCAATTGAACCTAGGTTTTGATTGCCTTGATTAATCCATTAATGGGCTGAGCATCCAACGACTGAGAATTCTCTGACTTTGAATGGATGGATCTGATCCATCCGAAGGGATAAATAATCACGATCGGCTGAATTTGGACGAAGGGCTCAGATGTCTAGATCAAAATGTACGGACCGGATCTCTCCAGATCTGGGTAGATGGCTCAAAATCAAGCTGCTTTCATCAGATGGTCCATATCGTTCAAATCTGATCTCTTGATTAAATTGCCCTCGATCATGATGAAAGGTTCAGATTGATCCAGCTTAAAATGTCCTTCTAGCCCTAGATGAAGCCATATTTGATCTAACTCGAGTCTAATCCATTGGTTCATCTCGATCTCCTACAAATAAAGACAAAATTTGCATATAAGTCTAGAATTTAGAAGAATTTACAATAAGGTCCAAAATATATCCAACTCATAAAATATACAAATAATCGATAATTAATCACTCGAGAGGATAAAAACAATGATATTAAGGACCAAAATAATCCGACAAAATGACAGTTATCAATTCCCCCACACTTATTCTTGCACATCCCGAGCAAGTCAATAAAACTAAAAACAACTGAAAGTATATTTCCCTAGCAATTCCCAAGCATACATAGAAAATCGTGAAAGAAAGTTACCTAGGATTGCTAATTCTCAGAAACTCAAGCAATCATGGACTTAAATCTTGCACAGGTTAACAAACATGGTAACTTCAATCCATTATGAATAGACTAAGAATGATTAAGCCTCACAAGGTAAGTGGTGGTTTCTCTCGCTCTCATAAGCATGTAATAGTGGAGTTCACTCAAGCTACTCATGGTTTATGAACTACCATATGCTTGCTTTTCTTCTACCTTCACCACTATATACACATAAGAATGCACAATCACTGAAGGCTTATTAGGAATGTAAGGGAAAAATGAATGCAAGGAAAATGACAATATGTGTGAAAGGAAAGAAAGGAAAAACATGAAATAGCTACAGAAATGCAAGGAGATATGGAAATACTTGAATGCTACATAGATGAGTACAAGAAAATAGTGCCCCAAAAGTTTTCATCCAAGCTAGCATTTTACCATCCACTAAACATGTAAACAACCCCTATCACATTTACAATACAAGTCCAGATATGATATCAAATAACTCTCTCAATAGTTGTAATAAGAGATATCTATCACAAAAATACTATCACACGGATAAAAAAAACTGCACAACATGTCAAAGTCATTTTTTTTTGGAACAAATGTTCTTTTTTTTTTAATTTTTTTTTCCAATTTTTTTTTCGAACTTTTTTTTTTTTTTGACATGTAGTACACTTTCATATACTCTAAAACATCAAGCTCAGCTATAAAAATAAAAACACGGCTTGTCCATGGTGATCAAGCACGACATGCCTATGCTTACATTAAATTCTCCTGAACTACTCTCTTCCCCACACTTAAACTTTTGTCCGTCCCGGGCAAAAACTCATCATGAAACATCCAATATTCCACATCCAAGAATAGAAATGGAGAAAAAAAAATAAGGAAAGAAAAATGTAAGGATGAATGACTAGGATGTTATTCAATAAGCATGTGATGATAAAAGAAGTAAAGGAAACATGTGAGATTGCCTTCAAAGTAATCATGCAAACCTATGGTTGTGTGGTCTCAAAAGAATCAAAGCAAGTTCTAGAGTTACAATAACCACAAGTGCACCACACACAAGCAATAAAAATAGACTCAATCCTCACTAGGTAAACAAAAACAATCAACTCAGTCTATCAACATAGAATCCATCACCAAGTAGTAACCACATGCAATCAAATAATCCATTCATAACAATAAATCCTCAAAACTCGACAATCAAATTTAACTAGTTTTCACGACTTCTAAGATGATATAAAGGAATGCATAGGAAATTTATTTGAAAAACTGACAAAACAAAAACTCAACAAACAAAACATAACAACTAAAACAAAAACAAATGAAGTAAAAAAAACGTATATACAAGGAAAAAGAAAAGAGATAAGATGGAACAAACTCCCCTGAGGTCCTGGTGGTTGGAGAAGGTTCAGTAAGAGAAGCCACTCAGGCAGTGGAGTGCTCCGAGAGAAATCCCGTCCCGGTGGTTGAAGAAGATTCAGCAAAAGCATCCATGCCGGGAGTGGGATGGACTGAATGAGGGTGAGCGCCTTCATGATGTGATCATGATTATCCTGTGCTGCTCCCTCTAATATGATCGCCTTCTTATATATCTTCTCTGGAGGTCGGAGGCGATTCATCAGAAGTTTCCAACCTGGGGGTTGGATTATTGCATTTTCTGTCAGGGCCTTCATCAGCAAAGGTGTTGGAGACTCTGGCTGTGAAGGAAGTGTCCAGTCTGGGGAACTCCAGCTATCCACCACTTCCATGGAAATCAGCTCGTCAGAATTGCTTGCCGCCACTGTCTCATTTGTCTTATGTTCTGATTGGCAAGTCTGGGCACTGGTATCTGGCAACACAAGGAGTACAACCTCATCTGGAAAAGCCTCTACACTTTCCTCTTCAATAGCATCAGAAAAAGAAACAACATCAATATTCTTATCTGTCACGCCCGCCCTTTTCGGACCCAGAACCCGGAGGGACGGCGCGTGACGCGACCGTACATACATACATTACATACAGCGGAAGACTTTATACATACTTCTTAATTCTTACAGCGGAAGACTTTAGACCTATATTTTTTTTTCTTTTAAAACATAAACATGCATTGACATATATATATATATATATATATACTTCTTCTTCTTAACATAGAGTATGCATCATAACATGTATAGATACTCCTTCTTACTTCTTCTTTACTTCTTCTTATTAACATAGAGCATGCATCATAACATATATAGATACCTAGTTCTTAGTTCAGGTTCATAAACATCGTCGTCATACGGAGACATAAGTAAGGACATCCATAAACGTCATCATCATAGGTAAACATATATATATAAACCTAACGGATCTTCTCCACCATGCCACTGCCACACACATTTGTCCCCTCCTGCTACTCCCTTTAGTTTATCCATCCCTTACCCTTATCTGCAGTACGAGGGAAAGATAAACTATAAGCACATAGGCTTAGTGAGATCCAGTCCTACTCACAAAAACCATATATCGACATAAATCATGGCATGTGACATTCATAACATATAAGCAATATCACATGTAACATAACATATAACATACGTAACATAGCAAATCAACATATCATACGACAAATATGACATAGTGGCATAAACATGGCATATCAAACATAGCACACTTCATATGTAACATATCAACACAAACATGACATATCAAACATAACATACTTCATATGTAACATATCAACACAAACATGGCATATCAAACATAACATACTTCATATGAATCGTATCAACATAAACATGGCATCTCAATCATAACATACATCATATGTAACATAGTGGCATAACCATGGCATATCAAACATAACATACTTCATATGTAACATATCAACATAAACGTGGCATATCAATCATAACATGTGAACATAACAATCAATCAGGTAAACATATGCAAGATGCTTTTGAAAACATATATTATAGGTACGTAAACATAATTCTCAACATATTTGGGCCCGACATTGTACCACTTCTTCATTATCATAGCGCACATCCCTAAATAGGCCCGAGGTAGCAAGTCTCGAACCTAATAGGGTATTAGGCCCGATCTTAGTCCGTCGACCTAGGGCAATCGTCATAGCGTAGAAGCCCATCCTAGGCCCGAGTCTTACTCCATCGACCTAAGGCATCTTGGAGCCCATCCCGTACTAGGCCCGAGTCTTATTCCATCGACCTAGGGGCAATCATACATAGAAGCCCATCCTAGGCCCGAGTCTTATTCCATCGACCTAGGGCATCTTAGGAGCCCATCCCTTCTTGGACCCTGTTAGGGTCTTGGTATAAGCCATACAGAAGGTAAAATACTTATATGCTTATTTTATAACATAGCTTATTTCATTTTGCAAACATAGCATACTTCATTTCATAACACATCATGCTTCCCTTCATGAACATATCATCTTTCATTTCGTAAATATACCATTCTTCATTTCATAACATATCATTCTTCATTTCATCATCATGTCATATTCATGTCGTGAACATATCGTTTTGTTTCATTTCATAATCTTATCTTCTTCCATTTCATAACATATTTTAAATATCGCATACACATAGACATGGCAAAAAGGCATGACATCAAAAGTAAGTAAACGCTAACCTAAGGCATGTTATCTTCATCTAGCATTATTTAATATCACAAGTCAACATGAATTCACCCAACATAAAACACATGTTAACCTATTCATTTAACTTAACAACAACTTCATATGCACATAAGACTTGTATTAAAACTTCATCTAATCCCCAAAAATACATGATGGAATTTGCATATAAAACAAGAATTAGACTTCATTTAATCACCCAAAATTCATGGTGGCCGAATGATCCATAGGGTTTTCTAGGGTTATCTTTTAACCTAATTCATTTAACATAACAACAACTTCATTTGCATATAAAACAAGAATTAGACTTCATTTAATCACCCAAAATTCATGGTGGCCGAATGATCCATAGGGTTTTCTAGGGTTATCTTTTAACCTAATTCATTTAACATAACAACAACTTCATTTGCATATAAAACAATAATTAAAACTCCATTTTGTCACCCAAAACCTAGGTTGGCCGAATGGTCCATGTAGGGTTTTTTTTAGGGTTAACCTTTAATCTAATTCATTTAACATAATAACAACATCATAATCCTACAAAAACATGGATTAAACTTCATTGAATCATCAAAAATCTAGGGGTGGCCGAATGGTCCATGTAGGTCTTTAGGGTTAACCTTTAACCTAATCCATTTTAAATCCTAGCATCATCATATAGTTACAAAAAAATATAGCATGGAACTTCATTGAAACCTAAAATCATGGCTTGGCCAAATAGGTTTTAGTGGCTATTAGGGTTAGCTTTTAACCTAATCCCTTTTTCCATCTTAACATCATCATCTACTTCCTAAACATAGCATACAACTTCATTGATAAACCAAAACATAGCTTGGCCGGATATAACATATAGATTTCTTTTACAAACATCAATCGAAGCTACTCGTATGCAGGTGAGGGATACTTACATCCTTCGCTTTGCTTGTAGTGTGAAGATAACCTAAGGAACACAAAACCTAGCCCTTGCTTCTTGCTTGGATGAGTTTCGGCCAAGAGTGGAAATGGAGAGGGAGAGCTTTAGGATTTTCGGTGAGAAGAAGAAGAGAAGAGGAGAAAGTGAAGTTGCTCACTCATGCCTCCTCATCCCCCCCTATTTATTCACCTAAAGAGTCCCTTAATCTCCCTTACACTTAACCATAATTTCCCTTATTCCTCTAATGATATAATCCTATTGGGCTTCTGGTTAGTGGGTGCATCTATAGGGCTTGGCTATCTCTAGAGGATTGGGGTTCAATTCCTAGGCATTGCACCCCTTTTTGGCTTATTTTCTTTTATTTTTGAAAAGGCCCACATAAAGCCCATGATCATCAAGCCAAAAATTCTTGTAAAATTGCTAGGAATTTTACGGGCGTTACATTATCAGCTTCCGAGACATCAACAACTGCATCACCATGATATAAATCAATAGAGGAGTCCTGTAGAGCTGTAGAAGTAGAAGCAAGTGTATCGTCAACTCTGCAATCCATCTCCTCAAGCACATCACTTCCATCAGAAATGATCTCTGAGGAAAACTGGGAGGAATCTTGTGCTTGCATTTGGTTGATAGATGATGCCATTTGATTTAACTGAGTCTGCAAGTTTTGTAACCTTTGTTGTTGTTGCTGATAACTATCGTTCATTTGTTGCTGATATTGATGTAGAAATGATGCTAGTTCTTCTAGTGCCTCTGTATTTTCTTGACTGGGAGCAGGGGTTTCTTCATAGTGACTTGATTGATCTCCCCAACTAGGCATGTAAGTATCAATAGACGGTGGGGGTAGATAGCACTGAGACTGCTCAGAGGTGCACTGTTGTGTGTTCCCATGTATAAAATCTGAATTGTAAGCATGTGTACCAGAAAATGAATTATACCTCCTTGATATGATCACGACATCGAGGCATAGCCGATTATATCAGACTGCATCAAGATGTTGATAGTCATATTGATAATACAGAGAATATGCATTTGTATTACTCCTACCATAATATCCAGTGCTTGGATAATGAATGTCACTAAAGTCTCCAAATGGCTGATAATATGGATCCATGATTGCTACAAAAGAAATTTTCCTGTTCTTGTCCTGAAACACTGGTGAATAAAATCAAAAGATACAGAAAACATGCAAAATAGAATGCATGGATATACAAGACATAAAAGAATTAAGGCCTCAACAAAAGTTTTGAATTTTGATTTTTTTGTTTTTTTTTAGAAAAATAGACAAACAATCCTAAATCTACTAAGCATCATTACACTCCCCGACAACGACGCCAAATTTGATAAACGGGTATTTGTCATGGTACCGTTTCAAATTAATTACCGAACCCCCTAACTACACTAATATAGCATAGTGGATGGCCCGGATCGTTTCCCAACGAGTGTAATCGATAGAATAGTAAATTTAGGATCACTGATTATTGCTTTGGGTTTTCTAATGAAGATGGGGGTTTGGGATTTGAGATCTAACCTACAATTGCAAGGTAATTAAAATCCTAAACTAATATGCAATAACTAATACAAACAAAGCAGGAATTAAAGCAATAAAAACTGGAAAAGAAAATAATCTAATCAACCCAAGATTTGCCCGGTGAATGACCAAGGTCCTTCGGCTAAGTCCAGTGAAGCTCAATCGAGACTCCGCAAGTGACAGTGGAAGTGGGATGGTGCAAACTCCTGAATCCAGTAGTTTGATGGACACTCCGAACTCTCGCGGACCGGTTGAGCTCGAAGAAGTGTCGTCGGAGCGGAACTTCTCCTCGAATCCGAAAGAGAAGGTGGATGAGTTGTGAGATAGAGGATGTCGCCGAAATCACTCGATGAGGCAGTTCTCCTCGAACTCATAATCAAGAGATCAGATTTGAACGATATGGTGCACGGACTCGATAAGCTAAAACCATTAAATTGGTATGAGGGCTTCCGGGGCAAAACCCCCTTCAATTGGTATCAGAGCTAAGGTTTCCGACTTTTGTGTGTTTAGGATTCGGTTAATTTTTATGCACTTTTCATATATTATATGTGTCGGATAATAGTAGGATATGCGTAGTTTAACTCTTTGGTTGCATGCATAAGATCCGACTATTATGACCATATGTGTGTATGTGATTGTATGTGTGTAAATATTTATTTTGTTGAATCCTCGGGGTTGACGAGACTAGTATTTAGTTTTTATAAATTAAATACGACATTGTTTAGCCACTCTTTATTTTATTTTACTTTCGATCTAGATTTCATGTACACTCCCTTGTGGAGTATAGGATCGATGGATGTAAATTAAAATAGGTTTTAGTCTCGGCTCGGATCTCCGGATGGCTCGTACATGGCGTAGGAGGAGCGGACAAGATGGCGATGCGACGGGAGACATATTGAAGACAAAAAGCCATAATAGTTGGAAAATAATTTATTTTTCATATTTATTACTTATTGTTTGATATGCATGTCGTAGGCTAGAAAATTCCTCATTTTCAAACTACTAAGTGGGAGAGGGAAATTTTTTATAAATTCCCACGACCTCCATTACAATTTGACATGTGATACAAGCAAACTTGCGCGTCGGCTCTGAGTGTCTTCCTCCCCATCGGATGAGTTTGTTTGTGAATCACAGGGTCGGATATGGTTATAGGCAATTATTAAGGAGCGTGTGTACTTCCCCATCGGAAGGCACATAACGCAAGATAATTACCTTGGTACCGAGTAATGGTGAACACTTAGATACAAATATAAGTATCCTCCCCATCGGAGTCACTGCTTTTATTTGTAGGGCCGAAGAGAAACCAACTATTAATTTTATTTGTCAAAAAGTTAGGTTGACAAGATAGTAAAATTAATGGGTAAAACCTCTTCTTACAAATGTAGAATTCGTATACGTCCACACGATCATGGCATGCGATATTCTCGGTGTTTTGAGGTGTTGGTTGATTTTAAAATTTTATTGTTTGAGGAATCAATAATTTTGTAAATCTACAGTAATGATCTATGTGATTCTTAGGATTTTCAAAATTGACTTTCAGTCCACTTGCCGTGATGCTGAAAGAAAATAAACTTTACATAATTATGATGATTGGAAAAGAATCTAGATATTATCTTATCTGCTAAGGAGTACAAGTATGAACTCTTCGAAGAGTGTCCTCAAGCCATTGTTGCTCAAAAAGGTTTCTACTTCTAAGCCGAAAGGCAAGAAGAAGGAGAAACAAGGTGTAGCAAAGGTGGTGGGAGGATCTTAAGGAGGAGTGAAGAAGCCGAAAGGCAAGTATTTTACTTACAAGCAGGATGGACATTGGAAGAAGGACTGTCCCAATCCAAAGAAGAACAAAGATATATCCTATGGACTAGTCGTTGAAACATGATTAGCGGTGTTATCTACGGCACCTGGTGTGTAGATACGGGAGCCACTAATCATGTCTGCAATACTTTGCAAGGGTTCCAAGAAACCCGACGACTAGCTAAAGGGGAGATTACCATTTACTTGGGCAATGCCATGAAGGTGGCGGCTATTGCAGTGGGAGAAGTTTTATTTATTTCTTGAGAAAAATAAAACTTAGGTTCTGGAAAATTCCCTTTATGTACCTTTATTTAGAAAGAACTTAGTTTCAGTTTCTAAATTGTTTATGGATGGATATTCTATTTCTTTTAATGACAGAGCTGTTATAAAAAGGAATAGGGAGAATATCTGTTCAGGTATATTGATAGGAAATTTGTATACACTTGAACCAAAACCTCTCACGATGCAAATTGAAGTTTATAACTCATCTTATAATTCCAATAAGAGAAAAGAACATTCAAAGATGAACCAAAAATATCTTTGGCATCTTAGGCTTCGTCACATTAACCTAAGCAGAATTCAAAGGTTGATAGCTGATGGACCTTTGGGTTCATTAGTGGTGGAGGATCTCCCAACCTGCAAATCTTGCTTTGGAGGATAAAATGACCAAGAGGCCTTTTAAGGGCAAGGGGTATAGAGCCAAAGATGTGTTAGAAATGGTTCATTCTAATTTGTGTCGTCCTATGACTATCCAGGCAAGAGGTGGTCTTGAATATTTCGTCTCTTTCATAGACGATTATTCAAGATATGGATGACACTACGATCTGATCATGGTGGTGAGTACCTCTTAGGAGAGTTTAGGAACTACTTATTAGAGGATGAGTATCAATCCCAATTGACTGCACCTGACACACCCCAGCAGAATGGTGTAGTAGAGCGAAGGAATAGGACTCTTATGGAGATGGTTAGATCGATGATGAGTTATGTTGACTTGCCAGATTCATTCTGGGGATATGCTCTAGATACAGCGGTGTACATTCTGAACTTGGTTCCATCTAAATCATTGCCTTCTACTCCCACAGAGTTGTGGACTGGGCGAAAGACTAGTCTAAGACATATTCGGATATGGGGGAGTCCAGCACATGTGCTGAAGGCAGATGCTGGTAAGTTAGAACCTCGTACAGAAGTACACATGTTCGTTGGCTATCCTAGAGGAACGAAGGGTGGTTTATTTTATAGTCCTAGAGATCAGAGGGTGATCGTCAGCATGAATGCCAGATTTCTAGAGGAAGACTATGTGATGAGCCACAAGCCCAAGAGTAAAATTGTTCTGGAGGAGGGGAAGTCACTTCTTTAGTACCACCGGTACAAGAGGATATACCACATGTCACTGCACCACGTGTCACAGAGGATACACAGGTGATACCTCATCGTAGTAGGGAGAGTTGCTAGACAACCTCATAGATTCATGTTCTTGGGAGAATCTTCTGATTTGGTTCTTGGCGAACATGAACATGATCCCTGGACATATGACGAGGCAATCCAAGATAAAGATGCAATATCTTGGCAAAGTGCAATGAATGCTGAGATTGAATCTATGGATTCAATTCAGGTCTGGGAGCTAGTAGAACCACCCGATGGTGTAAAAACCATTGGATGCAAGTGGATCTACAAGAGAAAGAGAGGAATAGATGGGAAGGTTGAGACCTTCAAAGTGAGGCTTGTTGCGAAGGGGTATACTCAGAAAGAGGGTATCGATTATGAGGAGACCTTTTCGTCGGTAACCATGCTTAAGTCTATCCGGATTATCTTATGCACAACAGCTCATATGGATTATGAGGTGTGGCAGATGGATGTCAAGACAACTTTCCTTAATGGAAGTCTTGAGGAAAACATCTACATGAAGCAACCAGAGGGATTCATTGCTAAAGGAAAGGAGCATCTTGTGTGTAAGCTTAATCGGTCCATTTATGGATTGAAGCAAGCTTCGAGATCTTGGAACATCCGCTTTAATGAGGTAAATCAGTCATATGGATTTATTCAAAGTTCGGATGAGTTTTGTGTATACAAGAGATGTGACGGAAACATAGTGGTATTTCTTGTACTATACGTAGATGACATTTTGGTGATTGGCAACAATATCAAGGTGTTATCGGACGTAAGGATATGGTTGTCCAAACAGTTTGATATGAAGGACTTGGGAGAGGTGGGACACATCCTTGGGATCAAGGTTATAAGGGATTGCAGGAAAAGGATGTTGTGCTTATCCCAAGCTTCATACATAGACATGATTTTGGATTGTTTTAGCATGCAGAACTCCAAGAAGGGTTTTCTACCTTTCAGGCATGAAGTTGCTTTATCTAAGGAGATGTGTCCTAGATCATCTGAGGAGATAGAGGAGATGAAGGTGGTTCCTTATGCTTCAGCAGTAGGAAGCCTCATGAATGCGATGCTATGTACGAGACCAGATATCTGCTTTGCCGTGGGCATGGTCAGCAGATATCAGAGTAATCCTATACAGGGACATTGGACTGCGGTAAAGCATATATTGAAGTACCTGAGAAGGGCTAGGGATTATATGCTGGTTTACCGGGCAGACCAATTACTCCCTGTGGGTTACTCGGATTCCGACTTCTAATATGATAGGGATAACAGTAAGTCTACCTCAGGTTTTGTGTTTACTTTGGGAGGTGGAGCCATTGTATGGAGGAGTGTCAAGCAGAAATGCGTGGCGGACTCCACCATGGAAGCTGAGTGTGTGGCAGCCTCTGAGGCGGCCAAAGAAGCTGTGTGACTCAGGAACTTCCTGATGGACTTGGATGTGATTCCTGGTTTGCCCAGAACTATCGCAATTTATTGTGATGATAATGGTGCAGTTGCAAACTCGAAGGAACCACGAGCCCATAAGGTGAGTAAACACATAGAGCGCAAGTACCACCTAATACAATAAATCATAAAGGAGGTAGAAGTTGCTGTCGCCTAGATTGCATCAGAGGATGACCTGGTAGACCCTTTTCACTAAGGCCCTTCTAGAGAGAGCTTTGATAGGCATGTGGAGGGAAGGGAAATCAGATGTATGGCAGTATGAGGACAGCATAGTCTTTTAGTATAAGTGTGAGATTATAGGGATGTATACTGAAAAGTCTATCTTTTGTATGAACATCTTTATTTTGAAATAAGAATCACATGATCATTGTTTGCATATTATTATGGTTATGCAATATTGTCTAATACTTTACATTGTAGATAACATGGTGTGTGGTGTCACACGGGAGATCATGTTATCGACTCCTTGAAAAGTATAAGTAAAGGCTCACAATCGAGATGGCTTTGGACAAACTACCGGAATGGTTGTAGTGTGATTTGGTATTCGTTTGTCTTGACTATAGAATCACACTAGTGCACTTTGTGTGTATTGAGCAGGACCGACTTAGAGGTGATTCGATTTATTGCTGACTACATAATCGAATAACACCTCATATATTATTTAGTACATGCTCTTAATACCCATATAATAATGGGCACATATACTTAGTACTCATCTCTTTGATTCACAATGGGCGAGATTTATAGATTAAATCGATAGGCTCGGTAAGTTGGGAGATGATATTATTTATATGGTGTGTCGTTGATTATAGGAGGAAACCATGTCCTATATATTAGGATGATGATGTCCCCTTGAGGAGCTCATAAGGTTCATCATGTAAACCCTACAGGTGGACTTGGTTCGGCATGATGAAAATGTTGAGTGGTACTACTCAATAAGTTAGATGTTGATTAATTAATGGTCAGTAAATTAATTAATCGACGGACATTCGAGATCTTAAACACGGAGAGAAAATTTAAAAATAATATATGGAGCCCATATTATCATATGGGGGTTGGTGAGGTAGATCAATGATGAACCTTTAGTGGATTGGATCATCATTAGTGGATCGGACTTTATGTGGGCTTGATCCATGGGTGGCCAAGACCCAACTCCTCCTCATGGTCCCTAATATAGCCTATTAACACCTCATGATGCTTAGATCCAATGGATAGAAACAAAACTCTAAGATCCATTGGTAGAGATTAAATCTCTAAGATCCGACGGTTGAGATTAAATCCCTAGAACCAATGGATGAGATTAATTCATAACTTATCCCTAACTCTATAAAAGGATGGAATGGGAGTTGGCATGAACAACATTGAAGGAGAGCTAGGGTTTGGGCGGCAAGAAGGAATCCTAGTTGAGATAGGATTAGGATTAGGGTTTGGAGGCAAGGGTGTCACCAAATAAGGAAGGTTTTCTTCTCTTCTTCTTCCTCTTTTGGCCAACGTCCAGCACCTCTCCAGCCTTTTTTCCAGCCTTTTCCGGTGCCCAAAAGCCCTCTTCTCCTTCTCCTTAGGTGGTGGAAACAAGATATAGGGCTTCCCTTGGTGTCTTGGTTGTTTTCCACCATCTTCTCCTTCACCTAGTTGGCCGGCGGCAAGGATAGTTTTAGATCCTTGTTGGTTGTTTCTAGTGAGGAGAAAAACCTTGTTTCTATTCTTCCTCTTGCTTTGGAAGAGCAAGGAAGGAAGATTTGCGATCTAAGAGCTTCGACTTTTGGTAGATCGTCGCCCACATGACGTCCAAAAGGAGGAAGGTCATACATTAGAAGATCGAGAGGTATACCTATTCTTCTTTCTCTTTTTGTTACTTGCTTGTTTTTGTTTTTCAATTATAAGCATGTTATAAATCTATAAATGGCTAAATAATACTTGGATCCCGAGCATAAATACAAAAACCGGCGATCCGGACATCGTCTATTCCGCGGCTACTCGTAGAATAGAGGATGGTCGCTTGAACAACTAGTTTGTTCAAGTGACCTCTCTAAACGAATAGCACGACGATGACTTGGTGGTTTGGGCAATCCCTTTTGTCTAGTATTAAATTTTTTTAATCCGGGGACATTGAAGGGATCGCCATGGATAAGCTACCGAGGTGAAGTGGGAAGCGAAGTTTCCCCTCATGGACTCGATAAGCTAAAACCATTAAATTGGTATGAGAGCTTCCGGGGCAAAACCCCCTTCATTTCCATCTTCTTCTTCCCCTTTTTGGCCAAAAGTGTCACTCCTCTTGAAGGTTGAATTCTTGGCTCTTCTATTATTCCTTCAAGTCTTGTTTCGTGGTGTTCCATGGTTGAAAAGAACTCCTCCAAGGTGCTCACTTCTAAATTCTTTGACATGTAGAAAGAGTCCACCATTGAACTCCATTTCGATGATCAGGGAAAAGCGTCGATTGCTTTCATAAGCATATCCCGGTTTGAAAGTTTTTCTCCTACACTTGTTAGCCCAATTAAAATTTCTTTAAACCTAGAATGTAATGATGTTACCTTTTCTCCCTTTTCTAATTTGATGTTGCTTAATTGGGAGCGGAAGAGGTCTCTCCTTGCAAGCTTGGCTTCCGAAGTGCCTTCATGAAGTTCAACCAATCTCTCCCACATCTCCTTGACACTTGAGCAGTCCCTAATCAGGTTGATCTCTTGTTGGGGGAGCACATTGAAGAGATGGTGCTTGGCTTTTGAGTTTGCAAGCTGCTCTTCCCTTTGCTTTTTCGTCCACCTTGACTTCTTTATTGGTTCACCCTCTTCGTCCCTAGGCATCTCAAAACTTTTTTTCATTATAAACATAATATCAAAATCGATTTCAAAGAATACCTCCATTCTCTTTTTCCACCAAGAGAATTCGCCTTCAAATTTTGGTGGGTGAAAGTTGGAGCCGACCATTCTTGAGTGTGCTTGTTGTGGCGGTTAGTCCTCGACAAGTTTTCCTCAGCTCTAATACCACTTGTAGGGGATCGGTGAAGTGCGTATTGGCCCGGCTAGAGGGGGGCGAATAGCCCTCTTTAGTTCGATGGTGGAATTCATTTGCCTACAAATATGATTAGCGCAACGGAAACAAAAACTAAACAAGCAAATAAATAATGCAAAGGTAAAAACAATGCTAACAAGATAATATAACGTGCTTCACGGCTACGCCGCTAATTCACGGTCCCCGATTCGTCCTCGGTGAATCACTTCGCAACCAATCCACTATTGGTCTCTCCTTTGCACCAAGCTAGGTGGAGGTTGTAGGGAATTCTTTATGCCAAATAGCATATGCGCAACGGAAAAATTAGGATCCCTTCCTAGTGATCCTTGCGAAAGAAAACCTCGTACAAAATAAATTTCTCTAAAACCAAACCTATCTTATAGGAGAGGATTACCTTTGTTGCGTTCCCTTGTTAATCCCGCTTTTCCTTTTGGTTTGTTGGATCTTTAGCACGTTCAAATGTCCGTGCCTCTATATGTATCCACACGAGCAAGCTCTTGTCTCACAAAAGAAACTAGAAGAGCTCTCCTTTCCTTCTTGCAAGAGAAGTCCCTAAAGGAGAGGAAGCTAGGGAAAAAGAGAAAGGAAGAAGAAGACTATTCTTCTTGCTAGCCTACACTCACAAAACCACACAACAAAGCTTCCACCAAGCTCTCAAGCTTCACACAACAACCAAAAATCTTTCTTTGGCCGGCCACTCCATGGAGTCTTTTATAGGGTTGGAAAAACCCTTTCACCTCCTAACATTCAATGCAATCCATTGCATTGAGACACAATCAAACAAGGAGTTGGCTTCCTTGTTTGGCCGGCCACTTAAGGAGACAAAAACCACTTTGTCTCCTTCCACCTCATCTAGCTTAGGTGGCATGCTTATGTGGCATGCTTGTGTGGCATTCATGCATGTTGAATTTATCTTATTAATTCAATAAGCTTATGTTATCATATTGAATTAATCTCATTAAATCAATAAGGTAACATATTGAATTAATGTCATTAAATCAATAAGCTAAAATTCTCATTAAGCTTAAAGTCCAAAAACCATTTTGTACTTAAGCTTATTCCCAAATTATTCTAGTCAAACTAGAATGCACTAATTCTTCTAATCATCATGCTCTTTGTGTGTGACCCTATAGGCTCTCATAACGTTGGCAGTGTATCTAAACTCTTTTAGATATACAAGCAATGAGCGGCATCTAGCAATACATCATTGCTACCCAAGTTACGAAATAAGTCAAGATCCGACTAACCTTTCCGTGACTACTATAATGTATGACCGTGTCCTTCTATCCTTGATATCAGATTGACCAATGAGGCATAGACCGTGTTATCCTCGATCAATCTATGTGTTTCTTGATCCCTGAGTAAACTAACTCAAACAAATGAGCTCAATATCTCATATTGACTCATTCGAGCATGACCATGCGTTTTAGTAGTTCTACTCAATCAAGGGGCCCACAGATATCACTCTGGCCATATGAGAGGGATAGATCCCATCTACATCACTCACATCCTCCGCATAATTTGTTATATACCCAAGAATCGCTTTTATGGTCCACCTCACTAGCATGTGACGCTTGACGATACCAAAGTACATAACTCCTATGTAGGGAACCGTAGTGACTTCGTGTCCGAGGACTATTCATACCAATAGTCACATGAGAAAGTTTATGACACTCATATAACGATCCATGAAACTTTCTCATGGCGGGTCATCAAGATATATTCTCTAATATATACCCATGTGTCAACTTGATATCATATATCCATGACTTGTGAGATCAAGTCATCGACCTACATGCTAGTCTTTATGTATTAATATTGCCCTTGCATATTAATACTTGACTAGGAACATTTAGGAAAGTGTTCTCTACCCTCTCATAATCAATTCTCGCCAATTGATGTGTGTAGATAAGAACCTACTTTTCTAGGGCATTATTATATTTAATTTAATGCACAAGCAAGATGTAAATATAATAACCAATCCTTTGCCTTTATTGAATATGATACAAAATGTTCCCTTTTCAACCATCACATGATTGGTTCTAGGGCTATAACTAACAATCTCCCACTAGCACTAGTACCAATCACTACGATATCTAATACCTAGTGACCTAGTGTGACCATCATGCTTCCTCGTACAAAGCAAAGCGTCAATGGATCCGCGATGTTAGCTTCTCGTATCAGCATATCCTCACATCTCCTCTATCGATGATCTCTCGAATGAGATGGAAGCGCCGCAAGATGTGTTTGGTCCACGATGCGATCGAGGTTCCTTAGCTATGCAATAGCCTCATTGTTGTCACAATAGAGGTCTATTGGATCTCGTAATGCTAGGAACTACCCCAAGTTCATCGATGAACATGGAGCCAAATAACCCTTTCTTTGCATCGAGCGACAATATACTAAACCACATTGTAGAATCGGCAAGCGTGTCTGCTTTGAACTCTTCGACTCACGGCTCCACCATTCAAGCAAAACCATTACCCGATTGCGATCTATAGTCATCCTTATGCATTTGGAAGCTTGCATCACTTTGTAACCCTTCTGATTAGCTCCTCATTGCCTCGAATATCGGAAATATTCTTTTCGTTCTTCGTAAGTATTTAAGAATATTTTTGGCTATCGATGACTTTCACTGGATCCGTCGTATCTACTCGCCATGCTCAAAGCATACGAGACGCCAGACGAGTACAAAGCATGGCGTACATGATAGACCCTATGGCAGATGCATAAGGGATCTTATCCATGCGATCTCTCTCCTCCTTAGAAGAGGGACATTGAGTCTTCGAAAGACTCACACCATGTGATAAAGGCAGAAATCCTTTCTTGGAATTTTGCATAGCAAAACGATCTAGCACTTTATCAATGTATGTACTGACTTAGGCCAAGTAATCTTTAGATCTATCTCTATAGATCTTGATGCCTAGAATATAGGCGCTTCACCTAAGTCTTTCATCGAGAAACAATTCCCTAACCACATCTTCACAGCATCGGAGTGAGGGAATATCATTTCCATGAGAAGTATGTCATCTACATACAAGACAAGAAATACAACTGTGTTCTACTATTTCTCTTGTAGACACAAGGTTCATCTTCATTCTTGATGAAACCAAACTCCTTGATTGCATCATCGAATCGAAGATTCCAGCTTCGAGAGGCTTGCTTTAGTCCATAAATGGACCTTTGCAGTTTGCATACCTTTCCAGGATGCTTTAGATCTTCAAAACCCTCAGGCTGTGTCATGTACACATCCTCGAGTAGCTTTCCATTCAGAAAAGCGGTTTTGACATCCATTTGCCAGATCTCATAATCGTGGTAGGCTGCAATAGCAAGTATGATCCGAATGGATTTAAGCATCGCAACTGGTGAAAAGGTTTCATCATAGTCAATACCATGAATTTGTTTGAATCATTTAGCCACCAATCTACCTTTATAGGTATGCTTATTACCATCCATGTCAGTCTTTACTTTAAAGACCCACTTACACCCAATGGGTTTTACCCCATCAGGTGGATCAACCAAAGTCCATACTTGGTTAGTGTACATGGATTCCATTTTGGATCTCATGGCCTCTAGCCATTTCTCGGAATCTGGGCTCTTCATAGCTTCTTGATAGGATGTAGGCTCGTCAAGATCGACAAGCAATACGTCACCATTGTCAGTCAAGAGAAAAGAATATCTCTCGGGTTGACGACGGATCCTATCAGATCTACGAAGAGGTTGGTCTACTTGAACAGGTGTTTGCTCCACAACTCTTTGGGCAACAATTTCCTCATCCACAACACTTTGTGGTTCCTGTTCATTTTCCATCGAAGCCTTAGTGTTATCATCATCTTGAACTTCTTCAAGATGAATTTTACTCCCACTAGTTTTTCTAGAAATAAATTCTCTTTCTAGAAAGACAGCATTTCTGGCAACAAACACCTTGCCAAGTGTGGGATTGTAAAAGTAATATCCCTTAGTTTCCTTGGGATATCCTACAAAATAACACTTATCTGATTTGGGTCCTAGTTTATCTGAGACTTGACGTCTAACATAAGCTTCACAACCCCAAATCTTTATAAAAGACATTTTGGGACTCTTCCCAGTCCATATCGTATATGGTGTCTTTTCTACGGCTTTTGATGGGACGCGATTAAGTGTGAAAGCTACTGCCTCTAGAGCTAGTCCCCAAAAGGAAGTAGGTAGATCATCGACTCATCATTGATCGTACTACATCTAATAGAGTACGATTTCTCCTTTCCGATACACCATTCCATTGTGGTGTTCCAGGTGGAGTGAGTTGGGATATTATCCCACACTCAGCCAGGTGATCACGAAACTCTTGACTAAGGTATTCACCACCTCGATCTGATCGAAGTAGCTTAATATGCTTACCAAGTTGGTTTTGTACTTCATTCTTGAATTCTTTGAACTTTTCAAAGGATTCTGACTTATGTCTCATCAAATATAAGTAGCCAAATCTACTCATATCATCAGTGAAAGTAATAAAGTACTTATAGCCTCCTCCGCTTCGACATTGAAAGGGCCACATACATCGATGTATGAGTCCTAACAAGTCCGTCGCTCTCTCGCCATGTCCACTAAATGGAGTTTTAGTCATCTTTCCTAAAAGACAAGATTCGCATACCTCATATGATTCAAAATCAAATGAGTCCAATAATCCATCTTTATGGTGTTGGGATATGCGTTTTTCATTTATGTGACCTAGGCGACAGTGCCAGAGATATGTTTGGTTCAAATCATTCGATTTGAACCGTTTGGTATTTACGTTATATATTGGGTTTTCTAAATCTAGAACATAGAGACCATTCATAAGTGGTGCATTACAATAGAACATTTCATTCAAATAAATGGAACAACATTTGTCCTTTATTTAAAAAGTTTTTCTTGTCTAAACAAGATACAGAAATTATGTTCTTTGTCAATGCAGGTACATATAAGCACTCCTCTAGTTCTAAGATAAGCCCAGTGGGCAAAGACAAAGAATATGACAAGAACTTTTGCGCCATTGCCTACTCGTAGGTCCACTTCGCCTTTTGCCATTAGTCTACTATTTCTCAGTCCCTGCACATTAGTACAAATGTGAGATGCACATCCGGTATCTAATACCCATGTAGAAGAAATAGATAGATTAACTTCTATAACGTGTATACCTGAGGCAGAAGTCCCACTTCTTTTCTTCTTTACTTCCTCAAGGTAGACTTTGTAGTTCCGCTTCCAGTGTCCAGTCTCACCGTTCCTTAGGTACTTTACCTTTACCCTTTGAAGTGGATGAATTGGCCTTGCCTTTGGCTTGGGTCTTACCCTTGCCTTTGCGCTTACCTTTGTCCTTTTTGACCATTAGTACGTTACTAACTTTCTTCTTGAGATTCGGTTCAGCAGTTCTTAACATGCTGAGAATCTCAGGCAAAGGCTTATCAATTTCATTCATGTTATAATTCATGATGAATTGATTATATGTTTCCGGCAACGATTGCAGGATAACATTGGTTGCCAATTCTTGGCTCAGTGGAAAACCTAGTCTTTCAAGGTTCTCAACGTACCCAATCATTTTAAGTACGTGAGTTCCTACAGGTGTTCCTTCTTGCATCTTGCATGCAAAAAGAGCCTTAGACACTTCAAAATGCTCGTGCCTGGCTTGTCCTTGATATAGTTGTTTCAAATGCTCAACCATATCATAGGCATCCATGTTCTCATGTTGCTTCTGAAGCTCAGAGTTCATGGTTGCAAGCATAAGGCATGACACATCTAATCCATCTTGATGCTTCTTATAAGCATCTTTTCAAGACGAGTGGAGGAGTGTATTTCAGGGGTAGACTGCTCTAGGACATACAGTTTGCGTTCTTGCTTGAGGATAATCCTCAAGTTCCTATACTACCAAGAAAGTTCGCTCCATTGAGCTTGTCCTTCTCAAGGACAGATCGCAAGTTGAGGGGGTGTGTCGTGTTAGATGACATGGTGATCTACAACAATAAAATGCAAAATTAAGTATCATACCTAAGTCATTTAATTAGGCCTTTAATTAAATGAGGCTCCCACTAAATTCTCATAGCTTTGATATGAGCTAATCATTGATGTAGGCAAACACTTTTCGCTTACATCATTAGCTACTATTTAGCTATAAATTTATATGGGATAAAGATCCACATCATAATTTGTCTTGAGTTAGCTTTGGCTAATCGCCCAAGACGTAGTATGATTAGGTAGGCAATCTTTTGCCAATTACATCTGATGTAACTCTTTAATAGCTTTGGTTAAGTTTAGATTAGTTTAGTGCTTATTCCTAAACCAGCTTCCAGGCTGTGGCGAGGCACAGAGGCCTTCTTGGATATCGGAGCAACGACCACTTCTAAGACAAAGCTGATGTTCGGAAATCACACAAAACTAATTTTAAAACTTATGTTCAAAGCTAATATATGCCTCTACTTTCTTAACTAATTAAGAAAAACTTAATTAAGTCTTAACCAAGTTTGATAGTGGGACATCACGATTGTCCACTCGCACTCTTCCAAGATAAAATGCATTGCTTTGCTTTGGCAAACCCAATAACAAATGATCGAGGAAGTAGTGAGTACCAAACTTTGGTAGGCATATCGTATTTGACTTATTAAGATATAAAAACATGCATCATATACATATTAGCATACATCACATATAAGCTAAACTAACATGCATCACATACATATTAAACTAAGCGTGTCATGGTTATGGCCTTTATTCTACAATCTTCTCAAGCCAATGAAAAGATTGATTGGTCAACCTAAGGATAGTATCTTCTCCCAAGTGCTTCCTTTTGGTTGTCTTGTGTGTTGACTTCCTCCTTGTAACCTCATCATCCAATGGACCCTCCATCTTTGTTTTGTATATTACAAAAGGAGAAATACTCGAGTTACATTCGAGTCTAAAACTAATTTTTACAACAAGAATTTTAGGAGAAAGGCACGACAAGCAGGCCGTATTAAGAATTACAACACACAATCACAAACTTTTGGGACTAGGCCATAACCATGTACCATGTCAATTTTAACTTTTAAAAGACATCGGATATTTTTATTATGTTTGAAAAATTGCTAATGCAATTATCAACTCATAATAAAATTTATCCTACTTCTATATCATATATAAAATAGAGAAAAACTATTTTTATACGATCTTTCGCAAGTGGCTCTGATACCACTGTAGGGAATTCTTTATGCCAAATAGCATATGCGCAACGGAAAAATTAGGATCCCTTCCTAGTGATCCTTGCGAAAGAAAACCTCGTACAAAATAAATTTCTCTAAAACCAAACCTATCTTATAGGAGAGGATTACCTTTGTTGCGTGCCCTTGTTAATCCCGCTTTTCCTTTGGTTTGTTGGATCTTTAGCACGTTCAAATGTCCGTGCCTCTATATGTATCCACACGAGCAAGCTCTTGTCTCACAAAAGAAACTAGAAGAGCTCTCCTTTCCTTCTTGCTAGAGAAGTCCCTAAAGGAGAGGAAGCTAGGGAAAAAGAGAAAGGAAGAAGAAGACTATTCTTCTTGCTAGCCTACACTCACAAAACCACACAACAAAGCTTCCACCAAGCTCTCAAGCTTCACACAACAACCAAAAATCTTGCTTTGGCCACTCCATGGAGTCTTTTATAGGGTTGGAAAAACCCTTTCACCTCCTAACATTCAATGCAATCCATTGCATTGAGACACAATCAAACAAGGAGTTGGCTTCCTTGTTTGGTCCACTATAAGGAGACAAAACCACTTTGTCTCCTTCCACCTCATCTAGCTTAGGTGGCATGCTTATGTGGCATGCTTGTGTGGCATTCATGCATGTTGAATTAATCTTATTAATTCAATAAGCTTATGTTATCATATTGAATTAATCTCATTAAATCAATAAGGTAACATATTGAATTAATCTCATTAAATCAATAAGCTAAAATTCTCATTAAGCTTAAAGTCCAAAATCCATTTTGTACTTAAGCTTATTCCCAAATTATTCTAGTCAAACTAGAATGCACTAATTCTTCTAATCATCATGCTCTTTGTGTGTGACCCTATAGGCTCTCATAACGTTGGCAGTGGATCTAAACTCTTTTAGATACACAAGCAATGAGCGGCATCTAGCAATACATCATTGCTACCCAAGTTCTGAAATAAGTCAAAATCCGACTAACCTTTCCGTGACTACTATAATGTATGACCGTGTCCTTCTATCCTTGATATCAGATTGACCAATGAGGCATAGACCGAGTCATCCTCGATCAATCTATGTGTTTCTTGATCCCTGAGTAAACTAACTCAAACAAATGAGCTCAATATCTCATATTGACTCATTTGAGCATGGCCATGCGTTTTAGTAGTTCTACTCAATCAAGGGGCCCACCGATATCACTCTCGTCATATGAGAGGGATAGATCCCATCTACATCACTCACATCCCTCCGCATAATTTGTTATATACCCAATAATCGCCTTTATGGTCCACCCTGTTACGGGTGACGTTTGACGATACCAAAGTACATAATTCCTTATGTAGGGAACCGTAGTGACTTCAGGTTCGAGGACTATTCATACCAATAGTCACATGAGAAAGTTTATGACACTCATATAACGATCCATGAAACTTTCTCATGGCGGGTCAGTTCAGTATATATTCTCTAATATATACCCATGTGTCAACTTGATATCATATATCCATGACTTGTGAGATCAAGTCATCAATCGACCTACATGCTAGTCTTTATGTATTAATATTGCCCTTGCATATTAATACTTGACTAGGAACATTTAGGAAAGTGTTCTCTACAGCCTCTCATAATCAATTATGCCAATTGATGTGCTGTAGATAAGAACCTACTTTTCTAGGGCATTATTATATTTAATTTAGCTGGCACAAGCAAGATGTAAATATAATAACCAATCCTTTGCCTTTATTGAATATGATACAAAATGTTCCCTTTTCAACCATCACATGATTGGCTCTAGGGCTATAACTAACAGAGGTAATCCTTACAACTCAAGAACACTCCTTCTTTTACAATTGATGTGAAAGAGAACTAGAAGAAGGAGTTTATCACTTGTAGAGCACTTGGATGATGGTTTGGAATATAAGCATTAGCCATCCAAAAGCCCACACCCTCTCTTTTTATAGAGAGGGATGATTTCTTCCCGTTGGACGCCACCAGTCGACTGTTGCCCTTGGCCGTCGAATGCCGCCACTACAACGGCCTCCGAACACGTCGGATCCCGACCGTTGTAGTCCAACGGATCCCTTGGCAGTCGACTGATGTATCCATCGCCGATCACGCCTTCGTAGTCAATCGCCTGGCCGGCTACGAGAGGTTCTATGCGCGACATCCTCGGCGCTTGATCGCCATTCCATGACAATGATCGGCCGAGCATAAACCCATTAGTCGGATACCAGTCGAACCGCGTTCAACTCATAGCAGTCGACTGGTACCATGTGAAACTCAAACTTAACATTCGTTTGAGCTTCCGGCGGTCGGGTGACCTCAACCCTTGCGGTCGAGCCTCCGACACTCAGCCATTCGGCCAAGTTCACCTAATGAGCTACTTACAATTCACTCATTCTCTCATCTCACTCGAAGTCCCTCGCCAAAGCTCTCTTCGTTCGCGGCCACGTCCCTCGGCAGCATCAGGCGCACGGCTCTGCAATGCTCCTTCGCATCTCTTGCCTCCGAAGTCTGCTTCCTTAGCTTCGCTTCAAGTCATCTCGTTCGACGATCCCTCAGCAGCATCAAGCGCACGGATCTGCAATGCTCCTTCTCTGAATCAAGCACGACGTATTGAGTGGTGAACCCGCCAAGGCTCCATGTGCGAATTACTATGTCCTGCAAGACTCCAACGCACATATCAAATCACAATAACAACCTAACTTAAACCCTTTGCCACACACATCAAAACCTTATCATGGCAAGAGATTGCTCTAACACCTACTCCACGGGGCGAGCTCAACGAGCTCTAGAGATGCACATGACACTACTCAAACTCCTTCTCGACAACACGTCGGAGGTGGAGAAACCTCGTACAAGCAATTACACTTAGTAATAAAAGTAAATACAAAGAACACAAATGGCTTTGATCGCTTTTGCTTGTTGCTTGCTTTGGATTGGCTCTTGAAGGTCTGGAATGCAACAATAATTCCCCTCCAAAATCTCCCTAAAAGTCTTGTTGAAATCCTCCATCTCGAGCTCCATTTATAACCTGCATCGAGCTGATTCCATGCCATCAGTCGACTGATCGTAAACATCAGTTGACTGCTGTTATAGCCATTGTCTCACAATGACTTGATCCACACTGGCCAAACTCCAACAGATCCATCATCAGTCGACTGATCATACCCATCAGTCGATTGATCATCTCATCAGTCGAGTGCTCTCCACGATCACTCGACTGGAAACCATTCTGTGCCCGAATTCACCCCGATCAGTCGACTGATGGTGTCGGCAGTCGATTGCCCTCCCTCGACAGTCGACTATTCAGCCAGAACCTGGTTAGTAGAACACCGATCAAGTCCAATCGACCTAGAGCAGTTGACTGACACCTATGCCAGTCGACTGATGTCGGGAAAAACCTCAAACACCAAGTTGTTTGAGCATCCGACACTTAGTCTTAGCCACTTGGCCAAGTCCACCTCATCCTCTCATGGAGTTCCCCACCGAAGCTCTCTTCCCTCGGCCTGCGTCCCTCGGATGCACCAAGCGCACAACTTCAAAATGCCATCCTTCACCGACTCAAGGACCCCGAGCCTAGTGAACTTGCGAAGTCCTCAATACTTCCCACACCAAGCCTCATGCATGGATTTTCCATGCCAAGCCCCATGCTTGGACTTTTCACCACCAAGGCTACACACTTGGATTTACGTGGCCAACCCTATGTCGGACTTCCCATGACAATCCCATGTCATGCGTTTTGTCTAACATCAAAATATAGTTCGAGTCAAACTCGAGTCCTTGACCGATTGCACCAATAATCTCTTTCTTTTTGATGTTTGATAAAACGTCAAACTCAAGTCTACCAATTATCCCCAATTGACAATTCTCACATCTCAATGAGAATTCCAACTATTCCAATTGGTAACTTCTCCCCCTTTTTGACATACATCAAAAAGGTCCTCCCCAAAGGTATGAATGTCTCATATCTCAATGAGATCTTACAATCTCTCCCTTAGAGGAACAAACATGCCTATAATATTTCGAGTGATAAGTCCCATATCACTTAAGAGAGGCAATCCCTCAATTTTCCTCCAATGAGGAAAAATACACATCCATCTTCCCATGATGGATACCTCCCCCTAAAGGCTTGCTCCCTTTTGACCATTGCATCAACAATGTCCTTGGAGAGTCCCTAAGCCAATAGGAACATTTAAACAATCAAACTTAAGGCACAAGTTCAACATTGAACCTCCATGCACCTTAAATTGATACTCACCCTAAACACTTCTCCTAATCCATATCCAATGGATTTCCACCCTTTCTAATGCTCTCCAAAGCATGTCCTAGGGTTAGGAGTGGTTAGGGGACTAAAACATAGCTGAACATGGGCCTAACAACCAAGGTTTACCCGAAATCAGTATCAATGATTCGATTCCCTACCACTAATCGAATCGGGCTTCATCACCGACCGCCATCCATGGCGGCTGATCGATAATCGAAAATGCAGTTTTTAGTTTTCAGAAATGAATTTCCGAAATGCATAAGTAAATATACGTAAGGTGAAAAATCTTAAAAATTCATACGTATAATACTTATTACAAATACTATGGGTGAAAAATATTAGAAAATTATTTTACCCATAAAATAGTGAGATTGATACAAAGTTCAAAAGTTGAGAAAAACTTCAATATTGAGCCCTCTTTGTATCACCTCATTCAATGGTGATTGTTATCAAAAGATAGACTTCACTAAGATTTTTCAAAATATTTTTGAAATGTTTTTAAAACCTTTAATTTTATTTTCCTGAACATCTCACTTGTATCTAGATGTGTGAAACACATACAAGTCAAGTTCTAGTGAGATGTGAGCTTTGTTCATTTAGGGTCTCATGCATTTTTCTAGGCAACATTATTTGATTACCTTATGCATGAGACTTCAAATCATGCTTTAGTCCTTAAATCCATTTTATTTATGCATGAATGATGATTATGGCATAATTGATAACATGAATAAGCATGTGCCAAAATCATGACGTCATGGCATGTAAATGAAATCTAAGCATACATGACATATAAAAATAACCCTAAAAATGATCATGACATTTAGCATGATAAAAATAAACATGATGTTATGTCATGACATATGGCAAGTAAATCATGGCAAGTAAAGGATAAAGGTATAAATACCTAGATTTTAGTATTAATTGTCATTTGATATAATTAAATTTATTTTTCCATAATACAACCCATTTCCCTAGTGTGCCAAAAACCCAAAATGACACACCATAACTTCTAAGACCTAATTGTGCAAATTTAATCATTTTTTAACTTCTCAAAGCACAATGGCACATCCTAAAGTGTCAACTCACTATGGTTAGGTTAACTACCTATCCACTTAGGGTTGACACACCCTAACTCATTTAGCGTGAATCGATCACGCTCCTAGGAATCCAATACCAATTGGAGCTCCTTGGGTTAACTAGGTATTCACTAGGGATAACTTCCTTAGATATCTTTATAATGACCCTTTTTGGCTTTAAAGCCTTAGTCATTTGGGTCTTTCCTAAGTCAAACCTAGGGGTAACTCCCCCTTTGACCTTCTTAGTGGCTACTTTAGTTTTTCTTGAGTCCTTAGCTACTAAACACTTACCATGGCTAATCTTAGGGATAACTTCTCTATTAGCCTTGATTTTTCTAGGCCTAGAAGTATTCCATAATCAAATGGAATATTATTGTAGGACATAGGTTTGTGACCCAAACCTTTCTTGCCCTTGGATATTTCTTGTTTCCTAGGCCTTAGATTTTGATCATTAGACCCCTTAAATGATTTTGTTATTTTTGCTAGGGTCTTCTCCAATTTTTCAAGTATTGACCTCAAGGCTCGATTTTCTAATTCTAATTTTTCCAATTTTGAATTTTCATTCTTTCTTTGGGAAGGACTCTTCCTAGGCATATGCATAGACTTCTTGGGGTTAATATTGAAATTTTCTTCAATTCTCCTAATGGACTCCCTAGGTAAAATAGGTCTATTGTTATTGGTCCTAGATTTGTCCTTAGGTAATTCTACATGCTTGGCACCTAGACAAACATATCTATTCCTACTAGCATGCTTTTCATTAATAACAGCAAGTGAACTAAAATAATTTCTAGCATGCTTGTTACCCTTAGAAATTGAAGGTGCATTAATTAAATTTACCTTAGGGTTAGCTTTAGAAGCTCCCCCTACATGAGATGCCCCTTCTTGCCCCTTCTTCTTCTTCTTAGGGCATTGGCTCCTATAATGTCCCTTTTGATGGCATTTGAAGCACACCACGTGCTCCTTGCTTCTAATTGTGGGGACACTGACATTTTTCACGTTTGGCACCGGTTGAGCTTTCTTCACTTTCTTGGGACACTTACTTTTATAGTGCCCTTGCTCCCTACACTCAAAGCATATTATGTGACTTTTATTTTTAATTATAATGCATGAGTTACCTAGGGAGGTGGAAGCCTCTTGATCTTCACTTCTCTCGAATGTAGATGCTTCGTCTTGATCTTGTTCCGGGATGGAAGGCCTCTCCTCCCCCTCAATGCTAGAGGTGGAGGTCTCCACCAAGTCATCCACATCGTCGAATGTAGATGGCAATTCTTCAACATCCTCAGATCCGAATGATGATGGACACTCTTCCTCTTGATCATGGGAGGATGAACACTCTTCCTCGGCATCCTTCTCTAGTTGGGCTGGTTCGAGAATTTCGTGGAATTTTACTAATTTGTCCCATAAATCTTTGGCATCCCGGTATTCACCTAGCTTGCACAAGATATGGTTAGGTATTAAATCTAATAGCATTTTTGTTACCTTAACCATTGTCTTGAATTCTTGCCGTTGATCTTGTGTCCATTTAGATTTTTCAATCGGTTTTCCCTCGTCATCCCTAGGGACTTCAAAACCGCTTTCCATTTTTTCAATCGGCTTTCCCTCGTCATCCCTAGGCACTTCAAAACCGCTTTCCATGATTATCATAATATCGAAATCGGTTTCGAAGTATACCTCCATCCTTTTCTTCCACCAAGAAAAGTCTCCGTCGAATTTTGGTGGATGGATGTTGTAGCCGACCATCTTGTCGTGCTTGTGTTGGCGGTTAGTCCTCGACAAGCTCCTCGGCTCCGATACCACTTGTTGGATCATCGGTGACCTGCTAGAGGGGGGGGGGGGTGAATAGCCCAAATTGCATGTATGGTGGAATTTGCTCGTTCTTGCATGTCGCTTGTCTACGATTATCGTTAGCGCAGCGGAAATGATAGAAATATAAAATGAATGCAATACAACACACGACAATATACATGGTTTGGAACCTTAGGGTTCCTACTCCATGGGGCGAGCTCAACGAGATCTAGAGATGCACACGACACTACTCAAACTCCTTCTCGATAACACATCTGAGGTGGAGAAACCTCGTACAAGCAATTACACTAAGTAATACAAGAAAATACAAAGAACACAAATGGCTTTGATCGCTTTTAGTTGTTGCTTGCTTTGGATTGGATCTTGAAGGTCTGGAATGCAATAGCAATTCCCCTCCAAAATCTCCCCAAAAGTCTTGTTGAAATCCTCCATCTCGAGCTCTATTTATAACCTGCATCGAGCTAATTCCATGCCCATCAGTCGACTGATCGTGACCATCAATCAACTGCTGCTGTAGCCATTGTCTCACAATAACTTGATCCACGCTGGCCAAACTCCAACGGATCCATCATCAGTCGACTGATGATCCTATAAGTCGAGTGCTCTCCGCGATCACTCGACTAGAAACCATTCTGTGCATGAATTCACCTCGATCAGTTGACTGATATCCCTCATCATTTAACTGATGGCGTCGACAGTCGACTACCCTCCCTCGGTAGTCAACTGTTCGGCTAGAACCTAGTTAGTCGAACACCGGTCGAGTCCAATCGTCCTAGAGAAGTCGACTAACACCTATGTCAGTCGACTGATATCGGGAAAAACCTCAAACACCAAGTTGTTTGAACATCCAACACTCTGTCTTAGCCACTTGGCCAAGTCCACCTCATCCTCTCATGGAGTTCCCCACCGAAGCTCTCTTCCCTCAGCCTGCGTCCCTCAGATGCACCAAGAGCACGACTTCACAATGTCATCCTTCGTGTCTCTTGCCCTCGAAGTATGCTTCCCTTGGACCTCACTCCATTCGCTCCCCGTCTGGTAGTCCCTCGGATGCACCAAGCGCATGGCTTCATAATGTCATCCTTCACCGACTCAAGGACCCCTAGCCTAGTGAACTTGCGAAGTCCTCAAGACTTCCCACACCAAGCCTCATGCTTGGATTTTCCATGCCAAGCCCCATGCTTGGACTTTTCACCACCAAGGCTACACACTTGGATTTACGTGGACAACCCTATGTTGATCTTCCCATGACAATCCCATGTCATGCGTTTTGTCTAACATCAAAATATAGTTCGAGTCAAACTCGAGTCCTGGGTCGATTGCACCAACATTTTATAGACAAGCACAACACGAACGCAATCGAATCCATCAAACGATGAGAAATAGCTATTCACCCCCTCTAGCGACATCAACCGATCCCTTACAAGTGGTATTAGAGTGGGTTGCTCTTCAAGGCTTAACAACCAAGGGAGCAATTCTAGAGGACAAGATGGAACCAAAGCTTGGACTAGGTCGTGACATCAACATTCCTCCGTCATACGAACGAGAAGACTTTCTGACATGGAGGGAGAGAAAGGAGACATTATTGATGATGGAAATGTATAATTGGTTCATCATCATTGAGGGATTTGAACCTCCCATGGACAAAAAAGGAGAACCCCTTAAATTCAAGAAATGGACCAAGGAGCAACGACAAAGACTTAAGACTGATTTTAAGGCAACAAAAACTCTAACTAATTTAATTCCTGATGATATTATGTCAAAATTAGAAGAAGTTGTGGATGCCAAATAAATATGGAGCGAATTGATTGAGCTCCATGAGAATCCTTCATCGACCAATGAAGTAGAGAAGTGCTCATCCGTTCAAGCTCAAGAAGAATGTGCATCATCATCCCAAGAGATTGAGGATTCGAAAGTTGAGAGATGCTCAACAACCGGATTAGAAGAGGAAGTTGAAGAAGTCTCCACCTCAAGGATTGAGGGGGAGGAGATTAGATCACCGGAGTCGGAGCAAAAGCCAGAGGAAGGAGAACCATCTTCCTCCGGGAGAGATGTAGAATCAACTCTGACTCCCACCACCGACCTAGGTACTCAAGTGCTTTGGTTAAAGATAAAAATCATATTGTATGCCTTGAGTGTAGGAAAAATGAATATTACAAGAGTAAGTGTCCAAAAAGAGTCAAGAAGGCTAGACCGACACAAAAGTAAATGAAAAGCCAAAGGATGTTGGAGCCTCAATAATTAAGAGCTAGGAGCATATTATTTTCTTCAAATGCAAACAAAGGGGCCACTACCAGACCCAGTGCCCTTGGGGGAGGAAGCATACCAAGGGCAAAGGAGGAGTCTCAAATGTAGGGAGAGCTAAGGCAAACCCTAAGGTAATTTTTAATTATGTTTCTTCCTTAATTAATAGTTAAAAGCATGCTAGGAATTTTATTGCTATTGCTCATGAACAAAAGCATGCAAAGAATAGCAAATATTATTGCTTAGGTGCTAAGTATGATAATCCTAGGTCTAAGGATAATTCAAAATCTACTTCACCTAAGGATGTCAAAAACCTAGGCAATAATCCTAAGAAATCTAAACATATGCCTAGGAGGAAGAAAATATCCCAATAGCTTATGAAAAATCAAAAAGTGGAAAATTGAAATTAGAAAATCAAGTTTTGAGGTCAAAACATGAGAAATTAGAAAAAAAACCCTAAGAAAGATGGAAAAATCAATTATGGGGTCTAATGGACAAAATCTAAGATTTAGAAGGTAAAAGACTTCCCAGGATAGAAAAGGCTTAAGTCACAAGCTTAAGTCCAAGGAGGTTGTGCCAACCTACCATAGCATTCCATTTGACTATGGAACCATCCATAGGTCTAGGAAAACCAAGGTTACTGGGAAGTCATCCCTAAGGCTAACCATGGTAAGTGTCAAGTGACTAAGACTTCGAAGAAGTCTAGGAAAGTCATTAGCAAGTTTACAAGGGGAGTTACTGATAAACGATATTTGTATCGTGGTACCGTTTCAAATTAATTACTGAACCCCCTCTACACTAATATAGCATAATGGATGACCCAGATCATTTTCCAGTGAGTGTAATAGGTAGAATAGTAAACTTAGGATTTCTAATTATTGCTAATCCTATTGAATGAGGGTTTGGAATTTAAAAGACTAATCTTACTGAATGAAAGACAATGGAAGTAATTAAAGTATTAATCTAACTAACTATGATGGCAATGAAATTAAAGAATATCTAAACTAAGCATGTAAAGGAAACCATTCAAAACAAGAGCATTAAAAACATAAAGAAAGTGCAGGAATTTGAAATGTAGAATAAACTACAGCTAAGCTCCTAATTAACTACAGAATAATAACTGAATTATGTACTGAAATTAAACATCAAAGTAAACAAGATAAACATCCAAATCAATGGACAAAATCCAAATATAACCACCGATCTCCACAACGGTGATGACAATCCAATCGAGCTTCTCCGGTGGATGATATGGCTAGATCCTTGCCGAAAATCCTCCAACAAGTGCTGAATTAATGGATGAGGCGAGCTCTTTTCTCTGGTCGATAGTGCGAAACTGTCGAAGCCTGGTGTAGTTGCAGGAATCCGAACCCGAGTCTCTCGGTTGTAACCGAGTATACTCACCACTATACTACAACGACACTAGAATCTGACAATCTATGGATGACTCTGTGAAGGTTGAGCAGCCCGTAGTTCCGTCGTCGGGGACCAAACCCAAGTCTCTTGGTTGTAACCGAGTATACTCACCACTATACTACAACAGAACTGCCTGAGCTGTGTGGAGAGGATGGAACCGGAGTAGAAGCTGAAACTCTTTGGCGGCGATGGAATGAAGTGCTGCCGCCGAAAATTGGAGAAGGAATATCACTGTCGTGAGAGCTGGAAACAGGTTCTGTAGAATCTCGACAGTAGCAAGCACCACAGCCGTTGGAATCCCGTCCGGTTGTGGCTCTTAGCTCCGGTAGTTGGCGTTGGAAGTTTTGCTGGTGAAAAGCACCAGAATCGCCTTCACTTCTCGCTGCCAACGAGCTGGCCGGAATCCCAGCATCTCGTCGCTGGCTGAGGAAGGGGATCGCCGCCGGCTTGGATAGAAGGAGGCCACTGAAAGAGACGTCCGGACCTACCGCTGTCGCATGGAGGATCGATGGCTGCTAGCTCGCGCGCGAGGAAGCAACGTCATCGCCGCTCGTGCACGAGGAGGAAATTGCGTTCTGCTATTCTGTGATTGGGGGAGAAGGGTGAAAATGTTGATTTTTAAGGTGATTTTCTATAACCGTCTGATCAAATTGACAATCGATCTCATCCGTCCAATTAAGCTAGGGTTTGTTGAATCAATTAAGTTGGCTTAATTTGGCTGCTCAATCCAACGGTGGTGATTGATCCAACTCTGGATGGACGGATCTGATCCATTTGACGGGATAATCACGATCGATCGAATCTGGATGAAGGGCTCAGATGTCCATATCTAAATGTATGGATTGAATCTCTCCAAATTTGGATAGATGGCTCAGAATCAACTACTTTTATCGGACGATCCATAATGCTCAGATCTGATCCCTTGATTGACTTGCCTCTGATCTTGATGAAGGGCTCAGATTAAATCATCTTGAAATGCCCATTATGATCCTAGATGAAGCCATATTTGATCCAACTTGAGTCTAGTCTATTGGCTCATCTCGATCTTCTACAAATAAAGATAAATTTTGCATATAAGTCCAAAATTAAGTAGAATTTACAATAAGGTCCAAAAGATGATCCAACTCATAAAACATACAAATAATCAATAATAAATCACTAGAGAGGATAAAAACCATGATATTAAGGACCAAAATAATGCAATAAAATGGTAGTGATCAGTTACCCCTAGAGTTGACCTTGACAAGACCCAAATGACCAAGGCTTCAAAGCCTAGAAGGGTCATTAGGAAGGTACTAAGGTAGGATATTCCTAGTGAGTACCTAGTAAATCCAAGGAGCTCAAATAGGTTTTGGGTTCCTAGGAGCGTGATTCCCTCATACTAGATGGGTTAGGGTGTGTCAACTTGAATGGATGGATAGTTAACCTAACCATAGCAAAGTTGGAACTTTAGGGAATTTTCAAAGTTATGTAATACTTTGGAAATGAAATTGAAACTTAATCCTAAAGGATTTTAGGATGTGCCAATAAATTTGAGATGGAAAATTGATCAAAATTGACACAATTAGGTTTAGAGGTCATGGTGTGTCATTTTGGATTTTTGGCACACTTGGGAGAATTGTGTTTAAGGAAAAATTATTTTAATTTTAGAAAATGACAATTTGGGCCTAACACTTAGGTATTATATACCTTTTTATTTCATACACTTGTCTTGTTTCATTTGTCATATCGTATGTTTGATGAAGGTGTGTTTGTGATGTATCACATCTCACAAAAATATAGGGCTTATCTTGATTGTGTATTTCAACATCTAGAAAGGGTGAGATGCTAGGAATAAAATCCTTGACTATTAATTCTTGTGAAAATAGAATAAAAATATCAAAACACACTAACAAATACTCAAATACAAGCATAATATTGATATAATCGGTACACATCCAATGAACACACCAAATGCAACAAAATTTGTTGAACAAATCAAATCCTCAAAATTTCAGCCAAATAATCAGATATCAGTCGACTGCTTTAGTAGAGCAGTCGACTGAAGTTACTATAGAACGACACAGAGAGTTGAAGCGATGATCATTGAGCCCTAAACAACGCTAATGTTGCTAATGTTATAATCAACCACGCGAGCACGAGCGATCGCATTTTATAACCCTGAACCCTAGTGGTTCGGCTTCTTCACACGAACTCCTTCTTTCGATTACTTCATTTCTTCCCTGTCCAAGTTTTCATTGATGATTTTGGTCTTCGGTAAGCCCTAGATCTCCAAACCTAAGTTTTTTACATTGCTCCTTCTTTCTATCATGCTAATGGAAGCACTCTCCTCTTCCTATTTTCATCGATTCCGGGAAAACTAGGGTTCTAGGCTCAAGAGATCACTTCCGGTCGTTCTTCTCTGACATTCGCCTGTCTTCTATGACTTCACATCCAAATAGCGCCTAAGTAACGCTTCTAACCGAAACCCTAACTATTTTTTTCATGAAATGCCTTGATCTAATCAAATTTTTGTGTTCATTCATTGCATTGCATTGCATACATTTAGACAAAAGCATAGGGTAGAGGCCAGTGATGGATCCCAAGCTCTGTCTCAAATGTATCAGCCTATCACTATGCATTATTTAGATGAGTCATTCTTTAGGTCCTACTATGGGGATGTAATCCAACTCATCATGCATTATCAACTAGCGAAGCTAGTATTTTGCACACATCGTGTAAATGTTGACTTTCTCACGGAGTTTTACTCCAACCTTAGGAGAGTTGAGGATGGTTCGATGTATCAGACTTGCGTTGCAAAATGCAATTTGGATTTTACTCCAAAGATCCTATGGGAATTTCTGGAGTGTCGACCATCGGATGACACTTTTGTATTTTATCCTTTCCTAGATCAATCGCCTTTGGCACCTTTTGATCATATGCATTAGCATTTCTTTCACCGACCCTGTCGCTTAGGTCAAAACATATTTTTAATCAATGACTTATCATCTCCGGATAATGTCCCCTATAAGGTCATTGTTGCATGCATATTACCTATAGTCATTAGGGGTCAAGCCATGGTCCGACCTCCTCATTTATTTTTTATGTATGCAATGCTTAATCTATTAGATGTCAATCTTGCATTAAATGTTTTTCATTGCATCATTCACTTTGTTCCCCCTGTCCAAGGGAAGATTCATATGCCCTTTGTCCATATCATTACTGCATGGTTAGCATCTAAAGGCATAAATATCTCCAGGGGGACTTTGAGGCCACTATCTGACTCCTATGACCACATCACTCTGAGACATTTTGCATTAATTAGCATGTGGATAGGCTTTGAAAGGATGGAATGGTTAGAGTAGCCTCAGCTAACTAAGGAGGCTAGAGAGGAAGCTGCGGAGGAGGATGCCCTTGTGTTACCAGATGCACCGGTTGAGGGTCTCTCTGCTCGCTTTGCACGACTAGAGTCTAGATTCGAGGACTTCCATGAGGAGATCAACACTTGTTTTAAGGAGTTAGCTTAGAGTAGTCCTCAATTGCATACCAGGTATCCTCGATCCAGCGAGAGCAGTCCACGATTGCTCAACAGCTAACTCAAATAGAGCAGCGTCAACTCGAGATATACGAGATGATGTGGAGTTGGACTCTGAGTCAGCAGCCTCCACCTCCACCACCTCTGGCCGATGACACTGTGATGCATGTCAAGGGGCTAATTGTCGGCTTAAGGATGAAGCTACAAAGGATCATTTATCACTTCCAGAACGTCCAATTACAAGACTTCGAGCAAAGCATTTTGAGGAAGCATTAAATGGACTAATCGACGAATATTGGACTGATCATGAGAAAGAAAAAACCAAGATAATCCTAAGTGAAGATCAAGGCCTAATCCACGTAATCAGACTTGTCGATCCTTGACTCAACCTTGCATGATGGGTGGAAGAACACTTAATGATTTTGGGGACTTGCTCATGCATTAAAGACGTATGGAGACTTGAGTTTTGTGGGTTTCTAATTTGTGTGCATGCTTACATGCAAGCATGGGTACTCTAAATTGTTTGCATGCTTTTTGTACTCTTACTTGCTTATTCCCACTATACAAGGGAGGGAAATCCAAATATGGAGAGGAACTCTTGGTGAGAAATATTAGTGTGCTCTTTTAGTTCTTGGAAGGACTTCTGAACTTATCGAGTTTATCCTCGTGGTGTTCAACAACCGAAACTTATCACTCTTCGGGTGTGGCATTTATTCTATTTCGTAGTCTTGGTTCATTCCAATCCTTGAGTATGGGTCAAGGCTCAAACTCTTGTCTTCTAATCCTGGGGTTCTATCCATCATTGTCTCGGGTTTCATCACAGTTGTTGGTGGGGTTCGTATCATCTGGTATCAGAGCTTCATTTTAAAGGCAAGTGCTAAATCTATCTTTACTTAATGTTCTATACAAAAAAAAAAAAAAATTGTGGTTAAAAAAAATTCTTGGTAAAAAAAAAGAAAATTTGTGGTACAAAAAAAAAGAAAATATAAAAAAAAAGAAGTTGTTTGTGCAAGTCAAAGTTTTATTGAACTCTTAGAATTAACTTCAAGAGTTCATTCCTTGTTTACTTGTTTTTTCTCTCTTAATCTTCACTCTTTCGTTTTCTAGTCCGCCATCATAAGTTTCGTTTGTTTCTCTTGTCTACTCTTTCATTTTCTCTTCCATCATCATAAGTTTCGTTTGTGTTCTCCTATTTGAATTGCTACGTGATATTCTGATTTGTTCTAAAGAGATCCTCCAACAAACACAAGTGTAAGTGCCCTGCTCTTGAGAGAAAAAAAAACATATATGTTAGGGAGTGCTTTATGAGGTTTCTTTTATCTTTATAGAAATGTCCAACAACTAGGCAGATGATACAACTGAGGCGACTAGACAACCTCCAAATATGCAAGTGCAAGTGTTGATGGGGGGAAATGAGGCGGATGATGAGGGTTGAATTAGAAGCTATCCATGAGAGATTGGATCGAGTGGAAGGGGGGACACCGAGATGACATTAACCAAACCATTCTACGGTGCCACAATAGAGCATGCTGAGTGGGTTGATGAGGAAGAAGAAGAGGGAGTTGAAGAATTTGGTGAGCAAAACTACAACTGGGTTGGATTGGATATAGAGGAGATAGAAACAAACATAGTGAGGATCGGAATCCGGGTGGAAATAGAAAGAATAATGACTTAGGAGGAATAAAGTTGAAGATTCCATCCTTCCAAGGGAAAAGTGATCCAGAAGTTTATTTAGAGTGGGAAACATAGATGGAGATGGTGTTTGAGTGTCATGATTTCTCAGAGCTTAAGAAGGTTAAGCTAGCGGTCATTGAATTCACTGATTATTCTATTGTTTGGTGGGATCAAGTGGTGATAAATCGGAGAAGAAATAGAGAGCAACTTGTGTCTACTTGGGAGGAGATGAAAGTGCTCATGAGAAGAAGGTTTGTACCCAACCATTACTATAGGAGCTTATATCAGCGGCTGATGAGGTTATCTCAAGGCTCCAAAAGTGTTGATGAGTACTTCAAGGAGATGGAATTGTTCATGATGTGTGCTAATGTTGATGAAGATCGGGAAGCTACCATGGCTAGGTTTTTGCATGGTTTAAACCCAGAAATTGTTGATATTGTTGGATTGCAACATTATGTTGATCTGTTGAATATTGTCCACCGACACTAAAAGTGGAGGAACAACTCAAGTGGAGAGGATTGGCAAAGAAGGGACAACCCATGGCTACCAACAACCCAAGGAAGGAAGCTCCTAGAAGGGACGAGCAACTACAAAACAAGCCAAAGTTCGAACCCTTCAAGAAGCCCAAACCAACAACATCCGCTACTCAAGGTACTATCGATTCCACTTCTTCTAAATTCCGTGATATCAAGTTCTTTAAATGCTAAGGGTGTGGCCACATAGCCAGCTAATGTGCGAACAAAAAAGGTAATGGTGATAAATTCCCAAGGAGAGCTTGACTCAGAAGATGAGGATGAAATAGCTGAGGAAGTGCCACCAAAAGAGAACAGTGATGATGAACAACATGTCGTTGTTGGAGACTTATTGGTAGCCCAACGAGTTCTTTCTACAAGCTAAGGAGAAAAAAGATAATTAAAGGGATAACTTATTTCATACTCATTGCTTTGTGAATAACAAGGTTTGCAGCGTTATTATTGATAGAGGGAGTTGCACTAATGTGGCAAGTATTGATTTGGTGGAAAAATTATCTTTATCAACTCAGAAACATCCACATCCCTATCGACTTCAGTGGTTGAATGATTGCGGTGAAATCAAGGTAACAAATCAAGTCTTGGTAGCAATTTCCATTGGCAAATATGAAGATGAGTTGTTGTGTGATGTGGTTCCCATGCATGCATGCCATCTATTATTAGGGAGACCTTGGAAATTTGATCGGAAGGTAACTCATGATGGGTTCACAAAAAGATATTCTTTTACTCAGAAGGGACAACCTATTACTCTTGTACCATTAACTCCAAGACAAGTTATGGAGGATCAGCTAAAATTACAAAAAGCTATTAGGTATCTTTGGAAGGCTAGAGGGGGGTGAATAGCCTCTCTTGGTTTCTACAAAGATGGTCAGCGGAAGCAAATACAAATACAAAAGAAAAACAAGAGATTAAAAGATAATCGCTAACAAGAAGAATTTTATGTGGTTCGGAGATTAAGCTCCTACTCCATGGTGATCCTTAAGGTGGATCAATCCAATCAACTCTCCACTAAGTGTTGGTGCAATCGGCCCAGGTCCCGATTGACCAGACTCGAGTTGGACGCGAGTAGTATTTTGATGTTTGACATTGATGTCTGACAATGTGTTGGGTAGATTGTTGGTGCAATCGACCCAGGTTATGATTTTGATGTTTGACGATGGTTTAACCATTGTCATGGGAAAAGTCCAAGTCTTGAGTCTTAGCATGGAAAGTCCAACATAGGTTGGCAAGGAAAGTCCAACATGGGTTGGCAAGGAAAGTCCAAGCATGGGTCTTGGCAAGAGAAACTCCAAGCTTGAGTCTTGGCAATTGGAAAGTCCAAGGGGTGATATTGGCGGCGTAAAGTCCAAGGGTGGAGTCTTGACAGCATAAGTCTAATGGTTGGCGGCATAAAGTTATTGGGATGTATACTGAAAAGTCTATCTTTTGTATGAACATCTTTATTTTGAAATAAGAATCACATGATCATTGTCTGCATATTTATGGTGATGCATATTGTCTAATATATTACATTGTAGATAACATGGTGTGTGGTGTCACACGGGAGATCATGTTATTGACTCCTTGTAAAGTATAAGTATAGACTCATAACCGAGATGACTTTTGACAAACAATTGGTATGGTTATAGTGTGATTTGGTTTTGGTTTGTCTTGACCATAGAATCACACTAGTACACTTTGTGTGTATTGAGCAGGACTGACTTAGAGGTGATTCGATTTATTGCTGACTACATAATCGAATCGGACCTCAGATATTATATTGTACATACTCTTAATCTCGATATAATAATGGGCACATATACTTAGTATTCATTTCTTTGATTTACCAATGGGCGAGATTTATAGATTAAATCGATAGGCTCGGTAAGTTGGGAAATGATATTATTTATATGGTATGCCATTGATTATATGAGGAAACCGTGTCCTATAATTATGATGATGATGTCCCCTTGAAGAGCTCATAAGGTTCATCATGTAAACCCTACAGGTGGACTTGGTCCGGCATGATGAAAAGGTTGAGTGGTACTACTCATGGAGTTAGATGTTGATTAATTAATGATCAGTAAATTAATTAATCGATGGACATTCGAGATCTTAAACACGGGGAGAAAATGTACATATAATATATGGAGCCCATATTAACTTATGGGGGTTGGTGAGGTAGATCAATGATAATCCTTTAGTGGATTGGATTATCATTAATGGATCGGACTTTATGTGGGCTTGATCCATTAGGTGGCCAAGATCCAACTCCTCCTCATGGTCCCTATTGTAGCCTATTAATATCTCATGATGCCTAGATCCAATGTTTGAAAACAAAACTCTAGATCCAAAGATAGAGATTAAATCTCTAGATCTGACGGTTGTGATCAAATCTCTAGATCCGACGGTTGAGATTAAATCCCTAGAACCAATGGTGGAGATTAAAACAAGGCTTATCCTTAACTCTATAAAAGGAGAGGAAGGGGTGGGTGGCAAGGAGGAATCCCATTAGTGATAGGATTAGGGCTAAGGTGGGCGGCAAGCTTGGAGATTGGGGTTTGGGGTTGGCGGCACCAAATAAGGAAAGCTTTTCCTTATCTTCTTCTTCTCCCTTGGTGGCTGGCGCCCATACCAACCTTCCCTCCCTTGGCCGGCATCCAAAGCTGGCTCTTCTCCTCTCCTTGGCTGGTGGAAACAAGGCTTAGGGTCCTCCCTTGGAGCTCTTGGCCAGCATCCATCCTTCTCATCCCTTTTCCTTGTTGGCCGGCGGCAAGCATCTTGCTTGGTGCTTGTTGGTTGGCTAAAGGAAGGAGAAGAGTCTTGTTTCTATACTTCCTCTTGTTCGGAGCGAGCAAGGAAGGAAGATTGGTGATCTAGGAGCTTCAACTTTTGGTAGATCGTCGCCCACACGACGTCCAAAAGGAGGAAGGTCATACAATAGAAGATCGAGAGGTATATCGATTGTCTATTTTCTTTTGTAACATGTTTATATTTGTTTTTCAATTATATGAATGTTATATATTCTGTTTTGTGGCTAATATAACTTGGACCCCAAACATAAACACAAAAGCCGGCGATCCGTACATCGTCTATTCCGCGGCTATTCGTAGAATAGAGGTTGGTTACTTGAACAACAAGTTTGTTCAAGTGACTACTCTAATCGAATAGCATGATGATGACACGGTTGCTTGGGTAATCCCTCTTGTCAAGGATAAATTTTTTTTTATCCGGGGACGTAGAAGGGATTGCCATGAACAAGCGACCAAGTTAAAGTGGGAAGCGAAGTTTCCTACCTTCAAAAGTCCAAGCGGAGTCTTGGCGGCCTAAGTCCATTGTTCCTTGACGGTGTATACCACATTAGCATGAAAATAGCTTATGGAAGCACCTAAAGGCTAGCGTATGAATGAACAAGTCATGGATGACTTGGAGGGATCCAATAGGTGTGAGGCTGATAGAGGTGGCTAGAAGGCTTAGGTCTAGGCTAAGGGTGGTCTAGCAAGTATGAGGGCATCATACTTGAGGGTAAAATCTCATGTTTGAGGTGTATCGATCATTGGGACTGGCGGTCGGTGATGCAGTCGATCGGAGTTCGACTACTGGAAATAACGGTCATTTGCGACATGGGCAGTCGACTACTAGCCTCAACATTCGACTGATCTGGATATCAGTCGATTGCGGGTTGGGTATTCGGGCACAAAAGGTTCCCGAGTCGACTGTTAGAGTTTGACAGTCGAGTGATGACTTGATCAGTCGACTGATGGACATGATCAGTCGACTGGTGGTCTATATGTTGGAACTTATCCAACATGGCTCATGCCGTTGTGAGACAATGGCTACAGGAGCAGTCGACTGATGGTCCCAATCAGTTGACTGCTAGGTGAAAATCAGCTCGAGTTACAGGTTTAAAAGGAGCATGAAGGGAGGGTTTTGGCTTTGGTTTCTTGAAGAGTTTTGGGGTGATTTGCTACTACAATTCAGGGTCTCCAAGTGCAACTCAAGCAACCAAACAAGCAAGCATTAAAAAGCTCATTTGTAAAGTTCTCTTTACATAGATTATTGTATCCATAGTTGTATTTGCTTGTTTTTGTTGTATTACTTTGTGTAATCATTTGTACGAGGTTTCTCCACCTTCGACGTGTTATCGAGAAGGAGTTTATTGGATTAGTGGTGTGTGTTTGCATCGCTAGGGCTTTTAGAGCTCAATCCGTGTAGTAAGAACTATATGGTTCTGAACCACGTTACATCTCGTATTGTGATTGCATTTGTACATTTTATATTGTATTATTTCTATTTCCGCTGCACTAACACAATTTGTAGACACAAACGATCAAATTCTATCATCAAACAACTAATCGCTATTCACCCCCCCCTCTAGCGGGCGCACAGGTCCTAACAAGTGGTATCAGAGCTAGGAGCTCTTCAACGGACTAACACCCAGGAGCAAGATCGCTAGAGGGAAGATGGAATTGGAAGAACAATTAGGATGAGATATCAACACTCCGATCCCATATACCTTCTATGGACAAGAAGGTTTTGAGCAATGGAGGGCACGAATGGAGAATTTCTTCATGATGGACTTTGAAGATTGGATGATTCTAGTGAAGGGGTTCGAGTTTTCAAGAGGTCCAAAAGGTGGATGTCTCAAGAAGAAAAGATGGACCGAAGAGCAAGTCCAAGCCTTCGATAGAAATGATAAGGTAATACAATTGATATTAAATTCATTGCCTAATGATATTGTGTCTAGATTAGGTGAATTTCAAGATGTCAAGGAGCTTTCGGAGATATTGGCCAAGCTCCATGAAGATCCATCACCGGCTCAAGAAGAGGAGCCCGAAGAAGAAGAAAGCTCTTCCTCATAAGAGAGTGAGGAGTCGGAAGTTGAGAAGGAGTCAACTTCCAGATCGGTGGAGGTAGAAGAAGTAGGAGAAGCCTCTACCTCTAGGATTGAGGGGGAGGAGAGACCATCCACACTGGAGCCGGAACAAAATCAAGAAGTCGCTTCAACCTCCGGAAGAAATGAAGAATCAACTCCGGCTACGACAACCACCCTAAGTAATGTTAGTAATATATGAGAGATGTCCTAAGGCAATCGCCTTATGTATGAACCATTTATATGATAAATGAAGATTCACTATTTGAGTATACATGTTTCATGTATTTGATTGGATCTTAAACTCATTTACTGAATGTCCACGATACGATTCACAGCATGAGAGAATTTGTGATTGGATCACAACTAGTGAGTATATCTACATGTGTAATTGTGATGTATCGGAATCATCCCTAGTCGATGAATTGATGAATTTGGACACCATCAATTCTGTCGAGACTAGCATGAGGTATACTCTTTGGTGTATCCAAGCAGCCGATTCTCACTGGCTGGAGACATTGTGATGTCCGGAGTTGATCGTGAATGCTAGTCATGGTAACTAGTTCATCGGAATGACTAGCCGTAAGACTTCATATGGTTCTCTGCATATATAGATATGTCAATGAAGTTCTTACTGTAGCTTAAGTGTGATGTTCCTTTGACTTGCGGTATTCAAGTCATCTTGATCATGGAGACTTATACTTTGACATCTTAAGCAAGCATCCCTAAGGAGATGTGGACCCGGGATGATTGGGTATAAGTCGAAGTGATCGAAGGTGTTTGAATAGCCTATAAAGGATTCACCACTCCTTGCGAGGAGATGTATACCCATGGCCTCTCGTCGGATTGTTACTAAAGTCTTTGGCCAAAGCATTACATGTTTAGAGTAAGGTACTCTTCGATATATGTGTAGTAACTAGAATCCATAGGACGAGGAAATAATACTTGGGCTAGGTGTGACGTAGTCAGCCTAGTGGAGACTGCCACTATAGACCATGTTTTGAACCAAGTGGGTATAAAATGAGTGAAGGGAATGGGGCACGATTCATTCGAGCTGCTGAAGGGTTTCAGAAATAGTTCTGAATCAACCGTTGATCTTTTCGGTTAATTAGGGATCATGATGTACTACTAGGTGCCACTCATGATCGTTCTATAATTAATGGTTAATTATAGACGACCAACATAAACCGAGAACCTATTTGGTCACACGCACAACGAGCGTAATCTGAAGGATTTAAAACGAGCTTGAGAATGGGATTCTCAGACCGAGAGGCACTAGGTTTGGTTGGACCAAACAAGAAGCGAGCATGAAATCGTTTCAGTCGCAATGGAAGCGTGGATGGGCCGTGTCTTATGAAGACATAATGGATGAACCAAAATTTTTTTGTTCTAATCCAATGGAGGAGAAAAAACCAAAGGGTTTGGTTTATTTTAAACGAATGAACCAAAAGTTGGTTCGGTTGGTTTTAACTTAAAATAAACCATCATGGTTTGGTTTATTTTAACTTATATTAATGGAGCGGGTTAGCGGGCCTTATGGTTATGATCCAATAACCATTAAGAGAATTAGTTCTCTATAAAAGAGGGCTTAAACCCTAATCCAAAACCCTAACCTAAGAGTTGCCGCCCACCTTCCCTTGGAGATTTTCGGCGCCAACACCTCCATTGCCGCCGCCCAGCCCCTTGTGCCACCGTCCAAATTGTTGCCGGCGTCCAAGCTTCGGCCGGTGATCCTCCGGCAACTCTCCGGTGATCTCCTTTGGGTTTGGCATCAAGGTGAGTTTCATCCTACCTTTTTGGCCGGCTCTAATTCCTCCACCAAAGCTATCCAGTTTTCTGGATAGCTTGTTTCCCTCTTGTCGGAGCGTCGTTTGGAGCTCAGACATCGCCTTACTTACCGGGGATTCGATCTCCGGTAATCCTCAGAGGTGGAGGACGAAGGATTTGTCAAACGGTTGACGAATACCTCTCCGGAGAAGCGAGTTTTGAGGACTCGTTTTTGGATCCGAATTTGGATTCGGATCGTGATCCTCTCTCGATCACATCGTCTTCAACACGAGGCTAGTAACTCGTATGAAGACGAGGTTCGTGACTTAGCGAAGTCATCTCGAAGATACTCGACGTGGATACGGATAGAGACGATTCTTGCGAGGGTCGTTCCAGTTGATGCCGTTCCCGCTACACGTGATACGAAAGGTATACGTAGTTAAATTTCCTTTTATTGCAAAATTTAAATTTATGGTTATGTCTACACATGTTGTACTATGCATGCGTGTGATGTGTGTGTTGTAATAAATGTAGATTTACTATTTTTATTTCTTCAGCTGTGCACATGTTTACGAAACATTTTCGAACACACACTCGCCGCGGTGCCGGAAACCCAACAGTGGTATCAAAGCCCAGGTTGTGTTTTGACATAATCGTAAAATGGTTTTGCGATAGTCATAATGATATTTCTGGAAAATTTCTACTTTTGGAAAGTTAGAAGTATTTATGGAAATTTTTAATTTTGGAAAGTCTAGAAGTATTTATGGAAATCTTTCACTTTTGGAAAGTTGGAAGTATTTATGGAAATTTATATTTTCCATAAATAAAATATTTGATTAGATTTTGTAAATTTTTTACCTAATTTAATCTTGATTTGATTTGGGAAATCAAATCTTAAAATATTTTATTTCCATTAGTAGCTTTGATGATTTAGGAAATTGGTTTCCTAAATTGATTTTCCTTAATCAACTATTTCCACAAATAAAATATGTGATTAGATTTGGAAATTTGTTTCCTAATTTAATCATGATTTGATTTGGAGAATCAAATCTTAAACATATTTTATTTCCATAAATAGTTATGACATATAAGGAAATTAAGTACATGACATAATTGTATGCCATGTAATTGCATTAGATGCATATCATTATGCCATGCTTGTCGTGACATGTAGATGTATGCCATGTATGCCATGCCATGTAGATAATAGTTATTTGCATGCAAAGAGGATGAGACATAAAAACCCTTACTCAATATTAAAGCCTACACCTTCCATTAATATGGTTAGAACCAGAGTTCCGTTTCTTGTTTGGGTTGTTGGACTCTCTCCAAGCCTGGCTCGAACCCGAACATGTTCAAACCATGGAATAGTTTAATACTAATATGGTAAGAGTCAGAGGTCAATCGTTAGCTTTGGGTGTTGGACTCTCTCCAAGCCGGGCTAATTGGTTGAATGCGCTCTAACCATATTAAAACTATTTCTCGATTAATGGGTTGGCTTTAACCTAGAGCATCGGCTTGTTGGACTCTCTCCAAGGTCGGTGTAAAGGGAGGTGAAGTTGGGTGCTATGCATATGATGCATACTTGTTAATGTGTCAACAACCCGATGTATGTGTGAACATTCAATTAGTTGATAACACATTGTGATAGTTGCATATACGTGATATGCAATCGGTATAGTTGATACCTACCGTCATAGTTATGAATGGCTTGTTGGACTCTCTCCAAGGTTGTTCATATCTATGATGGATATCAGCCCATTCGGAGATGGACCTACTATTAGGGCAATCTCTTGCCATAATAAGGTTTTGATGTGTGTGGCAAAGGGTTTAAGTTAGTGTGTTATGTTGATTTGATATGTGAGTTGAAGTCGTGCAGGACTTAGTAATTCGCACATGGAGCCGTGGCGAGTTTCACATCTCATGACTCGTGCCTTGAGTCGGTGAAGGATAGCTTTGCGGAAGCCGTGCGCTTGGAGCATCCGAGGGACCGCCGGACGAGAAGCTTGGAGTGAAGCCGGAGGAAGTAGACTTCGAGGCAAGAGACACGAAGGAGCATTGCAGAGTCGTGCGCCTGATGCTGCCGAGGGACGTGGCCGAGAACGAAGAGAACTTCGAAGGCGAGGGACTCCGAGAGATGAGAGTGAGCGAATGTAACCCGGGAAGGGGTAGCTCTTAGGTGAAACTTGGCCATTTGGCCAAGTGTCGGATGGGTTTTCCCGACACCAGTCGACGGCCAGGGAATGGCAGTCGGTGATCCGATCCGATCGGTCGATCGAATCGGCGATATCGACGGTAACATCGCTGGTGGAATGGCAATGATCGATGGCACCGCATGGGGCACGTAATGGAGTCGACTTCGGTTGAGCACTGACGATCGAGCATCACGATCGTGATGGTAGGATCACCGATCCGATGCCGCATCATGGATGGTATCCAATATTGGGCAGCGGCTACGGGGACCCATCGGTGATCGAGGGCATCACGGGATCGATCTGTCAACGGAAGAAACCCTCTTCCTCTATAAAAAGGAAGGGGATGGGGTTTTGGAAGGTAAATGCTTGAACGCCCAACTACTCCTAAAGTGCCCTAAACGATTTCCCACTCTTCTACTTGCTCTAATCTTCATTCCATTGTAGAAGAGTGATCTTTGTGTAAAAGAGGTTACCTCCACCTATCTTTGTGCAAAGGAGAGATCTAGTGGATAGATTGCGGAGTGATTCACCGTGGACGAATCGGACCGTGGATTAGCGGCGTAGCCGTGAACCACGTTACATCTCGTGTTTGTATTGCTTGTCTATCTTTTGTGTTGTCTTTATTTGTATTTGTATATCCCGCTTGCGCTAATGTTTTGTAGACGAATGGCCGACCTCCCTCTAGCCGGCCAATCGATCTCCCAACAAGTGGTATCAGAGCAAGGTTGCTTGTCACCGGCCTAACCGCCACAACAAGCTCTACATCTCAAATGGCCGGCTCAAACATCCACCCACCGAAGTTCGACGGTAAATTCTCTTGGTGGAAAAAGAGAATGGAGGTATTCTTCGAAACTGACTTTGAAATTCTATTAATAATGGAAAACGGTTTCGAGTTGCCTAGGAACGAAAATGGGGAGCCATTGGAGAAATCAAGGTGGAGCAAGAGGCAAAGAGAAGAATATTTGGCAAATTCAAAGGCCAAGCACCACCTATACAATGTACTCCCCCAACAAGAAGTCAATAGGATAGGGGAATGTTCTAGTGCTATGGAGATGTGGGAGAAGCTAGTTGAACTTCATGAAGGCACTTCAGAAGCCAAGCTAGCAAGAAGGGATCTCTTCCGCTCCCAACTATCAAATATTAAGCTTGAAAAGGGAGAAAAGGTAACTTCCCTACATTCTAGATTTAAAGAAATATTAATTGGGCTAACAAGTGTAGGAGAAAAGCTCTCCAACTGGGATATGGTAATGAAGGCCATAGATGCCTTTCCCCGGTCCTCAAGATGGAGCTCCATGGTGGATTCGTTTTACATCTCCAAGAACTTGGAAGTAAGTACCTTGGAGGAATTTTTCTCAACAATGGAGCTCCACGAAACTAGGCTTGAAGGAATACAAGAAAAGCCTAGAATTCAACCCTCAAGAGGAGTAGCCTTGATGGCAAATAAGGGGAAGAAGAAGATAGAGATCCCCTCCTCCTCCGATGATGAAGGGGAGATTGTTGGTGCAGGGGCACTAGATAATCGAACCTGTGTTTTAATTATGGCAAAGACACAAAGTTAAGTTTGTATTGTTATCTCACGAGCTAAATCAAGTGTGCAGAAAAGTACTAAAGCTGGAGCTGAAGGCTAGCGACACCCGGAGGAAGCCGTGGTGGTCGGGCGACACTTGAGTGAATTCGGAGGGAGCCGAAGGAATCGAGTGGAAGGCCGGAAGCGAGAGCTACTATCGAGGTAAGCTCGTGTGAGTGAGAGATTGTAAGGTCGTGTCCTCTTTACGGGGACGACCATAGGCGACGATTCGACTAAGACTTCCTGTGGAAGGTCTAGGTCGAGATCGGACAGTTAGAAACCGTCGTATTTATCATTTTCCGAGCTAATCTCTTCATCGGGGAAGTGGCGGTGTGAGCCGGCAATGATCACTTGGACATTGGGCGATCGATCATTATCGGTGGATCGATGAGATGCATCGATCGATCATCATCGATCGATGAGAGGCATCGATCGGTGATGGCGACGATTCAGCTTTTGCGCTAGGTCAAAACGGATAACGTTTGACGCAGCCACTTCGCGATAAAAATTTGGAAAAATTCATGATCCGTTCCAAAGAAATAGGAGACAAATTCAAAGGCTAAAGTCTATAAAAGGAGGGGAGGATTCATCTCCAAATTACATCAATTATTCATCAAGTGCTCCTACAACGCCAACGCTTCAACACCGTCATAACGCCGACGTGACGCCAAGTTTTGATCTTCTTCGTCGGCAGCAGATTCAAGTAATATTTTTGATATTATATTCTGTATTTTTATCTTCATAACGAGGTGAGGTAGGCTTGTTGCCTCATCCTCGTATATTCGGTTTTTGTAATCGTTGTCTCCTACCTCCAACGAGGAGGAGACGTTTTAGTGCTTTGCCCTCCGTACGCGGTCTAGGACCGATAGGGCCTTGGAGTAGCAACCACTGGGTTGTGAACCAAGTAAAATAAACGTGTTCATTTATTTTCCGCTGTGCTTACTTTGCGTATCGAACGAACGAAAAAGAAAAGATTTACGATCGCTATTCACCCCCCCCTCTAGCGACGCTTCTCGATCCAACAGCCTCTACCTCTTCCATGGATAGCACGGAAGAAGCCTACATGGTAAGGAAGGTAAGACATGCATTTAAGAATTTTAGATTTGATAAATCTCATGATAGGAATAGAAGACCAAGGGGGAAGATCATTTGTTACAATTGTCAAGGGGAGGGACACATAAGGGACAATTGTCCCCTCCTAAACAAGAGCAAAGAGGAAAGGAAAAAAGAAGGAAGAAAAGAAGAAGAAGAAGGGGAGCAAGAAGAAAAAGGAAGAAGAAAAGAAGGCCAAGGAAAGAGGAAAAGCCATGGCTCTCAAAGCAAAGACATGGGATGACCTTGCTTCCTCATCCTCATCCGAAGAAGAAGAGCATGTCTATTCCAACCTAGCACTAATGGCTCTTCATGACTCGGATTGCTCCTCCTCCTCCTCAAATGAAGAATCAAGCTCAAGTGGAGAGAGCTCAAGTGAAGGGGGAGCTTCTACATCCTCCTCATCCGAAGAAGAAGAAGAAGACATGGAAACTATGGTAACGAATGCCTCTCCTAAGAAAATAGTTTCCATAATTTCTAGTTTAACTAGGGACTTATTTGGAATGAAAAAGAAAAATAAAAGCATGCTTGATCAAATTAAGGCATTAGAAAATAAGCTAGAAAAAGCATGCTTAAATAATAATGATATTTCTTCTAGCTTAAATGATGCATGTTCACATGACTATATGCCTTTGGATGTTAATGATGCATGCATAGAGGAAAATAGGGCTTTAAGGGAAAAGGTAGACTATTTGACAAAAGCCCTAGAGAAATTCACTATTGGCTCCAACACATTGAACATGATTATAGGGAGCCAAAGGGCAAGCTTCAACAAAAAAGGCCTAGGATACAAAGAAAAGAAAAATGAAAAGGCCTATAAATGCCTAATTGCTAGGGGACAAGATAAGAAGAAAGTAATAGCTAGGAAATGGATCCCCAAGGAATACTTAGTGAACCCAATAGGAAAGAACTTATTTTGGGTTCCAAAATCCATCCTTAAGGGTTAGGAAAACCCTACGGTAGTCAACCATATGCAATTGACCTATATCATATTTTGGTTGACTTAGGATGGCGGGACGACATTTTTAGAATAGTGTTGGGTGATGATAACGTGCTCATAAATAGATAATAATTCTTAAATCATGATGATTAATGTAATTGCTATATATGTTTGAAATCATGATTTATGATTTTAATATTTGGCACGTAATCATGAGAAATAGGGTTGAATCATGCTTTAGGTGATACTTTGTTTATTATCATCATATAATACCTAATGCATGATTATTATTTAATGAATACATGTATTTCATGATCATAATGTGAAATTAATTCATATATGTCATTATGATCATGTAGGTTGTTGGGTTGATACTTAACAATGATAGAATTGCATGAATACAAGGGTTAAGTATATATAAATACCCCCTAGGATGCATCTCACACTCACTATAGGCTAACTTGATTGCAAACTTAGCATGGGTGAGATGTTAGGATGATACAAATGTCCACTAGTGCCTATAGCATTTAGATGGTCATTTAAAGTATCAAAATAGCAATAATAGACTAATAATGGGGAAGGCTTATGTTTAATTCATAGACATATTGCCCAAAGATCATGGTTGGATATTTCATATGTTTTCAAAACAATTTCTTAATCTAAAATCTATGTATTCATTTTTTGAAACAATTCAAAGCAAGACTAGGTGTTAAAATGGATACTCTTATGATCAAAAACCTAGTAGTTTTTAAAGCTTTTGGATTTTTGGCAAATACGTGGAAATATAATGATTTTTCATGAAAACCTATTTTTCACTGATAGATATACTTAAAAGAAATGTTTTCCCCAAATTTCATGATTTTTCGAATTTTCTAGAATTTTTAACGCATTTCTGAAATTCGGTCCGAAAATCAGGAAATCCTGAAAATCATGTGCCGATCATTTGGTTCGGATACCATCGATCGATGGCTGAATATCGCACGATAAAGGCTGAATTCCGATTTTAAATCAACTTGTGGTATTTTCTTTCTATTAGACTTGATGCCATGTGTTTTTAACTTAGTGTTAATCTTTTTGATGGTGTCAAAGGGGGAGAAATAATTATGTTTAAGTAAATTGTGATAGGGGGAGAAAATTTGTATGAGGAGTTTCATGGGTTAAGGGGGAGTTGCATGTTGCTATATCATGTTTATGTTTACATGCTTTCTTTCCTTTAAAATTTATATCAAATATTTTTACCTAACTTAAACGGATTGCCACACATCAAAAAGGGGGAGATTGTTAGGGCAATCTCTTGCCATAATAAGGTTTTGATGTGTGTGGCAAAGAATTTAAGTTACTGTGTTATGTTGATTTGATATGTGCGTTGAAGTCGTGCAAGACTTAGTAATTCGCACATGGAGCCGTGGCGAGTTTCACATCTCATGACTCGTGCCTTGAGTCGGTGAAGGATAGCTTTGCGGAAGCCGTGCGCTTGGAGCATCCGAGGGACCGCCGGACGAGAAGCTTGGAGTGAAGCCGGGGGAAGTAGACTTCGAGGCAAGAGACGCGAAGGAGCATTGCAGAGTTGTGCGCCTGATGCTGCCGAGGGACGTGGCTGAGAACGAAGAGAACTTCGAAGGCGAGAGACTCCGAGAGATGAGAGTGAGCGAATGTAACCCGGGAAGGGGTAGCTCTTAGGTGAAACTTGGCCATTTGGCCAAGTGTCGGATGGGTTTTCCCGACACCAGTCGACGGCCAGGGAATGGAAGTCGACTGATCTGAGTCGATGGGTCGATCGAATGGTATAATACCATTTTAATGTTTGATCGGCTATGGATGGCGAATGATCGGTGATGTAACAATGATCGATGTCGATAATAATCGATCGCCAGAATGGCAATGATCGATGGCACTTCGCGAGCATGTCAATGGAGTCGACTCAGTTGAGCACTCGACTGATCGAGCATCGCCGATGGTAGGATCGGATCGATGCGATCGCTGGATGGTATCCAACGTGGAAAGCGTTATTGGGCAGCGGCTACCGGTCGGTGATCGAGGGCATCGATCGATCTGTGTCAACGGGAAGAAACCCTCTTCCTCTATAAAAAGGAAGGGGATGGGGTTTTGGGAGGTAAATGCTTGAACGCCCAACTACTCCAAAAGTGCCCGAAACGATTTCCCACTCTTCTACTTGCTCTAATCTTCATTCCATTGTAGAAGAGTGATCTTTGTGTAAAAGAGGTTACCTCCCCCTAGCTTTGTGCAAAGGAGAGATCTAGTGGATAGATTGCAGAGTGATTCACCATGGACGAATCAGACCGTGGATTAGCGGTGTAGCCGTGAACCACGTTACATCTCGTGTTTGTATTGCTTGTCTATCTTTTGTGTTGTCTTTATTTGTATTTGTATATCCCGCTTGCGCTAACGTTTTGTAGACGAATAAAATACGACATCAAACGAACGAGGGCTATTCACCCCCCTCTAGCCGCCCAATCAATATCCCAACACCTACGATCTCCCGAAGTGATTTTGGGGTTTTTGAAATTCAAAAAATGAATGGGATTTATAAATGTATATTGATGCATTTTAAAATCATTTTCTCATATATGCTCGTTTTGTATTTCTAGGTTAATAAATTGATCATGACGTCTTTGAATTTGCGCACTATTTTGGATTCAAACAAACTGACTGGGCCTAACTTCCTGGACTGGCTTAGAAACCTGAGAATTGTTCTCAAGGCGGAAAAGCTAGCATATGTCCTTGAAGAGCCTCTTCCCAACCGTCCTAAGGACGATGCAACTCCAGACCAAATGTTGGTCTATCAGAAGCATGTGGCAGATTCTGAGCTGGCGAGTTGCATCATGCTAGCGGCGATGGTACCTGAGCTGCAAAAGCAGCATGAGCATATGGATGCTAATACTATGGTCTTCCATCTTCATGAGTTGTTCGATTAGCAAGCGAGATCCGAAAGGTTCGAGGTCTCTAGGCTCCTCTTCACCACGAAGATGCAAGAAGGTTTGTCTGTAGTGCAGTTTGTGCTAAAGATGAATGGGTACATCGAGCGGCTAGCCACCCTCGGGTTTGTGATGGATCATGAATTAAGTATTGACTTAATTCTGCATTGTTTTCCCAAGAGTTTCTCACAATTTGTGATGAACTATCGGATGAACAAATTGGAATCCACTATTCCTGAGCTCCTCAATATGCTGAAGACTGTGGAGCCTTCTGTGAAGCATGAGGAGAAGGCGGTTTTGTTAGTTGATTCCTCAAAGAAAGGATCTAAGAGGAAGGCAAAAGAACAGAAGAAAGGGAAGAACAAGAAGGCAAAGAAGGCAGAACCAGCACAAAAGGGCACTTGCCATCATTGTGGCAAGGAAGGCCACTGGCGAAGAAACTGCAAGATTTATCTTGAGTCCATGAAGAAGAAGAAGGCATCTGATGCCCCATTCTCTTCAGGTATCTTCGTTATTGATTGTCATTTTATTTCCTTTGACACTTGGGTATTGGATACTGGGTGTGGCTCACATATATGTAATGACATACAGGGGCTAAAGAATAGAAGAAGACTCGTCAGAGGGGAGTCAAATTTGCGAGTTGGCAATGGAGCAAAGGTTGCTGCGGTAGCCATCGGAACTTATTTGCTGAAGCTCCCCAGTGGACTAGTCTTGGAACTGGACAATTGCTATTATGTTCCTTCAGTAATAAAGAACATTGTTTCTATTTCCTGTTTAAATAGAAATGGTTTCCATTTGACGTTTAGTAACAATTGTTGTTATATAACTTTAAATGGCGTACTTTATGGAACTAGAACTTTGAGTAATGGCATTTATATGTTGGACGTATCCAGTGACATTTTCAATATCGAAGCGAGCAATACGCGTGCTCGAAAGGGTAATCAATTAGACTCCTATATGTGGTATTGTCGTCTTGGCCATGTAAGCAAGAAATACATGTCTGAATTACACCGATGTGGAATTCTGGAATCGTTTGAATTGGATTCATATGATACATGCGAATCATGCTTAAAAGGCAAGATGACTAAGTTACCTTTTACTGGAAAAGGTGAACGAGTGGGAGAGTTACTAGGTCTAATACATACTGATGTATGTGGACCTATGTCAACTCAAGCTTTAGGAGGCTATAACTACTTCATTACCTTCACCGATGATCACTCACGGTTTGGGTATGTGTTGTTGATGAAACACAAGTTTGAAGCCTTTGAAAGGTTCAAAGAATTCAGAAATGAAGTAGAGAAACAACATGACAAGAGTATTAAAATACTTCGATCGGATCGAGGTGGTGAATACTTGAGTCAGGAGTTTCTTGATTATCTAAGAGACAATGGTATATTGTCTCAATGGACTCCGCCATATACACCACAGCATAATGGTGTATCTGAGAGGCGTAACCAGACCTTATTGGACATGGTCAGGTCAATGATGAATCATGCGAATCTTCCCAAGTCCTTTTGGGGCTATGCACTTCAGACAGCTGTTTACTTGTTAAATAGAATGCCTACCAAGATAGTCTCTACTACTCCATATGAGATATGGAATAGTAAGAAACCTCATGTATTTTACTTGAAGATATGGGGTTGTCCTGCTTATGTGAAGCGGACAGTATCAGACAAATTGGATGCTAAGTCTGATAAATGTCTATTTATTGGATACCCTAAGGAAACAAGGGGTTACCAATTCTATCATCCTGTGGAACAAAAGGTGTTTGTTTCAAGGCATGCTGTGTTTCTAGAGAAAGAGTTTCTCTTGCAAGAAAACAGTGGGAGTGTTGTCGAGCTTGAGGAGGCTCGACAGACTCAAATAGACATCGATGAGATACCTGGTGAAGCACAACGACCGACAACTCATAGTGATGAGCAATCGGCTGGACCTATTGTAACACCACATCTTCGTAGATCTGGTAGAACACGCAATATTCCTGAGAGATATGGATTTCTCGTAAGTGAATAGAACGACGTGTTACTCATTGATGATGAGGAGCCTACCAGTTATAAAGAAGTGCTGACAAGTTCAGAAAGGGATAAGTGGCTTGGTGCCATGAAGTCGGAAATGGATTCCATGTATGAAAACCAAGTTTGGAACTTGGTTGACCCACCTGAAGGCATAAAGCCTATAGGGTGCAAGTGGGTTTTCAAGAAGAAAACCGACATGGATGGTAATGTGATTACCTATAAAGCTAGATTAGTGGCGAAAGGATATCGTCAAAAATAAGGTGTTAATTATGACGAAACCTATTCGCCTGTAGCTATGCTTAAATCCATTCGGATGCTCCTGGCCATAGCGGCTCATTATGATTACGAGATATGGCAGATGGATGTGAAAATAGCTTTCCTTAATGGAAACCGTGTATATGATACAGCCTGAGGGTTTCACATCGGTTGATAAAACCAAGGTATGCAAATTGCGACAGTCCATATATGGATTGAAGCAAGCATCCAGGAGCTGGAATATCCGTTTTGATGAGACGATCAAAAAGTTTGATTTCTCACAAAATCCAGACGAACCTTGTGTGTACAAGAAGGTTAGTGGGAGTGCAGTAGTGTTCCTAGTATTGTATGTCGATGACATATTACTTATAGGAAACGATGTTTCAATATTACAGTTAGTTAAGGTTTGGTTATCCAAGACATTCTCCATGAAAGACCTGGGAGAAGAAACCTACATCCTCGGGATTAAGATCTATAGAGATAGATCGAAACGGTTGCTTGGTCTTTCGCAGTCTACATATATAGACCGAGTGCTAAAGAGGTTTAGCATGTCAGAATCCAAGAAAGGTTACCTACCCATCAGGCATGGGGTACACCTTTCGAAGTCTATGTGTCCGTGCACAGAAGACGAGAGGATTTGCATAAGTAAGATTCCCTATGTATCCGCAATAGGATCTATCATGTATGCTATGTTATGTACGAGGCCCGATGTATCGTATGCTCTGAGTGTCACGAGCAGATACAAGTCTGATCTAGGAATGGATCATTGGGTGGCTGTTAAGACGATCCTTAAGTACTTAAGAAAAACTAAGGATGTGTTCCTAATATATGGAGAAGGGGACATGGTGATACGCGGTTATACGGATGCCAGCTTCCAGATAGACAAGGATGATTCCAGGTCTCAGTCTGGATACGTGTTCACCTTGAATGGGGGCGCAGTGAGTTGGAAAAGTTCCAAACAAGATACTGTAGCGGATTCTACCACTGAGGCAGAATACATTGCAGCTTCGGAAGCAGCAAAGGAAGCGGTTTGGATCAAGAAGTTCATTTATGAACTTGGTGTGATTCTTGCTATTGTTGAAGCAATACCGGTCTACTGCGACAACAATGGAGCAATTGCACAGGCGAAAGAGCCGAGGTCTCATCAACGATCCAAACATGTGCTTCGCCGCTATCATCTTATCAGAGAGATCATCAGTAGGAACGAAATACAAATCGAGAAAATTCCCACTGAAAGGAACTTAGCGGATCCTTTGACTAAAGCATTACCTCAAAGTAAGTTTGAGGGTCATGTTAGTGCTTATGGTATTGGATACCGTAGCGATTAGCATTAGGCCAAGTGAGAGTCTGTTAGTAATATATGAGAGATGTCCTAAGGCAATCACCTTATGTATGAACCATTTATATGATAAATGAAGATTCACTATTTGAGTATACATGTTTCATGTATTTGATTGGATCATAAACTCATTTACTGAATGACCATGATACGATTCACAGCATGAGAGAATTTGTGATTGGATCATAACTAGTGAGTATCTCTACATGTGTAATTATGATGTATCGGAATTATCCCTAGTCCATGAATTGATGGATTTGGACACCATCAATTCTGTCGAGACTAGCACGAGGTATACTCCTTGGTGTATCCAAGCAGCTGATTCTCACTGGCTGGAGACATTGTGATGTCCGAAGTTGATCGTGGATGCTAGTCATGGTAACTAGTTCATCGGAATGACCAGCCGTAAGACTTCATATGGTTCTCTGCATATATAGATATGTCAATGAAGTTCTTACTGTAGCTTAAGTGCGATGTTCCTTTGACTTGCGGTATTCAAGTCATCTTGATCATGGAGACTTATGCTTTGACATCTTAAGCAAGCATCTCTAAGGAGATGTGGACCCGGGATGATTGGGTATAAGTCAAAGTGAACGAAGGTGTTTGAATAGCCTATAAAGGATTCACCACTCCTTGTGAGGAGATGTATACCCATGGCCTCTCGTCGGATTGTTACTAAAGTCTTTGGCCAAAGCATTACATGTTTAGAGTAAGGTACTCTTCGATACATGTGCAATAACTAGAATCCGTAGGACGAGGAAATGATACTTGGGCTAGGTGTGACGTAGTCAGCCTAGTGGGGACTGACACTATAGACAATGTCCTGAACCAAGTGGGTATAAGATGAGTGAAGGGAATGGGGCACGATTCATTCGAGCTACTGAAGGGTTTCAGAAATAGTTCTGGATCAACCGTTGATCTTTTCGGTTAATTGGGGATCATGATGTACTACTAGGTGCCACTCATGATCGTTCTATAATTAATGGTTAATTATAGATGACCAACATAAATCGAGAACCTATTTGGTCACACGCACAACGAGCGTAATCCGAAGGATTTAAAACGAGCTTGAGAATGGGATTCTCAGACCGAGAGAAACTTGGTTTGGTTGGACCAAACAAGAAGCGAGCATGAAATCGTTTCAGTCGCAATGGAAGCGTGGATGGGTCGTGTCTTATGAAGACATAATAGATGAACCAAAATGGTTTGGTTCTAATCCAATGGAGGGGAATAAACCAAAGGGTTTGGTTTATTTTAAACGAATGAACCAAAAGTTGGTTCGGTTCGTTTTAACTTAAAATAAACCTTCATGGTTTGGTTTATTTTAAATTATATTAATGGAGCGGGTTAGCGGGCCTTATGGTTATGATCCAATAACCATTAAGAGAATTAGTTCTCTATAAAAGAGGGCTTAAACCCTAATCCAAAACCCTAACCTAAGAGTTGCCGCCCACCTTCCCTTGGAGATTTTCGGTGCCAACACCTCCATTGCCGCCGCCCAGCCCCTTGTGCCGCCGTCCAAATTGTTGCCGGCGTCCAAGCTTCGGCCGGTGATCCTCCGGCAACTCTCCGGTGATCTCCTTTGGGTTTGGCATCAAGGGGAGCTTCATCCTACCTTTTTGGCCGGCTCTAATTCCTCCACCAAAGCTGTCCAGTTTTTTGGACAGCTTGTTTCCCTCTTGTCGCAGTGTCGTTTGGACGACATTTGGAGCTCCTACAGTGCCTTACTTACCGGGGATTCGATCTCCGATAATCCTCATAGGTGGAGGACGAAGGATTCATCAAACGGTTGATGAATACCTCTCCGGAGAAGCGAGTTTTGAGAACTCATTTTTGGATCCGAATTTGGGTTCGGATCATGATCCTCTCTCGATCACATCGTCTTCAACACGAGGCTAGTAACCCGTACGAAGACGAGGCTCGTGACTTAGCGAAGTCATCCTGAAGATACTCGGCGTGGATACAGATAGAGACGATTCTTGCGAGGATCGTTCCGGTTGATGTCGTTCCCGCTACACGTGATACGAAAGATATACGTAGATAAATTTCCTTTTATTGCAAAATTTAAATTTACGGTTATGTCTACACATGTTGTACTATGCATGCGTGTGATGTGTGTGTTGTAATAAATGTAGATTTATTATTTTTATTTCTTCCGCTGTGCACATGTTTACGAAACATGTTTGAACACATACTCGTCGCGGTGCCGGAAACCCAACAGGTAATTCAAGCATTTAGGTTAAAATTAAAAATCATATATTATGTTTTGAGTGTAGGGAGTATGAGCATTACAAGAGTAAGTGCCCTAAGAAAGTCAAGAAAAATCAACCGACACCAAAACCTCAAGAAAAGACCAAGGATGTCAGTCCACCAACAATTAAAAGCAAGGAGTACATTATTTGCTTCAAATGTCAACAAAAAGGGCATTATAGGAGTCAATGTCTTAGGGGGAGGAAGAAGACTCAAGAGGGAGCATCACATGTAGGGGGAGCCTCTAAGGCAAACCCTAAGATATATTTAAATAATGCTCATTCCTTAAGTTATAGGCAAAAGCATGCTAGAAGTAATCTTGCAATTATTCATGAAAGGCATGCTAGGAATAATAGGTTTTATTGTTTAGGAGCGAAACATGTCCACCTTAGGAATAAAATTGTTGGAATGTATACTGAAAGCCTAGCTCTTTTTGTATGAACATTTTATTTTGAAATAAGAATCGCATGATCATTATTTGCATTTTATATATTCATTATATATGTGTGCATATTGTCTAATATTTTACATTGTAGATAACATGGTGCTTGGTGTGGCACAGAAGATCATGTTATCAGTACCTTGTAAAATATAAGTAAAGGCTCACAACCAAGATGGTTTTGGACAAACCATTGGCATGGTTGTAGTGTAGCTTGGTATTGTTTTATCTTGAACATAGAGTTACACTAGTACACTTAGGTGTATTGAGTAGGATGGACATAGAGGTGATTCAATTTAGTACTGACTATATAATTGAATCAGACCTCGGATATTATGTTGTACATGCTCTTAATCCCGATATAATAACGGGCACATGTACTTAGTATTTATTTCTTTGATTTACCAGTGGGTGAGATTTAGATGGATTAAATCAATATGCCCGGTAAGTTGGGAAATAATATTATTTACATGGTGTGCCGTTGATTATAGGAGGAAACCGTGTCCTATATATTAGGTTGATGATGTCCCCTTGAGGAGCTCATAAGGTTCATAATGTAAACCCAGCTGGTTGACTTAGTCAACATGATGATAAGGTTGAGTGGTACTACTCGAGGAATTAGATGTTAATTAATTGATGGTCAGTAAATCAATTAATTGGCGGACATTCGATATCTTAAACACGGGGAGATTAATGTACAAATAATATATGGAGCCCATATTGATTTATGGGGGTTGGTGAGGTAGTTCAATGATGATCCTCTAGTGGAATGGAACATCATTGATGGATCAGTTTGTGTGGTTCCGATCCATCGGGTGGCCAAGACCCAACTCCTCCTTATGGTCCCTATCGTAGCCTAATATAATCCTTGTGAAGTCTAGATCCAAGAATGTAAAACAAAACCTAGAACCAACGGTTGGGATTAAATCCCTAGATCTGGTGGTTGGATGAAACCCTAGAACCAACGGTTGGGATTAAATCCCTAGATCCGATGGTTAGGATAAAATCCTAGAATCGACAGTTGGGATTAGATCCTTAGATCCGACGGTTGGGATAAAATCCTAGATCCGACGGTTGGGATGAAACCTTAGATCCGACGGTTGGGATGAAATATTAGATCCGATGGTTGGGATTAAACCCTAGATCCGACGGTTGGGATAAAACCCTAGATCCGACGGTGGAGATTAAATCCCTAGATCCGACGGTGGAGATTAAAGGAGGCGTAAGCCTAATTATATAAATAGAGGCTTAGGTTGGGCGGCAAGATGGGATTGAAAGAATTAGGGTTTGGCTTTTGGAGGTGGGCGGCTAGGGTTTGGAGAAAAGTGGGCGGCAACTTCTTCTTCCTTCTAGTTGTTACCGGCGCCCAACTTGCACCATCAATACTTGGCCGGCACCCAACCTTAAGGTCTTTCCCTTCTTCCTTGGTCGGCGGTTCTCCTCCCATTGGTGGCCGGTTCTCTTCCTCCTCCCTATTTTCCAAAGTGGCCGGCGGCAACTCTTCTTGAAGTTGGCCGGCGCATCATCCATTGCTCCTTGGCCGGCGGTTGCACCAAATTCCCTAATTTTGTGGCCGGTTCTAGATAGGAAAGGTATTTGCGAGTTCTTCTCTTTGTTTACAGCGGACAAGGTAGAGAAGAAAGCGATCTAGAAGGCTTCTACTCGTTGAGGAACTTCGTCCACACATCGTCCACGAGAAGGATAGGACATACGGTAGAAGATCATGAGGTATAAAGTTATTTTAACTTTATGTACAGATCTGAGCATGTTCTTATTTGTTTTGATTATGCATGTGTGTGTATGAATATATAATGTATAATCATGGACCCCGAAGACAAACACAAAAACCGGCGATCTATCCGTCGTCTCTTCCGCGGCTAACCAACTAGAAGAGTTGTGTTGCTTGAACAACTAGTTTGTTCAAGCGACCACTCAAGTTGTTAGCACGACGACGAAATGGTGTTGTTAAGGAAGCTCATCCCATCCGGATTAATCCTTTCATTAGTGAAAATTTTAATCCGGGGACATGGGAGCCAATGAGCCTCCGAAGCATCCACCCAACAATTGGTATCAGAGCCATCGGTTTCCGGTTTTGGGTGTTTAGGATTCGATTAATTTTTTATGCATTTTTCATATATTATATGTGCCGGATAATAGTAGGATATGCGTAGTTTAACTCTTTGGTTGCAGGCATAAGATCCGACTATTATGGCCATGTGTGTGTATGTGAATGGATGTGTGTAAAAATTTATTATTTGCATCCTCGGGGTTGAGGTGGATAGATTAGTATTTATTTTTTGTAATTAAATACGGCATTGTTTAGCCGATCATTTTAGTTTACTTTCGATCTAGATTATTTGTACACTCCTTCGTGGAGTATAGGATCGATGGATGTAAATAAAATGATTTATCTCGGCTCGGAACTCTTTGGTGACTTATGCGCGGGAAAAGATGGAAGCGGACGAGGTGGCGACACTGACAGGATGCATATTGGAGGACAATGCCATAATAGTTGGAAAAATTCTGTTTTCCATATTTATTGCTTATTTGTTTTATATGCATGTTGTGTATGTTTAAAATTCCTCGATTGCAATTTACTAAGTGGGAGAGGATATTTTAATTAATTCCCGGCCTCCATTACAATTTGGCGTGTGATGCAGAGCAAACTTGTGTGTTGGCTCTGAGTGCCTTCCTCCATCGGATGGGTTTGTTTGCGGATCACTAGGTCAAATAATGGTTATAGGAAATTATCTAGGAGCATGTGTACTTCCACGGTAAGGCACATAATCGAAATAATTCCCTTAGTATCGTGTAATGGTGCACACTTAGATACAAATAAAGTATCCTCCCCATCAGTCCTTTGCTTTTATTTGTAGGGCCAAGAGGAACCAACTATTAATTTTATTTGTCAAAAGTAAGGTTGACAAGATAATAAAATTAATGGGTAAAACCTCCTCTTACAAATGTAGAATTAGTATCGTCCACACTATGCGTGGCATGCGATATTCTCGGTGATTTGAGGTGTTGGTTGATTTGAGATTTTATTGTTTTGAGAATCAATAATATTTGAAATCTAATATTTTGATCATTGTGATTTTAGGATTTTCAAATGGCTTTCAACCCACTTCTTTGTGATTTTAAAGAAAACAAACTTCTTTGGTCAAACTACATTGATTGGAAAAGAAACTGGATATTGTCTTAAGCTGCGGAAGAGTACAAATTTATACTCTTGAGGTCTGTCCTCCTAAGCCCTCGGATGACTCGATGAAAGGAGATAGAACGTTATAAGAAATGGGTTAAGGCATATGAGATGGCGCGGTGTTACATTTTGGCATCTATGTCAAATGTCTTTGCAACATCGACATCGAGGCCATAGCCCTTATGACATGATGTTCAATCTCAAGGAACTTTTGGACATCAAGTAGGCGGCTAGCGAGGAGGAAACTTGATGGCGACCTCCATGATCGAGGAACACCCGTTAGGGATCATGTTCTCAAGATGATGGCTCATCTTAATGAGATGGAAGTCCTAGGAGCTGAGATCGATGGGAAACCCAGTCGATATCATTCTCCGAGTCTCTACCTAGGAGTTTTGGCGATTCGCCTAAACTACAACATGAACAAAAGGTTGTATTAGTTGGCGGAGCTTCGTGAACTCCAGCGGCGAGGGACTTTTCGTCAGTGCTCAAGCCATGGTCGCTCGGAAGGTTTCTTCCTCTAAATCGAAAGGTAAGAAGAAGAAGAAGCAAGGTGGAGGCGAAGAAGGTGGCTGAGGACCTCGGTGGAGTGAAGAAGCCGAAGGCAAGTGCTTCACTTGCAAGCGGTGGACATTGGAAGGTGGTGTCCTCGCCGAAAGAACAAAGGTATATCTTCTTGTTTAGTTGTTGAAACATGTTTAGCGGTGTTATCTACGATTGCACGGTGTGTGTAGATCGAGAGCCAGCGATCATGTCTGCAATACTTTGCGGGGTTCTAGAAACCCGACTAGTGAGGAGAGATTCTAGTCTTCATGGGCAATGCTTCAAAGGTGGCGGATTGCGGAGACGTTTATTTATCTTTTGATAGGAATAAATTTTTGGTTTTGAGAAATTATCTTTATGTACCTACTTTTAGAAAGAATTTAATTTCAGTTTCTAAATTGTTTTTGGATGGATATTCTGTTTCTTTTAATAACAAGGTGGTTATAAAAAGGAATAGGGAGATTATCTGTTCTGGTACATTAGTTGGTAATTTATATACTCTTGAACCAAAAACTCCCACGATGCAAATAGAAGTAAATAACTCATCTTCTAAATCTAATAAGAGAAAAGAACCTTTGCAAATGAACCAAACATATCTTTGGCATCTAAGGCTTGGTCATATTAACCTAAGTAGAATTCAAAGGTTGATAGCTGATGGACCTTTGGGTTCATTAGTGGTGGAGGATCTCCCAACCTGCGAATTTTGCTTGGAAGGTAAAATGACCAAGAGGCCTTTTAAGGGCAATGGGTATAGAGCCAAAGATGTGTTAGAATTGGTTCATTCTGATTTGTGTGGTCCTATGTCTATCCAGGCAAGAGGTAGCTTTGAATACTTCGTCTCATTTATAGACGATTATTCAAGGTATGGATACATTTACTTGATGCGCCGCAAGTCTGAATGCTTTGACAAGTTCAAAGAATTCAAGGCTGATGTGGAGAACCGTCAAGGTAAAAGTATCAAGACATTACGATCTGATCGTGGTGGCGAGTACCTCTTGGGAGAGTTTAGGAGTTACTTATCATAGGATGGGATTCAATCCCAATTGTCTGCACCTGGCACACCCCAGCAGAATGGTGTAGCGGAGCGAAGGAATAGGACTCTTATAGAGATGGTCAGATCGATGATGAGTTATTCTGAGTTACCTGTTAGATTACGGGGTATACCTTTGGAATCTGATGTACACTCTGAACTTGGTTCCATCTAAATCAGTACCTTCTACCTGTAGAATTGTTGGTGGCGAAAACCTAGTCTAAGACATATTCGGATATGGGGAGTCGGCCACATGTCTTTGAAGGTGATCTTGGTAAGTTGGAACCTTGCAGTATGCATGTTTGTTGGCTACCCTAAGGGAGCGAAGGTGGTTTGTTTTATAATCCTAGAGATCGAGAGGGTGATCGTTAGCACGAGCCTTGATTTCTAGAGGAGGATTATGTAATGAACCACAAGCCCAGAGTAGGATTGTTCTTGAGGAGTTGGCGAAGTCCGACTTGATTACCACGTACAAGAGGAGACACCACAAGTCAGCGCACGCGTGTCAGAGCATACACAGAGGCACCTCGTCGTAGTGGGAGGGTTGTTAGACAACCCGATAGATTCATGTTTTTGGGAGAGTCTTGGACTTAGTCACAGTGAACATGAACACGATCCTGGACATATGATGAGGCAATCCAGGATAGAGATGCGATATCTTGGCAAAGTGCGATGAATTCAGAGATAGAATCTATGGATTCTAATCAAGTCTGGGAGCTAGTAGAACCACCCAATGGTGTAAAAACCATTGGATGCAAGTGGATCTACAAGAGAAAGAGAGGAGTAGACGGGAAGGTCGAGACCTTCAAAGCTAGGCTTGTTGCGAAAGGGTATACTCAGAAAGAGGGCATCGATTATGAGGAGACCTTTTCGCCGGTAGCTATGCTTAAGTCTATCCGGATTCTCTTATCTATAGCTGCTCATATGGATTATGAGATTAGGCAGATGGATGTCAAGATAGCTTTCCTTAATGGAAGTCTTGAGGAGAACATCTATATGCGGCAACCAGAGGGATTCATTGCTAAAGGAAAAGAGCATCTTGTATGTAAGCTTAATCGGTCCATTTATGGATTGAAGCAAGTTCTAGATCTTGGAACATCCGCTTTGATGAGGTAATCCAGTCATATGGATTTATTCAAAGTCCGGATGAGCCTTGTGTATACAAGAGATGTGACGGAAACGTAGTGGTGTTTCTTGTACTATACGTAGATGACATTTTGTTAGTTGGCAACAATATCAAAGTGTTATCAGACGTAAGGGTATGGTTGTCCAAACAGTTTGATATGAAGGACTTGGGAGAAGTGGGACACATCCTTGGGATCAAAGTTATAAGGGATCGCAAGAAAAGGATGTTGTGCTTATCCCAAGCTTCATACATTGACACTATCCTTGCTCGTTTTAGCATGCAGAACTCCAAGAAAGGTTTTCTACCTTTTAGGCATGGAGTTCCTTTATCTAAAGAGATGTGTCCCAAAACATCAAAGGAGATAGAGGACATGAAGGCGGTTCCTTATGCTTCGGCAGTAGGAAGCCTTATGTATGCTATGCTATGTACGAGACCGGATATCTGCTTTGCCGTGGGCATGGTTAGCAGATATCAGAGTAATCCTGGATAGGGTCATTGGACTACGGTAAAGCATATATTGAAGTACCTGAGAAGGACTAGGGATTATATCTTTGGTTTATCTGGGCGAGATCAATTAGTCCCCAGGTTGCACGGATTCGGATTTCCAATCAGATAGGGACAAGAGTAAGTCTACCACGGGGTTTGTGTTTACTTTTGGAGGTGGAGCCATAGTATGGAGGAGTGTCAAGCAGAAATGCGTGGCGGACTCTACCATGGAAGCTGAGTATGTGGCGACCTCTCAGAGGCGACCAAGGAACTTCTTCATGGACTTGGATGTGATTCCTGGTTTGCCCAGAACTATCACAATTTATTGTGATAACAGTGGTGCAGTTGCAAACTCGAAGGAACCACGAGCCCATAAGGCGAGTAAACACATAGAGCGCAAGTACCACCTCATACGAGAGATCGTAAAGCGAGGAGAAGTTGCTGTCGCCAAGATTGCATCAGAGGATAACCTGGCGGATCCATTCACTAAGGCCCTTCCAGCGAAAGCGTTTGATAGGCATGTGGAGGACATGGGGATCAGATGTATGGAAGAGTGATGACAGCATAGTCTTTTAGTATAAGTGGGAGATTGTTGGAATGTATACTGAAAGCCTAGCTCTTTTTGTATGAACATTTTATTTTGAAATAAGAATCGCATGATCATTATTTGCATTTTATATATTCATTATATATGTGTGCATATTGTCTAATATTTTACATTGTAGATAACATGGTGCTTGGTGTGGCACAGAAGATCATGTTATCAGTACCTTGTAAAATATAAGTAAAGGCTCACAACCAAGATGGTTTTGGATAAACCATTGGCATGGTTGTAGTGCAGCTTGGTATTGTTTTATCTTGAACATAGAGTTACACTAGTACACTTAGGTGTATTGAGTCGGACCGACATAGAGGTGATTCAATTTAGTACTGACTACATAATTGAATCAGACCTCGGATATTATGTTGTACATGCTCTTAATCCCGATATAATAACGGGCACATGTACTTAGTATTTATTTCTTTGATTTACCAGTGGGTGAGATTTAGATGGATTAAATCAATATGCCCGGTAAGTTGGGAAATAATATTATTTACATGGTGTGCCGTTGATTATAGGAGGAAACCGTGTCCTATATATTAGGTTGATGATGTCCCCTTGAGGAGCTCATAAGGTTCATCATGTAAACCCAGTGGTTGACTTAGTCAACATGATGATAAGGTTGAGTGGTACTACTCGAGGAATTAGATGTTAATTAATTGATGGTCAGTAAATCAATTAATTGACGGACATTCGATATCTTAAACACGGGGAGATTAATGTACAAATAATATATGGAGCCCATATTGATTTATGGGGGTTGGTGAGGTAGTTCAATGATGATCCTCTAGTGGAATGGAACATCATTGATGGATCAAGTTTGTGTGGTTCCGATCCATCGGGTGGCCAAGACCCAACTCCTCCTTATGGTCCCTATCGTAGCCTAATATAATCCTTGTGAAGTCTAGATCCAAGAATGTAAAACAAAACCTAGAACCAACGGTTGGGATTAAATCCCTAGATCCGGTGGTTGGATGAAACCCTAGAACCAACGGTTGGGATTAAATCCCTAGATCCGATGGTTAGGATAAAATCCTAGAATCGACGGTTGGGATTAGATCCTTAGATCCAACGGTTGGGATAAAACCCTAGATCCGACGGTTGGAATGAAACCTTAGATCCGACGGTTGGGATGAAATCCTAGATCCGATGGTTGGGATTAAACCCTAGATCCGACGGTTGGGATAAAACCCTAGATCCGACGGTGGAGATTAAATCCCTAGATCCGACGGTGGAGATTAAAGGAGGCTTAAGCCTAATTATATAAATAGAGGCTTAGGTTGGGCGGCAAGATGGGATTGAAAGAATTAGGGTTTGGCTTTTGGAGGTGGGCGGCTAGGGTTTGGAGAAAAGTGGGCGGTAACTTCTTCTTCCTTCTAGTTGTTGCCGGCGCCCAACTTGCACCATCAATACTTGGCCGGCGCCCAACCTTAAGGTCTTTCCCTTCTTCCTTGGCCGGCGGTTCTCCTCCCATTGGTGGCCGGTTCTCTTCCTCCTCCCTATTCTCCAAAGTGGCCGGCGGCAACTCTTCTTGAAGTTGGCCGGCGCATCATCCATTGCTCCTTGGCCGGCGGTTGCACCAAATTCCCTAATTTGGTGGCCGGTTCTAGATAGGAAAGGTATTTGCGAGTTCTTCTCTTTGTTCGCAGCGGACAAGGTAGAGAAGAAAGCGATCTAGAAGGCTTCTACTCGTGGAGGAACTTCGTCCACACATCGTCCACGAGAAGGATAGGATATACGGTAGAAGATCGTGATGTATAAAGTTATTTTAACTTTATGTACAGATCTGAGCATGTTCTTATTTGTTTTGATTATGCATGTGTGTGTATGAATATATATTGTATAATCATGGACCCCGAAGACAAACACAAAAACCGGCGATCCATCCATCGTCTCTTCCGCGGCTAACCAACTAGAAGAGTTGTGTTGCTTGAACAACTAGTTTGTTCAAGCGACCACTCAAGTTGTTAGCACGACGACGAAATGGTGTTGTTAAGGAAGCTCATCCCATCCGGATTAATCCTTTCATTAGTGAAAATTTTAATCCGGGGACATGGGAGCCAATGAGCCTCCGAAGCATCCACCCAACAAGTAATAAAGAGAAATTTGGGACAAATGTCCCTAAAACAATTTTACCTAAGGACAAACCTAGATCAAACAATTCTAGACCTATCCTTCCTAGGGAGACCATTAGGAAGATAGAGGATCACCTAGGTTTTAACCCTAAATGGACTAGACATATGCCTAGGAAAAACAATTCCCAAAGGACATATGAAAATTGAAAATTGGAAAGATTAGAATTAGAAAACCAAGCCTTGAGGTCAAGGCTTGAAAAACTAGAAAAGACCCTTGCAAAAATGCAAAATCAAATACAAGGGTGAAAGGATAAAAAATCTAGGTCTAAGAGTCAAAACCTAGATTTTAGAAAGTAAGGTCCAACCAAGGGCAAGAAAGATTTGAGTCACAAACTTAAGCCCAAGGAGACCTATCATAGTGTTCCATTCGATTATGGAACACAACCTAGGTCTAGGAAAGCCAAGGTCAATAGGGAAGTCATCCCTAAGGTTGACCAAGGTAGGTGCTTAGTGGCTAAGGTTTCAAAAAAACCTAGGGAAGCCATTATGAGGGTTACAAGGGGAGTTACCCTTAGAGTTAACCTAGGTAAGACCCAAATGACCAAGGCTTCTAAGGCTAGGAGGGTCATTAGGAGGGTATATAGGGAAGTTATCCCTAGCGAATACCTAGTAAACCCAAGGAGCTCCAATAGGTATTGGGTTCCTAGGAGTGTGATCGATTCATGCTAAATGGGTTAGGGTGTGCCAACTTTAAATGGATGGGTAGTTAACCTAACCATGGTAAAGGTGGTACTTTAGGTCATTTCCAAGGTAATGGGGTACTTTGGAAATAAGAATGATTATAATTCTAAAGGTTTTTAGGATGTGCCAATTCAATTTATGGAAGTTCAAAAATCAATCAAATTAGCACAATTAGGGTTAGAGATCATAGTGTGCCATTTTGGGTTTTTGGCACACTTGGGAGATAAATGGTAATATGGAAAAATGGGTTCAATAATAATAAATGACAACAAATATTAAAATTTAGGTATTATATACCTTTATATTTTATTTGCCATGTCTTGATTGACATGCACCATGTCATGACATCATATTTACCTTTAATCATTTAATATGTCATGATATTACTTAGGTTTAAGGTGTTTATGTCATGTATATTTAGATTTAATCATATGTCATGACATCATGATCATTGGCCATGCTTTATTTATGCCATGATCATACTTCATGCACTTAAGTTAATGAAAATTAATTTAAGGACTGTTAGTAATATATGAGAGATGTCCTAAGGCAATCGCCTTATGTATGAACCATTTATATGATAAATGAAGATTCACTATTTGAGTATACATGTTTTATGTATTTGATTGGATCTTAAACTCATTTACTGAATGTCCACGATACGATTCACAGCATGAGAGAATTTGTGATTGGATCACAACTAGTGAGTATCTCTACATGTGTAATTGTGATGTATCGGAATTATCCCTAGTCGATGAATTGATGGATTTGGACACCATAAATTCTGTCGAGACTAGCACGAGGTATACTACTTGGTGTATCCAAGCAGCTGATTCTCACTGGCTGGAGACATAGTGATGTCCGGAGTTAATCGTGGATGCTAGTTATGGTAACTAGTTCATTGGAGTGACCAGCCGTAAGACTTCATATGGTTCTCTGCATATATAGATATGTCAATGAAGTTCTTACTGTGGCTTAAGTGCGATGTTCCTTAGACTTGCGGTATTCAAGTCATCTTGATCATGGAGACTTATGCTTTGACATCTTAAGCAAACATCTCCGAGGAGATGTGGACCCGGGATGATTGGGTATAAGTCGAAGTGATTGAAGGTGTTTGAATAGCCTATAAAGGATTCACCACTCCTTGCGAGGAGATGTATACCCATGGCCTCTCGTCGGATTGTTACTAAAGTCTTTGGCCAAAGCATTACATGTTTAGAGTAAGGTACTCTTCGATACATGTGGAGTAACTAGAATCCGTAGGACGAGGAAATGATACTTGGGCTAGGTGACGTGAGTCACCTAGTGAGGATCGGCACAATAGACCATGTCCTGAACCAAGTGGGTATAAGATGAGTGAAGGGAATGGGGCACGATTCATTCGAGAGCTCAAGGGTTTGTAAATAGTTGGATCAGTAGTTGATCTTACCGGTTAATTGGGGATCATGATGTACTACTAGGTGCCACTCATGATCGTTCTATAATTAATGGTTAATTATAGGCGGCCAACATAAACCGAGAACCTATTTGGTCACCACCTTTGCGAGTGTAATCCAAAGGATTTAAAGCGAGGCTTGAGAATGGGATTCTCGGGCCAAGGAGAAACTATGTTTGGTTGGACCAAACATAAGCGAGCATGAAATTGTTTGATCGCAATGGAAGGCGTGGATGGGCGTGTCTTATGAAGACATAATGGATGGACCAAAATGGTTTGGTTCTAATCAATGGATGAGAATAAACCAAGGGTTTGGTTTATATTAAGCGAATGAACCAAAGGTTGGTTAGGTTCGTTTTAACTTAAAATAAACCATCATGGTTTGGTTTATTTTAACTTATCTTAATGGAAGCGGGTTAGCGGGCTTTATGGATATGATCCATTAACCATTAAGAGAATTAGTTCTCTATAAAATAGGAGCTTAAACCTAATCAAAACTAATCTAGCCCAACCTGGTTTGCGCCCACCCCTTGAAGGAGTTTTGGCGCCAACCCTAGTGTCTGCGCCGCCCAGCTTTTGTGCAGCCGTCCAACTTGTTGCCGGCGACCAAGCTTCAGCCGGTGAACCTCCGGCGACCCTCCGGTGATCTCCTCTAGGTTCGGTGATAAGGTGAGCTTCCATCTCTCCTTGGCCGGCCTCTATTCCTCCACCAAAAGCTGTCCAGTTTTTCTGGACAGCTTGTTTCTTTGTTGTCGGAGCATCGTTTGGACGAGGGTTAGTGCTCCGATAGCGGTTAACTTACCGGGGATTTGATCTCCGGTAATCCTCTGAGGTGGAGGACGAAGGATTCGTCAATTGGTTGACGAATACCTCTCCGGAGAAGCGAGTTTTGAGAACTCGTTTTAGGATCCGAATTTGGATTCGGATCGTGATCATCTCTCGATCACGTCGTCTTCAACACGAGGCTAGTAACCTGTACGAAGACGAAGCTCGTGACTTAGCGAAGTCATCCCGAGGAGCTCGGCGTGGATACGGATAGTGACGATTCTTACGGGGATCATTCCGGTTGATGCCGTTCCCGCTACACGTCATACGAAAGGTATAACGTAGATAATTTCTTTTATTGCAAATTTTAATTTACGGTTATGTCTACACTTGTTGTAATATGCATGCGTGTGTTGTGTGTGTTGTAATAAATATAGATTTATTATTTTTTAATTGCTTCCGCTGTGCTCATGTTTACGAAACATGATCGAACACACACACGCCGCGGTGCCGGAAACCCAACAAGGACTATGGCAAGACTTGAAGTCCCATGTATAAGGGAATCAAGTAGTGTTGCCTTAGAAAAATACATGAAACCCTAGGTTAGGATGAACAAAACCCACATCTCACATTACATTGACATGTATGTGTATTGATACACTCTAGATACTGTTGGTGCAGTGAGGCACTGAAATCGAACCTGTGTTTTGATTATAGCAAAGACACAAAGTTAATTCTATTTTGTTTTCTCACGAGCTGAATCGAGTGTGCAGAAGATTGATATAGCTGGAGCTAAAGGCTAGCGACACCCGGAGAAAGCTGCGGTGGTCGAGCGACACTCGAGTGATTTCGGAGGGAGCCGAAGGAATCGAGTGGAAGGCCGGAAGCAAAAGCAACACGTAAGCATCGAGGTAAGCTCGAGTGTGCGAGAGTAAGTAAGGTCGTATCCTCTTTACGGGGATGATCTTAAGCGTAGATCCGACCAAAGACTTCTTATAGATGGTCTAGGTCGAGATCGGATGGTCGACGACCATCGAAATTATGTTTTTGTTGTGCTAACTTTGACTTGCAGCAAGCATCAGTCGACTGCCAGCTTGGAGGACTCGACTGCCGTGTATCAGTCGACTGCCGAAGGTCATCAATCGACTGATGCTGCCATCAGTCGACTGATGATGGCCATCAGTCGACTGATGGTCAATGATCAGATTCGAGGAGTCAAGGCTTATCACTCCACCTCAAAGCGGTTTGGTGTCCATTTGTGATTGGTTGAAGACCCACTCGAAAAGGGGCTCAAAGGCTATAAAAGGAGGGCCAAACCTAGGGTTTTGACAACAATTCTAAGCTTCCAAAAAGTCTCCGCAAAGCTACCGACAATAACGTGCTTCTTCTTCTCCGACGTCTAGGTTTCATTTTCATTATTTTTGTACGTCGACTTTAATTTTAGTGTCGTTGCTCATTTACATTCTTCGAAGCTTTTTTTATCGTAACGAGGAGAGGGGGAGTGTCCCTCTACCTCAAGTTTTTTTTGTATCGATTAACTCCTACCTCCAACGAGGAGGAGTTTGTTTAGTAATTTGCCCTCCGTGCGTGGTCAAGGACCACTAGGGCCTTGGAGTAGTAGCCTACGGCTACGAACCAAGTAAAACCTTTGTCTCTCTTGTTTTTACATTTACATTCCGCTGCGATTAATTATCTCTTGAGTTTTTAACACGAACATCGAAAAAGAAAATTTTCTATCGCTATTCACCCCCCCCCTCTAGCGCTCAAATCGATCCAACAATTGGTATCAGAGCCGGGGGCGCTTAGATTTGGTGAAACCACCAATCTAACATTTTTTTTTCCAGATTTGTTTTTCGTTTAAATTTTTCTCCCGCACTACTAATCCAAGACGAAGTCTTGGTACTCTTCGTTTGATTTTGTTTTGCAAGTATTCGCTTTTGGAGTAGCCGACGGTCAAAAGGCATAACTTTTTGTACAAGTTGACCCACGACACGGTCTACCTACCAAATCGAAGCTCTCGCAGAGATCTACACTTCTTACGGGGGTTTACCCCCGTAACAAGCTGTTTTCATCTTCAAAAATCGACGTTTAGTAGCCTTTCGGGGACATCGAAGGTTGTGAGTACTTACTTTTTATTTAGTTTCTTATTTCTTTGCTTAACTTTCTATCTTTCATTTATTTCTTTTTATTTCCCACACTACTAATCCAAGACGCAAGTCTTGGTACTTTCGTGTGTTTTTGTTGTTGCTAGGTTTTCATTTTAGTCTGCTTGTCTTTTTGTTCTAATGGCCCATCTCGAGGGTTTTAGCACCGTCCGACCTCCGTTTTACAACGGAGATGATTTCCGTTACTGGAAAGGTCGGATGGAATGCTTTCTCAAAACCCAAATCGAGATGTGGATCATAATCCAAACGGGTTTCACACTTCCGACTAATGAAGTGGGTGACTCCTTGGATTATGATCAATGGACCGTTGCAACAAAACGACAAGTCGAAGTCGATGCCAAGGCAACACAAATCCTCCAATGCGGCTTGTCCAAGGAGGAGCTAAATCGCGTCGGCCCCTTCATAAGCGCAAAGGATCTTTGGACAAAGCTAATCGAGTTACACGAAGGATCGGATCAAGCTAAGGTTTGCAAACGTGATTTGTTATTCAATAAATTGTACACACTAAAAATGCAGGAACACGAGTCCGCGACGCAACTCCACGCCCGTGTCCAAGACATAGTCAACAACCTACACGCAATCGGGCAAAAGGTCGAAATCCGCGACCTTATTAGGTATGTCCTAAACTCTTTTCCGAGGACTACCTTATGGGCATCCATGGTTGATGCCTATAAGGTCTCCAAGGACCTTTCTAAAATTAGGTTAGACGAACTCTTTTCGGATTTCGAATTACATGAACAATCCAACTCGGAACCCGAGAGGGGTATAGCCTTGTTTGCAGGTTCAAAGAAGAAGAAAATCGCAAGCAAGCCACCACCACCCGAGGAGGAAGATGAGTCCGAAGAAGAAGTTGACCCGGAGTTGACTGTCGAACTAATGAACCTAGCTCGAAGGATAGCCAAGGGACGAAAGGGAACTACGACTCGACCCAACCAAGGTAAGCCTAAAAGTTCTAATATTAGGTGTTATGAGTGTAACAGGTTTGGACATATCAAGTACGAGTGCCCTAAGCTCAACCACCAAGCACCTAAGCACAAGAAGGCCCTCAACGCGACATGGGAAGAAGCGTCATCCGAAGAAGACGAAGACCACGTCTTCATGGAGAAATCAATTGAGTCGGACACGGAGACCGAGCCTGAACTTGAGTCAGAACCTGAGGATGACTCGGACTACGAAGCTACCTTCAAGTCAAGCCACGGATACGCATCCTACTCAAAAAGATAAATTTAAGGTAAGTCGAGCTTTATTTAATACCTTACATAATACGGTTAGGTTTTTGTCTAGGAAATTAGTTAAATCCGAGTCCAAGGTCGAGACCCTGGTTGAGGAGGTTAAACTCCTCAAACACAAGGTCTCCCTAACCTCTTCGACTAGTCGAGTTCAAGAGAAGGACTCAACTCGGGTTGAAAAACTCGAAGTTGAGAACTCACTCTTGAAGAGTCAAGTCGAAGATCTTAGGAATACGTTGGAAAGGTTTACTTTGGGATCCAAAAGACTTGACCTCCTACTTGGATCGCAAAGGGCCGTGTACAACAAGGCCGGACTAGGGTTTAACTCAAACACGACCAATAAGTCATATATCTCAATCGTAAGTAGACATAAAAAATGTGTCCAAGCATGGGTCCCTAAGATCACTTTGATTTCAACTCTAGGATCCAACTTGTACTGGGTTCCCAAGGACCAAATCCACTATGTGGATAGACCGAACCGATTCAATGGTCTAAGGGGAGCCAGTACAAAACATGTTTGTGTTTTAACTTAGAAATTGCATGCTTAGATTTTTTTTGTTGTTTTTGTTTTTTTTCGTGAACTCACTTAGAACACGTAAATAATCAACTAAAATCCTTTGAAAAGATTGAGCCTCGGGGAGCCTCTTTTCAAATAATCAACTAAAATCCTTCGAAAAGATTGAGCCTCGGGGAGCCTCTTTTCAAAAAATAACTAGTTAGACGAGGAAATAATTTTAGGTGAGTCAAGTCATCATTTTCCTGAAAATGGCTTTGTCTAAGGAAGTGGTCGATGATCCGATAAAAGAAGGCCCCTGTGCCTCGCCACGACCTGGAAGCCATGATCTTGAAAAGGTAAACTTGACAAGCCTTGGGTTAAATCCAAATCTAACATAAAATCACTTGAACCTAAATCTACTTGAACCTAAATTCACTTAATCAATTTAATTGGAAATCATCTCAACATAAAATCACTTGAACCTAAATCTACTTGAACCTAAATTCACTTAATCAATTTAATTGGAAATCATCTCAACATAAAATTACTTGAACCTAAATCCACTTAATCAACTTAATTGGAAGTCATCTCAAGAACACATAAGTATAACATGCTTGATCATATAGACTCCGGTGAGATGACCTAGGGTTAACAACTTACAACCAATTTTCTTAACAAAAATCTAACATCCAATCCAACCACCTTGTGTGTAGGATCAATGGATGTTGGACAGCGGTTGCTCCCGACACATGACCGGGGATCAACTCAAATTCGCAAAGCTTCGATTCAAATGACAAGGATCGGTAGCCTTTGGGAATAACGGCAAGCTCAAAATCATCGGATCAGGTGATATCGAGCTTAACATGAATTTTGTAATTAAAAATGTATTACTTGTAGAGAATTTTGAATATAACTTACTTAGTGTAAGCCAATTGTGTGATAATAACTATAAGGTTATATTTCTAGAAAATGAATGCGTAATTAATACCAACGAAACCTCTAAAACAATTCTTAAAGGAACTAGAAATAACAACATTTATATGATCAACTTAACCAACTCCTCAACTAAGTGTCTTATGACACGGCAAGAGGAATCATGGTTGTGGCACCGACGACTCGGTCACTCACACCCGAGACTCATCCACAAGATGAGTCAGAGTGGCTTAGTCAGAGGCTTACCCAACCTCAACAACCTGGTTAATAAAATCTGTAATGCTTGTCAACAAGGAAAACAACCTAGAACACAACACAAGTTAACTAACCAAGAACGAACCTCAAGAGTACTTGAGCTCCTGCATATGGATCTATTCGATTCACATGGAGCCAAGTCACTCAATAGAAGTCAATATTGCTTAGTCATAAATGACGACTACTCCAGGTTTAACCGGGTTAGGTTCATCAAACATAAAAATGATACCCTAGATCAATTAACTAATCTATTCAAATTAATCGAGAATCAAAAAGACCTTAAGGTTAAAAGACTTAGAAGTGATCATGGTGGTGAATTCGAAAATCAAAGGTTCACCGACTTCTGTAACCTAAACGGATACCACCATGAATTCTCTTGCCCTAGGACCCCTCAACAAAATGGCCTAGTGGAGCGGAAAAACCGAACTCTACAAGAAGCCGCTAGGACCATGTTGAACGAATACGACCTACCCGATAGGTTTTGGGCAGAAGCCGTTAGCACGGCTTGCTATGTCCAAAATAGGATCCTTATGGTAAAGAGGCACCTTAAGACCTCGTACGAGATTTATCACGATAAAATACCTAACATCAAGTACTTTAGGGTATTTGGGTGTAAGGTACATATCCTAAACACTAAGGATTACCTAGGGAAATTTACATCCAAAACCACGACCGGAATCTTTCTAGTATACTCGACTACAAGTAGAGCTTATAGAGTATATAACCACGATACCCTTAGAGTCGAGGAGACTATCAATGTAGTATTCGATGAAGGACATGAACCTACAAAACCCCCAGCAACCCCAATTAGCGAGCCGATTCATACTAGACCTTACTCGATCCGAGATCAGGTCTAGTGTTAATCCTAACCTAAGTCAACCTAGTCACTCTATTGATCAAGTGATAGATGACTCCAACCAAACTAGTGTTCAACCAAGTCACCCCATTGATCAAGCATTAGGTGACACAAACCCAACCCAATCTAGGACTCAGACTAACCACCCTATCGATCAAGTGATAGGAGATCCTAATCTAGGAGTTCGAACTAGAGCATCCTATAGGAACCTTAGTCAAATTTCCTTAATTTCAAAGATAGAACCCAAATCAATTGAACAAGCTCTTCTTGATCCCGATTGGATTATTGCAATGCAAGAAGAGCTAGCTCAATTTACTAGGAACGTGTGGAATTAGTACCACCACCTAAAGACAAAACGATAATTGGAACAAGGTGGGTGTTTCGAAATAAGCTTGATGATAAAGGTGAAGTAGTTAGAAACAAGGCTCGGTTAGTCGCCAAAGGATTTAGCCAAGTCGAAGGCTTAGATTACGACGAAACCTATGCCCCAGTAGCTAGACTCGAATCCATTCGAATGTTGCTAGCTTATGCCGCACATCGAGGATTTAAGCTGTTTCAAATGGATGTTAAGTCGGCATTCCTAAATGGATACATTAAAGAAGAAGTTTATGTTAGCCAACCCCCCGGATTCGAAAATCTAGATAAACCCGACCATGTTCTAAAACTTAAGAAAGCTCTCTATGGACTTAAACAAGCTCCTCGAGCTTGGTACGAGAGACTTTCAATCCATCTTAAGTCAAAAGGGTTTAACCAAGGCTTAGTTGACCCAACTCTCTTTGTAAAAACCTTAGGTAAAGAAATATTCATAGCTTAAATTTATGTAGACGATATAATTTTTGGAACCTCTAACTCAGCCTTACTAAACGAGTTCGTTTCGCTCATGGAAAGTGAGTTCGAAATGAACTTGGTAGGCGAGTTAAGTTTCTTTTTAGGTCTACAAATTAAACAAACTAAAGATGGTATATACCTATATCAACAAAAATACACTAAGGAGTTAATTAAAAGATTTGGAATGCAAGACGCTAAAGTAATAAACACCCCAATGGCGATTAATGTTAACATAGGAGAAGACCTAGAAAGTAAGTCCATTGACTTAAAATACTATAGGAGTGTAACAGGGAGTCTCCTGTACTTAACTGCAAGCCGACCTGATATCTTATTTGCAGTAAGTATGTGTGCCAGATTTCAAACCTGTGCCAAGGAGTCTCACCTAACCCTAGTTAAGCGTATCCTTAGATATCTAAAGGGTACACTTAATGTCGGTATTTGGTATCCTAGATCTACCGAGTTCGAACTAATCGGCTACTCCGATTCGGATTATGCCGGTAGTAAACTCGACAGAAAGAGCACGAGTGGTTGTTGTCAACTACTCGGCTCGAGTCTAGTGAGTTGGTGCAGTAGGAAGCAACATTGTGTTGCCTTGTCTACCACCGAAGCCGAATACATCGCGATGGGTGAGTGTGTCACTCAGCTTCTTTGGATGAAGCACACTCTCCGCGACTTTAAGTTAGACTTTACGAATACTAAACTTCACGTAGATAACATTAGTTCAATTAATCTTACCAAGAATCCAATATGTCACTCTAGGACCAAACATATAGAAGTTAAACACCATTTCATTCGAGAACATGTGGCCAACGGAGCCATACAACTCGAGTACGTCGAATCGAAATCTAACCTAGCAGACCTATTTACTAAACCCCTACCCGAAGCCGAATTTAGTCTATTAAGACGAAAATTGGGCATGTGCGTAATAGAATAAGAACTTGCAAACTATATTTTCTTACTACTATTTCTTATTTTTCATTTTGATGGAACTAGCATAGGACATACCTTAGATATCATGCACCTATAGATTTAAGGAGCCAGTACATCTCACAACACATAGGACTAATGTGTTTGTGTACTTAGCCACGTAGATGGGCGTGAGATGTTAGGACCCTACTCCAGGTTCCAAGATGTAGATCAAGTGCGTCAATATGAACCTCGGAGTATAAATATGAAACTAATATTAACCAACTCTAATCAGGACTTGTTGATAATATCATTTCAATCAAGTCAAACTAGAGTTGAACATTTAGATGAATTATTTTCACATACTATTTTCAAAATCATCATGCTTGGACTTAAGGTTTTCTTAAACCCCCCCCCCCACTTTTTCCTGATTTATGTCAAAAGGGGGAGAAAGAGCCAAAGTTAAGGGCCAAAGTTAGGGTTCAATTTCAAACTTTGATTCTGGCCTAAGTTAAGGGGGAGTAAGGTTTAGGTTTCAACTCTTCGGAATTGAAAACTTTAAAGGCCCAAGTTAAGAAATCAAAAGTTAAACCTTTTGAATAATTAACCTTTTGACTTAACTTTTGATTACTTAACTTGCACTTATTTTTTACTCTAAGAAGCCTAAGTTAAGTAATGCCATTTACTTAACTCATTATCTTTTGTGTTTGGAGAACTAAAAGTCTTTTTCAAGTACTCACCCCCAAGGGGAGGGTTCCTCTAAGGGAGAACTTGAGAAATATTTTTACTACTCCTACTTTTGCTTCTTGTCTTTACTGCTTCATGCACTTAATTTCCTTAACTTCGTGTGTTTTTGCCATATATCAAAAGGGGGAGATTGTTGGTGCAAAGGAGGCAATCAAATCGAACCTCTGTTTTGATTATAGCAAAGACACAAAGTTAAGTCTATTTTGTTTTCTCACGAAATAATCGAGTGTGCGTAAGATTGATATAGCCGAGCTAAAGGCTAGCGACACCCGAGAAAGCCGCGGTGGTCGGGCGACACTCGAGTGATTTCGAGGGAGCCAAGGAATCGAGTGGAAGGCGAAGCAAAAGCAACACGTAAGCATCGAGGTAAGCTCGAGTGTGCGAGAGTAAGTAAGGTCGTATCCTCTTTACGGGGATGATCTTAAGCGTAGATCCGACCAAAGACTTCTTATAGATGGTCTAGGTCGAGATCGGATGGTCGACGACCATCGAAATTATGTTTTTGTTGTGCTAACTTTGACTTGCAAAGAAGCATCACGATCACTTGGAGGACTCGACTACCGTTATCGGGCCGATCGCTGGAAGGTCATCAATCGATCCGATGTCGCCATCACGATCGATGATGGCCATCACCGATCGATGGTCAATGATCAGATTTGAGGAGTCAAGGCTTATCACTCCACCTCAAAGCGGTTTGGTGTCCATTTGTGATTGGTTGAACACCCACTCGAAAAGGGGCTCAAAGGCTATAAAAGGAGGGCCAAACCTAGGGTTTTGACAACAATTCTAAGCTTCCAAAAAGTCTCCGCAAAGCTACCGACAATAATGTGCTTCTTCTTCTCCGACGTCTAGGTTTCATTTCCTTTATTTTTGTACGTCGGCTTTAATTTTAGTGTCGTTGCTCATTTACATTCTTCGAAGCTTTTTTTATCGTAACGAGGAGAGGGGGAGTGTCCCTCTACCTCAAGTTTTTTTTGTATCGATTAACTCCTACCTCCAACGAGGAGGAGTTTGTTTAGTAATTTGCCCTCCGTGCGTGGTCAAGGACCACTAGGGCCTTGGAGTAGTAGCCTACGGCTACGAACCAAGTAAAACCTTTGTCTCTCTTGTTTTTACATTTACATTCCGCTGCAATTAATTATCTCTTGAGTTTTTAACACGAACATCGAAAAAGAAAATTTTCTATCGCTATTCACCCCCCCTCTAGCGCTCAAATCGATCCAACAAATACATGTGAGATGCTATGATATGAGTTGAGTTCAAGGTGCATAGTTTGTGCATCTAGATGAACTGAAACTCATCTATATCATGTATGGATCATTGGGAAAGCTTATGTTCAAGCCATGTACATTGATCCCAAAGAACATGATCCAATATAAGGTTTTAAAAACATTTTAAAGTCATTTTGAATAACCTTGGTGAAGTCTATCTTTTGATAGCAATCACCATTGATGATGTTCATACAAAGTGAGCTCAAACATTGAAGTTTTTCTTCACTTTTGAACTTTGTATCAATTTCACTATTGTATGGGTAAATTTTTTTCACATATTTTTCACCCATTGTATTGTTTATAAGTAATGTACATATGAGTTTTCACGATTTTTCAAAATACGTATAATTATTTATGAATTTCCAAAGTTCATTTTTGATAACTGAAATTCGGAAATTTCAATTATTAGTCGACTGCCGCTTGATGGCAGTCGATTGATGTATAGGACAGTCGACTGTTGACTGATAGAGTCGACTGCCAGAGCTAATTTCGGGTAAACAAGGATGTTTTGCCCATGTTTCAGCTATGTTAGGGTTCCCTAACTGCTTCTAACCCTAGGATATGCTTTGGAAAGCATTGGAAAGGGTGAAAATCTATTGGATATGGATTAGGAGAGTTGTTAGGGTGATGTATCAATTTTAAGGTGTGGGAAAGTTCAATGTTGAACTTTTAACCTTAATTTTGATGGTTTAGAGTTCCTATAGGCTTAGCAACTTCCCAAGGACATTGTTGGTGCAATGGTCAAGGGGGAGCAAGCCTTTAGGGAGAGGTATCCATCATGGGATGATGAATGTATTTTTCCTCATGAGGGGGAGAAATGGGAATTTGAGATGCCCAATTTGAAAATTGAGAGAGTTTGTAGGGTTGTCTCTCTTAAGTGATATGGGACTTATCACTAGGAAGATTGTAGACATCCTAGATGTTTTTGGACCAAGGGGGAGATTGTAAGATCTCATTGGGATATGAGACATTGACCTCCTTGGGGAGAACCTTTTTGATGTATGTCAAAAAGGGGGAGAAAGTGAAATTATCAATTTGGGACAATTGGTAAGGAGATTTGAGTTAGGGTTTAGGCCTAACTCAAGTGTGTTTCTGTCAAACATCAAAAAGGGGGAGAATATTGGTGCAATCGGTCCAGGTCACGATTAACCAGACTCGAGTTGGACTCGAGTAGTATTTTGATGTTTGGCATTGATGTCTAACAATGTGTTGGGGAGATTGTTGGTGCAATCGACCCAGGTTATGATTTTGATGTTTGAGGATGGTTTGACCATTGTCATGGGAAAAGTCCAAGTCTTGAGTCTTAGCATGGAAAGTCCAACATGGGTTGGCAAGGAAAGTCCAAGCATGGGTCTTGGCAAAGAAAATTCCAACATGGGTTGACAAGGAAAGTCCAAGCATGGGTCTTGGCAAAGGAAAGTCCAAGCTTGAGTCTTGGCAATTGGAAAGTCCAAGGGGTGATATTGGCGGCATAAAGTCCAAGGGAGGTGTCTTGACAGCATAAGTTCAATGGTTGGCAGCGTAAAGTCCAAGCGGAGTCTTGACAGCGTAAGTCCAATGTACCTTGGTGGTGTAGACCACATTAGCATGACAATAGCTGATGGAAGCACTTGAAGGCTAGTGTATGGATGAACAAATCATGGATAACTTGGAGGGATCCGATAGGCATGAGGCTGATGAAGGTGGCTAGAAGGCTTAGGTCTAGGCTAAGGGTGGTCTAGCAAGTATGAGGGCATCATACTTGGGGTAAAACCTCATGTTTGAGGTGTATCAGTTGACTAGGACTATGGCAGTCGACTGATGTGAGTCAACCGGAGTTCGACTATAGGGAAATGGCCAAGCAGTCGACTGCCAGCATTGAGCAATCAACTGATCTGGAGATCAGTCGACTGCTGGTCGGGTATTCAGGCACAAAAGGTTCTCGAGTCGACTGTTAGGGTTTGACAGTCGAGTGATGACTCGATCAGTCGACTGATGGGCATGATCAGTTGACTGATGGTATATCCATTGGAACTTATTCAACATGGCTCATGTCATTGTGAGACAATGACTACAGGAGCAGTCAATTGATGGTCCTGATCAGTTGACTGCTAGGCAAAAATCAGCCTGAGTTGCAGGTTTAAAAGGAGCACGAAGAGAGGGTTTTGGCTAAGGTTTCTTGAGGAATTTCAGAGCGATTTGCTGCTGCAATTCAGGGTCTCCATGTGCAACTCAAGCAACCAAACAAACAAGCATCAAAAAGCTCATTTGTAAAGTTCTCTTTACATAGATTGTTGTATTTATACTTGTATTTGCTTGTTTTTGTTATATTACTTTGTGTAATCATTTGTACGAGGTTTCTCCACCTCCGACGTGTTGTCGAGAAAGAGTTTATTGGATTAGTGGTGTGTGTTTGCATCGCTAGGGCTTTTAGAGCACAATCAATGGAGTAGGAACCATACGGTTCTGAACCACGTTACATCTCATGTTGTGATTGCGTTTGTACATTTTATATTGTATTATTTCTATTTCTGCTGCGCTAACATGATTTGTAGACACGAACGATCAAATTCCATCATCGAACAACGAATCGCTATTTACCCTCCCCCCCCTCTAGTGGGCGCACTGGTCCTAACACTAAGAAAGCTTTCTCTTACAAGACTCTCCTCTTCTTACAAATGATGAATATGAAGATTGGAGAAGAGGAGGATTAAAACACTTAGAAAGCTTTTAGAAAACGTAGGGAGCTTGAGAGTAAGTTTGGAATATAAGCACTAGCCTCCTCAAGGACCCCATGACATCTTTTTATAGAGAAGATGCTGATTTTTCCATTGAGCCTCCATCAGTTGATTGATGACCTCCATCAGTCGACTGCTGCTGTAGCGGAAGCAATCCAACGACTTCTGACAAGCCGGATTCGTGATCGTCACTACTCAATGGGAAGTTGATCAGTTGACTGATTGAGTAACCAGTTGAGTGCTCCAAGCGATCACTCGACTAGAGAACCTTCTGTGTCAACGTCCACTTATAGCGATCCAATTGGGGTATAGTAGTCATTCCGCCAAACCCTAGCGATCAGGCACAGAACTCATCCAACTTCGAGTGATCGACCGATCCAATTGGGACGAAGCACCAATCGACTGATACGCTTCAAGTATGATTTGATCATACTCGAATTAACCCCCTAGACCTAGACTTAACCTTCTAGCTCTTCCTTCAGCCTTGCACCTCCAGGATCCCTCTGTGTCCGCGACTCCTTCATCCTTGCGCTTGCTTCCAAGAGCTTCCCTCGGTTTTGTCATGTCTTGGGTTTCTCTTTTGCAAAAGGACCGCTTGAACTTTACAATGCCAACACTACATGCTTGAACTTACACTGCCAAGACCTTGCCTTTGGTCTTCCTTTGCTAAGGTCCACTTGGACTTTACGCTGCTAAGACTACAAGCTTGGACTTATGCCGCCAAGACCTTTCCTTGGACTTTTCTTGCCAAGATCACACTTGGACTTTCCTTCACCAAGTCTTCATACTTGGATTTCCTTGTCACTTAACACATTCTCAATTAAATCACAATTAATGTCTAACTACAAATGATTATCCAAACATCAAAAGACATAAATGCTTGGGCCATTGTTGCACCAACAATCTTCCCCTTTTTTATGTTTGGCAATTATTTAAATTAGGTCTTGAAATATGCTCAGAAGTAAACATTAAACATCATATATCAATATGAATTCTAACTTAAATTTCCCTTCTCCCCCTTTGACATACATCAAAAAGAGAAGATCTAAAAAAATTAAGTTATGCATGAGTAAAGTTTAGGTATGTCTTGAACTAAGGTATAAGATAGAAATAAGGCTCCCCCTTAATCCAAGACATGTGTCATGATGTGTAAACAACATGTTGAGGAAAGCATAATATGGAAAATATGTCCTAACTTTGCACCAACAATAAACATGATATAGACTTGGGGAATAAAAGGTTAATGTATCATAGAACTCCCCCTAAATCAATGCATCAAACAGTCCTACACCCTCTTAATTATTAGGATTATCATACCATAGGTTTTGTTGGTGCAGGGGCACCTAAGTCGAACCTGTATTTTGATTATGACAAAAGACGCAAAGTCAAGGATATATCATTATCTCACGAGCTGAATCAAGTGTGCAGAAAAGTGCTAAAGCTGGAGCTGAAGGCTAGCGACACCCGGAGGAAGCCACGGTAGTCAGGCGACACTCGAGTGACTTCGGAGGGAGCCGAAGGAATCGAGTGGAAGGCCGAAAGAGAAAGCGACACAGTAAGTATCGAGGTAAGCTCGTGTGTGTGAGCCTAAGTGAGGTCGTATCCTCTTTACGGGGATGATCTTAAGCGTAGATCCGACCAAAGACATCCTATAGATGGTCTAGGTCGAGATCGGACGGTCAACGACCGTCGGAATTATGTTTTTGTTGAGCTAACTTTGACTTGCAGCAAGCATCAGTCGACTACCAGCTTGGAGGACTCGACTCCCAATCACCGATCATTGGAGGTCAAGACTCGATCGATGTTACCATCACGATCGATGTTACCATCCGATCGATGATGGCCATCACCGATCGATGGTCAAGGATCAGCCTCGAGAAGTCAAGCTCTATCACCATTTTTCAAGGAGGTTTTGTGCCCAATTCCTATTGGTTGAAGACCCATTCGATGAGGGGCTTAAAGGATATAAAAGGAGGGATTGTCCTAGGGTTTTTCATCAATTAAAAAACTTCCAAGTGCTTCCGATACGCTACGAGTCTCCGACATCCCTACGACGAAGTGCTGCCGAGACGACGACTCAAGCTCCAAGATTCAAGTCTTCAAAAGTCGTCGGTATAATCTTTAATTTATATAAGTTGTTCTTATTTCGAGCTTTAAATCATATCAAGGAGAGGGGGAGTGTCCCTCTACCTTGAGTCTTTCTTGAGTTTTTGTATTCGTTTAACTCCTATCTCCAACGAGAAGGAGTTCGTTTAGTGTTTTGCCCTCCGTGCATGGTCAAGGACCACTAGGGCCTTGGAGTAGTAGCCTTCGACTACGAACCAAGTAAAAAACTCATTGTCTCTTCTATTTTAGATTTATCTTCCGCTGTGTCTACTTGTGATTTACCGAACGAATTCAAAGAAAAGTTTCTATCGCTATTCACCCCCCCTCTAGCGATCCGCTTCGATCCAACAATTGGTATCAGAGCCGGGGGCGCTCATATTCGGTGCAACCACCGGTCGAGCATTTTTCTTTTTGTATTTAGCATTTTAAGATTTCTCCCACACTACTAATCCAAGACCAAGTCTTGGTACATAGTTTTTGGTTGTGTTTTTGCAAGTATTAATCGCCTTCGGAGTACCTCACGATCAAATGAGCATAACTTTTGCTACAAGTGGACTCACGAAATGATCTACCCACCAAATCGAAGCTCTCTGAGAGATCTACACTTCTTACTGGGGTATAACCCCGTAACAAGCTGTTTTTATCCCCAAAAAATGACGTTTAGTACCCTTTCGGGGACATTAAAGGTTGTGAGTACTTACTTTTTGTTTAGTTTCTTATCTCTTTGTTTAACTTTCTATTTCTCGTGTGTTTCCTTTTATTTTCCGCACCACTAATCCAAGACTCAAGTCTTGGCAAGTTTTTTTTTGTTTTTTTTGTTTTTTTTGTGTGTGCAAGTTTTTCTTTATGGCCCACATTGAGGGGTACAACACCACCCGACCTCCGTTCTTTAGCGGAGATGATTTCCGTTACTGGAAAGGTCGGATGGAGTGTTTTCTAAAAACACAAGTCGAGTCTTGGATAATCATCCAAACCGGCTTTGCTCTACCCACCAATGATCAAGATGAGCCCTTGGATTTCAACAAGTGGACCAATGCAACCAAGAGGCAAATCGAAGCCGATGCAAGAGCAACCCAAATATTGCAATGCGGTTTGTCTAAGGAAGAGCTTAACCGCATCGGACCCTTCATCTGTGCAAAAGATTTGTGGAAAAAACTCATAGAACTACACGAAGGGACTAATGACGCGAAGGTAAGTAAGCGTGACTTACTACTTAATAAATTGTATAACCTAAAAATGCAGGAATGAACGGCAAGCGCAACTACGCGCCGGCGTGATACATTGTCAACGGATTGCACACCATCAGACATAAGGTGGAAAACCGCGACCTCCTAAGGTACGTTCTTAATTCATTTCCTAGGACTACCTTGTGGGCATCCATGGTTGATGCCTACAAGGTCTCTAAGGACCTTTCAAAGCTTAGGTTAGACGAATTATTTTCCGAGTTTGAACTTCACGAGCAAACTAACATGGTCCAGGCCGAGAGAGGTATTGCTCTACTTGCAGGACAAAGAAGCAAGCCACCTACTAGGCAAGTAGATGAACTCGAACCCGAAGATGAATCGGAGTCTGAATCGGAAATGGTGGAAGCAATAGTGAACGTAGTGCGGAAGATCGTTCGGAGGGAAAGGAGGCTACTAAAGAATCAAAAGAGGGAACAATTCAAATCAAATAAAAAGAAGGCTTTTCATGCAACATGGGACAACGAAGAAGGCGGCGGCATAGCATGCATGGCAAGACCCGAAGAGTCCGAGTCAGAGTCCGAATCCGAATCAAACTACAACACCGACTCCAAACTCGAGGACTACTTCGAGAAGCAACTCAAAGCCGGACCGAAAGATAAAATCAAGGTTAGCCGCTCACTAATTCATACACTTTACAATACAATTAAATTGCTAACTAAGAAATTAGCTAAATCCAAGTCTAGGGTCGAGTTCTTGGTTGAGGAGGTTGAAACCCTCAAACAAGAGACACCCCTAAACTCTTCGACAAGTCGAGTTCAAGAGGAGGACTCAACTCGAGTTGAAAAACTCGAAGAAGAGAACTCTCTCTTGAAAGGGCAAGTCCAAGAGCTCGAAGCTCGGTTGAACAAGTTCTCGACGGGGTCCAAGAATCTTAACCGACTTCTTGGAACTCAGAGAGCCGTGTACAACAGAGCCAGACTCGGATATAGCTCAAAGACTACGAATATATCTTACATGTCTATCGTAAACCGTAGTCATCATCGAGTCCAAGCGTGGGTCCTGAAAACTTTATTAAACTCACATATAAGGACCAATAGGTTTTGGATTCTGAAGGATCAAGTTCATTACTTGACCAGACCATATCGGTTCAATGATCTAGGGGGAGCTAATACCAAAATAGTATATCCGATAACCTAAACCTCTTATTTCTTTTAGAATGGTTAGATAGGACTATAACTCGTCAATGCTTGATAACATAGTACCAGGACGCGGCGAGATGATAGTACGCTAGGAAAGCGGAGTCTTGTGTATTCGGGCTAGATAAGGCGTATCTAGTTCGGTTCACTCGACCGAGTGGAACTAGCTGAAGCAACCTCGCCGTATCCTAGACTAGTTAGACCAGGAAATGGTCTTAGGTGAGTCAAGTTACTACTTTCTCGAAATTGGCTTTGTCTAAGGAAGTGGTCATTTTTCCGATCAAAGAAGGCCCCTGTGCCTCGCCACGACCTGGAAGCCAAGATCTTGAAAAGGTGACTTGATGAGCTTAGGATCAAATCCGAATCTAACGCAAGGTTGACAAGTTTCAAATCATTAAAACTTAATCAAGATAAAATTGGAATCATCTCACACAACATATAAGGTGACCAATTCTATGACACTTAGAATGGGTGAGATGAATAAGGAATAATTTCAATTTACATAATCTTTTCAAAAATTCTATCTATTTTTCAAACTATTGAGCGTAAACATTTATTTTCGGACAAAACTCTAAATATACAATCTTCTAGGTCAATGTTTAGCGCCCCCTAACTCTTCTGTACCTTATATATTTGATTAAGGGGGAGAGCAAACTAACTCTAAGGGTTATATATATTTTCAAAAGTTATTAGCGTATAAGTATTGTGGAACTCAAAGCTAATGTTTTTTGAAAATCAAACTTAGTTTCCAAAAACTTTCATTGTTGGTGCAGAGGGCTATACCTCGAACCAAATTAAATCAAGACACATGCTTGGACTCATGTTAGATAATCTTTATGCATGCTACCTTTTCTATTAAAAAAACCCCTACTTTTTATATAAAACCCCACACTTTTTTTGATTCATGGCAAAAGGGGGAGAAGAGCATAAGTTAAGGGGGAGAACAAAATTTAAATTTTTGAAAATTAAAACTTTTGTTTTAAAACTCACCGAAGGTTAAGAGGGAGTTCACTAAAAATGAGTGTAACGTTTATCTTACTCAGTTTCTGCTTTATATTTTCCCTTAACTTTGCGTAAATTTGCAATAGGATCAAAAAGGGGGAGATTGTTGGTGCAGGGGCACCTAAGTCGAACCTGTATTTTGATTATGACAAAAGACGCAAAGTCAAGGATATATCATTATCTCACGAGCTAAATCGAGTGTGCAGAAAAGTGCTAAAGCTGGAGCTGAAGGCTAGCGACACCCGGAGGAAGCCGTGGTAGTCGGGTGACACTCGAGTGACTTCGGAGGGAGCCGAAAGAATCGAGTGGAAAGCCGAAAGCGAAAGTGACACAGTAAGTATCGAGGTAAGCTCGTGTGTGCGAGCGTAAGTGAGGTCGTATCCTCTTTACGGGGATGATCTTAAGCATAGATCCGACCAAAGACATCCTATAGATGGTCTAGGATCGACGGACGGCAGTCGAATTATGTTTTTGTTGAGCTAACTTTGACTTGCAGCAGCATCGGTCAGCCTTGAGGACTCATGGCCGCCAATCGATCGGCATCGTCGGAGGTCATCACTCGTGATGCTACCATCGATCGATGATGATGGCCATCGATCATCGATGGTCAAGGATCAGCCTCGAGAAGTCAAGCTCTATCACCATTTTTCAAGGAGGTTTTGTGCCCAATTCCTATTGGTTGAAGACTCATTCGATGAGGGGCTTAAAGGCTATAAAAGGAGGGCTTGTCCTAGGGTTTTTCATCAATTAAAAAGCTTCCAAGTGCTTCCGATACGCTACGAGTCTCTGACATCCCTACGACGAAGTGCTGCCGAGACGACGACTCAAGCTCCATGATTCAAGTATTCAAAAGTCGTCGGTATAATCTTTAATTTATATAAGTTGTTCTTATTTCGAGCTTTAAATCATATCAAGGAGAGGGGGAGTGTCCCTCTACCTTGAGTCTTTCTTGAGTTTTTGTATTCGTTTAACTCCTATCTCCAACGAGAAGGAGTTCGTTTAGTGTTTTGCCCTCCGTGCGTGGTCAAGGACCACTAGGGCCTTGGAGTAGTAGCCTTCGACTACGAACCAAGTAAAAAACCCATTGTCTCTTCTATTTTGGATTTATCTTCCGCTGTGTCTACTCGTGATTTACCGAACAAATTCAAAGAAAAGTTTCTATCGCTATTCACCCCCCCCTCTAGCGATCCGCTTCGATCCAACAGGTTTAGGACATTTAAGATTACACTCAAGATAAAGAAATGGGGCTGATCTGCAAAAATATCAGAGTGGCAGTCGACTGATATCTAAAGCAGTCGACTACCAAGCCTGAAGCACCAATTTCAACCTTTTCAACCCAACTTCAAAAATGCGCCAAAAATTTAGGAAATATCAAAAAATCACAAAATTTTGTGGACACATTTTTGAAACCATTTTATAACAAGGAAAAATAATTTGAAAAATATATGTTTTCCAAATTCCGAAAATGTTACAATTTTGAGAACTAGCAAAAGCTTTAATGAATTTTCAATACTTAGTGCCACTTTTGCTTGTCAAGTGAAAACTGTTTTTCAAAATATAATAAACATAGTTTAAAATGTATTTTGTTTGACATTTCCAATCATGTTATTAGAACTATATGCACATAAATTGTATATAAGTCTTTCCAATGATTAGTCCAATGAAGGATTAATGTCTCTAAATGACATTTTGGTTCATAGTAATGCATCATAACAAGCATGATGAACCAAATGCATCTTCCTAACATCTCACATATTGTGTAAGTGGATCAATACAAAATCATAGTTTCTTAGGAATTTTGTGAGATGCTTAGAGGTATAGTCCTAGATTTTCTATAGGATCATGCAAACCTAAACCTCTATTCTACTAAGCACATTCCAAGTTCTCTCCTAAGTGATGAATAATCTGCTTCAGGGAGAGCCTTGGTGAATATGTCGACTAGGTTGGACTTGGATTCTATGTAATTGAGTTCAATGTCCCCCTTTACCACATGATCTCTAATGAAGTGATGCTTCACTTCAATGTGCTTAGTCTTAGAGTGATGTATCGAATTTTTGGTCAAATTTATGGTATTCACATTATCACAATAAACCTTGACATTGGAGTAGTGTAGCTCATAGTCCTCTAGAGTGTGTCTCATCTAAGGTAATTGAGCCACACAACCACCCATAGCCACATATTCAGCTTCGGTGGTGGACAAAGCAACACAAGGTTTCTTTCTATTACTCCAACTAACTAGGAAGGATCCAAGAAATTGGCATCCACCACTAGTACTCTTCCTATCCAACTTTCAACCTGCATAGTCGGAATCGGTGTACCCAACCAAATCAAAAGATTTTGTCCTAGGGTACCAAAGTCCTATATTTAATGTGCCTTTGATATATATTAAACTCTCTTAATGGCCACTAAATGGGACTCTTTGGCACAAGATTGGTATCTTGCACACATACCTACCGCAAATAAGATATCGGGTCTACTAGCGGTTAGATATAATAAGCTACCAATCATACTCCTATAAAGTTTAAGGTCAATTGATTTTCGTTCATGATCATTATCTATTTTGTGTTGGTTGTCATAGGAGTTGAAACTACCGTAGCATTTTCCAAACCAAATTTCTTGATCATTTCTTTGGCATATTTTGTTTGATATACATAAGTTCCTTCATTACTTTGTTTGACTTGTAATCCTAAGAAGAATTTCAATTCTCCAACTAGACTCATTTCAAACTCATTCTCCATGTTTTTGATAAAGTCTTGTAGGAGTTCATCATTTGTTGACCCAAAAATAATGTCATCTATATATACTTGGGCCACAAAGATATCCTTAGACTTTGATTTAATAAAGAGAGTTTGATCTACTTTACCTCTTCTAAATCCCTTAGACACTAAGAAAGATGACAATCTTTCATACCAAGCCCGGGGAGCTTGTTTTAACCCGTATAAGGCTTTTCTAAACTTGTATACATGGTTTGGATAGTCTATACTCTCAAACCCGGGAGGTTGTTCTACATATACCTCTTCCTTAATGAACCCATTTAGGAATGCCAATTTTACATCCATTTGATAGAGTTTAAACCCCATGTAAGAGGCATATCCTAATATGATTCTAATGGACTCTAACCTAGCAACCGGGGCATAAGTTTCATCATAATCAAGTCCTTCAACTTGATTGAAGCCCCTTGCAACTAACCTTGCCTTATTTCTAGTTATATTACCTTGATCATCTAATTTATTCCTAAAGCCCCATCTTGGAGTAATAATGGTGCTAACATTGGGTCTAGGAACTAGCTTCCATACTTGACTCCTTTCAAATTGAGCCAATTCATCTTGCATTGCTAAGATCCAACCCGGATCAAGTAATGCATCATTGATTGATTTGGGCTCAATTTGAGAGATAAGAGCTATTTGACTAGAGGGAGTTCTATGGAAGGACCTAGTTCTAACACCTTGAGATAATTCTCCTACAACTTAGTCAAGAGGATGATTTTGATTAATCCATAATGTTCTAGGAGTTGTATTCAATTGATTTTGATCTTGGTTATCCTCAATTTTCCTTTCATCATCGGAATCTCCTCTTACTCCCCTTGATTGTTACTCACTAATCCTCCCCCTTGATTGTAAAATATCATAAATAAATGGCTAAAAAAAATTAATTAAATTAAATAGATAAATCATGGTTAGGGATTTAATTAAACCTAACCTTTGCTTAATTTAAATGCATGCTAATGGATCAAGGTTCAGTCTTATAGGGTTGTAAACCCAACCCGTTATCATAAAATTTGATCCGATTTCTTTTCTTAATGCCAACCTTTTTAATTTTCTTCTGTTCATCCGTTTCCTCACCGCAATCTCTTTGCGACTTCATCGTTTCCTCACCGCACACACGCGAGCGATTCCACCAATCTCTCCCATCACAACCTATCGACCTCCTCGCGCAAGCAGCTCGACGACCTCGCCGTCATGGCTGGTCGCTCCGGTCGGAGTATCACTTGACTCCCTTCTCCTGGGATCTCATCGCACGATCAGGTCAGTGGCGTCGTCGCCGCGGCAAGAAGCTTCGGCCACAACTGGGGGTTTTGTGGTGAAGGGCAACAGCAGTGACTGGCGAACAGACCCCTCGACGATCTTCGCGGACGAGTGGGCATGGTGAGTGAGCAAGGGTCAGGCAGTTCGGGTTGGCGGCATTTCGATCGAGAGCTGTTCTTCCCGATCATCGTTAGAACTAGGTAAAAGCCAATTCCTTCTTACCTTGGATGGAATCTAAGTTCAAGCTATGATTTTTTCCTTCGTTAATCTTGATCTGTTGATAGGGCAACGATGTTTGAGCATGGATTGCTCCAAGGAATAGGGTATAGGAGGAGAGTTGGTTGTCAGTGGAGTTCTAGGGCTGGTAAGCGTGATTTACCTTTTCTCTTCATCTATAATTGCTAGATTGTGGTCTGTGAATTGGAGTTCTTGGCTGACTGTGCAGCTGTGAGCAGGGAAATTTCTACCGTGTGATTGTGTGAGGTTGTGATAGAGCTGTGAATGAACGAATCAGTTAATCTATGGTTTTTAACGAAGTGTTTTAAATAGTTAGATCCCTATATTAGTGTGGTTGTTAATGATGTTGTTCTTGGCCACGAAGGGGTGAATTGGTCGTGAGTTAGAGATTTGTCGACGATGGATGATTATTGGCATATTGAGGAGTTGCTACGTGATTTGTCTATATGTTGATTGGATAGGGATTCGTTTGTTCTATTAATTGTCGGATTCATGGGTTGTTAAGCACCATTTCAAGAGTGGTAATTAGTGCTTGAGTGTGGGTGGTTGTGTGAGAAGTTGTAAGGATAGAGTTGAGTTGTAAATGGGCTGTTGTGTCATTGTAATGGCTGTGAATGTTGGGATGTATATCGAAAAGTCTATCTTTTGTATGAACATCTTTATTTTGAAATAAGAATCACATGATCATTGTTTGGATATTTATGGTTATGCATATTGTCTAATACATTACATTGTAGATAACATGGTGTGTGGTGTCACACGGAAGATCATGTTATCGGTTCCTTGTAAAGTATAAATAAAGGCTCCCAACCTAGATGGCTTTGGACAAACCATTGGTATGGTTGTAGTGTGATTTGGTATTGGTTTATCTTGACCATAGAATTACACTAGTACATTTTGTGTGTATTGAGCAGGACCGACTTAGAGGTGATTCGATTTATTGCTGACTACATAATCGAATCGAACCTCAGATATTATATTGTACATGCTCTTAATCCCGATATAATAACGGACACATATACTTAGTATTCATTTCTTTGATTTACTAATGAGTGTGATTTATAGATTAAATCGATAGGCTCGGTAAGTTGGGAAATGATATTATTTATATGGTGTGTCATTGATTATAGGAGGAAACCGTGTCCTATATATTAGGATGATGATGTCCCCTTGAGGAGCTCATAAGGTTCATCATGTAAACCCTGCAGGTGGACTTGGTCCGACATGATGATAAGGATGAGTGGTACTACTTATGGAGTTAGATGTTGATTAATTAATGGTCAGTAAATTAATTAATCGACAGACATTTGAGATCTTAAACACGGGGAGATAAATGTACAAATATATGGAGCCCATATTAACTTATGGGGGTTGGTGAGGTAGATCAATGATAATCCTTTAGTGGAATGGATTATCATCAATGGATCAGACTTTATGTGGGCTTGATCCATTGGGTGGCCAAGATCCAACTCCTCCTCATGGTCCCTATTGTATCCTATTAAAACCTCATGAAGCCTAGATCTAATGGTTGAAAACAAAACTCTAGATCCAACGGTAGAGATTAAATCTCTAGATCCGACGGTTGAGATTAAATCTCTAGATCCGACGGTTGAGATTAAATCCCTAGAACCAATAGTGGAGATTAAAACAAGGCTTATCCCTAACTATATAAAAAGGGGCTTTAGGGTGGGCGGCAAGAGGAATTAGAATAGAGATAGGATTAGGATTTGGGAGGCTTAGGGTTTGAAGGCTTGGGCGGCCACAAATAAGGAATTTATTTCCTTTCTTCTTCCTCTTCCTTGGTGGTCGGCGCCCATCTTCTTCTCCCTTCCCTTGGCCGGCATCCAAACCTCATCCTTCTCCTCTCCTTGGCCGGTGGAAACAAAGCTTAGGGTCTTCCCTTGGAGCTTTTGGCCGGCATCCATCTTCCTCATCCCTTCTCCTTGTTGGCCGGTGGCAAGCATCTAGGTTGGTCCTTGTTGGTTGGCTAAAGGAAGGAGAAGGGTTTTGTTTCTATACTTCCTCTTGTTCGGAGCGAGCAAGGAAGGAAGATTGGTGATCTAGGTGCTTCGACTTTTGGAAGATCGTCGCCCACACGACGTCAAAAATGAGGAAGGACATACAATAGAAGATCAAGAGGTATATTGATTGTCTATTTTTATTTATAACATGTCTATAATTGTTTTTCAATTATATATGCATGTTGTATTCTATTTTTATGGTTAAATATTCTTGGACCCCGAATATAAACACAAAAGCCGGCAATCCGTACATCGTCTATTCCACGGCTATTTGTAGAATAGAGGTTGGTGGCTTGAACAACAAGTTTGTTCAAGTGACCACTCTAATCGAATAGCACGATGTTGAAATGGGAGCTTGGGTAATCCCTCTTGTCAAGGATAATTTTTTTTATCCGGGGACGTAGAAGGGATCGCCATGAACAAGCGACCGAGTTGTAGTGGGAAGCGAAGTTTCCCACCTTCAAGTGGTATCGGAGCCACGGTTTCCGGTTTTGTGTGTTTAGGATTCGATTACTTTTATGCACTTTTCATATATTATATGTGTCGGATAATAGTAGTATATGCGTAGGTTAACTCTTTGGATGCAGGCATAGGATCCAACTATTATGGCCATATGTGTGTATGTGATTGTATGTGTGTAATTGTATATTTTGTTGAATCCTTGGGGTTGACGAGGCTAGTATTTAATTTTTGTAATTAGATACGACATTGTTTAGCCACCTTTTTTATTTTAGTTTACTTTCGATCTAGATTTCATGTACACTCCCTCGTGGAGTATAGGATTGATGGATGTAAATTAAAATAGTTTTTCTTGGCTCGGATCTCCGGATGGCTTGTACATGGCGTAGGGAGGAGCAGATGAGATGGCGATACGACGGGAGACATATTGAAGACAAAAGTCATAATAGTTGGAAAATATTTTTTTTTCATATTTATTGCTTATTGTTTTATATGCATGTCGTAGGCTAGAAAATTCCTCAATTTCAAATTACTAAGTGGGAGAGGGATATTTTTATAAATTCCCATGACCTCCATTACGATTTGACATGTGATGCAAACAAACTTGCGCGTCGGCTCTAAGTGCCTTCCTCCCCATCGGATGAGTTTGTTTGCGGATCACAAGGTCGAATATGGTTATAGGAAATTATTAAGGAGCGTGTGTACTTCCCCATCGGAAGGAACATAACCTGAGATAATTAGCTCGGTACCGAGTAATGGTGAACACTTAGATACAAATATAAGTATCCTCCCCATCGGAGTCACTGGTTTTATTTGTAGGGACAAAGAGGAACCAACTATTAATTTTACTTGTCAAAAACTTAGGTTGACAAGATATTAAAATTAATGGGTAAAATTCGTATACGTCCACACTATCATGCCATACGATATTCTCGGTGTTTTGAGGTGTTGATTGATTTTAAAATTTTATTGTTTGAGAAATCAATAATTTTTTGAAATCTAATGTTTTGATCTATGTGATTCTTAGGTTTTCTTTCAAAATGACTTTCAACCCGCTTGCTATGATACTGAAAGAAAATAAACTTACTAGACCCAACTATGTTGATTGGAAGAGGAATCTTGACATTGTCTTGACTGCTAAGGAATACAAATATGTACTCCTCGAAGAGTGCCCTCCTAAGCCTGCGGATGATTCCGGGGAAAAGGAGAAGGAGAGTTATAAGAAGTGGATTAAGGCCGATGAGATGGCGCGGTGTTACATTTTGGCATCTATGTCAAATGTACTGCAACATCAACATCAAGCCATGCCCACTACTTATGATATGATGCTCAATCTCAAAGAGCTTTTCGGACACCAGAATCGGGCCGCTAGGCAGGAAGCCATGAGGAACTTGATGACGACCACCATGATCAAGGGAACTCCCATGAGGGATCATGTTCTCAAGATGATGACTCATTTGAATGGGTTGGAAGTCCTCTGAGATGAGATCCATGAGGAAACCCAGGACGATATCATTCTCCAGTCTCTACCTAGGAGTTTTGAGCAGTTTCGCCAGAACTACAACATTAACAAGAGGTTGTATTTTTTGGCAGAGCTTCTGATAGAACTCTAAGCGGCAGAGGGGCTATTTCGTTAGAGTGCTCAGGCACAAGCCATGGTTGCCCAAAAGGTTTCTACTTCTAAGTCGAAAGGCAAGAAGAAGAAGAAACAAGTTGGGGCAAAGGCAGTGGGAGGAACTCAGGGAGGAGTGAAGAAGCCGAAAGGCAAGTGCTTCACTTGTAAGCAGACTGGACACTAGAAGAAGAACTGCCCCAACCGCAAGGAGAACAAAGGTATATCTTTTGGTCTAGTCGTTGAAACATGTTTAGCGGTGTTATCTACCGGCACATGGTGTATAGATACGGGAGCCACTGATCATGTCTGCAATACTTTGCAGGGGTTCCAGGAAACCAGACGATTGGCTGAGCGAGAGCTTACCGTATACTTGGGCGATGCCACGAAGGTGGCGACTGTTGCAGTGGGAGATGTTTATTTGTCTTTTAAGAAAAATAAAGTTTTGGTTCTTAAGAATTGCCTATATGTACCTTTATTTAGAAAGAATTTGATTTCGGTTTATAAATTGTTTATGGATCGATATTCTATTTCTTTTAATTACAGAGTTGTTATAAAAATAAATAGGGAGACTTTCTGTTCTAGTGCATTGATAGGAAATTTATATACACTTGAACCAAAAGCTCCCACGATGCAAATAGAAGTTAGTAACTCATCTTCTAATTCCAATAAGAGAAAAGAACCTTCGAAGATAAACCAAACATATCTTTGGCATCTTAGGCTTGGTCATATTAACCTAAGCAAAATTCAAAGGTTGATAGCTGATGGACCTCTGGGTTCATTAGTGGTGGAAGATGAGTGTGATTTGGTATTGGTTTATCTTGACCATAGAATTACACTAGTACACTTTGTGTGTATTGAGCAGGATCGACTTAGAGGTGATTCGATTTATTGTTGACTACATAATCGAATCGGACCTCAGATATTATATTGTACATGCTCTTAATCCCGATATAATAACGGGCACATATACTTAGTATTCATTTCTTTGATTTACCAATGGGCGAGATTTATAGGTTAAATCGATTGGCTCGGTAAGTTGGGAAATGATATTATTTTTATGGTGTGTCATTGATTATAGGAGGAAATCATGTCATATATATTAGGATGATGATGTAGCCTTGAGGAGCTCATAAGGTTTATCATGTAAACCCTGCAGGTGGACTTGGTCCGGCATGATGATAAGGATGAGTGTTACTACTCATGGAGTTAGATGTTGATTAATTAATGGTCAGTAAATTAATTAATCGACGGACATTCGAGATCTTAAAGATGGGGAGATAAATATACAAATAATATATGGAGCTCATATTAACTTATAGGGGTTGGTGAGGTAGATTAATGATAATCCTTTAGTGGATTAGATTATCATTAATGGATCGGACTTTATGTGGGCTTGATCCATTGGGTGGCCAAGATCCAACTCCTTCTCATGGTCCCTATTGTAGCCTATTAAAACCTCATGAAGCCTAGATCCAATGGTTGAAAACAAAACTCTAGATCCAACGGTAGAGATTAAATCTCTAGATCCGACGGTTGAGATTAAATCTCTAGATCCGACGGTTGAGATTAAATCCCTAGAACTAATGGTGGAGATTAAAACAAGGCTTATCCCTAACTTTATAAAAAGGGGCTTTAGGGTGGGCGGCAAGAGGAATTAGAATAGAGATAGGATTAGGGTTTGGGAGGCTTAGGGTTTGAAGGCTTGGGCGGCCACAAATAAGGAATTTATTTCCTTTCTTCTTCCTCTTCCTTGGTGGTCGGCGCCCATCTTCTTCTCCCTTTCCTTGGCCGGTGTCCAAACCTCATCCTTCTCCTCTCCTTGGCTAGTGGAAACAAAGCTTAGTGTCTTCCCTTTGAGCTTTTGGCCGGCATCCATATTCTTCATCCCTTCTCCTTGTTGGCCGACGACAAGCATCTAGGTTGGTGCTTGTTGGTTGGCTAAAGGAAGGAGAAGGGTTTTTTTTTCTATACTTCCTCTTGTTCGGAGCGAGCAAGGAAGGAAGATTAGTGATCTAGGAGCTTCGACTGTAATGCCCGTAAAATTTCTAGCAATTTTATGAGAATTTTTGGCTTTACGATGATGGGCTTTATGTGGACCTTTTCGAAAATAAAAGGAAAATAAGCCAAAAAGAGATGCAAGGCCTAGGAATTGAACCCCAAAGCTCTAGAGATAGCCAAGCCCTATAGATGCACTCACTAACCAGAAGCCCAATAGGATTATATCATTAGAGGAATAGGGGAAATTATGGTTAAGTGTAAGGGAGATCAAGGGGCTCTTCAAATGAATAAATAGGGGGAATGAGGGGGCATGAGCTATCCAAACTTCATTTCTCCTCCTCTTCTTCTTCCTCACCGAATTCTAGAGCTCCCTCTTCATCCTTTGTCCGAACCCCATTCAAGCAAGGAGAAGGCTAGGTTTTTGTTTCCTTAGGTCATCTTCCCCCTCAGAGCAAAGCGAAGGAAGTAAGATTCCCTCACCTGCAGTATATTTGTTTTTGGAGATACATGAAAGAATATGAAGCTTATAGCCCCTACATGTTTCGGCCAACCAAGGTTTTTGGGGCTAGGGTTGCATGAAAATGATTCTAAGGATATTTTATAGGTTGTATGCTTCATGTAGGAATTTTTAGGTGACCAAAAATTCAAGCTTATAGCCCCTACATGTTTCGGCCAACCAAGGTTTTTGGGGCTAGGGTTGCATGAAAATGATTCTAAGGATATTTTATAGGTTGTATGCTTCATGTAGGAATTTTTAGGTGACCAAAAAAAAATCCAAGCTTATAGCCCCTACATGTTTCGGCCAACCAAGGTTTTTGGGGCTAGGGTTGCATGAAAATGATTCTAAGGATATTTTTATAGATTGTATGCTTCATGTAGGAATTTTTAGGTGACAAAAATCAAAGCTTATTGCCCCTACATGTTTCGGCCAACATTGGTTTTTAGGGTTAGGGTTTCATGAAAACACCCCTTATGAAGTTATATTATGGTGTGTGCCTTAATGTAGGAGTTTATGTAACAAAAATAAAGAAATTGGTACCCCACATGTTTCGGCCAACATTGGTTTTTAGGGTTAGGGTTTCATGAAAACACCCCTTGTGAAGTTATATTATGTTGTGTGCCTTCATGTTGGAGTTTATGTAACAAAAATAAAGAAATTGGTACCCTACAAGTTTCGGCCAACAATGGTTGTAGGGCTAGGGTGGCATGAAAACACCCCTTAGGAAATTAGGATATGTTGTATGCCTATGTGATGAATATGTTTATGATTTTCATATGTCATGAATTATGCCTATGTGATGAATATGTTTATGTTTTTAATATGCCATGAATTATGCCTATGTGATGAATATGTTTATGTTTTTAATATGCCATGAATTATGCCTATGTGATGAATATGTTTATGATTTTCATATGTCATGAATTATGCCTATGTGATGAATATGTTTATGTTTTTAATATGCCATGAATTATGCCTATGTGATGAATATGTTTATGTTTTTAATATGCCATGATTTATGCCTATGTGATGAATATGTTTATGATTTTCATATGTCATGAATTATGCCTATGTTATGAATATGTTTATGTTTTTAATATGCCATGAATTATGCCTATGTGATGAATATGTTTATGATTTTCATATGTCATGAATTATGCCTATGTGATGAATATGTTTATGTTTTTAATATGCCATGAATTATGCCTATGTGATGAATATGTTTATGATTTTCATATGTCATGAATTATGCCTATGTGATGAATATGATTATGTTTTTAATATGCCATGAAGTATGCCTATGTGATGAACAAGTTGATGATTTTATATGCCATGAAATATGCTTATGTGATGAACATGATTATGCTTTAAGACCCCTTTAGGGTACTCTTACGTTATGAATGCATATATGTTATGACATGTCTAAGAGATGCTTCCCTTTCAAGTAGGGATTAAGAGCTCTCCTTATGATAAGATAAGATGGAAATGCTTCCCTTTCAAGTAGGGATTAAGAGCTCTCATTATGATAAGATAAGATGGAGATTCTTCCCTTTCAAGTAGGGATTAAGAGCTCTCCCTATGATAAGATAAGATGGAGATGCTTCCCTTTCAAGTAGGGATTAAGAGCTCTCCTTATGATAAGATAAGACGGAGATGCTTCCCTTTTTGGTGGGGGATTAAGAGCATTCTTTATGATATGAGAAGAAAGAAAGGAAAGAAAATTAAGTATTTTACTTTGTAAGAGGTTAAGTACCCGACCCGTTAGGTGGTCGTTAATCAAATTCAAGAGACATAAGAAGACGTAAGAGGTCTTGCCCTGGTAAGACGTAAGAGGTCTTGCTCTAGTAGGTTTGGTGGCTCGCTACCCCAGCCTATTAGGGAATGCGCTTTATGTGGTACTTAGCCTGGGGCCCCCCATGCAAGTTATGATTATGTTAAAGTACCTATATGTATATGCTTTGAAAAGAAAGGACTTGTATGAAACTATGAATGCTTATGTTCAAGTTTAAGAATGCTTATGATTATGTCCTTTATGCATGATTAGGATTTATGATATTATGAATGCTTATGTTCAAGTTTAAGAATGCTTATGATTATGTCCTTTATGCATGATTAGGATTTATGATATTATAAATGCTTATGTTCAAGTTTAAGAATGCTTATGATTGTGTCCTTTATGCATGATTAGGATTTATGATATTATGAATGCTTATGTTCAAGTTTAAGAATGCTTATGATTGTGTCCTTTATGCACGATTAGGATTTATGATATTATGAATGCTTATGTTCAAGCTTAAGAATGCTTACGATTATGTCCTTTATGCATGTTTAGGATTTATGATATTATGAATGCTTATGTTTCACTTATGCCCTGCTTAGATTTGATTATGCTTAGCATGCTTATGTAAATTTTATGCCATGTTTATGTTTCATTACATTAGTATGCTGATGTGTAGTGTTGTTATGCACTACTTATGTTGTTTATTCTAGTATGCTCATGTTGTCTAATTATTGATGAGGTTTGTGGCTTTTGTGAGTAGGCAAGAATCTTACTAAGCTATATGCTTATAGTTTATGTTGTCCATATACTGCAGACAAAGGAAACATGAACTAGAGGAAGTAGCAGGAGGGGCCAAGTGTGTGTGATAGTGGCATGGTGGAAAAAGACCCTATTACTATCTGCTTATATTTATATGCTCAATGAATAACTTAAGACATTGCTTCCGCTTATAAGACTTGTGATTTGTTAGTACCATGTTTGATGTTACTGTTCAATTACTTAAGAAAGTTTGATATGTCAGAACTCATGAATGGATCTTTATGTTATGCATGTTATAAAAAGAGACAAGATATGTTAACATGCTAACAACGAATATGATAGGTGATGCATGTATAAAAGAAGGTTTATGCCATGATAACATGTTTAAGTATGTAGATTGTGAAATGATTCCTATATGTTATGTTAAGAAAAAAAGTAGCGCTGCCCTGAGAGCAGATAAGGGCGGGCGTTACATCAACTTTTGGAAGATCATCGCCCACACGACGTCCAAAAGGAGGAAGGCCATACAATAGAAGATCGAGAGGTATATCGATTGTCTATTTTCTTTTGTAACATGTCTATAATTGTTTTTCAATTATATATGCATGTTGTATTTTGTTTTTATGGTTAAATATACTTGGACCCCGAATATAAACACAAAAGTTAGCGATTCGTACATCATCTATTCCGCAGCTATTCGTAGAATAGAGATTGGTGGCTGGAACAACAAGTTTGTTCAAGTGACCACTCTAATCGAATAGCACGATGATGAAATGAGAGCTTGGGTAATCCCTCTTGTCAAGGATAATTTTTTTTTTATTCGGGGACGTAGAAGGGATCGCCATGAACAAGTGACCGAGTTGTAGTGGGAAGGGAAGTTTCCCACCTTCAGTGAAGTAGTAGTTTTGTTTGGGCTACGAATCGAGATATAAAGTTGATGTAGGATTATGATTTGATCCTAATATTAGAATTGGTATATGATTGGATCATATATGTTTTGTTTGCAGGATTTTGGTTTGAGATATTCACGGACATGAAGACGATTGGTGTCTACAAAGCAAGTGGGTAATTTCCTACCCTGGTTAGGTAGATGTAATTGCATTCAGATTTAGTCATAGATATGAGCATGTTAGGTGTTCATATTATCTTGATCTTGCTCTTATTTATCTTATGCTTGATATTTGTCATTGGCTATATTTACTCAAAGGTTGATATCGCATTTCCTTTATTATGATTTAGGGTTATAGATGTGATGTATATTGGACTAGATGTTTAGTAGGGTGTAGATGTTAGAGTACGGATGATGACCCAATTTATAAATTGGCAAAAAGGTCATCCGTGGGTAGGTAATGCCTTAAATGTAAGGTTTATTTCCAATACCCGTATGTTGCATACTTATTACCAACCATGAGTTGTATAATGGTTAGGTGAAGGGTGATTAGTGTGTCGCTACGGATTGATGGTCCCAACGTATTATGATCAGTCGAGTATGACTCTCTATAGGATAGAAAGTGCATCGATCAGTTGAGTACGATGCACTATTGGATAGAGAGTTATGATCAGTTGAGTACGACTTTCTATAGGATAGAGAGTTCGTCGATCAGTTGAGTATGACTCTCTATAGGATAGAGAGTGTATTGATCAGATGGTTACGACTCTTTGTTGAACAGAGAGTCTGTGGTAGATGGTTGTACGTGTGACAACACATTCATGTCATTTGCATGCATTCTGATGACATAGTCTCCCTTGGGGTCGAGAGAGTCGTCAGTCATCTTGCCTCCCAGATTACTCCCCGAGGAGTAACTGGTGTGAGGGCAGAGCATCTGTTGTGCCGTACTCTACCACTAAAGACGGTGGTAGTTGGAGTTGCGTGCAGTTGTCCTGGGTGTGTGGCACTCGACCACTCATTGGTAGTGTCAGTCGGAGTGGCCAGCAGCAGGGACCCCTGTTGTGTAGCGAGCTATTTACACTCATATGCTACTTGATCATACTGCCCACTCTAGAGCGGTGGTTGGTGCTGAATTGGGACAGTTATCATGTCGTGCTACCTAGGCTACACTGGGGTCGTGGTAGCGAGTAGGGTTGAGCAGGCATGACCATGCATTTTGCATTGCCGCATCTTATGGAACTTTGCATATTACCATATATATATATACATATATGCATGTGTGTGTGTGTGTATATATATATATATATATATATATGGATGGTTGTGATTAATAAATATATAAATGCAGTCTATATATATATGCTTATTGTGATGTTGCATTTGATTGTACTATGCTTGTTGCATTTGGTTGTACATCATATTCATGCATGCTTATTGCATCTGTTATACGGTTGTGTCGGATACTTGTATATGTGTTAGATAGACCATTAGGTACCTTGACCTGTAGTATGGTGAGTTGGTATTACTCTTCCTATTATATATATGTTGGATATATGCTCAGGTTGGATTAGAGTAGCGTAGCAAACTTTCAGGTATGTTTGTATTTTATGTTGTTCATTTGGTTAGACGGTATATGCTTGTATTTATATACTATGCTGATATACCTATTGTACCTCTAGATTATGTTGTTGAATTACATGTGATATTTGATATATACATGTTTTTCTATTACCTGCTGAGTTTTACTCACCACCACGGACCCTGGGTTTTTTTGTCGCCCAGGTAATAGGTAGAAGTCTTCGTGATGGTTTGGAGCACCGCTGGCTGACATCTCATCTCATCTCCGAGACTCTGGTGGTCGTTTTGGGCTTTCCGCATGGGTGTAGTGTATTAAGAGTTTTCGTGATTTACTATTGTTGTTGTATCTTTCTTTCTGGTTTGTTTACGGTGGTTCATAGTTTTGGTGTTAGTCATACCAGTATGCATGTGTGTGGGATTGTATTGTTGTTGTGTTGTTTCCGCTGTGTATTTGTTGTAGTTAGTTTATTATGTTGTTGTGGTTTGCTTACATTTTTATATGTGTTGTTGTTATTGTGGACCTACGAGCCTTGTATTAACCCGAAATGTTGCCACGTACAGGGGAGATGTCGTCCGTTTGCTTTTCGACACGGCATGCTCTCGGGGTGTGACAACTTTAGTGGTATCAGAGCCCTAGGTTCTGCGATGCCATACAATGTGGTTTTTGTGTCGAGTCTTGGATTCTTAGGAGTCGATTTATTCAGTTTTGGTTTTCTGAGATGAGATTGACAGCAGCCTGAGCTCTAAGCAGCACGAAGTAAGTATTCCTGATGACTTATTTTCTAGTTGGATACTTATGTAGACTTGATTAACAAGTGTATACAGTTAGATATATTATACCTTTACAGACTTGTAGTAGAGGTTGTCCACCGAGGCGACCAACCGAAGTTGTTGATAGGGTTTATACTCCTGGATTTGTTAGCTATGCTTTTAGTGTATATAATAGGGAATAACCTATAGTTTGTTGGTTATTGTTCGTAACCGTGGTATGGGTTGACCACGGGAATGACCTATGGACTCGATGAGTCTTGGAACCTGTGTTAAAAAGGTAATTTACCTTTGAGAGCCGACTGATACCGAGTCGGAAAATAGGGGCAAGTGGTCACATTTCTTGTGGAAATCAAAGACTATAGTCATAGAGATTTTCATTAATTATGCTAGTCAGATCATTACCTACTGGGTAATTGACAAGATAAGTAGACTATTGTTGATGCAGATAGCAGAAGGCTAGGATACGGTGTTTCATAGGGATTTTATCCCTGAGTTGTTCGTACGGAGTTGTATAACTTTGAGAGTACTTTTGAGTACTTAACTCATGTTATACTGAGAAAGAAGAGTTGGTTGCATACCATTATCGGGATCAAGCCAGTATTTGGCGATAAATTTAGAAAATAATCTTCGAGAAATAATATATCACTTGATCATGGTTTAGTGATGTTGAAAGAGAGTATTTCCCTGTGTCACTTTTAGTGACACATTGTAAGGAATTTTTGAGCTTCAAGAAAGGGTGATTGGTTAGTAATAGTGTACTGTGCAGAGTCATGAGACTTGCAGAGGTTACGACCACCTAATAGCTCAAGAAGATGAATGGATGATTTAAGCCACCCAGAGTTATTGGCTTATAGTTGGATTAGGATGCCGGGATCTTCTACCAGATCCTGTCGGAAGACGTTGGATTAAGTCAGGAGTTTAGAAATAACTCCGTACAAGTGTTTAAGAGTTGAAGACCGATAAACAGTTATTGCAGGTCAACTTATTAGAGTCTGAAGTCTCCGACTGTTGGATAAAAAGGAGCAAGATCGGAGTCATATGCCTTGAGCTATATTCTGATTATAGAAGACCAACCACAAATCATCAGGATGTTCTCGTGCATATCATAAAAATCAGAACAAAGACTCCGAAGTGATTATGTGCGTGCAGTACATATCACGAAGACACGTGAAGTCAGATTATCTATTGGATTAGTTCATCTGTTACTATTGTAATCAACCAGTACATTTGAGGATCTATACTTTGAAGACTCAGTTGAAGACTATCGATGGTGTTCTGGGAGGATGATGCACCACCTCGACAACAGGGATCAACACAGAAGATTTGGGTTATCTCATCAACAGTGACCTACTACCTCAGGCGTGGTTGGAGTTCTATGATACTTCACTTCAAAGGAAGTAACTTACGCTGCAGTATCAGCAGAAGACATCGTGGAAGACTCATGCAGACAACAACAATTACCCCAGATGTTATTTGCTTAGTACAGAGGGAGAGTATACGATGATGGTTGTATCTATTCGGTATCATACAATTGTAGCTCGTAGGATTTAGTGATGGGATCAGATGATCTAGGAAAAATCTCCGAGGCATTCGTCGCAGAAATGCGACCGCTTGTTGCGGACTGTTGGATCTAATCTTTTTTCTCTTCGGAGAAAGGTCGAGATTTGTAGGCAGCATTTGGATCGGATCAACAGATAATTGATCGTTCAGGGTAGTACTTTAGTTTACCCTCTGGGTTAATATATTGAGAGATACTTGTAGTTTACAGGTATCCTTGTCTAGAACATTCCTTGTTCAGATTAGAAGGATTCCTATTCATCGACTGGTGGGTCGGTGGTATTTCTACCGTCAGGTGAGATATGGACCAATAATAAAGAAGTCAAGGGATGCCCTTAGACTTTGATAGACATAGTTTTGCTGTAGACATATCCTTACGGATGGTCAAATGGTTGAGATTATGACATGATTATGTCTCTCGGATGTGCGAATAATTCGAGAGTAGTCGGATGTAGTTTTGGATGAACTCCAAGGCTTGCCGTTGCATAGGCAAGTGGAGTAGGCGATCGAAATGATTGCAGAAAATAGTTCTGGTATCGAATATCACATATGAGTGATAATTTTGTTGGTATCAGTGTTGCTAAACACTTTTGAAATTGGAAGAATGTAAGTTGCGATTATAGAAAATGTTGGAAGGGATATTTATCTATTCCAGTATTCCTCCTTGAGAAGATCCAGAACTCTTTGTTGAAAGAGAGATGAACCTTTGAGATTATGGATCGATTATCGATGATGGAATTCGATAGTTGTTGAAAGTAAATATCCTTTGTGGTGGATAGATGATCTGTTTAGATCAGCTAAGGACTCCTGTGTATACTCTAGGGTCGATTTTACGACTGGAGTGTCGATATTGTAGTGACATTATGTCATACAATTATCATTGTCGTTGTGATAATTGATATATCATCAGTGCAGAGTAAAGAGGATGCAGGTGTGAAGAGACGACAATTTCATACTTGGTATGAATTGTATGAGTTTTGATTAAGTTGTTAGACTAATTAACAATTTAGTCTCCCTTGGATTCGAGAATCGTGTATTCGGGACACAATTGGATTAGGTTGGGGTTGTTAGAGTTGCGTAACTTGGCCACTATTGGGGGTGGTAGTTGGAGTTGAGCACTCGGCCACTATAGTGTTGTTTCCTTGTATGGATTTGGTTAATTTTGTAGACGTGGATAGAATGTTTGGCATTACTATACCACAGATTTGTTTGACAAAGGTGATGATGGAAATCATTTAGTCGGAAGCTGGTGAAACCAGTTTATAGGACCTAGATGGCGGTTAACTTTTATGCAAGTATTAGTTAATCCTTCCGGAGTGGATAAAAAGGAGGTTGTACGCTGATGCATCATTTCAGGGATCGAAGCAATTTCGATGCAGTTGAATGAGGCGTACCTTATGCCTATGTCAGATAAGAAACTACGAGATAGTCTGTCATATACATCATGTGGCTTTAGTAGTTGTTATCTAGATTTGTAGTTGTATGGAGCAGAAGTGCTCATGGAATTTTGACTAGCTACTGGGTAGCTACTATTGAGTTGCTGGAACACGAACAGTTGCAATAAGGGAGAAATGGTCGCTATAGTCTCCCATGCACTTACAGAGTGTGTGGTGGAGTGAATTTTGAATGGTTGATGTACTTCTCTTTTGAGAAGATAATTCCCTATCTCTAATATGGATATGTGTTCTGGACATGCATCCACTTAAGAAGGAGTTGCTGCATGAGGCACATCATTAGATATTTGCTATTCATCCTGATGGTACTCGGATGTATTGAGATTTGAGATGTTTATACTGGTGGGAACGGTATGAAGAGAGATATTGCAGACTTTGTTGCTGGGTATTTAGTATACTAGCAGGTGAAGGTTGAACATCAGAAACCTGCTGGATTGCTCCAAGAAATTCTGATTTTGGAATGGAAGTGGGAGCGTATCACTATGGATTTCGTTAAGGGATTGCTTAGAACCCATAAAAGACATGATGTGATTTGGGTGATCATCGATCGACTAACCAAATCAGCTCACTCTCTGCCTATGCGTGGAATGGACTTGTTGGATCGTCCGACAGAGTTGTATTGCAAAAAGATTATCAGACTGTGTGGGGTATTTTTAAGTACCATATCGGATGGAGATCCGTGATTTACCTCGCGATTTTGACAGAGTCTGCATCAGACTATGGGCACAAAGCTTCGGCTTATCATATAGACGTTGAAGGATCTATTTAGATGTTGTGTCATGGATTTCAGAGGCAGTTGAGAGGACCACGTTCATTCAGTGGAATATGACACTTTATTTACCCATTGGAGATATTGGCATGGATTGGAAGTGTAGCGTATTGATTAGCTTTACCTCCTACACTGGCAGATGTTCACAATGTATTTCCTGTTTCTATGCTGAGGAAATACGTGTCGTATTCTGATCATGTTCTGAAGGAGGTACTAATCTCACTTCAATATAAAGCGACTTATGAGAAGATTCCAGTGCAAATTCTTGGTCGCAAGGGGTGTCCGCTGTGAAATAAGACCATTCGACTTGTAAGGGTTGGATGGCAGCATCATACTGATGAGGAGGCTATGTGGGAGCTGGAGGATACTATCCTAGCTCTATACCCTCATCTGTTCTCTTGAGATATGTGTGTGGTCATTCGGAAACCTGCTTGAATTTAATTTTTGGCACGTTAGTACGAAATTTGGAGACCAAATTTTATTAAGTGGGGGAGAATGTAAAATAACGTAAAAAAATGGCTAAAAAAAATAATTAAATTAAATAGATAGAGCATGGTTAGGGATTTAATTAAACCTAATCTTTGCTTAATTTTAATGAATGCCAACGGATCTAGGTTTAGTCTTATAGGGTTGTAAACCCAACCCGTTATCATAAAACCTGATCCAATTTCTTTTCTTAACGCCAGCCTTTTTAATTTTCTTCCGTTCGTCCATTTCCTCACCGCAATCTCTCCTCGACTTCATCGTTTCCTCACTTCACGCACGTGAGCGATTCCACCGGTCTCTCCCATCCCAACCCGTCGGCCTCCTCGTGCAAGCAGCTCGACGACCTCGCCGCCATGGTTGGTCGCTCCGGTCGGAGTATCGCTTGACTCCCTTCTCCTGGGATCTCATCGTGTGATCGGGCCAGTGGTGTCGCCACCGCGGCTGGAAGCTTCGGCCACAACTGGGGGTTTTGTGGTGAAGGGCAGCAGTAGTGACCGGCGAACAAACCCCTCAACAATCTCCGTGGATGAGCGGGCGTGGTGAGTGAGCAAGGGTCAGGCAGTTCGGGTCGGCGGCATTTCGATCGGGAGCTGTTCTTCTCGATCATTGTTAGAACTAGGTAAAAGCCAATTCCTTCTTACCTTGGACAGAATCTAAGTTCAAGCTATGATTTTTCCTTCATTAATCTTGATCTGTTGATAGGGTAGCAGTGTTTGAGCGTGGATTGCTCCGAGGAACAAGGGCTAGGAGGAGAGTTGGTTGCTGGTGGAGTTCTAGGGCTGCTAAGCGTGATTTACCTTTTCTCTTCATCTATAATTGCTAGATTGTGGTATGTGAATTGGAGTTCTTGGCCGGCTGTGCAGCTGTGAGCAGGGAAATTTCTACCGTGTGATTGTGTGAGGCTGTGATAGAGTTGTGAATGAATGAATCAGTTAAGCTATGGTTTTTAACGAAATGTTTTAAATAGTTAGATCCCTAAATTAGTGTGGTTGTTAATGATGCGGTTCTTGGCCACGAAGGGGTGAAGCGGTCGTGAGTTATAGATTTGCCGACGATGGATGATTATTGGCATATTGAGGTGTTGGTATGTGATTTGTCTATATGCTGATTGGATAGGGATTCGTTTGTTCTATTAATTGTAGGATTGGTGGGTTGTTAAGCACCATTTCAAGACTGGTAATTAGTGCTTGAGTGTGGGTGCCTGTGTGTGAAGTTGTAAGGCTGGAGTTTAGTTGTAAATGGGTTGTTGTGTTGTTGTAATGGCTGTGAAGTAGTAGTTTTGTTTGGGCTACGAATCGAGATATAAAGTTGATGTAGGATTATGATTTGGTCCTAATATTAGAATTGGTATCTAATTGGATCATATATGTTTTGTTTGCAGGATTTTGGTTCGAGATATTCACGGACGTGAAGATGATTTGTGTCTACAAAGTAGGTGGGTAATTTCCTACCGTGGTCAGGTAGATGTAATTACATTCAGATTTAGTCGTAGATATGAGTATGTTAGGTGTTCATATTATCTTGACCCTGATCTTATTTATCTTATGCTGATACTTGTCGTTGGCTATATTTATTCAAAAGTTGATATGACATTTCCTTTATTATGATTTAGGGTTATAGATGTGATGTAAATTGGCCTAGATGTTTAGTAGGGTGTAGATGTTAGAGTACGGGTGATGATCCAACTTATAAATTGGCAAAAAGGTCATTTGTGGATAGGTAATGCCCTAAATGTAGGGTTTATTTTCAATACCCGTATGTTACATACTTATTACCAACCATGAGTTGTATAATGGTTAGGTGAAGGGTAATTAGTGTGTCGCTATGGACCGGTGGTCCCAGCGTGTTATGATCAGTCGAATACGACTCTCTACAAAATAGAGAGTGTGTCGATCACTTGAGTATGACTCTCTATTGGATAGAGAGTTATGATCAGTTGAGTACGACACTCTACAGGATAGAGAGTTCGTCGATCAGTTGAGTACGACTCTCTATAGGATAGAGAGTGTATTGATCAGATGGTTACGACTCTTTGTTGAACAGAGAGTCTGTGTTAGATGGTTGTACGTGTGTCAGCACATTCATGTCATTTGTATGCATTCTGACGACATAGTCTCCCTTGGGGTTGAGAGCGTTGTCAGTCATCTTGCCTCCCAGATTACTCCCCGAGGAGTAACTGGTGTGAGGGCAGAGAATCTGTTGTGCCACACTCTACCACTATAGATGGTGGTAGTTGGAGTTGCGTGAAGTTGTCCTGGGTGCGTGGCACTCGACCACTCATTGGTAGTATCAGTCGGAGTGGCCAGCAGCAGGGACCCCCATTGTGTAGCGAGCTCTTTACGCTCATATGCTACTTGATCATACTGCCCACTCGGCCATTCTAGAGCGGTGGTTGGTGCTGTGTTGGGACAGTTGTCATGTCGTGCCACCTAGGCCATATTGGGGTCATGGTGGCGAGTAGGGGTGAGCAGACATGACCATGCATGCTGCATTGCCGTATCTTATGGAGCTTTGCATATTACCTTATATATATATATATATATATATATATATGCATGTGTATATATATATATATATATATATATAGATGGTTGTGATTAATATATATATAAATGCAGTCTATATATATATGCTTATTGTGATGTTGCATTTTATTGTACTATGCTTGCTGCATTTGGTTGTACATCATATTCATGCATGCTTCTTGCATCTGTTATACGATTGTGTCGGATACTTGTATATGTGTTGGACAGACCATTAGGTACCTTGACCTGTTGTAACGCCCGTAAAATTCCTAGCAATTTTACAAGAATTTTTGGCTTGATGATCATGGGCTTTATGTGGGCCTTTTCAAAAATAAAAGAAAAATAAGCCGAAGAGGGGTGGCCTAGGAATTGAACTCCAAACCTCTAGAGATAGCCAAACCCTATAGATGCACCCACTAACCATAAGCCCAATAGGATTATATGATTAAGGAAGAGGGGGAAACTATAGATAAGTGGGACTAGGAGTAAATGAAGAGGCATGGAAAAGAAAAGAGGAACTTCTCTTCCTCCCCCCTTTATAAAGAAGAGGGAAGGTTGAATTTGGTCACTTCCTCTCTTCTTCTTCCTCTTCTCACCGAAAATCTTGAGCTCCCTCTCCATTTCCTCCATTGGCCGAACCTCCTTCAAGCAAGAAGCAAGGGCTAGGGTTGGTTCTTAGGTCATCTTCTCCACCCAAAACAAAGCGAAGGAAGTAAGTATCCCTCACCTGCATACGAGTAGTTGCGATTGAATGTTTGAACAACTTGTATGTTATATTCAAGCATGTTTTAGTTTACCAATGAAGTTGAAATCTATGTTTAGGAAGGATATGATGATGCTAAGATGGGAAAAGAGGGTTGGTTAAAAGGCTAACCCTAGTTGAGCCCTTATGTGTTTCGGCCACCCTAGGAAATTAGGGTTAGGGTTTCATGAATGCCATGTTTTAAATTGCTATATGATGTAGTTAGGGTTTAAAAGGGATTAGGTCAAAAGTTAACCCTAGGAAACCCCATGAACCATTCGGCCAAGTCATGGACTAGGGTCTAAATGAAGCTCCATGTTATGTTTATGCTATGTTCTATAACTAGATGATGATGTTAGGGGTTAAAGTGGATTAGGACAAAAGCTAACCCTAATGAACCTTAAGAACCATTCGGCCAAGTCATGGACTAGGGTCTAAATGAAGCTCCATGTTATGTTTATGCTATGTTCTATAACTAGATGATGATGTTAGGGGTTAAAGTGGATTAGGACAAAAGCTAACCCTAATGAACCCTAAGAACCATTCGGCCAATATGGATCTTGGTGTTTTATTGAAGTTTTATAGCTTGTTTTACTTGTAAGAAATGATGTTAACATGTAGGGGGTTGAGGATGAAGATCTAAACCCTAAAAGCCTATAAGGGCCATTCGGCCACCTTTGAGTTTTAGGTTACAATGAAGTTCATACCATGAAGTATGCTATGCTATGTTAATGAAATAAGCTATGTTGTTATGAAATGAAGTATGCTATGCTATGTTAATGAAATGAAGCATGATGTGTATGAAATGAAGTATGCTATGCTATGTTAACGAAATAAGCTATGTTGTTATGAAATGAAGTATGCTATGCTATGTTAATGAAATGAAGCATGATGTGTTATGAAGTGAAGTATGCTATGCTATGTTAATGAAATAAGCTATGTTGTTATGAAATGAAGTATGCTATGCTATGTTAATGAAATGAAGCATGATGTGTATGAAATGAAGTATGCTATGCTATGTTAACGAAATAAGCTATGTTATAAATAAGCATATAAGTACTTTACTTTCTGCATGGCTTGTACCAAGACCTTAACAAGGTCCAAAGAAGGGATGGGCTCCTAAGATGCCCTAGGTCGATGGAATAAGACTCGGGCCTAGGATGGGCTTCTATGTATGATTGCCCCTAGGTCGATGGAATAAGATTCGGGCCTAGTACGGGATGGGCTCCAAGATGCCTTAGGTCGATGGAGTAAGACTCGGGCCTAGGATGGGCTTCTACGCTATGACGATTGCCCCTAGGTCGATGGAATAAGACTCGGGCCTAGGAACCTATTAGGTTCGAGACTTGCTACCTCGGGCCTATTTAGGGATGCGCGCTATGATAATGAAGAAGTGGTACAATGCCGGGCCCAAATATGTTGAGATCTATATTTACGTACCTAACATGTATGTTTTCAAAAGCATCTTGCATATGTATGCCATGATTGTTAAGTTACATGTTATGTTAGATGCTATGCCATGATTGTTTACGTCACATGTTATGTTAGATGATATGCCATGATTGTTAAGTTACATGTTATGTTAGATGATATGCCATGATTGTTAAGTTACATGTTATGTTAGATGCTATGCCATGATTGTTTACGTCACATGTTATGTTAGATGATATGCCATGATTGTTAAGTTACATGTTATGTTAGATGATATGCCATAATGTTTAAGTTACCTGTTATGATAGATGATATGTCATGATGTATAAGTTACATGTTATGTTCGATGGCACGCTATGATGTTAGGTTACTAAGTTACATATGATGCCATGTATGTTATGTTTATGTTACTTAAGCTACAAGTTAAGTTGATGATGCCAGGTATGTTACATGATATATTGATTATATGTTATAAATGCTACAAGTCATGATTAATGATGATGTATGGTTTTTGTGAGTAGGATATGATCTTACTAAGCCTATGTGCTTATAGTTTATTTTCCTCGTCATCGCAGATAAGGGTAAGGGATGGATAAACTAAAGGGAGCAGCAGGAGGGGTCAGTGTGTGTGGTAGTGGCATGGTGGAGAAGATCCGTTAAGTCTACTTATACATGTATTACCTATGATGATGATGCCTATGGATGTCTTTACTTATGTCTCCCGATGACGATGATGTTATGAACCTACTAAGCCCTAAGTATCTATATATATATATGATGCATGCTTTATGTTGATAAGAAGAAGTAAAGAAGAATGCGTTATGTTGATAAGAAGAAGTAAAGAAGAAGTAAGAAGAAGTATCTATGCATGCTATGCTATGAAACATGCTCTATGTTAAGAAGAAGTGTTAATGCATATTTATGTTTAAAAGAAAAAAAAAAGTATTTAGGTCTCAAGTCTTCCGCTGTAAGAAATAAGAAGTACATATATATAAAGTCTTCCGCTGTATGAAATGTATGTACGGTCGCGTCACGCGCCGCCTCTCCGGACATTTAGGGTCCCGGAAGGGCGGGCGTGACAGGTTGGTATCAGAGCGGATCTGCCTTTCCACTACACACACATCAAGCTCCAAATCCTGCTGCTCCAAGTAAGAATTCTATGTCTATACTCTAAATTTTGTTAATTTTGATCATGCATGATATGAAATATCTTTAGATTATTTAGTTCATGTATAATATAAAATGCCTCTAGCTTATTTATAAAATGCCTTTCACCTTATGCTTGTTCATGAATGATAGGAAATGCTTCTAGCTTAAACATGCACGAAAATATGTATGATACCCTTATGATTGTTCATGTATGATATAAAATACCTTAAGCTTAAGTTGTGCATGAGGACATGAATGATGCCTTAAGCTTAAAATGACTTTATGTTAGTCTAAGTATGCGTAGGACAACGAACGGGAACTTATACTAGTTTTACCTTAATGTATGAAGATAAACATGTCTGGAAGACGCAGTAGTAGAACTGATGAGCTAGCACCCCCGCATGACCTTACACACATAGTCACAGAACTCCAACGACAAGTTACAGAACAACAACAAGTAATAACTACCCTAATGAATCAGCGAGGAAACCCTACTGCCCCACCAACGGGCCCCGGCCCGATGGTTCGACAGGAAGCTTACCTGATCCAGTGGCAGAGATTAAAGCCGGAAAATTTCTCTGGTACTGGTGAACCATGGGATGCCCAAGCCTGGTTCAAGACGGTGGAAAGCATCGTGGAGCTACTGGACTGGCCCGAATGCGAAAAGATTAAGTGTGTATCATTCTGCCTGTCGGGAGATGCTCGGATGTGGTGGGAACGGGTTAAAACCAAGAGACAAATGCGTCGGATGAGATGGACAGATTTGATCACGAATTCTTGAAGAATTCTTCCACATGAGGGTGACCAACAAGCATTAAGGCGAGTTCAGCGGTTTTGACAAGGTGACCTATCGGTCGTGTGGCCGTGAAGAGATTCAACCGACTTGCGCTATGCCCGAGTTGGTCGGATGGAAGGGAAAGGGTCAGACTCATGCTGAAGATGCTCCGACCCGAAATAGCTCTGAATGTGGCTGGCGGAGTTCATAGACCCTTGAGGCCATGAGAGGAGCTGTTGATAGTGCCTTAATTACAAGGCATTACAGAACAACATTAGTCGGCCAGCGAGTGAAGGCGAGGCGAGCCCGGTCAGGTCGGAGGAACGAGTGCTTGGAAGGAACCCCCGCGGCAGAGAAGACAATGGGAGAATCCTAAAGGAGGTCCGATAAACAAGCCCGGGTTCCCTCTGTGCTACTGCGGGAAGATACATCTGGAGTATGCTACCAAGGCACAAATCGATGTTATAGCGTGGGCCAGACGGGGCATAGAATCAGGACTGTCCTATCCGGACTCAAGCACCTCCTCGGTAGTATGCTCGGCCGGTGCCCCTTCCGATTACATCAGATCGAGCCGCAATGAAGGACCCGATCCACCAAGGAGACTAGAAGCCCCACGGCTATAGCGGATGCTAGGGTATTCTCTCTCACCCAGAAGGCGTGCAAAGCGCCTCACGGTTATCCACGTATATTTATTTTCCGCCAAAGATGCCATACCGCATTATTTGATATCGGGCAACACATTCGCTTGTTTCTACACACTTTATCGAAACATAGACATACCACCACAAGCCCTAGATCACAAGTTCTTAACTACCCCGCCCTGGGAGAGGTAATGCCCTCCACTATATGTCATGAGCCGCACTCCATCGTAATTGCGCATAGAGAACTCCCATCGCGATCCGACAGTGCTCGGCAGGATTATGACATTATCTTGGGCATGGATTTCCTAAGGCAAGTACTGCTTCGATCGAGTGCCAAAAAGGAAAGTGGTATTCCAAATGAGGCGAGCCTAAGTTCGAATTTATCTGAGAACCGAGAAGAAGAGTCAATAAGATTTTATCACCCTACAGCACGTAAGATGTTAGACAAAGGTGCACTGGGTTTTCGCACACGTGGTTGATACAAGCCAAGATGAGGACCGTAAGCCAGAGAATGTCGAGTGGTATGCGACTACCTGCAGGTATTTCCGCATGAGCTACCGTGGTTAGCCCCGTGATAGAGAAGTAGAATTTGAGATCGAGCTGATTCCCCGTACTAACCCGATCTCTAAAGCACCTTACGTGACGGGCGCCTACCAATTAAAGGAACTTCAGTGACAGCTACAGGAGTAACTCGACAAGGGACTTATTCACCCAAGTCGCTCTCCATGGGGAGCTCCAAAGGTCGCTGGTGAAGAAGAAAGATGGGTCTATGCGATGTGCATAGACTACCGAGCCAACACTGTGAACGATCAAGAACCCAGATCCTTTACCGCTGATTGATGACCTGCTCGACCAACTAAAAGGTGCCGCCTTCTCAAAGATTGACTCGAGGACCGACTATCATCAAGTAAAAGTAAAACCAGATGATATACCAAAGACGCCTTCCGACAAGGTATGGACATTACGAGTTCGTAGTTATGCCCTTCTGAGTAACGAATGCACCGCCTGCTCATGGATTTGATGAATCGGGTATTCTCGCATTCCTCGATAAGTTTGTGATCGCCTTCATAGACGACATACTAATATATTCGAGAACCCCGAGGAGCATGCGTAACACCCGAATGTGGTATTGCAGATTCTTCGGGAAAACAAATTTATTCGCAAAGTTCTCCAAATGCTAGTTCGCTTGAACAAGTATCATTTTTGGGTCACGTGATATCCAGGCACGGAGTGATGGTAGACCCAATAAAGATTGAAGCCGTGAGTAATCGAACCGACCAAAGAATGCCAACAAATCGAAGTTTTCTTGGCTAGCAAGCTACTACCGGAAGTTTGTAGAGAACTTCTCCAGATTGCCGCTTCTATGACAAATTCCTCACCGTAAAGGACAAGAAATATGAGTGGACTGACACCGCGAGAGGAGTTTCAAAGAGTTAAAAAGGAGATCGACCAGCTCCAATTCTTGCTCTTCCTGACAAGAACGAAGGCTTCGACATGTACGTGACGCCCAAGTTGGGACTCCTGAGTCAGACTTATGCAGAATGGCAAGGTCATTGCCTACGCCTCTAGGCAACTCAAGGAACACGAAAGGAATTATCCCACCCACGATTTAGAGCTAGCAGCCGTGGTCTTTGCTCTCAAAACATGGAGGCATTATCTCTACGGAGCTCGCAGGATCTATACTGCATCACCGTAGTCCAAATATTTCTTCACACGTAAGGACTGAACATGAGATGCAGCAGATGGCTCGAGCTCGTCAAGGATTATGACTGCGAGATTCTTTACCATCCGGGGAAAGCTAACAAGGTGGCTGATGCACTCATCAGGAAGTCCTGCGCCACCTTGATGTCCCTCTCGATGCTATCTCGACCCTTAGAAAAAGAGATTATGCGTTATGGGGTTGAAATCATCTCCGGACAGCTCTCGACCCTGACGATAGCGCCGACATTGTTCGATGATATACTGGAAAAGCAAGCACGTGACCCAAGCCTTCAGAGGATCAAACAAGAGGTCCTAGAGGGGAAGGACGATGGGTTTCGGATCTCTGATAATGGAGTACTCTACCTCAGGGATCGCTTGTGTATTCCCGACAATCCAGAATTGCGGGAGGAGATATTTGAGGAAGCTCACAAAACTCCCTATGCGATGCATCCTGGAACCACCAAGATGTACCAAGACCTTAAACGAAAGTTCTGGTGGTTCGGAATGAAAAGAGATGTGGCTCAGTATGTCAGTACTTGCCTGACCTGCCAAAGGGTTAAGGTAGAGCACCAAAGACCTGGAGGAACACTGCAGCCGATCCAGATTCCAGAATGGAAATGGGAGGACATTTCTATGGATTTCATCTCAGGATTGCCCAAGACAACGAACGGTCACGATGCTATATGGGTAATTGTAGACAGATTGACTAAGTCCGCCCATTTCTTAGCAATCAAGATGACCTATTCGACGGAGCAACTGGCTCAGTTATATGCTAGGGAAATTATCAGACTACATGGAATTCCTAAGACCATCATTTCTGACAGAGATGGTCGCTTATCTCCCATTTCGGGAATGCGTCGTAAGGCCTTAGGCACGGTTATTGTTCAAGATCGCCTTCCATCGCATCGAGAGAGTAAATCAAGTACTGGAGGATATGTTAAGAGCCTGTGCCCTGGATTTCAAAGGTAGCTGGTGTCGATACTTATGTCTGGCAGAATTCGCCTACAATAATAGCTACCAAGCTACCATTGGAATGGCACCCTACGAAGCCCTATACGGGAGGAAATGTAGATCTCCCATATGCTGGTACGAGGGTGGTGAAAAGAAGAGGATGGGACTCCAGACGGATTTCATCGACGACACCACCAGAGCTATACGGAACATCCGCCAGAGGATTGAAACTGCCCAAAGCCGACAAAAGAGCTATGCGGATAAGAGGCGTAGACCATTAGAATTCGAGGTTGGGGACCTAGTATTCCTCAAAGTGGCTCCCATGAAGGGAGTAATGAGGTTCGGAAGGAAGGGTAAACTGAGTCCCCGTTACGTGGGACCGTATCCGATATCGCAGAGGATCGGCAATGTAGCCTACAAGCTAGAGCTGCCTCAAGAGATGTCGGCTATTCACAACGTGTTCCATGTCTCTGTGCTCAAGAAATGCATTTCCAGTACAGACCAAGTGATCGAGCCACAAACAGTACAAGTTCAAGAGGACCTGAGTATTGAAAGTCGGCCTATCCAAATACTAGACCGAGGAATCAAGAGGCTAAGGAACAAAGAGGTGCCCTTAGTAAAGGTCCTGTGGCAGAATCAACGGTACGAGGAAGCTACCTGGGAACGCGAGGAGGACATGAGGCAGAAGTATCCAGAATTGTTCTAAGTTTCGAGGACGAAACTTTTTAAAGGTATGAAGGATTGTAACGCCCGTAAAATTCCTAGCAATTTTACAAGAATTTTTGGCTTGATGATCATGGGCTTTATGTGGGCCTTTTCAAAAATAAAAGAAAAATAAGCCGAAGAGGGGTGCAAGGCCTAGGAATTGAACTCCAAACCTCTAGAGATAGCCAAACCCTATAGATGCACCCACTAACCATAAGCCCAATAGGATTATATGATTAAGGAAGAGGGGGAAACTATAGATAAGTGGGACTAGGAGTAAATGAAGAGGCATGGAAAAGAAAAGAGGAACTTCTCTTCCTCCCCCCTTTATAAAGAAGAGGGACGGTTGAATTTGGTCACTTCTCTCTTCTCTTCTTCCTCTTCTCTCACCGAAAATCTTGAGCTCCCTCTCCATTTCCTCCATTGGCCGAACCTCCTTCAAGCAAGAAGCAAGGGCTAGGGTTGGTTCTTAGGTCATCTTCTCCACCCAAAACAAAGCGAAGGAAGTAAGTATCCCTCACCTGCATACGAGTAGTTGTGATTGAATGTTTGAACAACTTGTATGTTATATTCGGCCAAGCATGTTTTAGTTTACCAATGAAGTTGAAATCTATGTTTAGGAAGGATATGATGATGCTAAGATGGGAAAAGAGGGTTGGTTAAAAGGCTAACCCTAGTTGAGCCCTTATGTGTTTCGGCCACCCTAGGAAATTAGGGTTAGGGTTTCATGAATGCCATGTTTTAAATTGCTATATGATGTAGTTAGGGTTTAAAAGGGATTAGGTCAAAAGTTAACCCTAGGAAACCCCATGAACCATTCGGCCAAGTCATGGACTAGGGTCTAAATGAAGCTCCATGTTATGTTTATGCTATGTTCTATAACTAGATGATGATGTTAGGGGTTAAAGTGGATTAGGACAAAAGCTAACCCTAATGAACCCTAAGAACCATTCGGCCAAGTCATGGACTAGGGTCTAAATGAAGCTCCATGTTATGTTTATGCTATGTTCTATAACTAGATGATGATGTTAGGGGTTAAAGTGGATTAGGACAAAAGCTAACCCTAATGAACCCTAAGAACCATTCGGCCAATATGGATCTTGGTGTTTTATTGAAGTTTTATAGCTTGTTTTACTTGTAAGAAATGATGTTAACATGTAGGGGGTTGAGGATGAAGATCTAAACCCTAAAAAGCCTATAAGGGCCATTCGGCCACCTTTGAGTTTTAGGTTACAATGAAGTTCATACCATGAAGTATGCTATGCTATGTTAATGAAATAAGCTATGTTGTTATGAAATGAAGTATGCTATGCTATGTTAATGAAATGAAGCATGATGTGTATGAAATGCTATGCTATGTTAACGAAATAAGCTATGTTGTTATGAAATGAAGTATGCTATGCTATGTTAATGAAATGAAGCATGATGTGTTATGAAGTGAAGTATGCTATGCTATGTTAATGAAATAAGCTATGTTGTTATGAAATGAAGTATGCTATGCTATGTTAATGAAATGAAGCATGATGTGTATGAAATGAAGTATGCTATGCTATGTTAACGAAATAAGCTATGTTATAAATAAGCATATAAGTACTTTACTTTCTGCATGGCTTGTACCAAGACCTTAACAAGGTCCAAAGAAGGGATGGGCTCCTAAGATGCCCTAGGTCGATGGAATAAGACTCGGGCCTAGGATGGGCTTCTATGTATGATTGCCCCTAGGTCGATGGAATAAGATTCGGGCCTAGTACAGGATGGGCTCCAAGATGCCTTAGGTCGATGGAGTAAGACTCGGGCCTAGGATGGGCTTCTACGCTATGACGATTGCCCCTAGGTCGATGGAATAAGACTCGGGCCTAGGAACCTATTAGGTTCGAGACTTGCTACCTCGGGCCTATTTAGGGATGCGCGCTATGATAATGAAGAAGTGGTACAATGCCGGGCCCAAATATGTTGAGATCTATATTTACGTACCTAACATGTATGTTTTCAAAAGCATCTTGCATATGTATGCCATGATTGTTAAGTTACATGTTATGTTAGATGCTATGCCATGATTGTTTACGTCACATGTTATGTTAGATGATATGCCATGATTGTTAAGTTACATGTTATGTTAGATGATATGCCATGATTGTTAAGTTACATGTTATGTTAGATGCTATGCCATGATTGTTTACGTCACATGTTATGTTAGATGATATGCCATGATTGTTAAGTTACATGTTATGTTAGATGATATGCCATAATGTTTAAGTTACCTGTTATGATAGATGATATGTCATGATGTATAAGTTACATGTTATGTTCAATGGCACGCTATGATGTTAGGTTACTAAGTTACATATGATGCCATGTATGTTATGTTTATGTTACTTAAGCTACAAGTTAAGTTGATGATGCCAGGTATGTTACATGATATATTGATTATATGTTATAAATGCTACAAGTCATGATTAATGATGATGTATGGTTTTTGTGAGTAGGACAGGATCTTACTAAGCCTATGTGCTTATAGTTTATTTTCCCTCGTACTGCAGATAAGGGTAAGGGATGGATAAACTAAAGGGAGCAGCAGGAGGGGTCAGTGTGTGTGGTAGTGGCATGGTGGAGAAGATCCGTTAAGTCTACTTATACATGTATTACCTATGATGATGATGCCTATGGATGTCTTTACTTATGTCTCCCGATGACGATGATGTTATGAACCTACTAAGCCCTAAGTATCTATATATATATATGATGCATGCTTTATGTTGATAAGAAGAAGTAAAGAAGAATGCGTTATGTTGATAAGAAGAAGTAAAGAAGAAGTAAGAAGAAGTATCTATGCATGCTATGCTATGAAACATGCTCTATGTTAAGAAGAAGTGTTAATGCATATTTATGTTTAAAAGAAAAAAAAAAGTATTTAGGTCTCAAGTCTTCCGCTGTAAGAAATAAGAAGTACATATATATAAAGTCTTCCGCTGTATGAAATGTATGTACGGTCGCGTCACGCGCCGCCTCTCCGGACATTTAGGGTCCCGGAAGGGCGGGCGTGACACCTGTAGTATGGTGAGTTGGTATTTCTCTCCCTGTTATATATATGTTGGATATATGCTAAGATTGGATCAGAGTAGCATAGCAGACTTTCAGGTATGTCTATATTTTACGTTGTTCATTTGGTTAGACGGTATATGCTTGTATTTATATACTATGCTGATATACCTATTGTACCTTTAGATTATGTTGTTGAATTACATGTGATTTTTGATATATACATATTTTTGTATTACCTGCTAAGTTTTACTCACCACCACGGACCCTGGGTTTTTCTATCGCCCAGATAACAGGTAGAAGTCTTCATGATGGCTTGGGGCACCGCTGGCTAACATCTCATCTCATCTCCAAGACTCTTGTGTTCGTTTTGGGCTTTCCTCATGGGTATAGTGTATTTTGAGTTTTCGTGATGTACTATTGTTGTTGTATCTTTCTTTCTGGTTTTGTTACGGTGGTTCATAGTTTTGGTGTTAGTCATACCGGTATGCATGTGTGTGGGATTGTATTGTTGTTGTGTTGTTTCCGCTGTGTATTTATTGTAGTTAGTTTGTTATGTTGTTGTGGTTTGGTTACATTTTTATATGTGTTGTTGTTATTGTGGGCCTACAGACCTTGTATTAACCTGAAATGTTGCCACGTACAGGGGAGATGCCGTCCGTTTGCTTTTCGGCACGGCATGCTCTCGGGGCGTGACATTGATCATTACCCCCTAAGGTCAAGTCTTGAAATTTTTGGATAAAATCTGGATTTTTATCATTGATATCATTATCACTGGGGGATTTCCTAGGATAGGTGTTAGAGGTCTCATCAAATTGAACATTTGAAGACTCCTCAACTATTAGGGTCCTTTTGTTGTAGACCCTATACCCTCTACTAGTGGATGAGTATCCAACTAGGATTCCCTCATTCTCTTTGAACTCAAATATTTCCAAATTGTCTTTGGTATTTAAGATATAAGCTTTGCATCCAAAGACTTTAAAATAGTGAATAGTTAGAATTGTACCATTCCATAATTCAAATGGAGTTTTACCTAAAAACCTATGGATTTGGACTCTCTTTTGGATATAGCAAGTGGTATTAACCGCTTCCACCCACAAGTAGCTAGGTAATGAATATGCATTAAGCATAGTCCTAGCCACTTCTTGTAGGGCACGATTTCTCCTTTCCACCACCCCATTTTGTTGGGGTGTTCTAGGACAAGAGAAATCATGCTTGTACTCTTGATCTAAGTAAAATTTGGACAAATTAGAATTCTCAAATTCTCCACCATGATCACTACAAATCTGGTTGATTTTGAGATTTCTTTCATTCTCTACTCTTTTGCTAAAACCTATTATTATTTCTAGGGTATTGTCCTTATGTTTCATAAAATACACCCAAGTATATCTAGAAAAGTCATCTACTATAACTAAGCAATATTTACTACTATTCAAAGAGGGAGTACTATGACAATCAAATAAATCTAAATGCAAAAGTTCTAAAGGTAAAGATGTATTAATTAAGGTTTTACCCTTGTGTGATGACTTTGATTATTTTCCTTCTTGATATGCATCACACATCTTATCCTTGAGATACTTAACTTTTGGCAAACCATTGACTAGCTCCATCTTGGCTATCTTGGCAATATTTTTCATGTTGATGTGCCCAAGCATCCTATGCCATAACCAACTTTGTTCTTCTTTTGCCATAAAACACTTAGGGGAAATGTTAGAAGCATAGGATAAATCAACATGATAAATATTTGATTTCCTATATCCTACTAACATGCAATCATTTAATTTCTTATGTCTTATAAAGCATTTAAAGAGTTAAATTGAACATCAAAATTGGCATCATATAATTGGCTTACACTAAGCAAGTTAAACTTCATATTTTTAACCAACAATACTTTATGAATAGCAAGATTTGGGGATACCTCAATTGTGTCTTTTCCTAGAATTTTAAATTTTCCACTATTTCCAAAGGACACATTCCCCTTGCTAATGTGGTTGATTGTGGAAAATTTGCTCTCATCACCGGTCATGTATCTTGAGCAACTATCAACAATCCACATGCTTGGTCCTTCTACCTATACAATATGAAAAACATAAGCCTTAGGCACCCAAATCTTTGGACCGGTAGCATTAACTACATAGCTCTTGGGAACCCATGCCTTTCGAACTTTGCTCCTAATGGTTGATTTCCTACTAATAAGGGAGGTAAAAGCTACTTCCTTTTCCTTAGGCCTATACCCTATACCGGCCTTATTGTAAATAGCCCTTTGGTCCTTAAGTATCATGTCTAGGTATTTTGAGTCATTTGTAAATTTTTCTAAACACACTCTTAATTCACCTATTTCCTTTTTAAGTTCATCATTTTCATCCTTAAGTGAACATGCATCATTACAAGAAAGTTCTATATTCCTAATTTCCTTGATTTCTACTTTCAAATCCTTAATCCTAGATTTTGATTTATTTAAAGCATTTTGAAGACATGCAATGGTTTCATAAAGTAACTCTATCCTAAGGGAGTCTTTTACCTTATTGTCACTAGAGGACGATTCGTCGCTTGAGGATGATGATGACTCCTCACTTGAGCTTCTGGCTTCATCCTCCATGACCATGAGTGCAAAGTTGCGTGTGACATGGCAAAGCTCATCCTCATCCGATGAATCTTCCAAGCTTTGTGTATCCTATGTTTGTGCTACCATTGCTTCCTTCTTTTTCTTCTCCTTCTTGTCCTTCTTCTTCTTTTCCTTTTCTTCCTTTTTCTTTAGCTTCGAGCAATTTGACTTGATGTGCCCCTTCTTATTGCAACCATAGCAAATAACGTTAGGAGTAGAAATTGAACTACTAGAGGATTTACCTTTTGAGGATTTGAACATCCTTCTTGGTGAGCTTCCTTGATCTCCCAACAAATCTCTTCACATAGTGAGCCACCTCACTAGCCGATAGCTCCTTATCACTACTTGAAGACTCCTCCTCCGATTCGGATGAAGAAGAAAACTCCTTCATTTCTTTCTTCTTCTTGTCCTTCTTCTCTACAACAAGAGCTATACCTTTTTCTTTCGAAGAAGTGTTAGCTTGCACATGATTACTTGTCATAAAGTTAGGTTGACAAGATAGTAAAATTAATGGGTAAAACCTCCTCTTACAAATATAGAATTCGTATACGTCCACACTATCGTGGCATACGATATTCTCGGTGTTTGAGGTGTTGGTTGATTTTAAATTTTATTGTTTGAGGAATCAATAATTTTTGAAATCTACAGTAATGATCTATGTGATTCTTAGGATTTTCAAAAATGACTTTCAGTCCACTTACTATAATACTAAAGGAAATAAACTTACTGTACCCAAATAATGTTGATTGGAAAAGAATCTAGATATTGTCTTATCTGCTAAGGAGTACAAGTATGAACTCTTCGAAGAGTGTCCTCAAGCCATGGTTGCTCAAAAAGGTTTCTACTTCTAAACCGAAAGGCAAGAAGAAGGAGAAATAAGGTAGAGCAAAGGTGGTGGGAGGATCTCAGGGAGGAGTGAAGAAGTCGAAAGGCAAGTACTTCACTTGCAAGCAGGATGGACATTGGAAGAAGGACTGTCCCAATCCAAAGCAGAACAAAGATATATCCTTTGGTCTAGTCGTTGAAACATGATTAGCGGTGTTATCTATCGACACCTGGTGTGTAGATACGAGAGCCACTAATCATGTATGTAATACTTTGCAGGGGTTCTAGGAAACCCGACGACTAGCTAAAAGGAAGATTACCATTTACTTGGGCAATGCCATGAAGATGGCGGCTATTGCAGTGGGAGAAGTTTTATTTATCTCTTGAGAAAAATAAAACTTAGGTTCTGGAAAATTCCCTTTATGTACCTTTATTTAGAAAGAACTTAGTTTCAGTTTCTAAATTGTTTATGTATGGATATTCTATTTCTTTTAATGACAGAGCTATTATAAAAAGAAATAGGGAGAATATCTGTTTAGGTACATTGATAGGAAATTTGTATACACTTGAACCACAACCTCCCACGATGCAAATTGAAGTTAATAACTCATCTTCTAATTCCAATAAGAGAAAAGAACCTTCGAAGATGAACCAAACATATCTTTGGCATCTTAGACTTGGTCATATTAACCTAAGCAGAATTCAAAGGTTGATAGCTGATGGACCTTTGGGTTCATTAGTGGTGGAGGATCTCCCAACTTGCGAATCTTGCTTGGAGAGTAAGATAACCAAGAGGCCTTTTAAGGCCAAGGGGTATAGAGCCAAAGATGTGTTAGAAATGATTCATTCTGATTTGTGTGGTCCTATGACTATCCAGGCAAGAGGTAGTCTTGAATATTTCTTCTCTTTCATAGACGATTATTCGAGATATGGATACATTTACCTGATGCGCCACAAGTCTGAATGCTTTGACAAGTTCAAAGAATTCAAGACTGATGTGGAGAAACGTCAAGGTAAAAGTATCAAGACACTACGATCTGATCATGGTGGTAAGTACCTCTTGAGAGAGTTTAGGAACTACTTATCAGAGGCTGGGATTCAATCCCAATTGATTGCACCTGGCACACCCCAGCAGAATAGTGTAGCAGAGCGAAGGAATAAGACACTTATGGAGATGGTTAGATCGATGATGAGTTATTCTGACTTGCCATATTCTTTCTGGGGATATGCTCTAGATACGACGGTATACATTCTGAACTTGGTTCCATCTAAATCAGTGCCTTCTACTCCCACAGAGTTGTGGACTGGGCGAAAGCCTAGTCTAAGATATATTCAGATATGGGGGAATCCAGCACATGTGCTGAAGGCAGATGTTGGTAAGTTGGATCCTCATACAGAAGTACGCATGTTCATTGGCTATCCCAGAGGAACGAAGGGTGGATTGTTTTATAGTCCTAGAGATCAGAGGGTGATCGTTAGCACAAACGCTAGATTTCTAGAGGAAGACTATGTGATAAGCCACAAGCCCAAGAGTAAAATTGTTCTGGAGGAGTTAAAAGGGGAAGTCACTTATTTAGTACCACCGGTACAAGTGGATACACCACATGTCACTGCACCGCGTGTCATAGAGGATACATAGGTGATACCTCGTCGTAGTGGGAGGGTTGTGAGACAACCTGATAGATTCATGTTCTTGGGAGAATCTTCTAATTTGGTCCCCGGCGAACATGAACCTGATCCCTGGACATATGACGAGGCAATCCAAGATAAAGATGTAGTATCTTGGCAAAGTGCAATGAATGCTGAGATTGAATCTATGGATTCAAATCAGATCTGGGAGCTAGTAGAACCACCCGATGGTGTAAAAACCATTGGATGCAAGTGGATCTACAAAAGAAAGAGAGGAATAGATGGGAAGGTTGAGACCTTCAAAGCGAGGCTTGTTGCGAAGGGGTATACTCAGAAAGAGGGTATCGATTATGAGGAGACCTTTTCGCCGGTAGCCATGCTTAAATCTATCCGAATTCTCTTATGCATAGCAACTCATATGGATGTCAAGACATATGGATGGATGTCAAGACAGATGGATGTCAAGACAGCTTTCCTTAATGGAAGTCTTGAGGAAAACATCTACATGGAGCAACCAGAGGGATTCATTGCTAAGGGCAAAGAGCATCTTGTGTGCAAGCTTAATCAGTCCATTTATGGATTGAAACAAGTTTCGAGGTCTTAGAACATCCACTTTGATGAGGTGAACCAATCTTATGGATTTATTCAAAGTCCGGATGAGTCTTGTGTATATGAAAGATGTGACGGAAACGTAGTGGTATTTCTTCTACTATACGTAGATGACATTTTGTTGATTGGAAACAAAATCAAGGTTGATGGGAATCGGCTTCGGAGGCTCATTGGCTCCCATGTCCCCGGATTAAAATTTTCACTAATGAAAACTAATCCAGATGGGATGAGTTTCCTAAGCTCAACCAATTCGTCGTCATGCTAATGACTTGAGCAATCGCTTGAACAGACTAGTTGTTCAAGCAACAACACTCTTCTATTCGGTTAGCCGCGGAAGAGACGACGGACGGATCGCCAGTTTTTGTGTTTATCTTCGGGGTCCATGATTATACAAATACATATGAATGTAGACATGTATAATCAACACATACATAAAGTAAATATGCTCATAACAAATACAAGCAAGTAACCATCCACACAAAACATTCATATAATTGAAAACCAATTATAAACATAATACAAAAGAAAATTAATCAAAATAAACAAAATTATACCTCTTGATCTTCTATTGTATGTCCTCCCTCCTTTTGGACGTCGTGTGGGCGACGATCTACCAAAAGTTGAAGCCTCCTAGATCACCAATCTTCCTTTCCTTGTTCACTAGGAACAAAGGAAGATCGTAAAAAAAAAACTCATCTTCCTTTCTAGAACCGGCCACCAAGTCAATAAACTCGATGTTGCCGCTGGCCAAGGAAGATAAAATGGAGTATGGAAACCAACCAAAAGAGAAACAACAAGGGCATGGGCGCCGGCCAACACTTGGAGAAAGGAAAGGAAAACAATCCTCCTCCTTGTTGCCGCCCAAACCCTAGACAAAGCTCTCCTAATTTCCGGCCAAGGATGAAGGGAAGGAGAATAGGTTGAGCTCCGGACAAGGTAGAGGGAACAAGGATAGTGGCCGGCCAACACTTAGAAGGAAGAAGAAAAGGATCTTCATCTTCTTGTTGCCGCCCACCCTATTCCCAAAACCCTAACCCTAGCCGCCCAACCCCAATCCCATCCCAACTAGGATTTGATTGCCGCCCAAGGGAAGCTATCCTAATGCCATCCAACCTAAGCCATAGAAGGAAGGGAGAAGCTTGGGCGCCGACCAAACCAAGGAGGAAGGAGGAAGAAGGGTTGCCGGCCACCATTGGGAAGAAGAAGAAGAGGCTTCTTCTTCTTGTTGCCGCCCAACATCATGAACCACCTTATCACAATTAGTTTTTTTTCTTTTTCATCCACCCTTGCCGCCCAAGCCACCTTATCTCAATTAGTTTTTTTTTCTTTTTCATCCACCCTTGCCGCCCAAGCCTAAGCCCATATATATAGAGTTAGGTTTAGGCCTTGGTTTAATCTCCTCCATTGGTTCTAGGGATTAAATCTCAACCGTCGGATCTAGGGTTTCATCCCAATCGTCAGATCTAGGGTTTCATCCCAACCGTCGGATCTAGGGTTTCATCCCAATCGTCATATCTAGGGTTTCATTCCAACCGTCGGATCTAGGGTTTCTTCCCAACCGTCGGATCTAGGGTTTCTTCCCAACCGTCGGATCTAGGGATTTAATCTCCACCGTCGGATCTAGAGTTTTGTTTTCCATCATTGGATCTAGGCTTCATGAGGTGTTAATAGGCTACAATAGGGACCATGAGGAGGAGTTGGATCTTGGCCACCCGATGGATCGGAACCACACAAACTTGATCCATCAATGATGTTTCATTCCACTAGAGGATCATCATTGAACTACCTCACCAACCCCCATAAATTAATATGGGCTCCATATATTATTTGTACATCCATTTCCCCGTGTTAAGATATCGAATGTCCATCAATTGATTGATTTACTGACCATCAATCAATTAACATCTAACTCCTCGAGTAGTACCACTCAACCTTATCATCATGTTGACTAAGTCAACCTGTAGGGTTTACATGATGAACCTTATGAGCTCCTCAAGGGGACATCATCAACCTATATATAGGACACGGTTTCCTCCTATAATCAACGGCACACCATGTAAATAATATCATTTCCCAACTTACCGGGCATATTGATTTAATCCATCTAAATCTCACCCTTTGGTAAATCAAAGAAATAAATACTAAGTACATGTGCCCATTATTATATCGGGATTAAGAGCATGTACAACATAATATCCGAGGTCCGATTCAATTATGTAGTCTGCAATAAATTGAATCACCTCTATATCGGTCCTGCTCAATACACCTAAGTGTACTAGTGTAACTTTATGTTCAAGACAAAACAATACCAAGCTACACTACAACCATGCCAATGGTTTGTCCAAAACCATCTTGGTTGAGAGCCTCTACTTATATTCTATAAGGGACTGATAACATGATCTTTTGTGCCACACCAAGCACCATGTTATCTACAATGTAAAATATTAGACAATATGCACACATATAATAAATATAAAGTGCAAACAATGATCATGTGATTCTTATTTCAAAATAAAAATGTTCATACAAAAAGAGCTAGGCTTTCAGTATACATTCCAACAAAGGTGTTATCGGACGTATGGGTATGGTTGTCCAAACAATTTGATATGAAGGACTTGGGAGAGGTAGGACACATACTTGGGATCAAGGTTATAAGGGATCACAGGAAAAGGATGTTGTGCTTATCCCAAGCTTCATACATAGACATGATTATGGAGCGTTTTAGCATGCAGAACTCCAAGAAGGGTTTTCTACCCTTCAGGCATGGAGTTCCTTTATCTAAGGAGATGTGTCCTAGATCATCTGAGGAGATAGAGGAGATGAAGGTGGTTCCTTATGCTTCGGTAGTAGGAAGCCTCATGTATACGATGCTCTGTAGGAGACCAGATATCTGTTTTTCCATGGGCATGGTCAGCAGATATCAGGGTAATCCAGGTCAGGGACATTGGACTGCGGTAAAACATATATTGAAGTACCTGAGAAGGATTAGGGATTATATGCATGTTTACCGAGCAGACCAATTACTCCCTGTGGGTTACACGAATTCTGACTTCCAATCTGATAGGGATAACAGTAAGTCTACCTCAGGTTTTGTGTTTACTTTGGGAGATGGAGCCATTGTATGGAGGAGTATCCAGCAGAAATGCGTGGCGGACTCCACCATGGAAGCTGAGTATATGGCAGCCTCTGAGGCAGCCAAAGAAGTTGTGTGGCTCAGGAACTTCCTGATGGACTTGGATGTGATTTCTGGTTTGCCCAAAACTATCACAATTTATTGTGATAATAGTGGTGCAATTGCAAACTCGAAGGAACCACGAGCCCATAAGGCTAGTAAACACATAGAGCGCAAGTACCACCTGATATGAGAAATCATAAAGAGAGGAGAAGTTGCTATGGCCAAGATTGTATCAGAGGATAACCTGGCAGATCCTTTCACTAAGGCCCTTTCGGCGAGAGCTTTTGATAGGCATGTGGAGGGAATGGGGATCAGATGTATGGCAGTTTGAAGACAACATAGTCTTTTAGTATAAGTGGGAGATTGTAGGGATATATATTGAAATGTCTATCTTTTGTATGAACATCTTTATTTTGAAATAAGAATCACATGATCATTGTTTGCATATTTTTATGGTTATGCAATATTGTCTAATACTTACATTGTAGATAACATGGTGTGTGGTGTCACACGGGAGATCATGTTATCGGCCCCTTGAAAAGTATAAGTAAAGGTTCACAACCGCGATGACTATGGACAAACCATCGGAATGGTTGTAGTGTGATTTGGTGTTGGTTTGTCTTGACCATAGAATCACACTAGTGCACTTTGTGTGTATTGAGCAGGACCGACTTAGAGGTGATTCGATTTATTGCTAACTACATAATCAAATCGGACCTCAGATATTATTTAGTAGATGCTCTTAATCCCGATATAATAACGGGCACATATACTTAGTACTCATCTCTTTGATTTACCAATGGGCGAGATTTATAGATTAAATCGATAGGCTCGATAAGTTGGGAGATGATATTATTTATATGGTGTGCCATTGATTATAGGAGGAAACTGTGTCCTATATATTAGGATGATGATGTCCCCTTGAGGAGCTCATAAGGTTCATCATGTAAACCCTGTAGGTGGACTTAGTCCGACATGATGAAAAGGTTGAGTGGTACTACTCAAGGAGTTAGATGTTGATTAATTAATGGTCAGTAAATTAATTAATCGACGGACATTCGAGATCTTAAACACGGGGAGAAAATGTAGAAATAATATATGGAGCCCATATTATCATATGGGGGTTGGTGAGGTAGATCAATGATGAACCTTTAGTGGATTGGATCATCATTAGTGGATCGGACTTTATGTGGGCTTGATCCATGGGTGGCCAAGACCCAACTCTTCCTCATGGTCCCTAATGTATCCTATTAACACCTCATGATGCTTAGATCCAATGGATAGAAACAAAAGTCTAAGATCCATTGGTAGAGATTAAATCTCTAAGATCCGACGGTTGAGATTAATTTTCTAGATCCGACAGTTGAGATTAAATCCCTAGAACCAATGGAGGAGATTAATTCATGACTTATCCCTAACTCTATAAAAGGGTGTCAAGGGGTTGCCGTGAACTACAATTGAAGGAGAGCAAGGTTTGGGCGGCAAGAGAAGGGAATCCTAGTTGAGATAGGATTAGGATTAGGGCTAGGGTTTGGAGGCTAGGGTGACACCAAATAAGGCAAGGTTTCCTTTCTTCTTCCTTGTCTTGTGGCCAACGTCCAGCAGTTTTCCAGGCCCTTCCTGTAGGGAGTGCCCTTGGTTCCGTCAGAGTCTCATTGCCTCCCATGTCCCCGGATTAAAATTTTATCAACTAAAACTAATCCGGACGGGATGAGTTTCCGAAGCACAACCATTTTGTCATCGTGCCAACGACTCGAGCGATCGCTTGAACAAACTTGTTGTTCAAGAAATCAACTCTTCTAGTCGATTAGCCGCGGAAGAGATGACGAACGGATCGCCGGTTTTTGTGTTTCTTATCGGGGTCCATGATTATACAAATACAAACAAATGAAAACTAGTATAATCAACACATACTAACATAAAGAACATAAGCTAGCATTTCTTATCGTAAGAGGATCAAGAATAAAGTTTGTAAAACTTTTATACCTCTTGGTCTTCTACCGTATGTCCCATCCTCCTCGTGGACATCGTGTGGGCGAAGATCCTCCACAAGTTGAAGCCTCCTAGATCACGTTCTTCCCTTCCTTGCTCACTCCGAACAAAAAGAAGAACCAAACAAAAACTCCTTCTCCTATCTAGAACCGACCACCATGCCAAGGAGCTTGATATAGCCGTCGGCCAAGGAGTAGATAATTGAGCACCGGCCAACCTTGAAGAAAGGTTGCCGCCGGCCACCAAGGAGAGAGGGAGAAGGAATAATGGGTATGGGCGCCGACCAAAGCAAGGAGGAAGAAGATGGGCGCTGGCTACCAATTAGGAAGAGAAGGAAACAAACCTTAATCCTTCCAAGGATTGCCGCCCAAACCAAAAACCCTAATCTCCTTCTTGATATATATCTATATTACATGCCCAAGCCCTTAGCCCTCCTTTTATAGAGTTAGGCTTAGGCCTCCTTTCAATCTCCACCGTCGGATCTAGAGACATAGTCTCCATCGTCGGATCTAGGGTTTCATCCCAACCGTCAGATCTAGGGTTTCATCCCAACCGTCGGATCTAGGGTTTCATCCCAACCGTCGGATCTAGGGTTTCATCCCAACCGTCAGATCTAGGGTTTCATCCCAACCGTCGGATCTAGGGTTTCATCCCAACTGTCGGATCTAGGGTTTCATCCAAACCGTCGGATCTAGTGTTTTATGTTCCATCATTGGATCTAGGCTCCTTGAGGTTTTAATAAGGCTACGATAGCGACCATGAGGAGGAGTTGGATCTTGGCCACCCGATGGATCGGAACCACACAAACTTGATCCATCAATGATGTTCCATTCCACTAGAGGATCATCATTGATCTACCTCACCAACCCCCATTTATATGGGCTCCATATATTATTTGCACAACTATCTCCCCGTGTTTAAGATATCGAATGTCCGTCAATTAATGGATTTACTGACCATCAATTAATTAACATCTAACTCCTCGAGTAGTACCACTCAGCCTTATTATCATGTTGACTAAGTCAACCCGCGGGGTTTACATGATAAACCTTATGAGCTCCTCAATGGGACATTATCAACCTAATATATAGGACACGGTTTCCTTCTATAATCAACGACACACCATGTAAATAATATCATTTCCCAACTTACCGGACCTATTGATTTAATCTATAAATCTCACCCATTGGTAAATCAAAGAAATAAATACTAAGTACATGTGCCCATTATTATATCGGGATTCAGAGCATGTGCAACATAATACCCGAGGTCTGATTCAATCATATAGTCAACAATAGATTGAATCACCTCTATGTCGGTCCTACTCAATACACACAAAATGTACTAGTGTAATTCTATGGTATAGATAAACCAATACCAAATCACACTACAACCATGCCAATGGTTTGTCCAAGACCATCTTGGTTGTGAGCCTATACTTATATTCTACAAGGAACTGATAACATGATCTTCTGTGGCTCACCAAGCACCATGTTATCTATAATGTAGAGTATTAGACAATATGCACATATAATAAATATAAAGTGCAAACAATGATCATGTGATTCTTATTTCAAAATAAAGATGTCCATACAAAAGGCTAGGCTTTCAGTATACATCCCAACAATCTCCCACTTATACTAAAAGACTATGCTGTCATCACACTGCCATACATCTGATCCCCATGTCCTCCACATGCCTATCAAATGCTTTCACTGGAAGGGCCTTAGTGAATGGATCCGTCAGGTTATCCTATGATGCAATATTGGCGACAGCTACTTCTCCTCGCTTTACGATCTCTCGTATCAGGTGGTACTTGCGCTCTATGTGTTTACTCGCCTTATGGGCTCGTGGTTCCTTCGAGTTTGCAACTACACCACTGTTATCACAATAAATCGTGATAGTTCTGGGCAAACCAGGAATCACATCCAAGTCCATCAAGAAGTTCCTGAGCCATACAGATTCCTTGGCTGCCTCAGAGGCTGCCACATACTCAGCTTCCATGGTAGAGTCCGCCACGCATTTCTGCTTGACACTCCTCCATACTATGGCTCCACCTCCAAAAGTAAACACAAACCCCGAGGTAGAATTACGGTTGTCCCTATCTGATTGGAAATCAGAATCCGTGTAACCCATAGGGACTAATTGATCTGCCCGGTAAACCAGCATATAATCCCTAGTCCTTCTCAGGTACTTCAATATATGCTTTACCGCAGTCCAATGTCCCTGTCCAGGATTACTCTGATATCTGCCAACCATGCCCACGATAAAGCAAATATCTGGTCTCGTACATAGCATAGCATACATGAGGCTTCCTATTGCCGAAACATAAGGAACCACCTTCATCTCCTCTATCTCCTTTGATATTTTGGGACACATCTCTTTAGATAAAGGTACTCCATGCCTAAAAGGTAGAAAACCTTTCTTGGAGTTCTGCATGCTAAAACGAGCAAGGATAGTGTCAATGTATGAAGCTTGAGATAAGCACAACATCCTTTTCTTGCGATCTCTTATCACCTTGATCCCAAGGATGTGTCCCACTTCTCCCAAGTCCTTCATGTCAAACTGTTTGGACAACCATACCCTTACGTCTGATAACACTTTGATATTGTTGCCAACTAAAAAAATGTCATCTACGTATAGTACAAGAAATACCACTACGTTTTCGTCACATCTTTTGTATACACATGGCTCATCCGGACTTTGAATAAATCCATATGACTGGATTACCTCATCAAAACGGATGTTCCAAGATCTCAAAGCTTGCTTCAATCCATAAATGGACCGATTAAGCTTACACACTAGATGCTCTTTGCCTTTAGCAATGAATCCCTCTGGCTGCTACATATAGATGTTCTCCTCAAGACTTCCGTTAAGTAAAGTTGTCTTGACATCCATCTGTCAAATCTCATAATCCATATGAGCAGCTATAGATAAGAGAATCCGGATAGACTTAAGCATAGCTACCGGCGAAAAAGTCTCCTCATAATCGATACCCTCTTTCTGAGTATACCCTTTTGCAATAAGCCTAGCTTTGAAGGTCTCAACCTTCCCGTCTACTCCTCTCTTTCTTTTGTAGATCCACTTGCATCCAATGACTTTTACACCATCGGGTGGCTCTACTAGCTCCCAGACCTGATTAGAATCCATAGATTCTATCTCAGAATTCATCGCTCTTTGCCAAGATACCGCATCTTCATCTTGGAGTGTCTCGTCATATGTCCAGGGATCAGGTTCATGTTCGCCAGGGAGCAAGTCCGAAGACTCTCCCAAGAACATGAATCTATCATGCTGTCTCACAATCCTCCCACTACGACGAGGTATCACCTATGTATCCTCTGTGACACGCGGTGCAGTGACTTGTCGTATATCCTCTTGTACCGGTGGTACTGAAGTAGCAACTTCCCCTTTTAATTCCTTTAGAACAATCCTACTCTTGGGCTTGTGGTTCATCACATAGTCTTCCTCTAAAAATCGGGCGTTCATGCTAACGATCACCCTATGATCTCCAGGATTATAAAACAAACTACCTTTCGTTCCTCTCGGGTAGCCCACGAACATACACACTTCTGTACGAGGTTCCAACTTACCAGCATCAGCCTTCAGCACATGTGCTGGACTCACCCATATCCGAATATGTCTCAGACTAGGCTTTCACCCAGTCCACAATTCTATAGGGGTAGAAGGCACTGATTTAGATGGAACCAAGTTCAGAATATACACTGTCGTATCCAGTGCATACCCCCAGAATGAATCTGGCAACTCAGAATAACTCATCATCGATCTAACCATCTCCATAAGAGTTTTATTCCTTTGCTCCGCTACACCATTCTGCTGGGGTGTGCCAGGTGCAGACAATTGGGATTGAATCCCAACCTCTGATAAGTAATTCCTAAACTCTCCCAAGAGGTACTCACCACCACGATCAGATCGTAGGGTCTTGATACTTTTACCTTGACGGTTCTCCACATCAACCTTGAATTCTTTGAACCTGTCAAAGCATTCAGACTTGCGGCGCATCAAGTAAATGTATCCATATCTTGAATAATCATCTATAAAAGAGACAAAATATTCAAAACCACCTCTAGCTTGGATAGACATAGGACCGCACAAATCAGAATTAACCAATTCTAACACATCTTTGACTCTATGCCCCTTGGCCTTGAAAGGCCTCTTGGTCATTTTACCTTCCAAGCAAGATTCGCAGGTTGGGAGATCCTCCACCACTAATGAACCCAAAGGTCCATTAGCTATCAACCTTTGAATTCTACTCAGGTTAATATGACCAAGCCTTAGATGCCAAAGATATGTTTGGTTCATCTTCGAAGGTTCTTTTCTCTTATTAGAATTAGAAGATGAGTTATTAACTTCTATATGCATCGTGGGAGCTTTTGGTTCAAAAGTATACAAATTGCCAACCAATGTACCTGAACAGATAATCTCTCTATTTCTTTTTATAGCAACTCTGTCATTAAAAGAAACAGAATATTCATCCATAAACAATTTAGAAATCGAAATCAAATTCTTTCTAAATGCAGGTACATAAAGATAATTTCTCAAAACCAAAACTTTATTTCTATCAAACGATAAATGAACGTCTCCCACTGCAATAGCCGCCACCTTTGTAGCATTGCCCATGTAGACGGTAATTTCTCCTTCAGCTAGTCGTCAGGTTTCCTGGAACCCCTGGAAAGAATTGCAGACATGATCAGTGGCTCACGTATCTACACACCAGGTACCGGTAGATAACACCACTAAACATGTTTCAACGACTAAGCTAGAAGATATACCTTTGTTCTGCTTTAGGTTGGGGCAGTCTTTCTTCCCATGTCCAGTCTTCTTACAAGTGAAGCACTTGCCTTTCGGCTTCTTCACTCCTCCCTGACGTCCACCCGCCACCTTTGCTCCACCTTGTTTCTTCTTCTTCTTGCCTTTTGGCTTAGAAGTAGAAACCTTTTGAGCAACCATGGCTTCCTGCCTAGCAGCCCGATTCTGGTATCCGAAAAGTTCCTTTTACCCAGACATCATCGAAGAGCACATACTTGTACTCCTCGACAGTTAAGACAATATCCAAATTTCTTTTCCAATCAATGTATTTTATTCTAGTAAGTTTATTTTCTTTCAGTATCACAGCAAGTGGGTTGAAAACCATTTGAAAATCCTAAGAATCACAATGATAAAAATATTAGATTTCAAATATTATTGATTCCTCAAAACAATAAAATTCCGAAATCAAACAACACCTCAAAACAACGAGAATATCGCATGCCACGATAGTGTGGACGTATACGAATTCTACATTTGTAAGAGGAGGTTTTACCCATTAATTTTATTATCTTGTCAACCTTACTTTTTGACAAATAAAATTAATAGTTGGTTCCTCTTAGGCCCTACAAATAAAAGCAGTGACTCTGATGGGGAGGATACCTTTATTTGCATCTAAGTGTTTACCATTACTCGGTACTAAGGTAATTATCTCGGATTATGTGCCTTACCGATGGGGAAGTACACACACTCTTAAATAATTTCCTATAACCATATTTGACCTAGTGATCTGCAAACAAACCCATTCGATGGGGAGGAAGGCACTCAGAGCCGACACGCAAATTTGTTGCATCACACGTCAAATTGTAATGGAGGCCGCGGGAATTAATTAAAATATCCCTCTCCCACTTAGTAAATTGAAAATGAGGAATTTTCAAGCACACACAACATGCATATAAAACAAATCAGCAATAAATATGGAAAAAAATAGAATTTTTCCAACTATTATGGCTTTGTTCTCCAATATGCGTCCCGCCGTGTCTCCACCTCGTCCGCTCCTCCTTTTCAATGCGCAAGCCACAAAAGAGATCCGAGCCGAGATATATCATTTTAATTTACATCCATCGATCCTATACTCCACGAAGGAGTGTACAAACTATCTAGATCGAAAGTAAACTAGAATGATCGGTTAAACAATGCCATATTTAATTACAAAAATTAAATACTAATCTAGCCTCGTCAACCTGAGGATTCAAATGATATACATACAATCACACACAAACAATCACATACACACATATAGCCATAATAGTCGGATCTTATGCCTGCAACCAAAAAGTTAGTCTACGCACATTTTACTATTATCCGGCATACTCAATATATGATATGTGCATGAAAGTAACCGAATTCGAAACACACAAAACCGGAAACCTTGGCTCTGATACCATTTGCAGGGAGTGCCCTTGGTTGCGTCGGAGTCTCATTGCCTCCCATGTCCCCGGATTAAAATTTTATCAACTAAAACTAATCCAGACGGGATGAGTTTTCGAAGCACAACCGAATAAAGTTTGTAAAACTTTTATACCTCTTGGTCTTCTACCGTATGTCCCATCCTCCTCGTGGACATCGTGTGGGCGAAGATCCTCCACGAGTTGAAGCCTCCTAGATCACGTTCTTCCCTTCCTTGCTCGCTCCGAACAAAGAAAAGAACCTAACAAAAACTCCTTCTCCTATCTAGAACCGGCCACCAAGCCAAGGAGCTTGATATAGCCGCCGGCCAAGGAGTAGATAATTGAGCGCCGGCCAACCTTGAAGAAAGGTTGCCGCCGGCCACCAAGGAGAGAGGGAGAAGGAATAATGGGTATGGGCGCCGGCCAAAGCAAGGAGGAAGAAGATGGGCGCCGACTACCAATTAGGAAGAGAAGGAAACAAACCTTAATCCTTCCAAGGATTGTCGCCCAAACCTTTTCCCAAACCCTAGCCGCCTAAACCAAAAACCCTAATCTCCTTCTTGATATATATCTATATTACACGCCCAAGCCCTTAGCCCTCCTTTTATAGAGTTAGGCTTAGGCCTCCTTTCAATCTCCACCATCGGATCTAGAGACTTAGTCTCCAACGTCGGATCTAGGGTTTCATCCCAACCGTCGGATCTAGGGTTTCATCCCAACCGTCGGATCTAGGGTTTCATCCCAACCGTCGGATCTAGGGTTTCTTCCCAACCGTCGGATCTAGGGTTTCATCCCAACCGTCGGATCTTGGTTTTCATCCCAACCATCGGATCTAGGGTTTTATGTTCCATCATTGGATCTAGGCTCCTTGAGGTTTTAATAAGGCTACAATAGGGACCATGAGGAGTTGGATCTTGGCCACCCGATGGATCGGAACCACACAAACTTGATCCATCAATGATGTTCCATTCCACTAGAGGATCATCATTGATCTACCTCACCAACCCCCATTTATATGTGCTCCATATATTATTTACACAACTATCTCCCCGTGTTTAAGATATCGAATGTCCGTCAATTAATTGATTTACTGACCATCAATTAATTAACATCTAACTCCTCGAGTAGTACCACTCAACCTTATTATCATGTTGACTAAGTCAACCCACGGGGTTTACATGATAAACCTTATGAGCTCCTCAAGGGAACATCATCAACCTAATATATAGGACACGGTTTCCTTCTATAATTAACGACACACCATGTAAATAATATCATTTCCCAACTTACTGGGCCTATCGATTTAATCTATAAATCTCATCCATTGGTAAATCAAAGAAATAGATACTAAGTACATGTGCCCATTATTATATTGGGATTCAGAGCATGTGCAACATAATACTCGAGGTCTGATTCAATCATATAGTCAGCAATAGATTGAATCACCTCTATGTCGGTCCTGCTCAATACACACAAAATGTTCTAGTGTAATTCTATCATCAAGATAAACCAATACCAAATCACACTACAACCATGCCAATGGTTTGTCCAAGACCATCTTGGTTGTGAGCCTATACTTATATTCTTCAAGAAACTGATAACATGATCTTTTGTGCCTCACCAAGCACCACGTTATCTACAATGTAGAGTATTCGACAATATGCACATATAATAAATATAAAGTGCAAACAATGATCATGTGATTCTTATTTCAAAATAAAGATGTCCATACAAAAGACTAGGCTTTTAGTATACATCCCATCACTTCCCAACCCTTGGCCAGCGCCCAAAAGCTCCCTTCTCCCTCTCCTTAGGTGGTGGAAACAAGATATAGGGCTTCCCTTGGTGTCTTGGTTGTTTTCCACCATCTTCTCCTTCATCTAGTTGGCCGGCGGCAAGGAAAGCTTTGGTTCCTTGTTGGTTGTTTCTAGTGAGGAGAAAAACCTTGTTTCTATTCTTCCTCTTGCTTTGGAAGAGCAAGGAAAGAAGATTTGCGATCTAGGAGCTTCGACTTTTGGTGGATCGTCGCCCACACGACGTTCAAAAGGAGGAAGGTCATACATTAGAAGATCGAGAGGTATACCTCTTCTACTTTCTTCTTTTGTTTGTTGCTTGTTTTTGTTTTTCAATTACAAGCATGTTATAAATCTGTAAATGGATAAATAATAATTGGATCTTGAGCATAAACACAAAAACCGATGATCCAGATATCATCTATTCCGCGGCTACTCGTAGAATAGAGGATGGTCACTTGAACAACTAGTTTGTTCAAGTGACCTCTCTAAACGAATAGCACGACGATGACTTGGTGGTTTGGGCAATCCCTTTTGTCTAGGATTAATTTTTTTTTAATCCGGGGACATCGAAGGGATCGCCATGGTCAAGCTACCGAGGTGAAGTGGGAAGCGAAGTTTCCCCTCACGGACTCGATAAGCAAAACCCTTCAATAGTATGCCTTATGAGTCACCTTGCACTCATCAGCTAAGACTGAAAAATAAGCACTTTTGCAATCCCCATGTGTCAAAATGTTCCAATCAAATATTGTAAGGAAAGAGTCCATGTATAAGTTAATAGCATCGGTCATCCACACTAGTCCTGATACTGTCACACTACACAAAAAAAGGGTTATTAGCAACTCTCAAAACATAAGATTACTATTATAAACACTCCATTTTTTTTTACTGTCTTACTCCATTTTTTTTAGTTTCAATAAACACTCCCCGACTGTTGGATCCATCTTACTGGTGAATTCTTTATAAGCTTGTTGTATACAAAAAAAAACTGTGGAGATAGAAATATTTTGTCTGAAAAATAGGACTGACAAGATAACTTATGCTCACCTCCAATATCCTAATCTTGACTTCGTTGAGTGTTGGTTGTTTGTCCGTGAAGACTTGTGTGGCAGTATCTAATATTTCAGGTTCACACTCCTCGGCAATTGATTTCCTTTTTTTATCCTGTCCTGACTCCTGCTCAAAATTTGGCTCTTCAGGAGCGATATTAGGGTCTACTGAGGGATACTCAATAGCCTTGTTGGGGACTATTTGAGTTTCAACTCTCCTTCTTTTAGTAATGTTAGCAAACCATGCAGGAGGAACGCTTGTACGTGTAGGGGGTGATACACCATGAAGAGCCATCTTCCGCACACAAACCTTCCGCCTAGTATATGTAGGAGAAGGTTGTTTGGTCTGTACAACTTGTATGGGTTGTGATTATAACCCCTCTACATCCCGGAATTGTAAATTCAGTTGAAGCTCCAATATTAAACTGTCCTCTTCAGTGATTAATGCTTCTTTTTCAGAAATTATATTATCCCTTTCACTTATCTCGTTGTCCTTCCTGCTTCTGACCTCCTCCAACTGTTGAAGAAGCTCCTATATTTTCTTTTCTTTTTCTTCGATGGCCGCATCCTTAAGTAGGGAGGTTCTTTCTAAGTTAGACCTTGCTTCAACTAGCTTAGTGCTTAGAGTTGAAACTATTTCTGCATTCTCCTGGCATACTGGACACGTCATTTCTCTTGCGTGGAGCTGAGTTTCAGGTTGAGGAGTTGATGGACAAATTCTAGGTGGAGAAGTGTTCTATATCATATGCAGCTCTGACTGTGTTGGCATTAGATAAACAAAGATTTTATCTAGTAGGAGACCATCTACCACCTTCTTAATGACTCTTACATTTGTGGAACTCCACCTCCATCTCAGTATTCTTGGCAAAGCATGAGGGACGTGTGGAGGTAGGATACACAAATGCTCACACATCCATACCTGGAATGACAAAATTAGTTGTTAATATACAGATTGATCTATACTCTTTGTGGAAAACATAAAATATATTCACTTACAGTCAATAAGTGTGTGAAACCCTTAAGCATTGGACTCGTAGATCCACCACCGACCTCTACTTTTGGTCGCAATGTCACTCCCATACCAATTTACTCCATTTGAGGAGCCATTAGGTATAAAGTGCTTCGCACCAATTGTACCTGCCTAAGTTATCAAAATCGTCTACACAATCTATAAGTGATCACATAGGTATTCTAGGCTTACTGCTTGTCACGCCTCGAGGGAGTCCCCGCCCAACAAAAATCCGGTAGCATCTCCCCTATACGGGTGATAATATGAAACTAACATACAAGGCCTACACAACCACTATACATCGGTCAACACGATCGGAACAATAACCACTCAAACAGATCACCTAAAGGCCTCAAGCTAACAATCAAGGTAAATAAAAGACTTACAATAACTATACTTACCCCTTCTGCCATCTGAGCAGGAACACTCAACCAAACCAATCAAAATAAAAGCCCGAATAGAAGTCCATACAGACATAATAAATATCTCCAAAACATCCACAAGTACATAATCAAAACACAAGTCCTAAACATGTCCTCTAGTCCATACCAAAACCATAAACCACTAACAAAACCATCCTGAAGAGGGGGTTTGGCAGTTGGACTCTCCTGGCAGTTTTATCCTGAAATAAATATAAAGCAACGGGGTAAGTTCAATTAACTCAGTGGATAATAGTCAATATGCATAGAAAGCTATATCTAACAATAATAGTCATGGCAGTACAGACTCCTGATCAATAATAGCAAAAATGCAAGAAAGAACTGCGGAAAGACTGTACATACCTGAATCTCCTATCCTGACATAGGAGTACGAGCCATACTAGCAGAAATAAGGTCGTCAGACCAAATACAAAATGTATCATGTATGCATGTCAATCATATGCTACATCCAAGGCAGCAATCAAAATGCAGCAAACATAATACAAATGCTATCCATGCAAAATGCATGCGATGCAAATGACATGGTCACCCCTGACGCCAGTCAGTCGCCTCACATGCGATGGTGAAGCCGAGTGGGTATGGCTATGACAACTGTGCACTCTGCCATCACTTCTCCTGAGTGACCAAGTGGATAGGATGCTGTCAGAGTACACCTATCCTCTTGCCCCAAACAGAGTGGGGGAGCAAAGCTCTCATCTCGATCGTGAGACGGAGGAGGGATCCTCGTCTACCACGCACGCCTCATCGCTACCCATGAGTGGACCCGGCAGAACTGTGGAGCAACTACACACACCCTCTTGATGCACCACTAATCCATGAGTGGCAGCATGTGAAGACCATGTAATTGGCTGCGGGATCAACTATAAAGGAATCCTGTCCAGTCAGCATGCAATCATGCAAGATGGTGCATGACACTAAAGCATGTAGCCAACTAAAATACATATCTAAATAATATACACAACCAATAGGTACATATCAATGATCCAAGTAAAACAGGGAAGGTATAACTACAAACTGACCAAATGCATGTATCAAGTAGGCACAATAACATACAAGACAGATAAACATGAAAATTATTGCAAGCTATAATTAACTAGCATATCAACATGACTATATCAAAAAGATAAGTGAAAATACCCGCCTGCTATGAAACTCGTGATAACTATCTTCATGCCCACGGATCTGTCTCGTGATCGAAACATGCATATAACAGACATTATTATTAAGTGCAAGCATGCAACAACTGATCGAATCTAATCCTACATCAACTCCGTAGCCCGATCAACTAGATTGATCTAGTTATCCCCGTAACCTAAACAAGTCTTCACATCAATCCCTATCAACCATTAAACCAATTAGCAACCTATTATTGCATTTATAAACACCCATATCTGAACCTACCAATTTCCCTCTTAATTCTCACAACCCCTTCACTGAAAAGAAACACCACTTACAGCAGCAAACAACCGAACCGAAACAACCGGCATACGACAAAAAGGAGATAGTTTGAGATATACCTGCCTTGGACTTCCCCAATTCTACTCGACTTGTCAAAAAATACCACTGCCCAACACCGCTGCCTTATTCCTCTGTTCTGCTCACCGGAAGAAGACCACTGCCCAAACAACCATCAAGCTCAACCAAAGGAAAAATCCCTAAATCTCGTCCAAAGCAAAAGGTAACACTGCCTCACCTTGCTCCGGTGACAGTCAACCGTAAAACAACCCCCTTCACTCCAATGCTCTTCTCACTGCTATCCCTAGCCACTGCCACTTGCCCAAGCTAGCCGATGAATTGGAAAGTGGAAAAGAGACCAGAGGGGTCGACGTCGCCTGCCTGGGTTTAGCAGAAGTGTCGGAGGTCGGATGCAAGGCCGTTGGCGGATGGCGCTGTGGCGATGGCAGCTCATGCTCGTGAGGAACAGGCACTGCAGCATCAGTGGCAGAGAAGGCTACGACGACAGCAAGGCTGTCAACCCCGGTGACGGAGACCTAGGCGCAAAGAATGGCGATGACTGTCTCAGGGAGGCAGCGATGGATGATGAGAGGGGCGGCAACCATGGACGCTGCCGGAGCCACGTGCGTGCGAGGCGGGGCTAGCGACCACGACAAACAGTCGCGTAAAGGCTAGTGTGTGTGCAGCGACCGGAGGCGGCGCGTGCGCAGCGACGAGATGGATGACGAAGAGGAGGCGACGACAGTATGTGTGAGGAGAAGGGCTCGAAGAAAACCATTGCGAGGGCGAAGCCTACGGCGCGCAGAGAAAGAGATCGGGGTAATTAGAAAGTAAAAACCTAGGTTTATTATTCCTATTAACTAATCTAAACAGACCCTTTAAAAACCTATTTTTCTTATCCCCATAATTATCTCATACATGCTCCGTTTAAATCCATAAAAATTCTGAAAAAAATCCTAAAATTCTCCAAAAATCCCGAAATAAATCCTAGGATTATTTTCCTAAATTTTGGACTAAAATTTTATATTTTAAATTTTTCGTATTTAACACTGTTGGTGGTAGTAAAAAACACACGAGAGAACAAATATAAAATAAACAACTGACAATAAAAATTTTTAGATCCTAAATTATCTGGAGATTTGGAACTCTTCATTAATTCCTCCAGATGCTTGTTAGAGCAATCAGCTTCCACGAAATATTGCAAGTATAGCTAACGAGAGGGAGCTTCATTATTCATAGGAACTACGAGTCCATCATCTGGTAGACCAAGGATGAGGGAGACATCCGTCTTTGTGAAATGTAATTTCTTGTCATGGAATATAAAACATTTCTCCTCATAGTCCCAATTATCAAATATATTTTGAACGAGGGATCTGACATGGGTAATATATAGAATTTCCAAAACCCACACAAAGGGGGAGTTCCGAATCAGGGTTTCTTCTTCCACAGTCGGCGGCACACTTGCAATAAATTTTTTAAAATGTGAAACGTTGCTTTTCCAATTCATTCTCTTTGTTCTTCCTTGCATGAATGCACGGGTTCTTCTAGAAGTATCGTTTGATGATTCACCAGTTGAAGCCATCGTGAACTGAAAATACTATGTTAGGTTACGAACTAAATGCATTGTAATATGGTGATTTGAAACTAATATATGAAATGGATTGAAACATGTGTGCTGATAGAAACAAACGTTACCTCTGCTCAAATGGTTTATTAAAACCCTAAATCCTATCAGGCCCAACTTAAAATGATATCGTTGACGAAAATGGAAAAACCCTAGATAGATCAGAAGGAGCGATAGCGACACAGATTGTGGTCAATGAAAGAAGTTAAGTAATCTACAAAACTTACAAACGTCGAAAATTAAAGCGTCAGGCAATTCCACGAGAGACAGATCGGAAGGAGCGACAGAGAAATGAAATTTAATCTTGAGATATTTGAACTGGCACCGGGGAGTTTTATATTAACAGATCGGATGTGGTGGCCCAGATTTATATTACAGTTTTGTAAAATAGCTTAACATTCAATTAGTTAGTTCATAAGTTTCAGGTAGGCCACGATAATACAAAATAGATCAACATTCATTTAGGTAGGCCAACCAAAATATATTTAGAGATATATATGACATAGACATTTAAGATGATCCAGGTATAGATCTAAGAGAATCCATGCTTGTTCCCCCGCCTTGATCGAGCACCCTCTCGTTCTGCCATCCATCTCTCCACCTGTGCCAAAGCAGCGCGTACATTCTGCTCATCCTAGAGAATAACCTCCAAGCGTTGGGTGGCCTCCTCCCGGTCACGCCTCGCGGTCTCCAAGCGGCTTATCAGAACAGTACGCTGCTTCTCCAGTGTTGGTACAAAGATGCGCTGAGCCGGAGGAGGAGCCGAGGAGCCCTCCTCAATGTTCGAGGAGGAAGAAGACTTCTCCCCAGGGTTGTGTTCGCCTCGGGAAGCCATGAAGGAGATGATCTATTGTAAACGAAGGGGTTAAGAAGCTCCTCGATGATTTTTCACTTTATGTAGCCTAACGAAAACGAGTTAATGAGGACACCAGAGGGTTGGTTTGTGATATTTCCAAAACACCCTTCCCGTATTTAATACAACTACTACACACAAATTAATTGCATAGTAAGTATTTGATAAATAAGTCATCTAATATAAACATTGTTTCCTTTACAAATATTTACACAACCACTATTTACAATTAGGAATTAGTAGGCGGTGGCATTCTACAAGACCTCCTATTATGCCCAAGTTGTTTGCATCTGTTGCATTTATTTTTCACCCTCCCAGTATGTTTAGACTCAATGCGTGCCTTTTTTCTTCGCCCCGGCTGCACAAGACTACGAGGAGGTAGAACTCCAAAATTTTTGTCACCATTAGGCCAAAATTTCTTACTTCGACATGGGTAAATACGATCCATGTAAGTGGTCTCCCAAGTTTTCCTTAGAAAATAATGCTCACAATAACGGTATGGATCCATATTCCGATATATGATGACTGCAATAGCATGAGAGCAAGGAATTCCTGAAATTTGAAATTCACTGCAGATGCAACTATGTCTCTCCAAATCAACAATATATGAAGAAGCTATTGTCTGTACTTCCATTTCCGATTGTGAGTATGAGAATACTGAATATAATCGAGTTCTTTCTCTCCTTTCATCAATCTCTTTAATGGCATAAGGTGTTAGAAAACCTGACCTTTTTGAAGATTCTTCCCTACAGTTAAAGAACCATTGAGCAACCTTTCTTCTAGTGTTATCAATTAAATTGGTGATGGGGAGTTCATGTGTTTCCTTGAATAATCTATTTAAACTCTCAGAACAATTAGTGGTTAACATTGTGTACCTCCTCCCTGGAGAGTGTGCATTGGCCCATCTTTTTGGATCGATCTTTTGTAGCCATGCATATGCATCCTTGTGTTTGTCATACATGTTCTGCATTAATTGATCAAACTCAGCTGTTGTTTTGACTCTTCCTGCTGCCCAAAATAAACCTAATGAGGATTTATCCCGGGTATCTGTTGTTGGGTTTCCGGCACCGCGGCGTGTGTGTGTTCGATCATGTTTCGTAAACATGAGCAAAGCGGAAGCAATTAAAAATAATAAATCTATATTTATTACAACACACACAACACACGCATGCATATTACAACAAGTGTAGACATAACCGTAAATTAAAATTAGCAATAAAAGAAATTATCTACGTTATACCTTTCGTATGACGTGTAGCGGGAACGACATCAACCGGAATGATCCTCGTAAGAATCGTCTCTATCCGTATCCACGCCGAGCTCCTCGGGATGACTTCGCTAAGTCACGAGCTTCATCTTCGTACGGGTTACTAGCCTCGTGTTGAAGACGACGTGATCGAGAGATGATCACGATCCGAATCCAAATTCGGATCCTAAAACGAGTTCTCAAAACTCGCTTCTCCGGAGAGGTATTCGTCAACCGTTTGACGAATCCTTCGTCCCCCACCTCAGAGGATTACCGGAGATCAAATCCCCGGTAAGTTAGCCACTGTCGGAGCACTAACCGTCGTCCAAACGACGCTCCGATGAGAGGAGAAGAAGCTGTCAAGAAAACTGGACAGCTTGGTGGAGGAGTAGGCGCCGGCCAAAACAAGGAGAGAAAAAGCTCACCTTGATGCCGAACCTATAGGAGATCACCGGAGGGTCGCCGGAGGTTCACCGGCTGGAGCTTGGACGCCGGCAAGGGTCTTGGACGGCGGCACAAAGCTGGGCGGCGACAGCTTGTAGTTGGGCGCCGAAAATTCCTCCAAGGGGTGGGCGGCAACTTCAAGCTAGGGTTTTGGATTAGGGCTTAATTATCCATTAAGCCCTCTTTTATAGAGAACTAATTCTCTTAATGGTTAATGGATCATATCCATAAAGCCCGTTAACCCGCTCCATTAGGATAAGTTAAAATAAACCAAACCATGATGGTTTATTTTAAGTTAAAACGAACCGAACCAACCTTTGGTTCATTCGTTTAATATAAACGAAACCCTTTGGTTTATTCTCATCCATTGGATTAGAACCAAACCATTTTGGTCCATCCATCATGTCTTCATAAGACATGGCCCATCCACGCTTCCATTGCGACTGAAACAATTTCATGCTCGCTTTATGTTTGGTCCAACCAAACATAGTTTCTCTCGGTCTGAGAATCCCATTCTCAAGCTCGTTTTAAATCCTTTGGATTACACTCGTTGTGCGTGTGACCAAATAGGTTCTCGGTTTATGTTGGCCATCTATAATTAACCATTAATTATAGAACGATCATGAGTGGCACCTAGTAGTACATCATGATCCCCAATTAACCGAAAAGATCAACGGTTGATCCAGAACTATTTCTGAAACCCTTCAGTAGCTCGAATGAATCGTGCCCCCATTCCCTTCACTCATCTTATACCCACTTGGTTCAGGACATGGTCTATAGTGTCAGTCCCCACTAGGCTGACTACGTCACACCTAGCCCAAGTATCATTTCCTTGTCCTACGGATTCTAGTTACTCCACATGTATCGAAGAGTACCTTACTCTAAACATGTAATGCTTTGGCCAAAGACTTTAGTAACAATCCAACGAGAGGCCATGGGTATACATCTCCTCGCAAGGAGTGGTGAATCCTTTATAGGCTATTCAAACACCTTCGATCACTTAGACATATACCCAATCATCCCGGGTCCACTTCTCCTCAGAGATGTTTGCTTAAGATGTCAAAGCATAAGTCTCCATGATCAAGATGACTTGAATACCGCAAGTCAAAGGAACATCGCACTTAAGCCACAGTAAGAACTTCATTGACATATCTATGTATGCAGAGAACCATATGAAGTCTTACGGCTGGTCACTCCAATGAACTAGTTACCATAACTAGCATCCACGATTAACTCCGGACATCACTATGTCTCCAGCCAGTGAGAATCAGCTGCTTGGATACACCAAGGAGTATACCTCGTGCTAGTCTCGACAGAATTGATGGTGTCCAAATCCATCAATTCATCGACTAGGGATAATTCCGATACATCATAATTACACATGTAGAGATACTCACTAGTTGTGATCCAATCACAAATTCTCTCATGCTGTGAATCGTATCGTGGGCATTCAGTAAATGAGTTTAAGATCCAATCAAATACATAAAACATGTATACTCAAATAGTGAATCTTCATTTATCATATAAATGGTTCATACATAAGGCGATTGCCTTAGGACATCTCTCATATATATTACTAACAGACTCCCACTTGGCCTAATGCCAATCGCTACGGTATCCAATACCATAAGCTCGAACATGACCCTCAAACTTATTTTGAGGTAATGCCTTAGTCAAGGGATCCGCTAAGTTCCTTTCAGTGGGAATTTTCTCGATTTGTATTTCGTTCCTACTGATGATCTCTCTGATAAGATGATAGCGGCGAAGCACATGTTTGGATCGCTGATGAGACCTTGGCTCTTTCGCCTGTGCAATTGCTCCATTGTTGTCGCAGTAGACCGGTATTGCTTCAACAATGGCCGGAATCACACCAAGTTCATGAACGAACTTTTTGATCCAAACCGCTTCCTTTGCTGCTTCCGAAGCTGCAATGTATTCTGCCTCAGTGGTAGAATCCGCTACAGTCTCTTGTTTGGAACTTTTCCAACTCACTGCGCCCCCATTCAAGGTGAACACGTATCCAGACTGAGACCTGGAATCATCCTTGTCTGTCTGGAAGCTGGCATCCGTATACCCACGTATCACCATGTCCCCTTCTCCATATATTAGGAACACATCCTTAGTTCTTCTCAAGTACTTAAGGATCGTCTTAACAGCCGCCCAATGATCCATTCCTGGATCGGACTGGTATCTGCTCGTGACACTCAGAGCATATGATACATCGGGCCTCGTACATAACATAGCATACATGATAGATCCTATTGCGGATGCATAAGGAATCCTACTCATGCAAATTCTCTCGTCTTCTGTGCGCGGACACATAGACTTCGAAAGGTGTACCCCATGCCTGATGGGTAGGAAACCTTTCTTGGATTCCGACATGCTAAACCTCTTTAGCACTCGGTCTATATATGTAGCTGAAAAGACCAAGCAACCGTTTCGATCTATCTCTATAGATCTTAATCCCGAGGATGTAGGTTGCTTCTCCCAGGTCTTTCATGGAGAATGTCTTGGATAACCAAACCTTCACTGACTGTAAGATTAGAACATCGTTTCCTATAAGTAGTATGTCATCAACATACAATACTAGGAATACGACTGCACTCCCACTAACCTTCTTGTACACACAAGGTTCGTCTGGATTTTGTGAGAAATCAAACTTTTTGATTGTCTCATCAAAACGGATATTCCAGCTCCTGGATGCTTGCTTCAATCCATAAATGGATCGCCAATTTGCATACCTTGGTTTTATCAACCGATGTGAAACCTCAGTCAGTATCATATACACGCCTCGGCGAGTTTCCATTAAGGAAAGTTGTTTTCACATCCATCTGCCATATCTCATAATCATAATGAGCCGCTATGGCCAGGAGCATCCGAATGGATTTAAGCATAGCTACAGGCGAATAGGTTTCGGCATAATCAACACCTTGTTTTTGACGATATCCTTTCGCCACCAATCTAGCCTTATAGGTAATCACATTACCATCCATGTCGGTTTTCTTCTTGAAAACCCACTTGCACCCTATAGGCTTTATGCCTTCAGGTGGGTCAACCAAGTTACAAACTTGGTTTTCGTACATGGAATCCATTTCCGACTTCATGGCACCAAGCCACTTATCCCTTTCTGAACTTGTCAGCACTTCTTCATAACTGGTAGGCTCCTCATCATCTATGAGTAACACGTCGTTCGATTCACTTATGAGAAATCCATATATCTCAGGAATATTGCGTGTTCTACCAGATCTACGAAGATGTGGTGTTACAATAGGTCCAGCCGATTGCTCATCACTATGAGTTGTCGACTGTTGTGCTTCACCAGGTATCTCATCAATGTCTATTTGAGTCTCTCGAGCCTCCTCAAGCTCGACGACACTCCCACTGTTTTCTTGCAAGAGAAACTCTTTCTCTAGAAACACAGCATGCCTTGAAACAAACACCTTTTGTTCCACAGGATGATAGAATTGGTAACCTCTTGTTTCCTTAGGGTATCCAATAAATAGACATTTATCAGACTTAGCATCCAGTTTGTCTGATACAGTCCGCTTCACATAAGCAGGACAACCCCATAACTTCAAGTAAGATACATGAGGTTTCTTACCATTCCATATCTCATATGGAGTAGTTGAGACTACCTTGGTAGGCATTCTGTTTAACAAGTAAACAGCTGTCTGAAGTGCATAACCCCAAAAGGACTTGGGAAGAGTCGCATGATTCATCATTGACCTGACCATGTCCAACAAGGTCCGGTTACGCCTCTCAGATACACCATTATACTGTGGTGTATAGGGCGGAGTCCATTGAGACAATATGCCATTGTCTCTTAGATAATCAAGAAACTCTTGACTTAAGTATTCACCACCTCGATCCGATCGAAGTATTTTAATACTTTTGTCATGTTGTTTCTCTACTTCATTTCTGAATTCTTTGAACCTTTCAAAGGCTTCAGACTTGTGTTTCATCAGGAACACATACCCAAACCGTGAGTGATCATCGGTGAAGGTAATGAAGTAGCTATAGCCTCCTAAAGCTTGAGTTGACATAGGTCCACATACATCAGTATGTACTAGACCTAGTAACTCTCCCACTCGTTCACCTTTTCCAGTAAAAGGTAACTTAGTCATCTTGCCTTTTAAGCATGATTCGCATGTATCATATGAATCTAATTCAAACGATTCCAGAATTCCACATCGGTGTAATTCGGACATGCGTTTCTTGCTTACATGGCCAAGACGACAATGCCACATGTAGGAGTCTATTTGATTATCCTTTCGAGCACGCTTGTTGCTCCCGATATTGCAAATGTCATCCTTTGGATCGTCCCAACGTATAAACACCATTGCTTAAAGTTCCAGTCCCATAAAGAACTCCATTCAAAGTTATGTAACAACAATTGTTACTAAAAGTCAAATGGTACCCATTTCTATTTAAACAAGAAATAGAAATGATGTTCTTTATCAACGGAAAAACATAAAAGCAATTGTCCAGTTCTAAGACAAGTCCTGCAGGGAGTTTCAATAAATACGTTCCGATGGCGAGTGCAGCAACCTTTGCTCCATTCCCAACACGTAAATTTGACTCTCCCTTGACGAGTCTTCTTCTATTCCTTAGCCCATGTATGTCATTACATATATGTGAGCCACACCCAGTATCCAATACCCAAGTGTTTGAGGAAATAGAATGACAATCAATAACGAAGATATCTAAAGAAGATGGGGCATCCGATGCCTTATTCTTCTTTACGGACTCAAGATAAATCTTGCACTTTCTTCGCAAATGGCTCTCCTTGCCATAATGATGGCAAGTTTCCTTTTGTGCTAGTTCTACCTTCTTAGCCTTTCTCTTCTTTCCCTTCTGCTGTTCCTTTGACTTCCTCTTAGAACCTTTCTTCGAGGAATCAACTAACAGCACCGTCCCCTGCTCATGCTTCTCAGAAGACTCCACAGTCTTCAGCATATTGAGCAGTACCACAGATGAACCTTCTAGCATCTCAGAGGTGAAGAGGAGATTTGAGACTTCGAACCTTTCGAATCTCACTTGCTCATCAACCAACTCACAAAGATGAAGGACTATGATATGAGCATCCATATGCTCATACTGCTTTCGTAGCTTGGGTTCCATCGCGGCTAGCATGATGCAACTCATTTGTTTAGAATCACTCACATGTTTCTGATAGGCCAACAATTGGTCCAGAGTTGCATCGTCACTAGGACGGGCGGGAAGAGGCGCTTCGAGGACATTTGCAAGATTTTCAACCTTGAGAACAATTCTCAAGCTTCTAAGCTAGTCCAAGAAGTTCGGCCCAGTAAATTTATTTAAATCCAAAATGGAACGCAAATTCAAAGACATCATGATCAATCTTAGAAATACAAAACGAGCATATATGAGAAAATGATTTTTAAAATATATCAATATACATTTATAAATCCCATTCATTTTTCGAATTTCAAAAACCCCAAAATCACTTCGGGAGATCGTAGGTCCATCTCCGAATGGGCTGATATCCTTCATAGTTATGAACAACCTTGGAGAGAGTCCAACAAGCCATTCATAACTACGACGGTAGGTATCAACTATACCGATTGCATATCACGTATATGCAACTATCACAATGTGCTATCAACTAATTGAATGTTCACACATACATCGGGTTGTTAACACATTAACAAGTATGCATCATATGCATAGCACCCAACTTCACCTCCCTTTACATCGACCTTGGAGAGAGTCCAACAAGCCGATGCTCCAGGTTAAAGCCAACCCATTAATCGGGACATAGTTTTAATATGGTTAGAGCGCATTCAACCAATTAGCCCAGCTTGGAGAGAGTCCAACAACCAAAGCTAACGATTGACCTCTGACTCTTACCATATTAGTATTAAACTATTCCATGGTTTGAACATATTGAGTTCGAGCGGGCTTGAGAGAGTCCAACAACCCAAACAAGAAAGAACTGCAGTTCTAACCATATTAATGGAAGGTGTAGGCTTTAATATTGATTAAGGGTTTTATGTCTCATCCTCTTTGCATGCAAATAACTATTATCTACATGGCATGGCATACATGGCATACATCTACATGTCACGACACGCATGGCATAATGTTATGCATCTAATGCAATTACATGGCATACAATTATGTCATGTTTATAATTTCCTTATATGTCATAACTATTTATGGAAATAAAATATGTTTAAGATTTGATTCTCCAAATCAAATCATAATTAAATTAGGAAACAAATTTCCAAATCTAATCACATATTTTATTCATGGAATTATTTGATTAAGGAAAATCTATTTAGGAAACCAATTTCCTAAATCTTCAAAACTACTTTTGGAAATAAAATATTTTAAGATTTGATTTCCCAAATCAAATCATGATTAAATTAGGAAACAAATTTCCAGAATCTAATCAAATATTTTATTTATGGAAAATATCAATTTCCATAAATACTTCCAACTTTCCAAAAGTGGAAGATTTCCATAAATACTTCTAGACTTTCCAAAATTGAAAATTTTCCATAAATACTTCTAAATTTCCAAAATTTAGAAAATTTCCAGAAATACATTATGACTATCGCAAAACCATTTTACGATTATGTCGAAACACAACCAGGGCTCTGATACCACTATTGGGTTTCCGGCACCGCGGCGTGTGTGTGTTCGATCATGTTTCGTAAACATGAGCACAGCGGAAGCAATTAAAAATAATAAATCTATATTTATTACAACACACACAACACACGCATGCATATTACAACAAGTGTAGACATAACCGTAAATTAAAATTAGCAATAAAAGAAATTATCTACGTTATACCTTTCGTATGACGTGTAGCGGGAACGGCATCAACCGGAACGATCCTCGTAAGAATCGTCTCTATCCGTATCCACGCCGAGCTCCTCGGGATGACTTCGCTAAGTCACGAGCTTCGTCTTCGTACGGGTTACTAGCCTCGTGTTGAAGACGACGTGATCGAGAGATGATCACGATCCGAATCCAAATTCGGATCCTAAAACGAGTTCTCAAAACTCGCTTCTCCGGAGAGGTATTCGTCAACCGTTTGACGAATCCTTCGTCCCCCACCTCAGAGGATTACCGGAGATCAAATCCCTCGTAAGTTAGCCGCTGTCGGAGCACTAACCGTCGTCCAAACGACGCTCCGACGAGAGGAGAAGAAGCTGTCCAGAAAACTGGACATCTTTGTGGAGGAGTAGGCGCCGGCCAAAACAAGGAGAGAAAAAGCTCACCTTGATGCCGAACCTATAGGAGATCACCGGAGGGTCGCCGGAGGTTCACCGGCTGGAGCTTGGACGCCGGCAAGGGTCTTGGACGGCGGCACAAAGCTGGGTGGCGGCAGCTTGTAGTTGGGCGCCGAAAATTCCTCCAAGGGGTGGGCGGCAACTTCAAGCTAGGGTTTTGGATTAGGGCTTAATTATCCATTAAGCCCTCTTTTATAGAGAACTAATTCTCTTAATGGTTAATGGATCATATCCATAAAGCCCGTTAACCCGCTCCATTAGGATAAGTTAAAATAAACCAAACCATGATGGTTTATTTTAAGTTAAAACGAACCGAACCAACCTTTGGTTCATTCGTTTAATATAAACCAAACCCTTTGGTTTATTCTCATCCATTGGATTAGAACCAAACCATTTTGGTCCATCCATCATGTCTTCATAAGACATGGCCCATCCACGCTTCCATTGCGACTGAAACAATTTCATGCTCGCTTTATGTTTGGTCCAACCAAACATAGTTTCTCTCGGTCTGAGAATCCCATTCTCAAGCTCGTTTTAAATCCTTTGGATTACACTCGTTGTGCGTGTGACCAAATAGGTTCTCGGTTTATGTTGGCCGTCTATAATTAATCATTAATTATAGAACGATCATGAGTGGCACCTAGTAGTACATCATGATCCCCAATTAACCGAAAAGATCAACGGTTGATCCAGAACTATTTCTAAAACCCTTCAGTAGCTCGAATGAATCGTGCCCCCATTCCCTTCACTCATCTTATACCCACTTGGTTCAGGACATGGTCTATAGTGTCAGTCCCCACTAGGCTGACTACGTCACACCTAGCCCAAGTATCATTTCCTCGTCCTACGGATTCTAGTTACTCCACATGTATCAAGAGTACCTTACTCTAAACATGTAATGCTTTGGCCAAAGACTTTAGTAACAATCCGACGAGAGGCCATGGGTATACATCTCGCAAGGAGTGGTGAATCCTTTATAGGCTATTCAAACACCTTGATCACTTGACTTATACCCAATCATCCGGGTCCACATCTCCTCGAGAGATGTTTGCTTAAGATGTCAAAGCATAAGTCTCCATGATCAAGATGACTTGAATAGTAAGTCAAAGGAACATCGCACTTAAGCCACGAAGAACTTCATTGACATATCTATATATGCAGAGAACCATATGAAGTCTTACGGCTGGTCACTCCAATGAACTAGTAACCATAACTAGCATCCACGATTAACTCCGGACATCACTATGTCTCCAGCCAGTGAGAATCAGCTGCTTGGATACACCAAGGAGTATACCTCGTGCTAGTCTCGACAGAATTGATGGTGTCCAAATCCATCAATTCATCGACTAGGGATAATTCCGATACATCATAATTACACATGTAGAGATACTCACTAGTTGTGATCCAATCTCAAATTCTCTCATGCTGTGAATCGTATCGTGGGCATTCAGTAAATGAGTTTAAGATCCAATCAAATACATAAAACATGTATACTCAAATAGTGAATCTTCATTTATCATATAAATGGTTCATACATAAGGCGATTGCCTTAGGACATCTCTCATATATATTACTAACATCTGTTACCATGTTACAAGACAAGTGATAGCAACAAAAATCATGATGGGCAGATGGATACACTTTGTTAACTGCTGATATAATCCCCCGATGTCTATCCGATACAATGCTCAATGACTCTGGCAGGACAGCAAGGAATGTCTTTACATGATCCAAAAACCACTCCCAGGAAGATCCACATTCAACTTCGGCAATTCTAAATGCAACTGACATAATTTTTGTATTACCGTCAACGACAGTAGCCATTAGCAACACACCAGGATACTTGCCAGTGATATGTGTAGCATCAATTCCAATTAGTTTTCGCAAATAAGACCTGAGTACTCTTCCACAAGCACCAAATGCCCAAAAACTTCGCTGGAATTGATTTTCACCATTTCTTAGTACTGCAACATAGGTATCAGGATCTCTAACTCTTAACTCACGCAAGTACATTGGAAGATCAATATAGGCCTGATCAAAATCACCAACCACTCTTTTTAATGCTTTCTGTCTGGCTGTGTATGCTTTCTTGTATGAAATGTGAACACCAAACCTAGCTTGCATTTCTCTTCAAATTGAACTTGGTTTGTAATCATCAGAAGTAGCTAACCGTCCTACAATCTGGTTTGCTACAAATGTTGATGTGCAAGCATGGTGATCTGCTGTTTCCCTAACTGTGTCACATTCATGATGCTTTACATATTTTGTGACAGTGAACTCTACGTCTCCACTTGCAACTAATCTCCATGAACATGGCTGATTGAAGCAAATAAGTTTAATTCTATTAAGTCTGGTGTCAACTGGCTTATATCTGAAGTTTTTTAGCATCGCATGCCTTACTAGTGCTTTTTTAAACTCTTGTCGGGAGGAAAAAACTTGTCCAGTGAAAAATTTATTTGGATCTAATAAACTGACATCTGCCAATTGTGTTATTCGTGGATTTAAAACATAGGGATCATCAACTATTGGGAACACTTCCTCTAAGTCACTATACTGATCTGGGTTTAACTCACCTTCTTCATGTTGGATATCATCAGCTAAGAATTCTTGCGAAGGATTTGTATATTCTAACTATTCTATCACTTGTATATAACATACCTCCTCTTCACTCCAAGTTTGTTCAAAATATTCATGAACTACTGTAGTAGGAGTGACAAACTCTTCTTCGAGTATGGAAGAAGCTTCTCTATTTATATCAAGGTGTTGATCACTGATAATTCTATTCCCCACATCAGTAAACTGAGATGAAGATGGAATATTACTTGGGGACAGATTTATGGAATCTTGATCATCTAACTCACTATCCTTCAAATTTGATTCAATTGTTTCCAAAAATGTAAACACTTCATCAGGAAGGGGGTCATCCCTCCAAAGGTTTTTAAAATCAAAACAATTATATGTAGTGTGGTAGGCAAGTAGGCTAAATTTTTTTAACTAGAGTTTAGAAGCCTGAGGACAAGTGGAGGATGAGAGTTTAGGGTTAGGTTTCCCAATTATGCACTTTACTAACCTACAAATTTGAGGTGGATAGAGCCATCAATGGGTTTTGACCAAAACCCATTGATGGACCTATCAATATTGAAATTCGGAACAGTTGATATGGAATGGAAGAGGAAGACATTTAGAAGGTTTATGTGCAGAGGGATACTTAGTTCTGACACTCCTGCTAGCAGTTATGGGTGCATGCCAATTGGCACACTCATCTGAATGTTGGCACAGAGCATTAATTTTTAGAACTAATATTTGGGAGCTTAAGGAAAGGTGGAGGATGATAGTTTAGGCCAGGCTTTCACTCCACTCGCCTAGAGGACTTTATTTATCTCCGATATAAATTGCCAGCACCACTATTTATCTCGGCTAGGTTCCCTCTCTAAGGTGCTGGAAATTTATATCCCAAGACCATGGTGTTGCTGGAATATAAATTCCTAGCACCACTATTTATCTCGATCAGTTCAATCTCCCTAGTGCTGGGAGTTTTAATCGCAGAACCACAGTATTGTTAGGGTTTCAGTTCCCAGCACCACCTTTATTCTCGACAACTTATATCTCCCTGGTGCTGGGAATTACATTCCCAGCACCATGGTGTTGCTGGGAGTTTGAATCCCAGGACCACAGTGGTGCTGGGATATAAATTTCCATCACTATCATTTATCTCGGCGAGTTCAATCTCCATGGTGCTGGGAGTTTTAATCGTAGGACCATAGTGTTGCTGGTGTTTCAGTTCCTAGCACCACCTTTAATATCGATAACTTATTTCTCTCGGGTGCTAGAAATTACATTCCCAGTACCATGGTGTTGCTGGGAGTTTAAATCCCATTACCACGGTGGTGCTGGGATATAAGTTCCTAGCACCACCATTTATCTCGACTAGTTCAATCTCCGTGGTACTGGGAGTTTTAATAGCAGGACCACAATGTTGCTGGGGTTTCAGTTCCCAGCACCACCTTTAATCTCGGGAACTTATATCTCCCTGGTGCTGGGAATTACATTCCCAGCACCATGGTGTTGCTGGGAGTTTGAATCCTATTACCACGGTGGTGCTGGGATATAAATTCCCAGCACCACCATTTATCTCGACCAGTTCAATCTCCTTGGTGTTGGGAGTTTTAATAGCATGACCACAGTGTTGTTGGGATTTTAGTTCCCAGCACCACCTTTAATCTCGACAACTTATATCTCCCTAGTTCTGTGAATTAGATTCCCAGCACCATGGTGTTGCTGGGAGTTTGAATCTCATTACCACGGTGGTGCTGGGATATAAATTCCCAGCACCACCATTTATCTCGACCAGTTCAATCCCCATGGTGATGGGAGTTTTAATCGCAGGACCACAGTGTTATTGAGGTTTCAGTTCCCAGCACCACCTTTAATCTCGATAACTTATATCTCCCTGGTCCTGTGAATTAGATTCCTAACACCATGGTGTTGCTGGGAGTTTGAATCTCATTACCATGGTGGTGCTAGGATATAAATTCCCAACACCACCATTTATCTCGACCAGTGCAATCCCCATGGTGCTGGGAGTTTTTATCGCAGGACCATAGTGGTGACGAGATTTCAATTGCCAACACCACCTTTTATCCCGAACTGTCAAACCTCCATGGTGCTGGGAGTTTTAATCCCAGCACCACGGTGGTGACGAGATTTCAATTCCCAGCACCACCTTTTATCTCGAATTGCTTGAACCTTAATGGTTCTGAGAATTTGAAGCCAAGGACCACGATGTTGCTGGGATTTAAATTCCCAGCATCACTTTTTATCCATGCCGGCTAGCTTTAATCTGACGTAGTGCTGGGATTTTAAATTTTAGGGATACGGTGGTGCTGGGAATTTCATTCCCAGCACCACCTAATCTCTCGGACAGATTGAATCTCCTAGTGTTGGGAATATCAATCAGGGAACTTCAGTAATCCTGGGATTTAATTCAAAGCATCACCTTTTAAGTTAGGTGGAATTCGTTTAGGTGGTGACAAAACTTGGTTATGAACCTCCTGCATCGCAATTATGGGTGCGTGCCAAACTTTGGTATGATATTCCTACCTCGTATTTATAGGTGCATGACAAACTTGGTTATACATCCACCTACAATGCATTTATTAATCTCATAGCAGTCTCAAGAATAAAAACACATACATACATGATAATACTATGTGAAGCAGGCGGTGACTGAGTTGCACCAACTTCTGGAAACCCTACTCGGATATTCGTTAGAGCAGTGATGTCATTGATAATATCTAGAGTTTCAGAGTTTCTACTAGGGTTTCATCAAAAATGGTTTTGCTCAGTTGGTTTGCGGAGGAAAGCTGCGTATGGTGCTCATTAATAGTATGGAAAAGAAGGAGGTTGGCGCTCCCACGCGGCTGGAAGTGACGTTTGGATGGCTCGGGATTTTCAGTTGTGGCTCGGATGGATGCAAATTCTCTCTCAGCATTAAATTGTAGGTTGTTTGGAGGGAGGGGTAATTTGGGAATTACGTGAGTCATTTGGTAAATCTGAAACTATGGGGCACTTTTTGGGCAATTCCAAACTTCAGGAAGGCTGTTTGGTAAATTGCCGTATTAAATTTCAGACTAGAAGATGTCATAGATATAGATAAGAACTTAAGTTTATTTTCTAATGACCAATTAAGTTTGCTCAATCCTAAATGATTATATGGTTAGGAGATATCTTTTACAACTTCTATTTTTAGACACCATAGCACAAAAGCTCAACATTTACCAGATGGGAGAGAATGAAAACTTAACTTAATGACTGAAGAGTAAAACTTAATTTAATGACCGAAGAGTCAACAAAACAATACAATTTATTCATCTAAGACTAATTGGGGTTGGATTTTGAGGATTGATGAGAAAATAAGTTATATGAAAAAAACTTTATGGCTCAAGATTTTTTTGAGAAAGAGAAGTCAATTATAGGTTTAGTAGAAATATATATGAATAATAATACTGGCATATATATAATATATTTATGTTCAAACTTTAACATAACAATTAAAGATTTTATTAAACGTATTAAAATAGTCATCCAGGTCAAGAGCTATTGGAACTTTCAAAATAAAAAAATTCAACTCGGTGTTATTTTCTCAGAAAAAAATATGAATCATATTCATAATAATTTTAGAATACAAATTGACGATGATGATGTTCACTTTTTTGGCCATTCAAAATCTCCCTCCCCCTTCTTGTGAACCACTAGATCTGTCACAAAAAAGGATAAAGGTTGAGAGAAAAAAAGATCTATTTCTTGATTCACCTTGGATCCATGAGTAGAGTGAAATCTGTCACTTGGGGAGAAAGAGTGTTAAAGATGGGTCGGCTTCTTGGTGCAGCCACTTTGACGCTCAAGTCAGTAATTATATGAAGAAAATAGTAATGCAGAAAGAATGAAGAAGAAGAAGTAACAAGGAAATCTTTGAGGTACCGAATAGCGAAGAAATAACCATTCCTGATCCTTTCCTCCTTTGTCTCTTTTATAGATGGTTCACTCCGCCTTCTTCTTCTTGAGATGAATTTACTTTAATGTCCTTTGCCAAGTTGTCCATTGTAACTGCTTTTTTCGCTTTAATTCAAAATTCCTGCTTCAAATGCCTTATACACCATATGCTTTCCTGCCACGTATTAATTAAACAAAATATAGAAAATAAATGATTAAATATATTAAACTAATCATTTTCAACCTCCTCCTACCACTTCCCATACTCCGACATACCCTTTCCTCCTTATTTCACCATACTCAGAAGGAAACTCCAAAACCCATAAGTGGCTCAGGAAATGAACATACCGCTCGAGTAATGAACACACTGCTCGAGCAATAAACATACTGCTCATGAAACATGCTAATCGCTCGAGATTTCACATAGACTGCTCTTCTAGCACCATACTTAGTCAATGAACATCACTGCCCTGCTCAACCCTACTGTGCTTGGGAATCATACATATTGCTCAGGAAAGACCTATAATGTTCGAGAAACACATATATTGCTCCAGAAAATTACTCACTGCTCTGTTAATACCATACTTCACCTCTAGACAATACTGTACTACTCACCCTTACTATGCTCAAGAATCATACATACTGCTCGGGAAACACATATACTGCTCAGGAAACAAACATACTGCTCAGGAAACACACTAACAACTCGGGATTCCACATAGATTGCTCTGGTAGCACCATACTTAGTCACTAAACAACACTACCCTGCTCAACCCTACTGTGCTATGGAGTCATACATACTGCTCAGGAAACACATATACTGCTCGGGTAATGAACATACAGCTCGGAAAATCCACTTACCACTCGGGATTTCAAATAAATTGCTCGAAAAAGGCTTAATCTTGATCAGAAAAAATCCCAACCCTATCATAAGTTCCCCCTCTTTAGTAAAATCGAAGAGCGAAGTTGAGTGAAGTTTTACAAGTGCTTATAACAAAAAAAATTTTCTCTGCCTTAACTAAAAAACCTCACACCCATCATAAGTTTCCCCTCGTTAGTAAAACTGAAGAGCAAAGTTGAGTGAAGTTTTATAAGTTCTTATGAATGCATAGACATTGCCATACCAAACTTAAACACTCAAACCTATCATACTGGCATATTAAGGACTATGCTTTAAACATTGCATGAAGCATCGAGCCTTAGATAGTGTATGAGGCTTTTAGCCCTAAATATCATATGAAATGCTAAGCTTTGAATACTGCATGAGGCGTTAAGCCTTGTTAGGACTTTACTTTCCCATTATAGTTGGCATTATAGTTCCCCATAGGGGAAGGTAGCTATCTAGCTCATAGACTATTATAGGAGGCATAGAGCCTTGAGAACATTTTACTTATGTCATATAGTGGTGTTATCCCCGTGGGGGAAAATAACTATCTAGCCCATAAGCTGTTATAGTAGGCATGAAGCCTTAAAAAATTTTACATATGCCATATAGTAGCGTTATAGTTCCCCGTGGGGGAAAATAGCTATCTAGCCCATAGGCTGTTATAGGAGGTGTAAGAGCCTGAGTTAGTTTTCAACACTTAGAAAAAATACCATTAAGTTTACAAGAAAATTGTAACAAACTTACCATACCTTAGAAAGAATACCACTGGCACAAGAAAGAAGAAATTCTGATTAAGTAAAGAAAACCACTAGAATAAATATCATTGCTAAGAAGAATTTGAGTAGATGGAAAGGCCTTAGAAATATTAATAGTCTTAGTTAGGCTTGCTCTGAATCAATCATACAATACTGATGGTAACAAGGAGTTCTGGTAGAGCATAAGGCTTATTCCCGATCACAAGTCATATTCCTGAGCAACTTATGTGTATTTTTAGAGTACCCAGTGTGTTTCTAGGCCACCCAGTGTATTTCCAAACCACCCAGTGTATTTCCAAAGTACCCAGTGTGTTTCCAGACCACCTAGTGTATTTCTAGAGTGTAGGATCGAAATACTCCGAGAGAGGGGGTGAATCTAAGAGGTTACAATTTTCTTTTTAAATTTTAAAGCTTATTTTGAAAATGTTAAAGAGTTTGCAGCAGAATGAAAATGAAATAGAGACAAGTTTCTTTTACTTGGTTCACAACCCTAACCGGGTTGCTACTCCAAAGCCCATAGCTCTTCTAAGAGTTACCTCAATGGGCAATCACTATATACCCTCTGATTCGAGAGCTCTCGACTTCGGAGGGGTTCGCTTTTTACAAAAATATGAGATGGGTAACACTCTACGCTCTCTTTGAAGTTAAGTACATACAAGGAAAAATAAATACAAGAAATTAAGAGCTATGTTATACCGACACTTATGGAAGTTTTGATGTAGGCACAGAGTGTCAGAAAAGTGTCTTTGTGAGGAACCGAAGCTATTGTGGATGAGCATGAATAGAGGAAGCACTTCGACATAGTAGCAGTCTTGTCCTCAGAGCTGGTCGAGCATTTGTTTTATAATCCTTTTCCAGTCGACTGGAATACCTTCCAATCGACTTCACATTAACTGCATCGAGAAGTTTGCCTATTCAGTCAACTGAAACTCTTTCCATCTGCGCTGCCAGATCTTCGATCAATCACTAGCTAATCCTGCCAACTAAGTATCCAGTCGACTGATCCATACCTAGTCGACTGAACCTCAGTCGACTGGAATACATTGAGTCAACTGATCCCTGCAAAATGAGATTAGCACAAATAGATAATATCAAATATGATAGCAGTAGTAATACTACTCGATCTCGACTTCTAAGTCCCACGCGGACTCTCCGTCGGATCGATGCCTAACTTTGTCCCCCTACAGAGGACTCGACCTCACCTCTCCACTCGAGGCTTACCTGTCGGCTACATGTCGGACTTATCATTCTTGACATTCGATCTGACCTACCAGGGCTTCCACCAGCTGCCCAGTCTACCTAACCCAGTTGGACTTTTTGTTGATTATCCGTTCTCCTGACCCAAACGATCTTCATGCCAAATGTCTGGTCCACTCGACCCATCTGGACTTCATGTCTGGTGTCCGGTCCTCCTGATCTGTCAAGACATTTGCCTAGTATCCAGTCAACATGACCTACTAAAACTTCCTGTTAAGCCTGCACTTAACATTGATATTAGAATAGAAGTAAGTCCTAACTTTTACTATGGTTCATACATCAAAACCAAGGAGTGATGCTCTCTGCGTCAACACAGAGTACCCAATGTATTTTCAGAGTACTCAGTGTATTTTTAGACCACCCAGTGTATTTCCAAAGTACCCAGTATGTTTTCAGACCACCCAGTGTATTTCTAGACCACCCAGTGTATTTTCAAAGTACACAATGTATTTCTAGACCACCCAATGTATTTTCTAGACCACCCAGTTCATTTCCAGAGTATCCAGTGTGTTTCCAGACCACCTAGTGTATTTCCAAATCACCCATTGTATTTCTAGAGTACCAAGTGTATTTTCAGACCACCCAGTGTATTTTCAAAGTACCCAGTGTGTTTCTTGACCACTCAGTGTATTTACAGAGCACCTAGTGTATTTTCTGACTGACCTATGTAATTCCAAAGCTGTCTATATAATTCCCGACTGACCTATGTAATTCCAGAGCTGTCTATGTAATTCCCGACTGACCTATGTAATTCTAGAGCTGTCTATATAATTACTGACTGGCCTATGTAATTCCAAAGCTGCCTATGTAATTCTCGACTGACCTATGAATTTCCCGACTGACCTCATTACAGACCTCATACTCAAACTTTCTCAATCGCTCGATTACCAATTTCTTCCTCATTTTGTATAACAGTTATTTCTTAATATCTCAAAGGGCATTATAGTCAATTAAGGTGGAGAGAAAGGCGGTGGCTATATAAAGGGGTGGAAATGAGGAAGCCGGGGGAGAGGGGGGGGGGAATTTATGGATCTGGTATGAGGAGATAACTCTTCTCCTTCCTTAAGTTGCTTTCCTTTACTTCCTTGCCTTTACTGTACTCTTTTTATTCCTTTGATGGATACTGACATGGACATCGGAGGGGCCACATTGGGAAGTCGACTCATCCCTAATCACTCACTTCTATCGCAGATCAAAATCCTTAGCAACATCTTCATAGATCTTACAGATCTCGCCTCTTCTCAGCGAAGGATAAGAAATCTGAGCATCTTGAAAAAAGGAACACCATCAAATTGGCACCATCTGTGGGAATCTGAACAAAAAGTTGTTAGCTTTTGCTAGAGTTCAACGCATCATCCTCTGTTCTAGCTTCAATGATTCAAATCATAGAGATCTGATATTCTGTCACACTATGGGTATTATCATCCGCCAGATTTGCTATTCTATCATATTATTAGCGATATCATTCACTAAATATGATATTCTATTATGTTATTGGTACTATCATTCACTGGATCTTATATTTTGCCCTTTTTTGAGGCTATTATTTGCCAGATCTGATGTTCCCATTATATGGAAGTTACTTTCCCATTGGGATAATTGCAAGGGTTTGATATTTTATTGTTGGGGTTTTCTTATGAGATTTGTTACAATTCTATTATTCTACTGTAGATTACAGAGGTTATCAGGGTTACCTTGTTCTGTGTCGAAATAGGGTGGAAGGTGCAGTTTCAGATGTTTCGTTCCAATGGTTGATTTAGTAGAGCTTCTGCATTTTCTGTTGGGATTTGTTTCTTGTGTTGATCTCTCCTTGGTATGGGATGCGTTGTTGAAGTGTGATGATGTTATTAAGCTTCCGAAGCTATTTCTGAAAGTGGGTTTGATTTTGAAGTTAAGTGTCAACCTAAAGTCATATCTGACCCCAAATATGCTTGAAATTGATTTTTGCCATTTCTTGGTCATGTTTTTATTCCGTTTAATTCTTTCCTTCTAATTTTAGCTGCCCACATGCTTCATTTTTTACATGCAGAGTATTGCTCTTTAGTGCTATTACTTATTTTATGTAAACTTTAGCTACATACTGCCTTATGTTATTGCTCTTTAACATGAATGGTTGGCATCAGTTTTGTAGTTATGATTGTATTTGTTTCAATTATTTTAGCCTTTAATGTGGATATGATCTATACTAGGGTGGGTATACTCTGTCAGTAGGAAAGAATTTCATATGCATACAAAGTATTGGATTCTAGCAAGTGTCGTAATTTCTGAGTTTTTAAAATTCTTTAAACTCTGTTTGGTGTTGGTGACGTTTTTATTTTTCCATTAGTGGATGTTGATATTTTTCATTTATAGTGTTATAGATAGCATGGAATGGTGGGGTCAGGATGACATTATGTCATATCAATGGTGTTGTTATCCATATATGTGGAATCAATAGGTTGTGATGTTGAAACTCAGTGATGTTTTTTTGGGGTTCTTATGTCTGATACAAGAGCTTAAGTGTTAAGTAACTAATATTCTTTTGCAGAGGATAATGATGTTTCTAAGGCATTTTACTGTTATGTTGTTGGTATTATCATTCACCCGATCTGATATTTTGTCATTCTGTTGGGGCTATTATTCATCAGATCTAGTGGAGGGTTGCTTTTCCATTGGAATAGTTTCAGTAGTTTGATAGGTCCCTTTGATATTTGTGGCAAGTTCATTGTTCGTTGCATGTGTTTCAATCTTTACCTGGGATCTATCCATGTTAAGTAATTCGAATTGTTGCTAGTCGGCTTTGAAGGTTTTCGAACCGAAGCTCTGATACCACTTGAAGGGTGGATCCGAAGCTTTGCTTCCCACCTCGGTCGCTAGTGCATGACGATCCCATCTACGTCTTCGGATTAAAAAATAATCCTTGACAAAGAGAGAATGCCCAAGCAACTGCTACATTGTCGTGCTATTCGAATAGAGTGGTCACTTGAACAAACTTATTATTCAAGTAACCTCCCTCTTATTTTCGATTAGCCACGGAATAGACGATGTACAGATCACCGGTTTTTGTGTTTGTCTTTTGGGTCCAAGTAAATTAGAATTATACCTCTTGTTTACCTCAAGGTCTTATATTTTATTTCATATCCTCCTCTTGGACGTTGTGTGGGCAACAATCCTCCAAGAGATGAAGCCTCCTAGATCACGATCTTCCTTTCCTTGCTCGTTTTGAACAAAAGGAAGAATACTTGAACTCTTCTTCTCCTTACTTGCGCCAACCACCAAGCACCAACTTGGTGTCCGCCAACCCTAAGGGGTGGGAGAGGATTTGCTGGCCAAGATTGATACCTTGCCGTCGGCCAAAGGATGAAGAAGAAGAGGATGGGGCACCACCCAAAAACCAAGGAAGAGGATGCCCTAGAGCCAGCCAAGAGAAAGGAGGAGAAAACCAAAGCCTTGCCCTCTTGTTGCCGCCGACCCAAACCCTAATCCCCTTGTGTTTCTTGCCACCCAAGACAAGGAGAGCAAACCCTAGAATCTCCGAAAACTCTTGTGCCGCCCAAGCCTTGGCTCCCCTTTTATAGATTTCACCCATACCACCTTTTAATCTCCACCGTCGGATCTAGAGATTTAATCTCCACCGTCGGATCTAGGGATTTAATCTCCACCGTCGGATCTAGAGATTTAATCTCCACCGTTGGATCTAAGAATTTAATCTCCACCGTCGGATCCAGAGATTTAATCTCCATCGTCGGATCTAGGCTTTCGTGAGGTTTTTAATAGGCTACAATAGGGACCATGAGTAGGAGTTGGATCTTGGCCACCCAATGGATCTAGCCCACATAAAGTCCGATCCATTAATGATAATCCATTCCACTAGAGGATTATCATTGATCTACCTCACCAATCCCCATAAATAAATATGGGCTCCATATATTAATTGTATAAATATCTCTCCGTGTTTAAGATCTTGAATGTCCGTCAATTAATTAATTTACTGAAAATTAATTAATCAACATCTAACTCTATTTGTAGTACCACTCAACCTTATCATCATGCCGGACCAAGTCCACCTGCAGGGTTTACACGATGAACCTTATGAGCTCCTCAAGGGGATATCATCATCCTAATATATAGGACACTGTTTCCTCCAATAATCAACGACACACCGTGTAAATAATATCATTTCTCATCTTACCGAGCCTATCGATTTAATCTAAAAATCTCGCCCATTGGTAAATCAAAGAAATAAATATTAAGTACATGGGCCCGTTATTATATTGGGATTAAGAGCATGTACACTATAATATCCGAGGTCCGATTTAATTATATAGTGAGCAATAAATTGAATCACCTCTAAGTCAGTCCTGCTCAATATACACAAAGTGTACTAGTGTAATTCTATGGTCAAGATAAACCAATACCAAATCACACTACAACCATACCAATGGTTTGTCCAAAACCATCACAGTTGTGAGCATCTACTTATACTCTACAAGGAACTGATAACATGATCTCCCGTGTGACACTACACACCATGTTATTTAAATATAATGTATTAGACAATATGCACAACCATAAATATGCAAACAATGATCATGTGATTCTAATTTCAAAAATAAAGATGTTCATACAAAAGATAGACTTTTCAGTATACATCCCAATAATCTCCCACTTATACTAAAAGACTATGCTGTCCTCATACTGCATACATCTTATTCCGATTCCCTTCACATGTCTATCAAAAGCTATCACTTGAAGGGCCTTAGTGAAAGGATCTACCAGGTCATCCTCTGATGTAATCTAGGCGACAACAACTTCTACCTATTTTACGATCTCTCGTATTAGGTGGTACTTGCGCTCTATGTGTTTACTTGTCTTATGGGCTTGTGGTTCCTTCGAGTTTGCAACTGCACCACTGTTATCACAATAAATTGTGATAGTTATGGGAAAACCAAGAATCACATCCAAGTCCATCAAGAAGTTCATGAGCCATACAACTTCTTTGGCTGCTTCAGAGGCTGTCACATACTCAGCTTCCATGGTATAGTCCACCATGCATTTCTGCTTGACACTCCTCCATACAATGGCTCCACCTCCCAAAGTAAACACAAAACCTGAGGTAGACTTACCGTTATCCCTATCTGATTGGAAGTTGGAATCTGTGTAACCCACAGGGAGTAATTGATCTGCCTGGTATACTAGAATATAATCCCTAGTCCTTCTCAGGTACTTCAATATATGCTTTACCATAGTCCAATGTCCTTATCATGGATTACTCTGATATCTGCTAACCATGCCAATGACAAAGCAGATATCCGGTCTCATACATAGTATAGCATACATGAGGCTTTCAACTGCCGAAGCATAAGGAACCACCTTAATCTCCTGTATATCCTTTGATGTTCTAGGACACATCTCTTTAGATAATGGTACTCCATGCCTAAAAGGTAGAAAACCTTTCTTGGAGTTCTGCATGCTAAAATGAGCCAAAATAGTGTCTATGTATGAAGCTTGAGATAAGCACAACATCCTTTTCCTGCGATCCCTTATAACCTTGATCGCAAGGATGTGTCCCACTTCTCTCAAGTCCTTCATATCAAACAGTTTGGACAACCATACCCTTACATCTGATAACACCTTGACATTATTTCCAATTAACAAAATGTCATCTACGTATAGTATAAGAAATACCACTACGTTTCCGTCACATCTCTTGAATTCACAAGACTTATCCAGAATTTGAATAAATCCATAAGACTGGATTACCTCATCAAAGCGGATGTTCCAAGATCTCGAAGCGTGCTTCAATCCATAAATGAACCGATTAAGCTTGCACACAAGATGCTTTTTGCCCTTTGCAATGAATCCCTCTGGTTGATTCATATAGATGTTTTCCTCAAGACTTCCGTTAAGGAAAGCTGTCTTGACATCCATCTGCCACACCATATTATCCATATGAGAAGCAATACATAAGAGAATCTGGATAGACTTAAGCATGGCTACCGACGAAAAGGTCTCCTCATAATCGATACCCTCTTTCTGAGTATACCCTTTCTCAACAAGACTTGCTTTGAAAGTCTCAACCTTCCCATATATTCCTCTTTTTCTTTTATAGATCCACTTGCATCCAATGGTTTTTACACCATTGGGTGGTTCTACAACCTCCCAGACCTGATTCGAATCCATAGATTCTATCTCAGAATTCATCGCACTTTGCCAAGATACCACATCTTTATCTTGAATTGCCTCGTCATATGTCCAGGGATCAGGTTCATGTTCGCCATAGACAAAATCAGAAGATTCTCCCAAGAACATAAATCTATCAGGCTGTCTAACAACCCTCCCACTACGACGAGGTATCACCTGTGTATCCTCTGTGACACGCGATGCTGTCACTTGTGGTATATCCTCTTGTACTGGTGGTACTGAAGTAGTGACTTCCCCTCTCAATTCCTCAAGAACAATCTTACTCATGGGCTTGCGATTCATCACATAGTCTTCCTCTAGAAATCTGGCCTTCGTGCTAATGATCACCCTCTGATCTCTAGGACTATAGAACAAACCACCTTTCGTTCCTCTAGGATAGCCTACAAACATGCACACTTCTCTATGAGGTTCCAACTTATCAACATCTACATTCAGCACATGTGCTGGACTCCCCCAAATCCGAATATGTCTCAGATTAGGCATTTACCCTGTCCCCAATTCTATATAAGTAGAAGGCACTGATTTAGTTGGTACCAAGTTCAGAATATACACTGTCGTATCCAGAGCATACCCCTAGAACTAATCAGCAACTCAGAATAACTCATCATTGATCTAACCATCTCCATAAGTGTCCTATTCCTTCGCTCTGCTACACCATTCTGCTGGGGTGTGACTGGTGCAGACAATTGAGATTGAATCTCAACCTCTGATAAGTAATTCCTAAACACTCTCAAGAGGTACTCACCACCACAATTAGATCGTTGTGTCTTGATACTTTTAACTTGATGTTTCTTCACATCAGCCTTGAATTCTTTGAACCTGTCAAAGAATTCAGACTTGCGGCGCATCAAGTAAATGTATCCATATCTTGAATAATCGTCTATAAAAGAGAAAAAATATTCAAAACCACCTCTATACTGGATAGACATAGGACCACATAAATCAGAATGAACCAATTCCAACACATCTTTGGCCCTATACCCCTTGGCTTTAAAAGGCCTCTTGGTCATTTTGCCTTCCAAACAAGATTCACAGGTTGGGAAATCTTCCACCACTAATGAACCCAGAGGTCCATCAGCTATCAACCTTTGAATTCTACTTAGGTTAATATGACCTAACCTTAGATGCCAAAGATATGTTTGGTTCATTTTCTAAGGTTCTTTTCTCTTATTAGAATTAGAAGATGAGTTATTTACTTCTATTTGCATCATGGGAGCTTTTGGTTCAAGGGTATATAAATTTTCTATCAATGAACCAGAACAGATAATCTCCCTATTCCTTTTAACAACTCTGTTATTAAAAGAAATAGAATACCCATCCAAAAAAAATTTAGAAACCGAAATCAAATTGTTTCTAAATAAAGGTACATAAAGGTAATTTTTCAGAACCAAAGTTTTATTCCTATTAAAAGATAAATAAACATCTCCCACTGCAACAGCCACCACCTTCGTGGCATCACCCAAGTAAATTGTAATCTCCCCCTCAGCCAGTCATCTGGTTTCTTGAAACCCCTGTAAAGTATTGCAGACATGAACAGTGGCTCCCATATTTACACATCAGGTGACAGTAGATAACACCGCTAAACATGTTTCAATGACTAGACCAAAAGATATACCTTTATCCTGCTTCTGGTTGGGGCAGTCCTTCTTCCAATGTTCAATCTGTTTACAAGTGAAGCACTTGCCTTTCGGCTTCTTCACTCCTCCCTGAGATCCTCCCGCCACCTTTGCCCCACCTTGTTTCTTCTTCTTCTTGCCTTTCGGCTTAGAAGTAGAAATCTTTTGGGCAACCATGGCCTGAGCCTGAGAACTCTGACAAAAAAGCCCCTCTACCGCCTGGAGTTCTGTCAGAAGCTCCGCCAACGAATACAACCTTTTATTCATGTTGTAGTTCAGGCGAAACTGCTCAAAACTCCTAGGTAGAGACTGGAGAATGATATCGACCTGGGTTTCCCCATCGATCTCAGCTCCAAGGACTTCCAACTCATTCAAATGAGCCATTATCTTGAGAACATGATCCCTCACGGGTGTTCCCTCGATCATTGTGGTCATCATCAACTTCCTCATGGCTTCCTGCCTAGTAGCCCGATTCCGGTGTTCGAAAAGCTCCTTGAGATTGAGCATCATGTCATAAGAAGTGGTCATGGCTTGTTGCTGATGATGCAATACATTTGACATAGAAGCCAAAATGTAACACCGTGCCATCTCATCAGCCTTTATCCACTTCTTATAACTCTCCTTCTCCTTTTCCTTAGAATCATCCACAGGCTTAGGAGGACAGTCTTCGAAGAGTACATATTTTCACTCCTCAGCTGTCAAGACAATATCAAGATTCCTTTTCCAATCAACATAATTGGGTATAGTAAGTTTATTCTCTTTTAGTATCACAACAAGCGGGTTGAAAGTCATTTTTAAAAAACCTAAGAATCACATAGATCAAAACATTAGATTTCAAAAAATTATTGATTCCTCAAACAATAAAATTTTAAAATCAACCAACACCACAAAACACCGAGAATATCATATGCCATGATCGTGTGGACGTATACGAATTCTAGATTTGTAAGAGGAGGTTTTACCCATTAATTTTACTAACTTGTCAACCTAACTTTTTGACAAATAGAATTAATAGTTGGTTCCTCTTTGGCCCTACAAATAAAAGCAGTGACTCCGATGGGGAGGATACTCCTATTTGCATCTAAGTGTGCACCATTACTTGGTACCAAGGCAATTATCTCGGGTTATGTGCCTTCCAATGGGGAAGTACACAAGCTTCTAAATAATTTCCTTTAACCATATTCGACCTTGTGATCCGAAAAACAAACTCATCCAATGGGGAGGAAGACACTCAGAGCCGACGCACAAGGAAATTTAAAAAAATATCCCTCTCCCACTTAGTAATTTAAAATTGAGGAATTTACCTAGCACACGACTTGCATATCAAACAAGAAGCAATAAATATGAAAAAAATATTTTCCAACTATTATGGCTTTTGTTCTCCAATATGCCTCCCATCGTATCACCATCTCGTCTGCTCCTCCCTACACAATGTACAAGCCATCTGGAGATCCGAGCCGAAAAAACTTATTTTAATTTACATCCATCGATCCTATACTCCACGAAGGAGCGTACATGAAATCTAGATCGAAAGTAAACTAAAATAAAAGAGTGGCTAAACAATGTCGTACTTAATTACAAAAATTAAATACTAGCCTCGTCAACCCCGAGGATCCAAAAAATATTACACAAATGCAATCACATACACACAAATATAGCCATAATAGTTGGATCTTATGCCTGCAACCAAAAAGTTAGCCTACGCACATCCTACTATCATTCGGCACATACAATATATCATAAGTGCATAAAATTAACCAAATCGTAAACACACAAAATCAGAAACCGTGGCTCTGATACCAACTGAAGGTTTTGGAACCGAAGCTCTGATACCACTTGAAGGGTGGATCCGAAGCTTTGCTTCCCACCTCGGTCGCTAGTGCATGGCGATCCCATCTACGTCTCCGAATTAAAAAATAATCCTTGACAAAGAGAGATTGCCCAAGCAATTGATCCATTGTTGTGCTATTCGAATAGAGTGGTCACTTAAACAAACTTGCTGTTCAAGTAACCTCCCTCTTATCTTCGATTAGGCACAGAATAGACGATGTATGGATCATCGATTTTTGTGTTTGTCTTCGGGGTCCAAGTAAAGTAGAATTATACCTCTTGTTTACCTCAAGGTCTTCTATTGTATGTCCTATCCTCCTCTTGGACGTTGCGTGGGCAACGATCCTTCAAGAGATGAAGCCTCCTAGATCACGATCTTCCTTTCGTTGCTCGCTTCGAACAAAAGGAAGAATACTCGAACTCTTCTTCTCCTTACTTGCGCCAACCACCAAGCACCAACTTGGTGTTCGCCGACCCTAAGGAGTGGGAGAGGATTTGCCGACCAAGATTGATATCTTGCCGCCCGCCAAAGGATGAAGAAGAAGAGGATGGGGCACTGCCCAAAACCCAAAAAAGAGGATGCCCTAGAGCCGGCCAAGAGAAAGGAGGAGAAAACCAAAGCCTTGCCCTCTTGTTGCCGCCGACCCAAACCCTAATCCCCTTGTTTTTGTTGCCATCCAAGCCAAGGAGAGCAAACCCTAGAATCTCCAAAAACTCTTGTGCCGCCCAAGCCTTGGCTCCCCTTTTATAGATTTCACCCATACCTCCTTTTAATCTCCACCATCGAATCTAGAGATTTAATCTCCACAGTCGGATCTAGGAATTTAATCTCCACTGTCAGATCTAGAGATTTAATCTCCACCGTCGGATCTACAGATTTAATCTCTATCATCGGATCTAGACTTTCATGAGGTTTTTAATAGGCTACAACAGGGACCATGAGGAGGAGTTGGACCTTAGCCACTGAATGGATCTAGCCCACATAAAGTCTGAGCCATCCATTAATGATAATCCATTCCACTAGAGGATTATCATTGATTTACCTCACTAATCCCCAAAAATAAATATGGGCTCCATATATTAATTGTATAAATATCTCCCCGTATTTAATATCTCGAATGTACGTCAATTAATTAATTTATTGACAATTAATTAATCAATATCTAACTCCATTAGCAGTACCACTCAACCTTATCATCATGCCAGACCAAGTCCACTTGCAGGGTTTACATGATGAACCTTATGAGATCCTTAAGGGGACATCATCATCCTAATATATAGGACATGGTTTTCTCCTATAATCAACGGCAGATTATGTAAATAATATCATTTCCCATCTTACCGAGCCTATCGATTTAATCTAAAAATCTCACCCATTGGTAAATCAAATAAATAAAAACTAAGTACATGTGCTCGTTATTATATCGGGATTAAGATCATATACACCATAATATCCGAGGTCCGATTGAATTATATAGTCAGCAATAAATTGAATCACCTCTAAGTCGGTCCTGCTCAATACACACAAAGTGCACTAGTGTAATTCTATGGTCAAGATAAACCAATACCAAATCACACTACAACCATACCAATGGTTTGTTCAAAACCAACTCAGTTGTGAGCCTCTACTTATACTCTATAAGGAATTGATACCTTGATCTCCCGTGTGACACTACACACCATGTTATTTACAATGTAATGTATTAGACAAAATGCACAACCACAAATATTCAAACAATGATCATGTGATTCTAATTTCAAAAATAAAGATGTTCATACAATAGATAGACTTTTCTGTATACATCCCAACAATATTCCGCTTATACTAAAAGACTATGTTGTCCTCATACTGTCATACATCTGATTCCCATTCCCTCCACATGCCTATCAAAAGCTATCGTTTGAAGGGCCTTAGTGAAAGGATCTACCAGGTCATCCTTTGATGCAATCTAGGCGACAACAACTTCTACCTCCTTTACAATCTCTCGTATCAGGTGGTACTTGCACTCTATGTGTTTACTTGCCTTATGGGCTCGTGGTTCCTTCGAGTTTGCAATTGCACCACTGTTATCACAATAAATTGTGACAGTTCTGGGCAAACCAGGAATAACATCCAAGTCCATCAAGAAGTTCCTGAGCCATACAACTTCTTTGGCTGCTTCAGAGGCTGTCACATACTCAGCTTCTATGGTAGAGTCCACCACACATTTCTACTTGACACTCCTCCATACAATGACTCCACCTCCCAAAGTAAACACAAAACCTGAGGTAGACTTACTGTTGGAGGAATTCTTTTCAACCATGGAGCTTTATGAGACAAGGCTTGAAGGTATACAAGAAGAGCCTAGAGTCCAAAATTCAAGGGGAGTAGCCTTGTTGGCAAATAAGGGGAAGAAGAAGATGGAAGTCCCCTCCTCCTCATCCGATGAAGCCTCTACCTCCTCCATGGATAGCACGGAAGAAGCCTACATGGTGAGGAAGGTAAGGCATGCATTTAAGAATCTTAGATTTGATAAATCTCATGATAGGAATAGAAGACCAAGGGGGAAGTTCATATGCTATAATTGCCAAGGAGAGGGGCACATAAGGGACAATTGTCCCCTCCTAAACAAGAGCAAGGAAGAGAAGAAAAATAAGGAAGAAAAGAAGAAGAAGAAAGGGAGCAAGAGAAAGGAAGAAGAGAAGAAGGAAAAAGGAAAAGGGAAGGCCATGGCACTCAAAGGAAAGACATGGGATGACCTTGCCTCCTCTTCCTCATCCGAAGAAGAAGAGCATGTCTACTCCAACCTAGCACTAATGGCTCTTCATGACTCGGATTGCTCCTCCTCCACCGAAAATGAAGGATCAAGCTCAAGTGGAGAGAGCTCAAATGAAGGGGGAGCTTCTACATCCTCATCATCCGAAGAAGAAGAAGAAGACATGGAAACTATGGTAACAAATGCTTCTCCTAAGAAAATAGTTTCCATAATCTCTAGTTTAACTAAGGACTTATTTGGCTTGAAAAAGAAAAATAAAAGCATGCTTAGTCAAATTAAGGATTTAGAAAATAAACTAGAAAAATCATGCTTAAATGATAATATTTCTTCTGGCCTAAATGATGCATGCTCACATGATAACTATATGCCATTTAATGTTAGTGATGCATGCATGGATGAAAATAGGGCCTTAAGGGAAAAGGTAGATTATTTAACTAAAGCCCTAGAAAAATTCACTATTGGCTCCAACACATTAAATATGATTATTGGGAGCCAAAGAGCTAGCTTCAACAAAAAAGGCCTAGGCTACAAGGAAAAGAAAAATGAAAAGGCCTACAAATGTCTAATAGCTAGGGGACAAGATAAGAAGAAAGTAATAGCTAGGAAATGGATCCCCAAGGAATACTTAGTGAACCCAATAGGAAATAACTTATTTTGGGTTCCAAAATCCATCCTTAAGGGTTAGGAAAACCCTAGGGTCGTCAACCATATGGAATTGACCTATATCATATTTTGGTTGACTTAGGATGACGGGACAACTTTTTTTAGATAGTGTTGGGTGATGATAACATGCCCATAAATAGATAATAATGCTTAAATCATGATGATTAATGTAATTGCTATGTATGTTTGCAATCATGATTTATGATTTTGATATTTGGCACATTATCATGAGAAATAGGTTTGAATCATGCTTTAGGTGATACCTTGTTTATTATCATCTTATAATACCTAATGCATGACTATTATTTGATGAATACATGAGTTTCATGATCATAATGTAGAATTCATTCATATATGCCCTTATGATCATGAGGATTATTAGGTTGATACTTAACCTTGATAGAATTGCATGAATATATTGGTTAAGTATGCACAAATACCCCCTAGGATGCATCTCACACTCACCATAGGCTACCTTGATTGAAAACTTAGCATGAGTGAGATGTTAGGATGAAACAAATGTCCACTAATGCCTATGGCATTTAGATGATAATTTAAAGAATCAAAATAGCAATAATAGACCAATCATGGGGAAGGCTTATGTTTAATTCATAGACATATTGCCCAAAGATCATGGTTGGATATTTCATATGTTTTTAAAACAATTTCTTAATCTAAAATCTATGTATTCATGTTTTGAAACAATTCAAAGCAAGACTAGGTGTTAAAATGAATACTCTTATGATCAAAAACCTAGTAGTTTTTAAAGCTTATGGATTTTTGGCAAATACGTGGAAATATAATGATTTTTCATGAAAACCTATTTTTCACTGATAGATATACTTAAAAGAAATATGTTTCCCCAAATTTCATGATTTTTTGAATTTTCTAGAATTTTTAATGCATTTCTGAATTTCGGTCTGAAAATCAGAAAATCCCGAAATCCACGTGCGGTCGTATCAACGATCGGATGATGGCCTGAATATCAGACCAGTAAAAGTTGAATTCCGATTTTAAATCAACTTATGGTATTTTCCTTCTATTAGACTTGATGCCATGTGTTTTTAACTTAGTAATAATCTTTTTGATGGTGTCAAAGGGGGAGAAATGATTATGTTTAAGTTAATTATGATAGGGGGAGAAATTAAGGGAGAAATTGAGGGGGAGTTTCATGGATTAAGGGGGTGTTGCATGTTGCTATCAAATGTTTATGTTTACATGCTTTCTTACCTTAGAATTTATATCAAATGTTTTTACCTAACTTAAACGGATTACCACACATCAAAAAGGGGGAGATTGTTAGGGCAATCTCTTGCCATAATATGGTTTTGATGGTGTGGAAAAGGGTTTAAGTTAGTTTGTGATGTTGATTTGATATGTGCGTTGACGTCGTGCAGGACTTAGTAATTCGCACATGGATCCATGGCAAGTTTCACATCTCATGACTCGTGCCTTGAGTCGGTGAAGGATAGCTTTGCGGAAGCCGTGCGCTTGGAGCATCCGAGGGACCGCCGGACGAGGAGTTTGGAGTGAAGCCGGAGGAAGTAGACTTCGAGGCAAGAGACGCGAAGGAGCATTGCAGAGTCGTGCGCCTGATGCTGCCGAGGGACGTGGCCGCGAACGAAGAGAACTTCGAAGGCGAGGGACTCCGAGGGATGAGAGTGAGCGATTGTAACCCGGGAAGGGTAGCTCTTAGGTGAAACTTGGCCATTTGGCCAAGTGTCGGATGAGTTTTCCCGACACCAGTCGACTGCCATGTCACGGCAGTCGACTGCTCTGAGTCGATGGGTCGATCGACTAGTATAAGACCGGTTCAGTCGATGGCAGTCGACTGATGTCAACAGCAGTCGACTGCCAGGGAATGGCAGTCGACTGATGGCACTGTGCACGGGCACAGAATGGAGTCGACTCGACTGGGCACTCGACTGATCGAGCACCAGTCGACTGATGGTGCCATCAGTCGACTGATGGCACTGTGCACGGGCACAGAATGGAGTCGACTCGACTGGGCACTCGACTGATCGAGCACCAGTCGACTGATGGTGCCATCAGTCGACTGATGCCAGTACCGTTGGATGGTATCCAACGTGGAAAGCGGCCGTTATTGGGCAACGGCTACAGCACCAGTCGACTGATGGGTGCCATCAGTCGACTGCTCCTGTGTCAACGGGAAGAAACCCTCTTCCTCTATAAAAAGGAAGGGGATGAGGCTTTGGGGGGTTAATGCTCATGCTCCAAATTGCTCCCAAAGTGCTCTAAGTGTTCTTCCACTCTTCTTACTAGTTTTATTTCCATTCTATTGTAAGAAGAGAGATTGTAAAGGTTACCTCCACCTAGCTTGGTGCAAAGGAGAGACCAATATTGGATTGGCTTTGAAGGAGTGATTCACCTCGAACGAATTGGGATCGTGGATTAGCGGCGTAGCCGTGAACCACGTTACATCTTCTTGTTAGCGTTTGTATTTTCATTTATTGCTTTGTCTTTGTTGTTTATGCTTCCGCTTGCGCTAATTAGTTTTGTAGATGAGCAAATACCGGCATCCAAACGAAGAGGGCTATTCACCCCCTCTCTAGCCGACCGTACCGATCCCCAACAATCCCTATCTGATTGAAAGTCGAAATCTATGTAAACCACATGGAGTAATTGATCTTCCTGGTATACTAGCATATAATCCCTAGTCCTTCTCAGGTACTTCAATATATGCTTTAACACAGTCCAATGTCCCTGTCCTGGATTACACTTATATCTGCTAACCATGCCAACGACAAAGCAGATATCCGGTCTCGTACATAGCATAGCATACATGAGGCTTCCAAGTGCCGAAGCATAAGGAACCACCTTCATCTCCTGTATCTCTTTTGATGTTCTAGGACACATCTCTTTAGATAAAGGTACTCCATGCTTAAAAGGTAGAAAACCTTTCTTGGAGTTCTGCATGCTAAAATGAGCCAAAATAGTGTCTATGTATGAAGCTTGAGATAAGTACAACATCTTTTTCCTGCGATCACTTATAACCTTGATCCCAAGGATGTGCCCAACTTCTCCCAAGTCGTTCATATCAAACTGTTTGGACAACCATAACCTTAAGTCTGATAACACCTTGACATTGTTTCCAATTAACAAAATGTCATCTACGTATAGTAAAAGAAATACCACTACATTTTCGTCACATCTCTTGTATACACAAGACTCATTCAGACTTTGAATAAATCCATAAGACTGGATTATCTAATCAAAGCAGATTATCCAAGATCTCGAAGCTTGCACACAAGATTCTCTTTGCCCTTTACAATGAATCCCTCTGGTTGCTTCATATAGATGTTTTCCTCAAGACTTCCATTAAGATATGTTGTCTTGACATCCATCTGCCACACCATATAATCCATATGAGAAGCAATACATAAGAGAATCTGGATAGACTTAAGCATGGCTATCGGCGAAAAGGACTCCTCATAATCGATACCCTCTTTCTGAGTATACCCTTTTGCAACAAGCCTTTCTTTGAAGGTCTCAACCTTCCCATCTATTCCTCTCTTTCTTTTCTAGATCCACTTGCATCCAATGGTTTTTACACCATTGGGTGGTTCTACTAGCACCCAGACTTGATTTGAATCCATAGATTCTATCTCAGAATTCATCACACTTTGCTAAGATACCACATCTTTATCTTGGATTGCCTCGTCATATGTCCAAGGATCAGGTTCATGTTCATCATGGACCAAATCAGAAGATTCTCCCAAGAACATAAATCTATCAAGCTGTCTAACAACCCTCCCACTATGACGAGGTATCACCTGTGTATCCTCTGTGACACGCGGTGCAGTCACTTGTGGTATATCCTCTTGTACCGGTTGTACTGAAGAAGTGACTTCCCCTCTAAATTCCTCCAGAACAATCTTACTCATGGGCTTGTGGTTCATCACATAGTCTTCCTCTAGAAATTTAGCCTTCGTGCTAACGATCACCCTCTGATCTCTAGGACTATAGAACAAACCACCTTTCGTTCCTCTAGGATAGCCTACAAACATGCGGACTTCTGTACGAGGTTCCAACTTACCATCATCTGCCTTCAGCACGTGTTGGACTCCCCCAAATCTGAATATGTCTCAGACTAGGCTTTCGCCCAGTCCACAATTCTATGTAAGTAGAAGGCACTGATTTAGTTGGTACCAAGCTCAGAATTTACACTGCCGTATCCAGAGCATACCCCCAGAACGAATCTGGTAACTCAGAATAACTCATCATCGATCTAACCATCTCCATAAGAGTCCTATTCCTTCGCTCTGCTACACCATTCTGCTGGGGTTTGACTAGTGCAGAAAATTGTGATTGAATCTCAACCTCTGATAAGTAATTCCTAAACTCTCCCAAGAGGTTCTCACCACCTCTATCAAATCGTAGTGTCTTGATACTTTTACCTTGACGTTTCTTCACATCAGCCTTGAATTCTTTGAACCTGTCAAAGCATTCAGACTTGCGGCGCATCAAGTAAATGTATCCATATCTTGAATAATCATCTATAAAAGAGACAAAATATTCAAAACCACCACTAGCCTGGATAGACATAGGACCACATAAATCAGAATGAACAAATTCCAACACATCTTTGGCCCCATACCCCTTGGCCTTAAAAGGCCTCTTGGTCATTTTACCTTCCAAGCAACATTCGCAGGTTGGGAATTCTTCCACCACTAATGAAACCAGAGGTCCATCAGCTATCAACCTTTGAATTCTACTTAGGTTAATATGACCTAACCTTAGATGCCAAAGATATGTTTGGTTCATTTTCGAAGGTTCTTTTCTCTTATTAGAATTAGAAGATGAGTTATTTACTTCTATTTGCATCGTGGGAGCTTTTGGTTCAAGGGTATATAAATTTCCTATCAATGCACCAGAACAGATAATCTCGCTATTCCATTTTATAACAACTTTGTCATTAAAAGAAATAGAATATCCATCAAAAAACAATTTAGAAACCAAAATCAAATTCTTTCTAAATAAAGGTACATAAAGGTAAATTTTCAGAATTAAAGTTTTATTCCTATCAAAAGATAAATAAATATCTCCCACTATAACAGTCGCCACCTTCGTGGCATCACCCAATTAAATGGTAATCTCCCCCTCAGCCAGTCGTCTGGTTTCTTGGACCCCCTGCAAAGTATTGCAGATGTGATCAGTGGCTCCCATATTTACACACCTGGTGTCGGTAGATAACACCGCTAAACATGTTTCAACGACTAGACCAAAAGATATACCTTTGTTCTGCTTCTGGTTAGGGCAGTCATTCTTTCAATGTCCAGTCTGCTTACAAGTGAAGCACTTGCCTTTCGGCTTCTTCACTCTTCCCTGAGATCCTCCCGCCACCTTTGCCCCACCTTGTTTCTTCTTCTTCGTGCCTTTTGGCTTAGAAGTAGAAACCTTTTGGGCAACCATGGCCTGAACCTGAGCACTCTAACGAAAAAGCCCCTATGTCGCATAGAGTTTTGTCAGAAGCACCACCAACGAATACAACCTTTTATTCATATTGTAGTTCAGGCAAAACTGCTCAAAACTCCTACGTAGAGACTGGAGAATGATATCGACCTGGGTTTCTCCATCGATCTCAACTCCAAGGACTTTTAACTCATTCAAATGAGCCATCATCTTGAGAACATGATCCCTCACGGGTTTTCCCTTGATCATGGTGGTCGTCATCAAGTTCCTCATGGCTTCCTTCCTAGCAGCCCGATTTTGGTATTCAAAAAGCTCCTTGAGATTGAGCATCATGTCATAAGCAGTGGGCATGACTTGATGCTGATGATGCAATATATTTGACACAGAAGCCAAAATGTAACACCGTGCCATCTCATAAACCTTTATCCACTTCTTATAACTCTCCTTCTCCTTTTACTCAGAATCATCCACAGGCTTAGGAGGACACTCTTCGAAGAGTACATATTTGTACTCCTTAGCAGTCAAGACAATATCAAGATTCCTTTTCCATTCAACATAATTGGGTACAGTAAGTTTATTCTCTTTTAGTATCACAGCAAGCGGGTTGAAAGTCATTTTTGAAAATCCTAAGAATCACATATATCAAAACATTAGATTTCAAAAAATTATTGATTCCTCAAACAATAAAATTTTAAAATCAACCAACACCTCAAAACACCGAGAATATCGTATGCCACGATCGTGTCGACGTATACAAATTCTACATTTGTAAGAGGAGATTTTACCCATTAATTTTACTATCTTGTCAACCTAACTTTTTGACAAATAGAATTAATAGTTGGTTCCTCTTCGGCCCTACAAATAAGAGCAGTGACTCCGATGGGGAGGATACTCTTATTTGCATTTAAGTGTGCACCATTACTTGGTACTAAGGCAATTATCTTGGGTTATGTGCCTTCCGATGGAGAAGTACACACGCTCATAAATAATTTCCTATAACCATATTCGACTCTTTGATCCACAAAACAAACTCAGAGTTGACGCACAAGTTTGTTTGCATCACATGTTAAATCATAATGGAGGCCGTGGGAATTTAAAAAAATATCCCTCTCTCACTTAGTAATTTAAAATTGTGGAATTTACCTAGCACACGACATGCATATCAAATAAGAAGCAATAAATATGAAAAAAAAATATTTTTCAACTATTATGGCTTTTGTTCTCCAGTATGCCTCCCGTCGTATCGTCATCTAGTCCGCTCCTCCCTACGCCATGTACAAGCCATCCGGAGATCCGAGCCGAAAAAACTTATTTTAATTTACAAACATCGATCCTATACTCCACGAAGGAGCGCACATGAAATCTAGATCAAAAGTAAACTAAAATAAAATAGTGGCTAAACAATGTCGTACTTAATTACAAAAATTAAATACTAGCCTCGTCAACCCCGAGGATTCAAATAATATTGCACAAATGTAATCACATACACACAAATATGGCCATAATAATTGGATCTTATGCATGCAACCAAAAAGTTAGCCTGCGCACATCCTACTATCATCCGACACATACAATATATAATAAGTGCATAAAATTAACCGAATCATAAACACACAAAATTGGAAACTGTAGCTCTAATACCAATTGAAGGTTTTGGAACTGAAGCTCTAATACCACTTGATGGGTGGATCTGAAGCTTCGCTTCCCACCTCGGTCGCTAGTGCATGGCGATCCCATCTATGCCTCTGGATTAAAAAATAATCCTTGACAAAGAGAGATTGCCTACGCAACTGATCCATCATCGTTCTATTCGAATAGAGTGGTCACTTGAACAAACTTGTTGTTAAAGTAACCTCCCTCTTATCTTCGATTAGCCACGGAATAGACGATGTACAGATCGCCAGTTTTTGTGTTTGTATTCGGGGTCCAAGTAAATTAGAATTATACCTCTTCTTTACCTCAAGGTCTTCTATTGTATGTCCTATCCTCCTCTTGGACGTTATGTGGGCAACGATCCTCCAAGAGATGAAGCCTCCTAGATCACGATTTTCCTTTCCTTGCTCGCTCCGAACAAAAGGAAGAATACTCGAACTCTTCTTCTCCTTACTTGTGCCAACCACCAAGCACCAACTTGTTGTCCGCCGACCCTAAGGAGTGGGAGAGGATTTGCTGGCCAAGATTGATATCTTGCCGCCGGCCAAAGGATGAAGAAGAAGAGGATGGGGCTCTGCCTAAAACCCAAGGAAGAGGATGCCCTAGAGCCGGCCAAGACAATTGAGGAGAAAACCAAAGCCATGCCCTTTTGTTGTCGCCGACCCAAACCCTAATCCCCTTGTGTTTCTTGCCGCCCAAGCCGAAAAGAGCAAACCCTAGAATCTCCAAAAACTCTTGTGCCACCCAAGCCTTGGCTCCACTTTTATAGATTTCACCCATACCTCCTTTTAATCTCCACCGTCGGATCTAGAGATTTAATCTCCACCATTGGATCTAGGGATTTAATCTCTGTTAGGGCAATCTCTTGCCATGATTAGGTTTTGATGTGTGTGGCAAAGAGTTTAAGTCAATTTGTTATGTTGATTTGATATGTACATTGAAGTCGTGCAGGACTTAGTAATTCGCACATGGAGCCGTGGCGAGTTTCACATCTCATGACTCGGTCCTTGAGTCGGTGAAGGATAGCTTTGTGGAAGCCGTGCGCTTGGAGCATCTGAGGGACCGCCGGACGAGGAGCTTGGAGTGAAGCCGGAGGAAGTAGACTTCGAGGCAAGAGACGCGAAGAAGCATTGCAGAGCCGTGTGTCTGATGCTGCCGAGGGACGTGGCCGTGAACAAAGAGAACTTCGAAGGCGAGGGACTCCGAGGGATGAGAGTGAGCGAATGTAACCCGGGAAGGGGTAGTAGCTCGTAAGTGAAACTTGGCCATTTGGCTAAGTGTCGGATGGGATTTCCCGACACCAGTCGACTGCCATGGAATGGCAGTCGACTGCTCTGAGTCGATTGGGTTCGACTGGTGTCTGACTCATGGGCATTTGGCCCAAGCAGTCGAATGCCATGGACTGGCAGTCGACTGCTGTCGACATCAGCCGACTGCTAAGGGATGGCAGTCGACTGATGGCACGGTGCACGGGCACAGAATGGAGTCGACCTCGTTGAGGACTCAACTGATCGAGCATCAGTCGACTGATGGTAGGATCAGTCGACTAATGCCAGTGCCGTTTGATGGAATCCAACGTGGAAAGCGGCCGTTATTGGGCAATGGCTACAGGACCAGTCGACTGATCAAGGGCATCAGTCGACTGCTCCTGTGTCAACGGGAAGAAACCCTCTTCCTCTATAAAAAGGAAGATGATGGGGCTTTGGGAGGCTAATGCTTGAGCTCTAAACTTCTCCCAAAGTGCCATACACGATTCCCTACTCTTATTACATGCTTTTACTTCAATCTTATTGTAAGAAGAGTGATCTTGATTGTAAAAGTTACCTCCACCTAGCTTGGTGCAAAGGAGAGACCAATAGTGATTGGCTTTGGCAGAGTGATTCACCGTGGACGAATCGGACTATGGATTAGCGACGTAGCCGTGAACCACGTTATATCTCGGTGTTTGTATTGTTTGTTTATCTTTTGCTTTGTCTTTATTTATATTTGCATATTCCGCTTGCGCTAACATTTTATAGACGAGCAAAATACGACATCCAACGATCGAGGGCTATTCACCCCCCTCTAGCCAGTCGTTTCGATCCCCAACAAGTGGTATCAGAGCAAAGGAAAGCTTGTCGAGGACTAACCGCCACAACAAGCAACATTCAAAATGGCCAGCTCCAACATCCACCCACCGAAGTTCGACGACGAATTCTCTTGTGAAAAAAGAGAATGGAGGTATTTTTTGAAACGGATTTTGATATCATGATTACAATGGAATCCGGTTTCATTTTTCCTAGGGATGAAGAAGGGAAGCCAATAGAGAAATCTAGGTGGACCAAAAAGCAAAGGGAAGAGCACCTTGCAAACTCAAAAGCCAAGCATCATCTTTTCAATGTGCTCCCCCAACAAGAGATCAACCGAATTGGAGAATGCCTAAGTGCCAAGGAGATGTGGGAGAAGCTAATTGAGCTTCATGATGGCACATTCGAGGCGAAGCTAGCAAGGAGAGACCTCCTCCGCTCCCAACTCAACAACATTAAACTAGAAAAGGGATAAAAGGTAATTTCCTTACATTCTCGTTTCAAGGAAATTATAACCAGTTTGTCAAGTGTAGGTGAGAAGCTATCAAACTGGGATATGGTTATGAAGGCTATAGATGCCTTTCTGCGATCCTCAAAATGGAGCTCCATGGTGGACTCATTTTATATCTCCAAGAACTTAGAAGTAAGCACCTTGGAGGAATTCTTCTCAACAATGGAGCTCCACGAAACGAGGCTTGAAGGAATACAAGAAGAGCCAAGAATCCAACCTTCAAGAGGAGTAGCTTTGACGACAAACAAGGGGAAGAAGAAGATAGAGATCCCTCCTCATCCGATGATGAAGCCTCCTCCTCCTCCTCCATGGATAGCACGGAAGAAGCGTATATGGTAAGGAGGGTAAGGCATGCTTTAAAGGGTTTTCATTTTAATAAATCTAATGATAGGAATAGAAGACCAAGGGGGAAAATCATTTGCTACAATTGCCAAGGAGAGGGACACATAAGGGATAATTGTCCCCTCCTAAACAAGAGCAAGGAAGAGAAGAAAAAGAAGGAAGAAAAGAAGAAGAAGAAGGGGAGCAAGAAGAAAGAGGAGAAGAAGAAAAAGGAAAAGGGGAAGGCCAAGGCATTCAAAGCAAAGACATGGGATGACCCTTCTTCCTCATCATCATCCGAAGAAGAAGAACATGTCTACTCCAACCTTGCATTGATGGCCTTCGTTGACTTGGATTGCTCCTCCACCGAAAACGAAGAATCAAACTCAAGTGGAGAGAGCTCTAGTGAAGGGGGAGCCTCCTCTACATCCTCCTCATCCGAAGAAGAAGAGGACATGGAGACTATGGTAACAAATCTAACTCCCAAGAAAATAGTTTCCATGGTCTCCATCTTAACTAGAGATTTATTTAGAGCTAAGAAGAAGAATAAGAGCATGCTAGATCAAATTAAGGATCTAGAAAATAAACTAGAAAAAGCATGCTTAAATGAAAATAAAAATATTTCTTCTAGCTTAGATGATGCATGCTCACATGAATATATCCCATTTAATGTTAGTGATGCATGCTTGGATGAAAATTGGGCTTTAAGAGAGAAAGTAGATTATTTAACCAAAGCCCTAGAAAAGTTTACAATTGGCTCAAATACATTGAACATGATTATAGGGAGCCAAAGAGCTAGCTTCAATAAGAAAGGCCTAGGATACAAAGAAAAGAAAAATGAAAAGGCCTATAAATGCCTAATTGCTAGGGGACAAGATAAGAAGAAGGTAATAGCTAGAAAATGGATCCCCAAGGAGTATCTAGTGAACCCAATAGGAAAGAACCTATTTTGGGTTCCAAAATCCATCCTTAAGGGTTAGAAAAATCCTAGGATAGTCAGCCATATGGATTTGACCTATATCATATTTTGTGGTTGACTTAGGATGTTGGGACACATTTTTGAAATAGTGTTAGGTGAGATGTTAACGTGCCTATAAATAGATAATAATGCTTAAATCATGATAATTAATGAAATTGCTATGAATATTTGCAATCATGATTTATGATTTTGAAATTTGGAACATCATCATAAGAAATAGGGTTTAAATCATGCCTTAGGTGATATTCTGCTTATTATCATGATATAATACCTAATGCATGATAACAATTCAATGAATACATGTGTTTCATGATCATAATATGAATTTAAGTCATATATGTCTTTATGATCATGTAGAGTGTTAGGATGATACTTAACCTTGATAGAATTGTATGAATATAATGGTTAAGTACATACAAATACCCTCTAGGATGCAACTCACACACACCATAGGCTACTTTGATTGAAAACTTAGCATGGGTGAGATGTTAGGATGATACAAATGTCCACTAATGCCTATGACATTTAGATGGTCATTTAATGTATCAAAATAGCAATAATAGACCAATCATGGGGAAGACTTATGTTTAATTCATAGACATATTGCCCAAAGATCATGGTTGGATATTTCATATGTTTTCAAAACAATTTCTTACTTTAAAATCTATGTATTCATGTTTTCAAACAATTGGATACAAAACTAGGTGTTAAACTTGATACTCACATGATCAAAAACCTAGTGGTTTTTAAAACTTTTGGATTTTTGGAAAATATCAGAAAATATAATGATTTTTCATGAAAAACCATTTTTCATTGATAGATATACTTACAAGAAATATTTTCCCCAAATTTCATGATTTTTCAAATTTTTTGGAATTTTTAATGCATTTCTGAATTTCGGTCCGAAAATCAGAAAGTTCTGAAAATCGCGTGCCAGTCGACTGGTAGTCTGAACCAGTCGACTGATGGCCTGAAAATCAGAATAGTAAAGGCCGAATTCAGGTTTTAGACTAATTTTTGGTATTTTCCTTCTATTGGACTTGATGCCATGAGTTTATAACTTAGTGTTAATCTTTTTGATGGTGTCAAAGGGGGAGAAAATATTATGTTTAAGTTAATTATGATAGGGGGAGAATTTGTAGAGAGAGTTTCATGGATTAAGGGGGAGTTGCATGTTGCTATATCATGTTTATGTTTGCATGCTTTCTTTCTTTAGAAATTTTTATCAAATGTTCTTGCCTAACTTAAACGGATTGCCACACATCAAAAAGGGGGAGATTGTTAGGGCAATCTCTTGCCATGATTAGGTTTTGATGTGTGTGGCAAAGAGTTTAAGTTAGTTTGTTATGTTGATTTGATATGTGCGTTGAAGTCATGCAGGACTTAGTAATTCGCACATGGAGCCGTGGCGAGTTTCACATCTCATGATCGGTCCTTGAGTCGGTGAAGGATAGCTTTGCGGAAGCCGTGCGCTTGGAGCATCCGAGGGAACGCCGGACGAGGAGCTTGGAGTGAAGCCGGAGGATGTAGACTTCGAGTCAAGAGACACGAAGGAGCATTGCAGAGCCATGCGCCTGATGCTGCCGAGGGACGTGGCCGCGAACGAAGAGAACTTCGAAGGCGAGGGACTCCGAGGGATGAGAGTGAGCGAATGTAACCTGGAAAGGGGTAGTAGCTCGTAAGTGAAACTTGGCTATTTGGCTAAGTGTCATAAGTGAAACAAAGAATGACCATCGTCGACATCACCGATTATCGCCGACATCACCGACCGCCAAGGGACGGCAATGATCGATGGCACCGTGATGTACGAACGGAGTCGACCACGCTTGAGGACTCGACGATCGAGCATCACCCACCGATGGTAGGATCACCGATCGATGCGTTGTCGCTGATGGAATCCAACGCGGGAAAGCGCCGTTATTGGCGATTAGCAGTGACCACCGACCGATCGAGGGCATCACCGATCGCTCTGTCAACGGGAAGAAACCCTCTTCCTCTATAAAAAGGAAGAGGATGGGGCTTTGGGAGGTTAATGCTTGAGCTCTAAACTTCTCCCAAAGTGCCATACACGATTCCCTACTCTTCTTACTTGATTTTACTTCAATCTTATTGTAAGAAGAGTGATCTTGATTGTAAAGGTTACCTCCACCTAGCTTGGTGCAAAGGAGAGACCAATAGTGATTGGCTTTGGCGGAGTGATTCACCGTGGACGAATCGGACCGTGGATTAGCGGCGTAGCCGTGAACCACGTTACATCTCGGTGTTTGTATTGTTTGTTTATCTTTTGCTTTGTCTTTATTTATATTTGCATATTCCGCTTGTGCTAACGTTTTGTAGACGAGCAAAATACGACATCCAACGATCGAGGGCTATTCACCCCCCTCTAGCCGGTATTTTCGATCCCCAACAATCTCCACCGTCGGATCTAGAGATTTATTCTCTCCACCGTCGGATCTAGGAATTTAATCTTCACCGTCGGATCTAGATATTTTAATGTCCATCGTCGGACTTAGGCTTTCATGAGGTTTTTAATAGGCTACAATAGGGACCATGAGGAGGAGTTGGATCTTGGCCACCCAATGAATCTAGCCCACATAAAGTCCGATCCATTAATGATAATCCATTCCACTAGAGGATTATCATTGATCTACCTCACCAACCCCCATAAATAAATATGGGCTCCATTTATTAATTGTATAAATATCTCCCCGTATTTAAGATCTCGAATGTTTGTCAATTAATTAATTTACTAACAATTAATGAATCAACATCTAACTCCATGAGTAGTACCACTCAACCTTATCATCATGCCGGACCAAGTCCACCTGCAGGGTTTACATGTTGACCCATAATAGCACCACAAGGGGACATCATCATCCTAATATATAGGACACGTTTTTCTCCTATAATCAACGATACACCATGTAAATAATATCATTTCCCAACATACCGAGCCTATCGATTTAATCTATAAATCTCGCCCATTGGTAAATCAAGGAATAAATACTAAGTACATGTGCCAATTATTATATCGGGATTAAGAGCATGTACACCATAATATCCGAGGTCCGATTCAATTATGTAGTCAACAATAAATCGAATCACCTCTAAGTCGACCCTGCTCAATACACACAAAGTGTACTAGTGTAATTCTATGGTCAAGATAAACCAATACAAAATCACACTACAACCATACCAAGGGTTTGTTCAAAACCATCTCGATTGTGAGCCTCTACTTATACTCTATAAGGAACTGATAACATGATCTCCCGTGTGACACTACACACCATGTTATCTACAATGTAATGTATTAGACAATATGCACAACCATAAATATGCAAACAATGATCATGTGATTCTAATTTCAAAAATAAAGATGTTCATACAAAAGATAGACTTTTCAGTATACATCCCAACAATCTCCCACATATACTAAAAGACTATGCTGTCCTCATACTGCCATACATCTGATTCTCATTCCCTCCACATGCCTATCAAAAGCTATCGCTTGAAGGGCCTTAGTGAAAGGATCTACCAGGTCATCCTCTGATGCAATCTCGGCGACAACAACTTCTACCTCCTTTACGATCTCTCGTGTCAGGTGGTACTTGCGCTCTATGTGTTTACTTGCCTTATGGGCTCGTGGTTCCTTCAAGTTTTCAACTGCACCACTGTTATCACAATAAATTGTGATAGTTATGGGCAAACCAGGAATCACATCCAAGTCCATCAAGAAGTTCGTGAGCCTTACAACTTCTTTGGCTTCTTCAGAGGCCTTCCACATACTTAGCTTCCATGGTAGAGTCCGCCATGCATTTCAGCTTGACACTCCTCCATATAATGGCTTCACCTCCCAAAGTAAATACAAAACATGAGGTAAACTTCTGTTATCCTATCTGATTGGAAGTCAAAATCTGTGTGACCCACAGGGAGTAATTGATCTGCCTGGTATACTAGCATATAATCCACAGTCCTTCTCAGGTACTTTAATATATGGTTTACCACAGTCCAATGTCCTTGTCCTGGATTACTCTGATATCTGCTAACCATGCCAATGGCAAAGCAGATATCCGGTCTCATACATAGTATAACATACATGAGACTTCCTACTACTGAAGCATAAGGAACCACCTTCATCTCCTCTATCTCCTATGATGTTCTAGGACAAATCTCTTTAGATAAAGGTACTCCATGCCTAAAAGGTTGAAAACCTTTCTTGGAATTTTGCATGCTAAAAAGAGCCAAAATAGTGTCTATGTATGAAGCTTGAGTTAAGCACAATATTCTATTCTTGCGATCCCGTATAACCTTGATCCCAAGGATTTGTCCCACTTCTCCTAAGTCCTTCATTTCAAACTGTTTGGACAACCATACCCTTACGTCTGATAACACCTACACATTGTTGCCAATTAACAAAATGTCATCTACGTATAGTACAAGAAATACCGCTACATTTCCATTACATCTCTTGTATACACAAGACTCATTCGGACTTTGAATAAATCTATAAGACTGGATTACCTCATAGAAGCGAATGTTCTAAGATCTCGAAGCTTGCTTCAATCCATAAATGGACCGATTAAGCTTGCACACAAGATGCTCTTTTCCCTTTGCAATGAATCCCTCTGGTTGCTTCATATAGATGTTTTCCTCAAGACTTCCATTAAGGAAAGTTGTCTTGACATCCATCTGCCACACCATATAATCCATATGAGCAGCAATACATAAGAGAATCCGGATAGACTTTAGCATGGCTACCGACGAAAAGGTCTCCTCATAATCGATACCCTCTTTCTGAGTATACCCTTTTGCAACAAGCCTTGCTTTGAAGGTCTCAACCTTCCCATCTATTCCTCTCTTTCTTTTGTAGATCCTCTTGCATCCAATGGTTTTTACACCATTGGGTGGTTCTACTAGCTACCAGACCTGATTTGAATCCATAGATTCTATCTCAGAATTCATCGCACTTTGCCAAGATATCGCATCTTTATCTTGGATTGCCTCGTCATATGTCCAGGGATCAGGTTCATGTTCGCCAGGAACCAAATCAGAAGATACTCTCAAGAACATAAATCTAGCAGGCTGTCTGACAACCCTCCCACTACGATGAGGTATCACCTGTGTATCCTCTATGACACGCGGTGCAGTCACTTGTGGTATATTCTCTTGTACCGGTGGTACTGAAGTTGTGACTTTCCCTCTCAATTCTTCCAGAACAATCTTACTCATGGGCTTGTGGTTCATCACATTGTCTTCCTCTACAAATTTGATGTTCATGCTAACGATCACCCTCTGATCTCTAGGACTATAGAACAAACCACCTTTCATTCCTCTAGGATAGCCTACGAACATGCACACTTCTGTACGAGATTCCAACTTACCAGCATCTGCCTTCAGCACATGTGTTGGACTCCCCCAAATCTGAATATATCTCAGACTAGGCTTTCGCCCCGTCCACAATTCTATGGGAGCAGAAGACACTGATTTAGATGGTAACAAGTTCAGAATATATACTGCCGTATCCAGATCATACCCCCCAGATCGAATCTGGAAACTCGGAATAACTCATCATCGATCTAACCATCTCCATAATAGTCATATTCCTTCGCTTTGCTACACCATTATGCTGGGGTATGTATGGTGCAGACAATTGGGATTGAATCCCAGTCTCTGATAAGTATTTCCTAAACTCTCCCAAGAGGTACTCACCACCATGATTAGATCGTAGTGTCTTGATACTTTTACCATGATGTTTCTTCACATCAGCCTTGAATTCTTTAAACCTGTTAAAGCATTCAGACTTGCGGCGCATCAAGTAAATGTTTCCAAATCTTGAATAATCATCTATAAAAGAGACAAAATATTCAAAACCACCTCTAGCCTAGATAGACATAGGACCACATAAATCAGAATGAACCAATTTCAACAAACCTTTGGCCCTATACCCCTTGGCCTTAAAAGTCCTCTTGGTCATTTTACCTTCCAAGCAAGATTCGTAGGTTGGGAATTCTTCCACCACTAATGAAATCAGTGGTCCATCAGCTATCAACCTTTGAATTCTACTTAGGTTAATATCACCTAACCTTAGATGCCAAAGATATATTTGGTTCATTTTCGATGGTTCTTTTCTCTTATTAGAATTAGAAGATGAGTTATTTACTTCATTTTGCAACGTGGGAGCTTTTGGTTCAAGGGTATATAAATTTTCTATCAATGCACCAGAATAGATAATCTCCCTATTCCTTTTTATAACAACTCTGTCATTAAAAGAAATAGAATATCTATCCAAAAACAATTTAGAAATCGAAATCAAATTCTTTCTAAATAAAGGTACATAAAGGGAATTTTTCAGAACCAAAGTTTAATTCCTATCAAAATATAAATAAACATCTCCCACTACAACAGCCGCCATCTTCGTGGAATCGCCTAATAAACAGTAATCTCCCCCTCAGCCAGTCGTCTGGTTTTCTAGAACCCCTGTAAAGTATTGCAGACATGATCAGTGGCTCCCGTATTTACACACCAAGTGCCAGTAGTTAACACCGCTAAACATGTTTCAACGACTAGACCAAAAGATATACCTTTGTTCTGCTTCCGGTTGGGGCATTCCTTCTTCCTATGTCCAGCCTGCTTACAAGTGAAGCACTTGCCTTTCGACTTCTTCACTCCTCCCTGAGATCCTCCCTCCACCTTTACCCCACCTTGTTTCTTCTTTTTCTTGCCTCTCGGCTTAGAAGTAGAAACCCTTTGGACAACCATGGCCTGAGCCTGAGCACTCCGACGAAAATGTCCCTCTGCCTCCTGGAGTTCTGTCAGATGTTCTGCCAACGAATACAACCTTTTATTTATGTTGTAGTTCAGGCAAAACTGCTCAAAAGTCTTAGGTAGAGAATAGAGAATGATATCGACCTGGGTTTCCCCATCGATCTCAGCTCCAAGGACTTTCAACTCATTCAAATGAGCCATCATCTTGAGAACATGATCCCTCACGGGTGTTTTCTCGATCATGGTGGTCGTCATCAAGTTCCTCATGGCTTCCTTCCTAGCAGCCCGATTCTGGTGTCTCAAAAGCTCCTTGAGATTGAGCATCATGTCATAAGCAGTGGGCATGGCTTGATGTTGATGTTGCAATATATTTGACATAGAAGCCAAAATGTAACACTGCGCCATCTCATCAGCCTTTATCCACTTCTTATAACTCTCCTTCTCCTTTTCCCAAGAATCATCCACAAGTTTAGGAGGACACTCTTCGAAGAGTACATATTTGTACTCCTCAGTAGTCAAGACAATATCAAGATTCCTTTTCTAATCAATATAATTGGGTCCAATAAGTTTATTCTCCTTTAGTATCACAGCAAGCGGGTTGAAAGTCATTTTTGAGAAACCTAAGAATCACATAGATCAAAACATTGGTTTTCAAAAAATTATTGATTCCTCAAACAATAAAATTTTAAAATCAATTAACACCTCAAAACACCGAGAATATCGTATGCCACAATCGTGTGGACGTATACGAATTCTACATTTGTAAGAGGAGGTTTTACCCATTAATTTTACTATCTTGTCAACCTAACTTTTTGACAAATAAAATTAATAGTTGGTTCCTCTTCGGCCCTACAAATAAAAGCTATGACTCTGATGGGGAGGATACTCCTATTTGTATCTAAGTGCGCACCATTACTTGGTACCAAGGCAATTAATAGTTGGTTCCGCTCCTCCCTATGCCATGTACAAGCCATCCGGAGATCCGAGCCGAAAAAAATTATTTTAATTTACATCCATCGATCCTAGACTCCACGAAGGAGTGTACATGAAATCTAGAATGAAAGTAAACTAAAATAAAAGGGTGGCTGAACAATGCCGTACTTAATTACAAAAATTAAATACTAGGCTCGTCAACCCCGAGGATTCAAATAATATTACACACACGCAATCATATACACAAAAATATGGCCATAATAGTTGGATCTTATGCCTGCAACCAAAAAGTTAGCCAACGCACATCCTACTATCATCTGACACATACAATATATGATAAGTTCATAAAATTAACCGAATCATAAACACACAAAACTGAAAACCATGGCTCTAATTGTAGGGATGTATACTGAAAAGTTTATCTTTTCTATGAACTTCTTTATTTTTGAAATAAGAATCACATGATCATTGTTTACATATTTTTATGCATATTGTCTAATACGTTACATTGTAGATAACATGGTGTGTGGTGTCACACGGGAGATCATGTTATCGGCTCCTTGTAAAGAATAAGTAAAGGCTCACAATCGAGATGACTTTGGACAAACTATCGGAATAGTTGTAGTGTGATTTGGTATTGGTTTGTCTTGACCATAGAATCACACTAGTGCACTTTGTGTGTATTGAGCAGGACCGACATAGAGGTGATTCGATTTATTGCTGACTACATTATCGAATCGGACCTCAGATATTATTTTGTACATGCTCTTAATTCTGATATAATAACGGGCACATATACTAAGTAGTCATCTCTTTGATTTACCAATGGGCGAGATTTATAGATTAAATCGATAGGCTCGGTAAGTTGGGAGATGATATTATTTATATGGTGTGCCATTGATTATAGGAGAAAACCGTGTCCTATATATTAGGATGATGATGTCCCCTTGAGGAGCTCATAAGGTTCATCATGTAAACCCTGTAGGTGGACTTGGTCCGGCATGATGAAAAGGTTGAGTGGTACTACTTGTTAGAATGTATACTGAAAGCCTAGCTCTTTTTGTATGAACATTATATTTTAAAATAAGAATCACATGATCATTGTTTGCATTTTATATATTCGTTATATATGTATGCATATTGTCTGATATTTTACATTGTAGATAACATGGTGCTTGGTGTGGCACAGAAGATCATGTTATCAGTCCCTTGTAAAATATAAGTAGAGGCTCACAACCAAGATGGTTTTGGACAAACCATTGGCATGGTTGTAGTGTAGCTTGGTATTGTTTTATCTTGAACATAGAGTTACACTAGTACACTTAGGTGTATTGAGCAGACTGATATAGAGGTGATTCAATTTAGTACTGACTACATAATTGAATCGGACCTCGGATATTATGTTGTACATGCTCTTAATCCCGATATAATAACGGGCACATGTACTTAGTATTTATTTCTTTGATTTACCAGTTGGTGAGATTTAGATGGATTAAATCAATATGCCCGGTAAGTTGGGAAATAATATTATTTACATGGTGTGCCGTTGATTATAGGAGGAAACCGTGTCCTATATATTAGGTTGATGATGTGCCCTTGAGGAGCTCATAAGGTTCATCATGTAAACCCAGCTGGTTGACTTAGTCAACATGATGATAAGGTTGAGTGGTACTACTCGAGGAATTAGATGTTGATTAATTGATGGTCAGTAAATCAATTAATTGACGGACATTCGATATCTTAAACACGGGGAGATTAATGTACAAATAATATATGGAGCCCATATTGATTTATGGGGGTTGGTGAGGTAGTTCAATGATGATCCTCTAGTGGAATGGAACATCATTGATGGATCAAGTTTGTGTGGTTCCGATCCATCGGGTGGCCAAGACCCAATTCCTCCTTATGGTCCCTATCGTAGCCTAACATAATCCTTGTGAAGTCTAGATCCAAGAATGTAAAACAAAACCTAGAACCAACGGTTGGATTAAATCCATAGATCCGATGGTTGGGATGAAACCCTAGAACCAACGGTTGGATTAAATCCATAGATCCGATGGTTGGGATAAAACCCTAGATCCGACGGTTGGGATGAAATCCTTGATCCGATGGTTGGATTAAATCCATAGATCCGATGGTTGGGATAAAACCCTAGATCCGACGGTTGGGATGAAATCCTTGATCCGATGGTTACGATGAAATCCTAGATCCTATGGTTGGGATGAAATCCTAGATCCGACGGTTGGGATAAAACCCTACATCCGACAGTGGAGATTAAATCCCTAGATCCGACGGTGGAGATTAAATCCCTAGATCCTACGGTGGAGATTAAAGGAGGCCTAAGCCTAATTCTATAGTTAGGGTTTGGCTCATCCATGTGTTGGGCGGCAACAAATCCTAGAGGAGATAGGGTTATTTGGGCGGCAAGAAAATAGGGATTAGTTCCTATATTTTAAGCTAACCAACTTTCTCCTAAATTCTATAAATAAGGGCTTAGGCATTGGGCGGAAATATGATTTTTGGATTAGAGAATTAGGGTTTGGCTCATCCAAGAGTTGGGCGGCAACAAACCCTAGAGGAGCTAGTGTTTTGGGCGGCTAAGAAGTGGGCGGCAAGGTTATTGTTCTCCCTAGTTTTTGGCCGGCGCCCCTCTTCTTCTCCTCCTCTCTTGGCCGGTTCTCTTCTTCCTCCTCCCTTGCTCCGTGGTGGCCGGCGGCTCTCCAACAATTGGTGGCCGGTGCTTCTCCAACATCTAGGTGGCCGGCGGCAACAATACAACTAGTTGGTCGGCGCTCATCCAATCGTTCCTTGGCCGGCGGTTGCATCAAACTCTCTTGTTTGGTGGTCGGTTCTAGAAAGGAAAGGTTTCGTTGGTTCTTCTCTTTTTTTGCAGGGGACAAGGAAGAGAAGAACGTGATCTAGAAGGCTTCTACTCGTGGAGGATCTTCGTCCACACGTCGTCCACGAGAAGGATAGGACATACGGTAGAAGATCGTAAGGTATAAAGTTTGATAACTTTAATTTCAGATCTGAGCATGTTCTTATATATGATGATTATGCATGTGTGTGTATGAATATATATTGTATAATCATGGACCCCAAAGACAAACACAAAAACCGGCGATCCATCCGTCGTCTTTTCCGTGGCTAACCAACTAGAAGAGTTGTGTTGATTGAACAACTAGTTTGTTCAAGCGACCACTGAAGTTGTTAGCACGACGACAAATAGGTTGTGCCAAGGAAGCTCATCCCATCCGGATTAAGTCTTTCATTAGTGAAAATTTTAATCCGGGGACATGGGAGCCAATGAGCCTCCGAAAGAAACTCCCTACAATTGGTATCAGAGCAACGGTTTCCGGTTTTGTGTGTTTAGGATTCTGTTATATTTTTATGCATTTTTCATATATAATATGTGCCGGATAATAGTAGGATATGCGTAGTGGAACTCTTTGGTTGCAGGCATAAGATCCGACTATTATGGCCATGTGTGTGTATGTGAATGGATGTGTGTAAAAATTTATTATTTGAATCCTCGGGGTTGACGAGGCTAGATTAGTATTTAATTTTTGTAATTAAATACGACATTGTTTAGCCGCTCATTTTAGTTTACTTTCGATCTAGATTATTTGTACACTCCTTCGTGGAGTATAGGATCGATGGATGTAAATTAAAATGTTTTATCTCGGCTCGGAACTCTTTGGTGACTTGCGCACGGGAAAAGATGGAGCGGACGAGGTGGCCACACGACGGGATGCATATTGGAGAACAATGCCATAATAGTTGGAAAAATTCTGTTTTTTCCATATTTATTGCTTATTTGTTTTATATGCATGATGTTTGTGGTTTAAAATTCCTCGATTGCAATTTACTAAGTGGGAGAGGGACATTTTAGTTAATTCCCGCGGCCTCCATTACAATTTGACATGTGATGCAAACAAACTTATGTGTTGGCTCTGAGTACCTTCCTCCCTGCGGACGGGTTTGTTTGCGGATCACTAGGTCAAATAATGGTTATAGGAAATTATTTAGGAGCGTGTGTACTTCCACAGCGGTAAGGCACATAATCCGAAATAATTCCCTTAGTATCGTGTAATGGTGCACACTTAGATGCAAATAAAAGTATCCTCCCCATCGGAGTCACTGCTTTTATTTGTAGGGCCAAAGAGGAACCAACTATTAATTTTATTTGTCAAAAAGTAAGGTTGACAAGATAATAAAATTAATGGGTAAAACCTCCTCTTACAAATGTAGAATTTCTATACGTCCACACAGCGTGGCATGCGATATTCTCGATGATTTGAGGTGTTGGTTGATTTTGGGATTTTATTGTTTTGAGGAATCAATAATATTTGAAATCTAATATTTTGATCATTGTGATTCTTAGGATTTTCAAATGGCTTTCAATCCACTTACTTTGGTACTAAAGGAAACAAACTTACTGTCCCCAAACAATAATGATTGGAAAAGAAATATGGATAGTGTCTTAACTGTCGATGAGTGTCCTCCTAGGCCTGCAGATGATTCTGGGGAAAAGGAACTTTTCGGATACCAGAATCGAGCTGCAAGGCAAGAAGCCATGGTTGCTCAAAAGGTTTCTACTTCTAAGCCGAAAGGCAAGAAGAAGAAGAAACAAGGTACAGCAAAGGTGGTGGGAGGATATCAGGGAGTGAAGAAGCCGAAAGGCAAGTACTTCACTTGTAGACAGACTGGACATGGGAAGAAAGACTTCCCCTTCCTAAAGCAGAACAAAGGTATATCTTCTGCCTTAGTCGTTGAAACATGTTTAGTGGTGTTATCTACGGTGCACTGTGTGTAGATACGGAGCCATCGATCATGTCCGCAATTCTTGCGAGGGTTCCAGGAAACCCGACGAATAGCTGAGGGAGAGATTACCGTCTACATGGGCAATGCTACTAAGGTAGCGGCTATTGCAGTGGGAGACGTTTATTTATCGTTTGATAGAAATAAAGTTTTGGTTTTGAGAAATTGTCTTTATGTACCTACATTTAGAAAGAATTTGATTTCGGTTTCTAAATTGTTTATGGATGGATATTCTGTTTCTTTTAATGATAGAGTTGTTATAAAAAGAAATAGAGAGATTATCTGTTCAGGTACATTGGTTGGCAATTTGTATACTCTTGAACCAAAAGCTCCCACGATGCATATAGAAGTGAATAACTCATCTTCTAAGTCTAATAAGAGAAAAGAACCTTTGCAAATGAACCAAACATATCTTTGGCATCTAAGGCTTGGTCATATTAACCTAAGCAGAATTCAAAGGTTGATAGCTGATGGATCTTTGGGTTCATTAGTGGTGGAGGATCTCCCAACCTGCGAATCTTGCTTGGAAGGTAAAATGACCAAGAGGCCTTTCAAGGCCAAGGGGTATAGAGCCAAAGATGTGTTAGAATTGGTTCATTCTGATTTGTGCGGTCCTATGTCTATCCAGGCAAGAGGTGGCTTTGAATACTTCGTCTCGTTTATAGATGATTATTCAAGGTATGGATACATTTACTTGATGCGCCGCAAGTCTGAATGCTTTGACAGGTTCAAAGAATTCAAGGCTGATGTGGAGAACCGTCAAGGTAAAAGTATCAAGACATTACGATCTGATCGTGGTGGCGAGTACCTCTTGGGAGAGTTTAGGAGTTAATTATCAGAGGCTGGGATTCAATCCCAATTGTCTGCACCTGGCACACCCCAGTAGAATGGTGTAGCAGAGCGAAGGAATAGGACTCTTATGGAGATGGTGAGATTGATGATGAGTTATTCTGAGTTACCTATTTCGTTCTGGGGGTATGCACTGGATATGGCAATGTACACTCTGAACTTGGTTCCATCTAAATCAGTACCTTCTACCCCTGTAGAATTGTGGACTGGGCGAAAGCCTAGTCTGAGACATATTCGGATATGGGGGAGTCCAGCACATGTGCTGAAGGGAGATGCTGGTAAGTTGGAATCTCGTACAGAAGTGCGCTTGTTTGTTGGCTACCCTAAGGGAACGAAGGGTGGTTTATTCTATAGTCCTAGAGATCAGAAGGTGATCGTGAGTACGAATGCCAGATTTCTAGAGGAGGACTATGTGATGAACCACAAGCCCACGAGTAGGATTGTTCTTGAGGAGTTGACAGGGGAAGTCCCAACTTCAGTACCACCGGTACAAGAGGACACACCACAAGTCACTGCACCGCATGTCATAGAGCATACGCAGGAGGCACCTCGTCGTAGTGGGAGGGTTGTTAGACAACCCGATAGATTCATGTTTTTGGGAGAGTCTTCGGACTTAGTCCCTGGAGAACATGAACCTGATCCCTGGACATATGATGAGGCACTCCAAGATAGAGATGCGGCATCTTGGCAAAGTGCGATGAATTCAGAGATAGAATCTATGGATTCTAATCAGGTCTGGGAGCTAGTAGAGCCACCCGATGGTGTAAAAACCATTGGATGCAAGTGGATCTACAAGAGAAAGAGAGGAGTAGACGGGAAGGTTGAGACCTTCAAAGCTAGGCTTGTTGCGAAAGGGTATACTCAGAAAGAGGGTATCGATTATGAGGAGACCTTTTCGCCGGTAGCTATGCTTAAGTCTATCCGGATTCTCTTATCTATAGCTGCTCATATGGATTATGAGATTTGGCAGATGGATGTCAAGACAGCTTTCCTTAATGGAAGTCTTGAGGAGAACATCTATATGCGACAACCAGAGGGATTCATTGCTAAAGGCAAAGAGCATCTTGTATGTAAGATTAATCGGTCCATTTATGGATTGAAGCAAGCTTCTAGATCTTGGAACATCCGCTTTGATGAGGTAATCCAGTCATATGGATTTATTCAAAGTCCGGATGAACCTTGTGTATACAAGAGATGTGACGGAAACGTAGTGGTGTTTCTTGTACTATACGTAGATGACATTTTGTTAGTTGGCAATAATATCAAAGTGTTATCAGACGTAAGGGTATGGTTGTCCAAACAGTTTGACATGAAGGACTTGGGAGAAGTGGGACACATCCTTGGGATCAAAGTTATAAGGGATCGCAAGAAAAGGATGTTGTGCTTATCTCAAGCTTCATATATTGACACTATCCTTGCTCGTTTTAGCATGCAGAACTCCAAGAAAGGTTTTCTACCTTTTAGGCATGGAGTTCCTTTATCTAAAGAGATGTGTCCCAAAACATCAAAGGAGATAGAGGACATGAAGGCGGTTCCTTATGCTTGTGATGGGAAGCCTTATGTATGCTATGCTATGTATGAGACCGGATATCCGCTCACGTGGGCATGGTTAGCAGACATATCGAGTAATCCCGACAGGGACATTGGACTATGGTAAAGCATATATTGAAGTACCTGAGAAGGACTAGGGATTATATGTTGGTTTACCGGGCAGATCAATTAGTCCCTGTGGGTTACACGGATTCAGATTTCCAATCAGATAGGGACAAGAGTAAGTCTACCTCGGGGTTTGTGTTTACTTTTGGAGGTGGAGCCATAGTATGGAGGAGTGTCAAGCAGAAATGCGTGGCGGACTCTACCATGGAAGCTGAGTATGTGGCGACCTCCGAGGCACCAAGGAAGTCAGATGGCTCAGGAACTTCTTGATGGACTTGGATGTGATTCCTGGTTTGCCCAGAACTATCACAATTTATTGTGATAATAGTGGTGCAGTTGCAAACTCGAAGGAACCACGAGCCCATAAGGCGAGTAAACACATAGAGCGCAAGTACCACCTTATACGAGAGATCGTAAAGCGAGGAGAAGTTGCTGTCGCCAAGATTGCATCAGAGGATAACTTGGCGGATCCATTCACTAAGGCCCTTCCAGCGAAAGCGTTTGATAGGCATGTGGAGGACATGGGGATCAGATGTATGGCAGAGAGATGACGGCATAGTCTTTTAGTATAAGTGGGAGATTGTTAGAATGTATACTGAAAGCCTAGCTCTTTTTGTATGAACATTATATTTTGAAATAAGAATCACATGATCATTGTTTGCATTTTATATATTCGTTATATATGTGTGCATATTGTCTGATATTTTACATTGTAGATAACATGGTGCTTGGTGTGGCACAGAAGATCATGTTATCAGTCCCTTGTAAAATATAAGTAGAGGCTCACAACCAAGATGGTTTTGGACAAACCATTGGCATGGTTGTAGTGTAGCTTGGTATTGTTTTATCTTGAACATAGAGTTACACTAGTACACATAGGTGTATTGAGCAGGACCGACATAGAGGTGATTCAATTTAGTGCTAACTACATAATTAAATCGGACCTCGGATATTATGTTGTACATGCTCTTAATCCCGATATAATAACGGGCACATGTACTTAGTATTTATTTCTTTGATTTACCAGTGGGTGAGATTTAGATGGATTAAATCAATATGCCCGGTAAGTTGGGAAATAATATTATTTACATGGTGTGCCGTTGATTATAGGAGGAAACCGTGTCCTATATATTAGGTTGATGATGTCCCCTTGAGGAGCTCATAAGGTTCATCATGTAAACCCAGCTGGTTGACTTAGTCAACATGATGATAAGGTTGAGTGGTACTACTCGAGGAATTAGATGTTGATTAATTGATGGTCAGTAAATCAATTAATTGACGGACATTCGATATCTTAAACACGGGGAGATTAATGTACAAATAATATATGGAGCCCATATTGATTTATGGGGGTTGGTGAGGTAGTTCAATGATGATCCTCTAGTGGAATGGACCATCATTGATGGATCAGGTTTGTGTGGTTCCGATCCATCGGGTGGCCAAGCCCCAATTCCTCCTTATGGTCCCTATCGTAGCCTAAAATAATCCTTGTGAAGTCTAGATCCAAGAATGTAAAACAAAACCTAGAACCAACGGTTGGATTAAATCCATAGATCCGATGGTTGGGATTAAACCCTAGAACCAACGGTTGGATTAAATCCATAGATCCGATGGTTGGGATAAAACCCTAGATCCGACGGTTGGGATGAAATCCTTGATCCGATGGTTGGATTAAATCCATAGATCCGATGGTTGGGATAAAACCCTAGATCCGACGGTTGGGATGAAATCCTTGATCCAATGGTTGCGATGAAATCCTAGATCCTACGGTTGGGATGAAATCCTAAATCCGACGGTTGGGATAAAACCCTAGATCCGACGGTGGAGATTAAATCCCTAGATCCGACGTTGGAGATTAAATCCCTAGATCCGACGGTGGAGATTAAAGGAGGCCTAAGCCTAATTCTATAGTTAGGGTTTGGCTCATCCATGTGTTGGGCGGCAACAAATCCTAGAGGAGATAGGGTTTTTTGGGCGGCAAGAAAATAGGGATTAGTTCCTATATTTTAGGCTAACCAACTTTCTCCTAAATTCTATAAATAAGGGCTTAGGCATTGGGCGTAAATATGATTTTTGGATTAGAGAATTAGGGTTTGGCTCATCCAAGTGTTGGGCGGCAACAAACCCTAGAGGAGCTAGTGTTTTGGGCGGCTAAGAAGTGGGCGGCAAGGTTATTGTTCTCCCTAGTTTTTGGCCGGCGCCCCTCTTCTTCTCCTCCTCTCTTGGCTGGTTCTCTTCTTCCTCCTCCCTTGCTCCGTGGTGGCCGGCGGCTCTCCAACAATTGGTGGCCGGTGCTTCTCCAACATCTAGGTGGCCGGCGGCAACAATACAACTAGTTGGCCGGCGCTCATCCAATTGTTCCTTGGCCGGCGGTTGCATCAAACTCTCTTGTTTGGTGGTCGGTTCTAGAAAGGAAAGGTTTCGTTGGTTCTTCTCTTTGTTCGCAGCGGACAAGGAAGAGAAGAACGTTATCTAGAAGGCTTCTACTCGTGGAGGATCTTCGTCCACACGTCGTCCACGAGAAGGATAGGACATACGGTAGAAGATCGTAAGGTATAAAGTTTTATAACTCTAATTTCAGATCTGAGCATGTTCTTATATATGATAATTATGCATGTGTGTGTATGAATATATATTGTATAATCATGGACCCCGAAGACAAACACAAAAACCGGCGATCCATCCGTCGTCTTTTTCGCTGCTAACCAACTAGAAGAGTTGTGTTGCTTGAACAACTAGTTTGTTCAAGCGACCACTCAAGTTGTTAGCACGACGACAAATAGGTTGTGCCAAGGAAGCTCATCCCATCCGGATTAAGTCTTTCATTAGTGAAAATTTTAATCCGGGGACATGGGAGCCAATGAGACTCCGAAGCAAACTCCCTACACTACTCAAAGAGTTAGATGTTGATTAATTAATGGTCAGTAAATTTATTAATTGACGGACATTCGAGATCTTAAACATGGAGAGAAAATGTACAAATAATATATGGAGCCCATATTATCATATGGGGGTTGGTGAGGTAGATCAATGATGATACTTTAGTGGATTGGATCATCATTAGTGGATCGGAATTTATGTGGGCTTGATCCATGGGTGGCCAAGATCCAACTCCTCCTCATGGTCCCTAATGTAGCCTATTAACACCTCATGAAGCTTAGATCCAATGGATGAAAACAAAACTCTAGATCCAAAGGTAGAGATTAAATCTCTAGATCCGATGGTTGAGATTAAATCTCTAGATCCGACGGTTGAGATTAAATCCCTAGAACCAATGGAGGAGATTAAATCATGGCTTGAGCCCTACTCTATAAATAGAGATTAATAAGTGGGTGGCAAGAAATAAGGATGGATGAGGAGATTAGCGTTTGTCCCTTGGGCGGCAACCAATCCTAATTAGATTAGGATTGGGAGTGGTGGCTAGGGTTAGGGTTTTGGGGATTAGAGTGGGCGGCAACTCAAGGAGGTGTTCCTTCTTCTTCCAAAGGTTGGCCATACCCTATTCTTCTCCTCTCTACCTTGGCATGAGCTCATCCTATTCTTCTTCCCCTCTTCCATGGCCAGCAATAAGGAAAGCTAGGATGAGGGTTTGGAAGCTTAGGGTTTAGGAGGCTTGGGTGGCACCAAATAAGGAAGTAGTTTGGTTTCTTCTTCCTATCCTTTGGTGGCCGGCACCCACAGCCCTATCCCAACCCTTGGATGGCATCCAAAGACCCCTTATCCTTCTCCTTAGGTGGTGGAAAAAAGATATAGGGTTTTCCATTGGTGTCTTGGCCGGTTTCCACCATTATCTCCTTCTCCTTGTTGGTCGGCGGCAAACATTTCTTTTGTTGCTTGTTGGTTGGCTATAGGAAGGAGATGAGCCTTGTTTCTATTCTTCCTCTTGCTTTGGATGAGTGAGGAAGGAAGATTTGCGATCTAGGAGCTTCGACTTTTGGTAGAGCGTCGCCGACACGACGTCCAAAAGGAGGAAGGTCATACATTAGAAGATCGAGAGGTATATCGATTCTCTAATTTTTATATGTTACATGTTTCTATTTGTTTTTCATTTATGAGCATGATATAAATCTTTATATGGCTAAATAATACTTGGATCCCGAGCATAAACACAAAAACCAGCGATCCGGACATCGTCTATTCCGCGGCTACTCATAGAATAGAGGATGGTCACTTGAACAACTAGTTTGTTCAAGTGACCTCTCTAAATGAATAGCACGACGATGGCTTGGTGGTTTGGGCAATCCCTTTTGTCTAGGATTAAATTTTTTTAATCCTTGGACATCGAAGGGATCGCCATGGACAAGCTATCGAGGTGAAGTGGGAAGCGAAGTTTCCCCTCACGGACTCGATAAGCTAAAACCATTAAATTGGTATGAGAGCTTTCGGGGCAAAATCCCCAACAATTGGTATCTGAGCAAAGGTTTCCGATTTTGTGTGTTTAGGATTCAGTTAATTTTTATGTACTTTTTCATATATTATATGTGCCGAATAATAGTAGGATATGTGTAGTTTAACTCTTTGGTTGCAGACATAAGATCCGACTATTATGGCCATATGTGTGTATGTGATTGTATGTGTGTAAATATTTATTTTGTTGAATACTCGGGGTTGACGAGGCTAGTATTTAGTTTTTGTAAATTAAATATGGCATTGTTTAGCCACTCTTTATTTTATTTTACTTTCTTTCTAGATTTCATGTACACTCCCTCGTGGAGTATAGGATCAATGGATGTAAATTAAAATAGGTTTTAGTCTCGGCTCGGATCTCCGGATGGCTCGTACATGGCGTAGGAGGAGCGGACGAGATGGCGATGCGACGGGAGTCATATTGAAGACAAAAGCCATAATAGTTGGAAAATAATTTATTTTTCATATTTATTGCTTTTTGTTTGATATGCATGTCGTAGGCTAGGAAAATTCCTCAATTTCAAATTACTAAGTGGGAGAGGGATATTTTTATAAATTCCCACGGCCTCCATTACAATTTGACATGTGATGCAAGCAAACTTGTGCATCGGCTCTGAGTGCCTTCCTCCCCATCGGATGAGTTTGTTTGCCGATCGCAAGGTCGAATATGGTTATATGAAATTATTAAGGAGCGCGTGTACTTCCCCATCGTAAGGCACATAATCCGAGATAATTACCTTGGTACCAAGTAATGGTGAACACTTAGATACAAATATAAGTATCCTCCCCATCGGAGTCACTTCTTTTATTTGTAGGGCCGAAGAGAAAACAACTATTAATTTTACTTGTCAAAAAGTTAGGTTGACAAGATAGTAAAATTAATGGGTAAAACCTCCTCTTACAAATGTAGAATTCGTATACGTCCACACGATCGTGGCATACGATATTCTTGGTGTTTAGAGGTGTTAGTTGATTTTAAAATTTTATTGTTTGAGGAATCAATAATTTTTTGAAATCTACAGTAATGATCTATGTGATTCTTAGGATTTTCAAAAATGACTTTCAGTCCACTTACTATGATACTAAAGGAAATAAACTTACTGTACCCAAATAATGTTGATTGGAAAAGAATCCAGATATTGTCTTATCTGCTAAGGAGTACAAGTATGCACTCTTCGAAGAGTGTCCTCAAGCCATGGTTGCTCAAAAAGGTTTCTACTTCTAAGCCGAAAGGCAAGAAGAAGGAGAAACAAGGTGGAGCAAAGGTGGTGGGAGGATCTCAGGGAGGAGTGAAGAAGCCGAAAGGCAAGTACTTCACTTATAAGCAGGATGGACATTGGAAGAAGGACTGTCCCAGTCCGAAACAGAACAAAGGTATATCCTTTGGTCTAGTCGTTGAAACATGATTAGCGGTGTTATCTACCGGCACCTGGTGTATAGATACGAGAGCCACTAATCATGTCTACAACACTTTGCAGGGGTTCCAGGAAACCCGACGACTAGCTAAAAGGGAGATTACCATTTTCTTGGGAAATGCCATGAAGATGGCGGCTATTGCAGTGGGAGAAGTTTTATTTATCTCTTGAGAAAAATAAAACTTAGGTTCTGGAAAATTCCCTTTATGTACCTTTATTTAGAAAGAACTTAGTTTCAGTTTCTAAATTGTTTATGGATGGATATTCTATTTCTTTTAATGACAGAGCTGTTATAAAAAGGAATAGGGAGAATATCTGTTCAGGTACATTGATAGGAAATTTGTACACAATTGAACCAAAAGCTCCCACGATGCAAATTGAAGTTAATAACTCATCTTCTAATTCCAATAAGAGAAAAAAACCTTTGAAGATGAACCAAACATATCTTCGGCATCTTAAGCTTGGTCACATTAACCTAAGCAGAATTCAAAGGTTGATAGCTGATGGACCTTTGGGTTGATTAGTGGTGGAGGATCTCCCAACCTGCGAATCTTGCTTGGAGGATAAAATGACTAAGAGGCCTTTTAAGGCCAAGGGTATAGAGCCAAAGATGTGTTAGAATTGGTTCATTTTGATTTGTGTGGACCTATGACTATCCAGGCAAGAGGTGGTCTTGAATATTTCATCTCTTTCATAGAGATTATTCAAGATATGGATGACACTACGATCTGATCATGGTGGAGAGTACCTCTTAGGAGAGTTTAGGAAATACTTATCAAAGGCTGGGAATCAATCCCAATTGACTGCACCTGGCACACCCCAGTAGAATGGTGTAGTAGAGCGAAGGAATAGGACTCTTATGGAAATGGTTAGATCGATGATGAGTTATTCTGACTTGTCAGATTCATTCTGGGGATGTGCTCTAGATACGACGGTGTACATTCTAAACTTGGTTCCATCTAAGTCAGTGCCTTCTACTCCCACAGAATTGTGGACTGGGCGAAAGCCTAGTCTAAGACATATTCGGATAATGGGGAGTCCAGCACATGTGCTGAAGGCAGATGCTGGTAAGTTGGAACCTTGTACAGAAGTACGCATGTTCGTTGGCTATCCCAGGGGAACGAAGGGTGTATTATTTTATAGTCCTAGAGATCAGAGGGTGATCGTTAGCACGAATGCCAGATTTCTAGAGGAAGACTATGTGATGAGCCAAAAGCCCAAGAGTAAAATTGTTCTGGAGGAGTTAAAAAGAGAAGTCACTTCTTTAGTACCACTGGTACAAGAGGATAAACCACATGTCACTGCACCGCGTGTCACAGAGGATACACAAGTGATACCTCGTCGTAGTGGGAGGGTTGTGAGACAGCCTGATAGATTCATGTTCTTGCAAGAATCTTCTGATTTGGTCCCTGGCAAACATGAACCTGATCCCTAGACATATGATGAGGCAATCCAAGACAAAGATGCAGTATCTTGGCAAAGTGCAATGAATGCTGAGATTGAATCTATGGATTCTAATCAGGTCTGGGAGCTAGTAGAAGCACCCGATGGTGTAAAAACCATTGGATGCAAGTGGATCTACAAGAGAAAGAGAGGAATAGATGGGAAGGTTGAGACCTTCAAAGCGAGGCTTGTTGCGAAGGGGTATACTCAGAAAGAGGGTATTGATTATGAGGAGACATTTTCGTCGGTAGCCATGCTTAAGTATATTCGGATTCTCTTATGCATAGCAGCTCATATGGATTATGAGGTGTAGCAGATAGATGTCAAGACAACTTTCCTTAATGGAAGTCTTGAGAAAAACATCTACATGAAGCAACCAGAGGGATTCATTGCTAAAGGCAAAGAGCATCTTGTGTGTAAGCTTAATCAGACCATTTATGGATTGAAGCAAGCTTCGAGGTCTTGGAACATCCGCTTTGATGAGGTAATCTAGTCTTATGGATTTATTCAAAGTCCGGATGAGTCTTGTGTATACAAGAGATGTGACAGAAACGTAGTGGTATTTCTTATACTATACGTAGATAACATTTTGGTGATTGGCAACAATATCAAAGTGTTATCGGGCGTAAGGGTATGGTTGTCCAAACAATTTGATATGAAGGACTTGGGAGAGGTGGGACACATCCTTGGGATCAAGGTTATAAGGGATCGCAGGAAAAAAAATGTTATGCTTATCCCAAGCTTCATACATAGACACGATTATTAATCATTTTAGCATGCAGAACTCCAAGAAAGGTTTTCTTCCTTTCAGGCATGAAGTTTCTTTATCTAAGGAGATGTGTCTTAGAACATCTGAGGAGATAGAGGAAATGAAGGTGGTTCCTTATGCTTCGACAGAAGGAAGCCTCATGTATGCAATGTTATGTACGAGACCAGATATTTGCTTTGCCGTGGGCATGGTCAGCATATATCAGAGTAATCCAGGACTGGGACATTAGACTGCGGTAAAACATATATTGAAGTACCTGAGAAGGACTAAGGATTATATGCTGGTTTATCGGGCAGACCAATTACTCCCTGTGGGTTACACGGATTCCGACTTCCAATCTGATAGGGATAACAGTAAGTCTACCTCAGGTTTTGTGTTTACTTTGGGAGGTGGAGCCATTGTATGGAGGAGTGTCCAGCAGAAATGCGTGGTGGACTCCACCATGGAAGCAGAGTATGTGGTAGCCTATAAGGCAGCCAAAGAAGTTGTGTGGCTCAGAAACTTCCTGATGGACTTGGATGTGATTCCTGGTTTGCCCAGAACTATTACAATTTATTGTGATAATAATGGTGCAGTTGCAAACACAAAGGAACCATGAGCCCATAAGGCTAGTAAACACATAGAGCGCAAGTACCACCTGATACGAGAAATCGTAAAGGAGGTAGAAGTTGCTGTCGCCTAGATTGCATCAGAGGATGACCTGGTGGACCCTTTCACTAAAGCCCTTCTAGCGAGAGCTTTGATATGCATGTGGAGGGAAGGGGAATCAGATGTATGGCAGTATGAGGACAACATAGTCTTTTAGTATAAGTGGGAGATTGTAGGGATGTATACTGAAAAGTCTATTTTTTCTATGAACATCTTTATTTTTGAAATAAGAATCACATGATCATTGTTTGCATATTTTTATGCATATTGTCTAATATGTTACATTGTAGATAACATGGTGTGTGGTGTCACACGGGAGATCATGTTATCGGCTCCTTGTAAAGTATAAGTAAAGGCTCACAACTGACATTACTTTGGACAAACCATCGGAATGGTTGTAGTGTGATTTGGTATTGGTTTGTCTTGACCATAGAATCACACTAGTGCACTTTGTGTGTATTGAGCAGGACCGACATAGAGGTGATTCGATTTATTGTTGACTACATAATCGAATCGAACCTCAGATATTATTTTGTAGATGCTCTTAATCCTGATATAATAATGGGCACATATACTTAGTAGTCATCTCTTTGATTTACCAATGGGCGAGATTTATAGATTAAATCAATAGGCTCGGTAAGTTGGGAGATGATATTATTTATATGGTGTGCCGTTGATTATAGGAGGAAACCGTGTCCTATATATTAAGATGATGATGTCCCCTTGAGGAGCAGGTGGACTTGGTCCGGCATGATGAAAAGGTTGAGTGATACTTCTCAAGGAGTTAGATGTTAATTAATTAATGGTCAGTAAATTAATTAATCGACAGACATTCGAGATCTTAAACACGGGGAGAAAATGTACAAATAATATATGGAGCCCATATTATCATATGGGGGTTGGTGAGGTAGATCAATGATGATCCTTTAGTGGATTGGATCATCATTAGTGGATCGGACTTTATGCGGGCTTGATCCATGGGCGGCGAAGATCCAACTCTTCCTCATGGTCCCTAATGTAGCCTATTAACACCTCATGAAGCTTAGATCTAATGGATAAAAACAAAACTCTAGATCCAAAGGTAGAGGTTAAATCTCTAGATCCAACGTTTGATATTAAATCTCTAGATCTGACGCTTGAGATTAAATCCCTAGAACCAATGGAGGAGATTAAATCATGGCTTAAGCCCAACTCTATAAATAGAGATTAATAAGTGAGCGGAAAGAAATAAGGATGGATGAGGGGATTAGGGTTTGTCCCTTGGGCGGCAACCAATCCTAATTAGATTAGGATTGGGAGTGGTGGCTAGGGTTAGGGTTTTGGGGATTAGAGTGGGCGGCAACTCAAGGAGGTGTTCCGTATTCTTCCAAAGGTTGGCCGGCCCCTATTCTTCTCCTCTCTACCTTGGCATGAGCTCATCCTATTCTTCTTCCCCTCTTCCATGGCCAGCAATATGGAAATCTAGGATTAGGGTTTGGAAGCTTAGGGTTTAGGAGGCTTGGGTGGCACCAAATAAGGAAGTAGTTTGGTTTCTTCTTCCTATCCTTTGGTGGCCGGCACCCACAGCCTTATCCCAGCCCTTGGACTGCATCCAAAGACCCCTTCTCCTTCTCCTTAGGTGGTGGAAACAAGATATATGGTTTTCCCTTTGTGTCTTGGCCGGTTTCCACCATTATCTCCTTCTCCTTGTTGGTCGGCGGCAAGCATTTCTTTTGTTGCTTGTTGGTTGGCTATAGGAAGAAGATGAGCCTTGATTCTATTCTTTCTCTTGATTTGGATGAGCAAGGAAGGAAGATTTGTGATCTAGGAGCTTCGACTTTTGGTAGAGCATCGCCCACACGATGTCCGAAAGAAGGAAGGTCATACATTATAAGATCGAGAGGTATATCGATTCTCTAATTTTTTTTATATGTTACATGTTTCTATTTGTTTTTCATTTATGAGCATGATATAAATCTGTATATGGCTAAATAATACTTGGATCCCGAGCATAAACACAAAAATCAGTGATCCGGACATCGTCTATTCTGCGGCTACTCGTAGAATAGAGGATGGTCCCTTGAACAACTAGTTTGTTCAAGTGACCTCTCTAAATGAATAACACGACGATGGCTTGGTGGTTTGGGCAATCCCTTTTGTCTAGGATTAAATTTTTTTAATCCGTGGACATCGAAGGGATCGCCATAGACAAGCTACCGAGGTGAAGTTGGAAGCGAAGTTTCCCTCACGGACTCGATAAGCTAAAACCATTAAATTGGTGTGAGAGCTTCCGGGGCAAAACCCCCAACACTAATACCAATTGAAGGTTTTGGAATCGAAACTCTGATACCACTTGAAGGGTGGATCCGAAGCTTCGCTTCCTACCTCAGTCGCTAGTGCATGGCGATCCCATCTACGTCACCGGATTAAAAAATAATCCTTGACAAAGAGAGATTGCCCAAGCAACTGATCCATCATCGTGCAATTCGAATAGAGTGGTCACTTGAACAAACTTGTTGTTCAAGTTACCTCCCTCTTATCTTCGATTAGCCACGGAATACACGATGTACAGATCGCCGATTTTTGTGTTTGTATTCGGGGTCCAAGTAAATTAGAATTATACCTCTTCTTTACCTCAAGGTCTTCTATTGTATGTCCTATCCTCCTCTTGGACGTTGTGTGGGCAACGATCCTCCAAGAGATGAAGCCTCCTAGATCACAATTTTCCTTTCCTTGCTCGCTCCGAACAAAAGGAAGAATACTCGAACTCTTCTTCTCCTTACTTGCGCCAAACACCAAGCACCAACTTGGTGTTCGCTGGCCTTAAGGAGTGGGAGAGGATTTGCCAGCCAAGATTGATATCTTGCTACTGGCCAAAGGATGAAGAATAAGAGGATGGGGCGCCGCCCAAAACCCAATGAAGAGGATTGCCTAGAGTCGACCAAGAGAAAGGAGGATAAAACCAAAGCCTTGCCCTCTTGTTGCCGCCGACCCAAACCCTAATTCCCTTGTGTTTGTTGCCTCCCAAGCCAAGGAGTGCAAACCCTAGAATCTCCAAAAACTCTTGTGCCACCCAAGCCTTGGCTCCCCTTTTATAGATTTCACCCATACCTCCTTTTAATCTCCACCGTCGGATCTACAAATTTAATCTCCACCGTCGGATCTAGGGATTTAATCTCCACCGTCGGATCTAGAGATTTAATCTCCATCGTCGGATCTAGGAATTTAATTTCCACCGTCGGATCTAGAGATATAATCTCCATCGTCGAATCTAGGCTTTCATGAGGTTTTTAATAGGCTACAATAGGGACCATGAGGAGGAGTTGGATCTTGGCCACCCAATGGATCTAGCCCACATAATGTCCGATCCATTAATGATAATCCATTCCACTAGAGGATTATCATTGATCTACCCCACTAACCTCCATAAATAAATATGGGCTCCATATATTAATTGTATAAATATCTCCCCGTGTTTAAGATCTCGAATGCCCAAAATTAATTAATTTACTGACAATTAATTAATCAACATCTAACTCCATGAGTAGTATCACTCAACCTTATCATCATGCCGGACCAAATCGACCTGCAGGGTTTACATGATGAACCTTATGAGCTCCTTAAGGGGACATCATCATCCTAATATATAGGACATAGTTTCCTCCTATAATCAATGACACACCATGTAAATAATATCATTTTTCAACTTACTGAGCATATCGATTTAATCTATAAATCTCGCCCATTGGTAAATCAAAGAAATAAATACTAAGTACATGTGCCCGTTATTATATTGAGATTAAGAGCATGTACACCTTAATATCCAAGGTCCGATTCAATTATGTAGTCAGTAATAAATTGAATCACCTCTAAGTCGGTCTTGCTCAATACACATAATGTAGAATACGGAAAAAAAAAATATTAATTAACTCGTTAATTAATTAGGATTAATTAGGGGATTAATTAGGCTTAAATAGTGGGCTGAGATGGGCTGGGCCGAACTGGGCCTGGGCTGTAATGGACTGGGCCGAACTGGGCCTGGGCTGTAATGGACTGGGCCAAAATGGGCTGTAATGGACTGGGCCGAAATTGGGCTGAACCCAATCGGATTGGGTTAGGGTTGAGTTGGGTTAACCGGATCAATGGAACGGCTGTTAAAAAGGGTGCCGAACGAAGGATCGTCTTATTTCACCGCGATCCCCAATTTCTTCTTCGCCATCGCTCTGCTCCGCGCGATCGCATCGTCGATCTTCATTCATCGGCGTCCGGCGTGAGCAGCTCGACGGCGCCACCACTAGGCTGATCTTCGATAGGGATCGAAGGGTTCTCGGCTGGGAAAAACCGCGGCGACACTTCCGGTAGACAGGCGGCGTCGTCGTCGCGGCAGCGAGCTGCCATTGAAGGTAGGTATCGATTGTTGTTTTTCCCTGTCGAGTTAAGTTTTGCTGCTAGCTACGACTTTCGATTTTAGCCCAGCTCAGTGTTTGGGCAGTGATCGGAGTTGGGTTTGCTTCGGTGAGCAGCCAAGAGGGAAAAGCTGGCTGTCGCGTGCCGCCGAAGCTAGAGATCGGAGCTCCGATCTTCGCCGGTAATCAGGGGACGAGTAAGGGGGATTTTGGGTGGATTGCAGAGCTCGGGATTGGAACTGGGATTTCCAGCGGGAGCAGCCGAAATCCGACAGAAGTCTAGAACTGGTAAGTTTTATTACCGTGTATTGTTTCGATCTTGATTGGCTGGTTTATGGATGTTGATTATGCTATGGATTAGGGAATCGGAACTGTGGGGTTAGATGTTTACGGTAATTGGTTGATAAGGCTGTGATTGGAGTGGTAGGATCTGATTTGGAGTGGTTTTGGGTGTTCTGTTATTATGAAATTTGTTATCGATCCAGTTGATTTGGAGCTCTTTCAGTGGGCAGAAGTTGAGCCGGAGTGAACCGCCGGAGGAAATCGGAGATGGATGAGTTGTGGTGATTTCGGTATGTATATGATGATCTGTGTGCTGTTGTGACCCCGGGAATTGGTTGATACGGGTGTGTTGTGATCACAGTGTGTTTATAGGGTTGTTGAGGTATGAAATGATTGGGATTAATCTGTGATTACGGTAATGGATTTGGAGATTTTAGTGTTTGGATCGTATGGGTTATGATGTATAAGCTTAGGAGGTGGTTATAATGTCTTTGGGAAAAGAATACGAATATAAATGAGTTAGTATTGTATTCGTATTATTATTGGAGCTTTATGCCTAATTCTAATTTGTTATTATGTGCAGGTTTGGGATCTGTGCGGGCCATGGCGTGAGGATTATCTGAGCTTCGTATCGTGGGTAATATCTACAGTCGGTAGTTTGATCAATTCTAGTGCATGACAGTTTACATATGGTTATTCTTGTTTACCTTAGATCCACTCATATTGTATCTTGTGCTTGTACTTAACCTGCGATCTTTGAGATATTGCTGTTAATCTATCATACCTTTATCTCGGATAGAAATTATAACCCTGGTTGTTTGTTAGCTGATAGGTATTCAATTAAATGCATGTAGTCACTAGTGTGGACTTAGATAGGGTTACCGGGTTCCATCACTAGGTTAGGTGATGAGTCCTCGGTCATTGTACCGTACATATATTAGTGAGTTAACTTGATGAACCTATTTATCTGTACATAGGTAAGTAAGTTGGGGTTACTGGATCAATCGCCCTTGCATGGTTGACTTTGTTGACTAGATCTCCTTGTGGATTAGGGAGTGTTGTGGGGATGTATGTGTGAGCTATGCATCATTACATTTGCATGCATGCTGACGACTGGGTCTTCTTTGTGGAAGAGACTGGTCATCGGTCATCCTGTCTCCCCGGCCACTCGGGGTAGTGGTAGCAGGGTTGAGGGCAGAGCATTAGATGTGCCGCGCTCGACCACTATATATGGTGGTAGCTGGAGATGCGCACCTAGCCACTGCGAGTGGTGTTAGCACTTTTCGCCCACTATAGATGGTGGTTGTTACGACGTGCGATTGTCTGTGTGCGGCGCTTGTCTACTCGGCGTAGGACTGGCTTGCAGGGGACCCTAGGAGTAGTTATCTTTACGCTTATATACTACTATTCATACTACCCAACCTCGGCCACTCGAGAGTAGTGGTAGCTAGAGTCGGGCTAGTTGTCATTTGTCGTGCCACCCCGCCACTGGGTCGTGGGGTTGGACGGTCCGCAGACGATGACCATGCATATGCATTCTTGATATATATGTATGCATGTATTTGATATATGTTTTACATATGCTGAGATGTTGCATTTGATCGATATGATTGTACATCATGCTACATGCCTTTTGCATATTTTATATACCGTTGTGCATGTGTTGAGCATGAGTGTGTACTATTTGGATTATGTCATGATATACCTGTTCAGGATGTTATAGATCATATGGAGGACAGGATCGGTATGTACATTACTTTATGTAAGTCGATCCGTTTTTATGCTATGAGTAGGACATATATGTGATTACTGATTACTATGCTTAGTACTGTATGTCTGTTGGACTCATGTTGCATACCTGTAGATCTTCACATGTATACTTGTAGATCTCTTACCCTGTATGTTGTTCATGCACTTCTATATATTACCCCTGAGTTTTATACTCACCACCTCGACCTCGGGTTTTAGCCTGTAGTAGATAGAAGACTTTGGCAGAGACTTGGAGCATTGCCACCCGATCCCATCTCGCTGTTTTTTTTTTCCGAGGGTTTTGTTTCCCATCTCATGTATCTACATATGGACTTTTATTGCTATTGGAGATCGTGATGTATTTTGCTCTTGTGATATTCGATATGAGATTCTGTTTTTGGTATGGACGGATATACCGATGTACCGATGTTGTTGAGTTGTATTTCCATTATGTTTGGCTTCCGCTATTGATGTTATACATTTTGCTGTGTTGTTATACATTTTCGATATGTGTTATACTGGCTGCGACTTTGTACCGTATTGGAATTGTCATAAGGGGGTGCCGTCCGTTGGCCGGACAGAGTCTACCTCGGGGCGTGACAATTTTATTGGTATCAGAGCTCTAGGTTGCGATGCCATGCAATAATGTTTTGTCGGATTTTGGGACCTCGAAAATCGTTTTGATTTGATTTGATTTCGATTTTGGTAAGATGGGATTGACAGAGGCATGAGCTCCAAGTTCTCCGAAGTAAGAAATCTTAACACTCAATATTTTCTGGTTAAATATTTATGGAAGTCGTTCAACAGGTGTGAACAGACGATATTATGGCACCTGTTCAGACTCGTAAGAGAGGTCGACCCTCTAAACAGCCTACTACCGGAGGACCGGTTGATCAGGAGGAGCCACGACAGTCTCCTACCAGAGGTTCGGAACCTCAAGAGCCTGATGTACCCTTGACTACGCCGACTGATACGGATTCCAGTTGGGTCAGAGTCAAGGCACGTATACCGGTGTTAGCACGGTCAGCCAAGGACCGATTCACGCTATTCCGAGGCGAGTCTGATCCCTGGATTGCACGGACTTGGTTAGACAATTTGGAGGATACATTTGAGTTCATGAGTTGCACCGATGAGGAGAAGGTGGGTCTAGCAGCTTATCATCTTCGGGAGCAGGCGGTTACGTGGTGGAAAATGCAGAAGACCTTGATGGGAGAGCAGAACATCACCTGGGCAGTTTTCCGAGATATATTCTGGAGGCAGTATTTTCCTTCTGCGTTCTCTACAGCACGCCGTCAGGAGTTCTTAAGCCTTAAGCAGGGGGATCGATCAGTTATGGAATACAATGCAGAGTTTACTCGATTAGCGGAATTCTGTCCGCGTCTGGTAGCATAGGATGAGGACCGGATGTTACAATTCACACAGGGTTTGGCAGCCTATATTCGAGTAAGAATGTCTGGATCCTCCATTAACTCGTACCGAGAGGCACTGGATAGGGCTCTGTCTATTGAGATGACTTCTCAGCAAATTGCAAAGGAGAAGGAGGTGGAGAAGCAGATGTCCCAGGGAAAGCAACGGAAGCAGGATACGACCACGGAGACTCAGAAGAAGCGAGTAATCAGTGGGGCTTCGTGGTACTTGGAGGGATCATCTAGGGCACAGAGGAAGCGACATTACGGGCGATCTGGCGATTCTCAGAAGAACCGTAAGAGTGGATACATGACTAGATGTCATAGATGTGGGTCCGGAAATCATAGTGTTCCCGAGTGTCCCCTGGATCGAGATGTTTGTTATTACTGCAAGCATCCAGGGCATACTAGTCGAGAGTGTACTCTGAAGGCACAGCTGGAGGGTTCAGGCAATTCCAGCAAGGGAAAGAGATCTGATCAGCATCATCAGCAGAGGTCAGCACCTAGGACGCAGATGCATGGTCAGAGACAGACACTACCTCCTACAGCTCAGATATATCATATACATGGGAGTGATTCTTCCGGGATGCCGAATGATTCATTATACCTCCAGAGAGTTATTATTCGGACCACCTACTCGATATATACCGCCGACTCTCGAGGATATATTATGCTCACGCAGAGTTAGCCTCAGCAAAGATCATCTCAGACCCAGATCCATCCGGAGTGGAGGCATTCTACTATTATATCTGGAGCGCAGCCGTCGCATGTGGAGACTGGACGAGTTTATGCCATTACCCGAGAGGACGCTCAGCGGGACGAGGGATCGGTCATTCGGGGTATGATTTTGGTTTATTCTATACCTGCTGATACATTGATTGATACTGGTAGCTCGCATTCCTTTATTTCTAGTATATTTCTGAGAAAAATTGGGAGAATCCCTATGATTCGTTCTTGTGGATTAGCGGTATCATTACCATCGGGCGAGGTTTTGACCAGTCATCAAGTAATTGAGGGTTGTCCGTTGGATTTTGAGGGACATATACTTACGGTGGACCTTCAGGTGCTAGAGATGGTGGAATTCGACATTATACTCGGAATGGATTGGTTGGCTACATATTATGCTATAGTGGATTGTAGAGCGAGAGTAGTGACCTTCCGACCACCCGATTAGCCTGCATGGGAATTCGTGGGTACCCGTGATGATGGAGTGTCCGTTATATCTGCACTTCAGGCTCGGAGATTATTGTCGCATGGTTGTCAGGGTTACTTATTCTCGTTGGTCAAAGTGGAGAGTGAGGAGATACCACCTCTTTCCAGCGTACGGGTAGTTCGTGAGTATCCGGATATATTTCCAGATGAACTTCCGGGCTTGCCACCTCTGAGGCAAGTGGAATTCGCGATAGAGGTGATTCCAGGAACTGCACCGGTGTCAAAAGCTCCATACCGGATGGCACCGAAAGAGTTAAGTGAGCTAAAGATACAGCTGCAAGAGTTATTGGATAGGGGTTTTGTGCGTCCTAGTGTTTCACCTTGGGGAGCTCCGGTGCTGTTTGTTAAAAAGAAAGATGGATCTCTACCGTTATGTATTGATTACCGACAACTTAATGCAGTGACCGTTAAGAACAAATATCCACTGCCGAGGATAGAGGATTTGTTTGATCAGCTCAAGGATACTTGTGTGTATTCCAAGATTGATCTGCGATCAGGTTATCATCAACTGAGGGTAAGAGACGAGGATGTTCAGAAGACAGCGTTCCGCACGCGTTATGGACATTACGAGTTTCTAGTGATGCCATTTGGTCTTACTAATGCTCCAGCTGCATTTATGGATTTGATGAACCGGGTATTCCTGAGGTACTTGGATCAGTTTGTCATCGTATTCATAGATGATATCTTGATATATTCTCGTTCTGAGGAGGAGCATGAGCACCATCTTCGGATTGTATTAGAGACGTTGCGACGAGAGCATTTATATGCCAAATTCAGTAAGTGCGCTTTCTGGTTATCTTCTGTGGGATTTCTTGGACATGTGGTATCTAGCAGAGGTATTTCAGTTGATCCCCAGAAAATCGAAGCGATTACCAGTTGGGAGCAGCCAAAGTCAGTTCAGGAAGTCCGTAGTTTTCTTGGATTAGCGGGGTATTACCGTAGATTTGTGGAGGGATTTTCCCGTATAGCCACACCACTTACGCGCTTGACCCGGAAAGGAGTCAAGTTTTCTTGGTCAGAGGCGTGTGAGTCCAGTTTTCAGGAGCTTAAGCAGCGTCTAGTTTACACCGTCACAGTAATTCCTTCTTCTTGCGATGGGATGGTCCTATATACTGATGCTTCTTTCCATGGATTGGGAGCAGTTTTGATGCAGTTCGACCGTGTAGTATCTTATGCCTCCCGTCAGCTTAAGGATCATGAGAGGAATTATCCGGTACACGATCTGGAGTTAGCAGCCATTATCTTTGAGCTAAAGATATGGAGACATTATCTGTATGGGATTACTTTTGAGATCTATACGGACCATAAGAGTTTGAAATATCTTTTCACTGTAAAGAATTGAATCTTAGGCAGAGGCGATGGATGGAATACCTAAAGGATTATGATTGCACCATTCATCATCTAAAGCTTAACGTTGTAGCGCAGATGCACCGAGCAGGAAGTCCCGTGGGATTCTGGCTAGTCATTTGACTGCAGTGACTGATCTTGTTCGACAGTTCTCAGAGTTGGGGTTGTCTGAACAGGGTCAAACATCCCGGGGGATATTGGTATCTATGGTTGCCCAGTCTGATATTACTGAGAGGATCAAGGAGGCACAAGCTAGTGATCGATCTCGCGGTTCTTATGCGACTGGACTCGGGGCAGAGCATGCATTTCGTGTGACGAGGCCGAGTCCTCCGATTCAGAGGGAGATTATGTGTTCCCGACACACATCCGATTAAGGAGGAGTTATTACGAGAGGCACATCACTCGAGATTTGCTATACATCCTGGCGGTACCCGGATGTATCAGGATATGAAGCGTTCATACTGGTGGGACGGTATGAAGAGAGATATTGCGGATTTCGTCGCATGATGTTTGGTCTGCCAGCAGGTAAAGGCTGAACATCAGAAACCCGCCGGATTGCTACAGAGAATCCCAGTTCATGAATGGAAGTGGGAACATATTACGATGGATTTTTTTACGGGGTTGCCCAGCACCCGTAAAGGACATGATGCGATTTGGGTGATTGTGGATAGGTTAACCAAATCCGCTCATTTCCTTCCGATTCGTGAGACACATGCATTGGATCGACTAGCTGAGCTATACTGTAGAGAGATTGTCAGACTGCACGGAGTACCCTTGAGTATCATATCTGACAGAGATCCGCGTTTTACTTCACGATTCTGGCAGAGTCTTCAGCATGCTATGGGCACCGAGCTTCGTCTCAGTACTGCATTTCACCCGCAGACGGATGGACAGTCGGAGCGTACTATTCAGACTTTGGAGGACTTATTGAGATCTTGCGTCATGGATTTCGGAGGCAGCTGGGAGGATCACGTTCACTTGGTGGAGTTCGCGTATAATAATAGCTATCACTCTTCCATTCAGATGGCTCCCTTTGAGGCTTTGTACGGTCGACCCTGCAGATCTCCAGTATTGTGGGAGGATGTTGGGGAGCGACAGTTATTGGGCCCTCAGAGTATTCAGCACGATGCAGAGTTAGTTCGTATTATCAGACGACGATTGTCAGAGGCTCGTGATGATGCAAAAGTTATGCGGATCGGAGGCGAAGACCCCTGGAGTTTTCTATAGGGGATCATGTGTTCCTACGTGTATCGCCTACGAAAGGAGTCAAGAGATTCGGAATTAAAGGAAAATTAGCACCCCGCTACATTGGACCATTCGAGATATTGGAGCGGATTGGAGGTGGCTCTACCTCCGACGCGCTTCGGCGTCCATAGCGTATTCCATGTGTCTATCCGAGGAAATACGCATCGTGATCGGATCATGTTACGATAGAAGTGCGGTTCCACTCACTAACGCGACATATGAGGAGGTTCCTGTGCAGATTCTTGATCGCAAAGAGCGTCAGTTACGGAACAAAACCATCCGCCTGGTAAAGGTTGGATGGCAGCATCACACTGATGAGGAGGCTACATGGGAGCTGGAGGATATCATCCGAGCTCGATACCCTCACCTGTTCACGTGAGGTATGTAGTAATTCAAGAAATTTTTTTATGTTGATTACTGTATATAAGTACGGAAATTTGGGGACCAAATTTTATTAAGTGGGGGAGAATGTAGAATACGGGAAAAAAAAAATATTAATTAACTCGTTAATTAATTATGATTAATTAGGGGATTAATTAGGCTTAAATAGTGTGAGATGGAGCCAACCGGGCTGGGTCAGAATGGATCGGGCCGACTGGGTCAGAATGGATTTGGGCCAAAATGGGCTGTAATGGACTGGGCCGAAATTGGGCTGAACCCAATCGGATTGGGTTAGGGTTGAGTTGGGTTAACCGGATCAATGGAACGGCTGTTAAAAAGGGTGTCGAACGAAGGATCGTCTTATTTCACCGCGATCCCCAATTTCTTCTTCGCCATCGGTCTGCTCCGTGCGATCGCATCGTCGATCTTTGTTCATCGGCATCCGGCGCGAGCAGCTCGACGGCGCCACCACTAGGCTGATCTCCGACAGGGATCGAAGGGTTCTCGGCTGGGAAAAACCGCGGCGACACTTCCGTAGACAAAGCGGTAGCGTCATCGCGCAGCCGAGCTGCCATTGAAGGTAGGTATCGATTGTTGTTTTTCCCTGTCGAGTTAAGTTTTGCTGCTAGCTACGACTTTCGATTTTAGCCCAGCTCAGTGTTTGGGCAGTGATCGGAGTTGGGTTTGCTTCGGTGAGCAGCCAAGAGGAAAAGTCGGTGCGCGTCGCCGAAGCTAGAGATCGGAGCTCGATCTTCGCCGTGAATCGGGGACGAGTAAGGGGATTTTGGGTGGATTGCGAGCTCGATTGAACCGGATTTCAGTAGAGTAGCCAAATCCGGCATGTAAGTCTAGAACTGGTAAGTTTTATTACCGTGTATTGTTTCGATCTTGATTGGCTGGTTTATGGATGTTGATTATGCTATGGATTAGGGAATCGGAACTGTGGGGTTAGATGTTTACGGTAATTGGTTGATAAGGCTGTGATTGGAGTGGTAGGATCTGATTCGGAGTGGATTTGGGTGTTCTGTTATTATGAAATTTGTTGTCGATGCAGTTGATTTGGAGCTCTTTCGGTGGGCAGAAGTTGAGCCGGAGTGAACCGCCGGAGGAAATCAGAGATGGATGAGTTGTGGTGATTTCGGTATGTATATGATGATCTGTGTGCTGTTGTGACCCCGGGAATTGGTTGATACGGGTGTGTTGTGATCACAGTGTGTTTATAGGGTTGTTGAGGTATGAAATGATTGGGATTAATCTGTGATTACGGTAATGGATTTGGAGATTTTAGTGTTTGGATCGTATGGGTTATGATGTATAAGCTTAGGAGGTGGTTATAATGTCTTTGGGAAAAGAATACGAATATAAATGAGTTAGTATTGTATTCGTATTATTATTGGAGCTTTATGCCTAATTCTAATTTGTTATTATGTGCAGGTTTGGGATACGAAGCAGGCCCGCGGCCGTGAGGATTATACGAGCTTCGTATCAGGTGGGTAATATCTACCTGGTCCGGTAGTTTGATCAATTCTAGTGCATGACAGTTTACATATGGTTATTCTTGTTTACCTTAGATCCACTCATATTGTATCTTGTGCTTGTACTTAACCTGCGATCTTTGAGATATTGCTGTTAATCTATCATACCTTTATCTCGGATAGAAATTATAACCCTGGTTGTTTGTTAGCTGATAGGTATTCAGTTAAATGCATGTAGTGACTAGTGTGGACTTAGATAGGGTTACCGGGTTCCATCATTAGGTTAGGTGATGAGTCCTCGATCGTTGTACCGTACATATATTAGTGAGTTAACTTGATGAACGTATTTATCTGTACATAGGTAAGTAAGTTGGGGTTACGGATCAATCGTCCTTGCATGGTTGACTTTTGTTGACTAGATCTCCTTGTGGATTAGGGAGTGTTGTGGGGATGTATGTGTGAGCTATGCATCATTACATTTGCATGCATGCTGACGACTGGGTCTTCCTTGTGGAAGAGACGGGTCATCGGTCATCCTGTCTCCCCGGCCACTCGGGGTAGTGGTAGCAGGGTTGAGGGCAGAGCATTAGATGTGCCGCGCTCGACCACTATATATGGTGGTAGCTGGAGATGCGCACCTGGCCACTGTGCAGAGTGGTGTTAGCACTCGCCCACTATAGATGGTGGTTGTTACGACGCGGTTGTCTGTGCGCGCTTGTCTACTCATGGGTAGGGACTCACGGCGTGGCAGTGAGGACCCCTAGGAGTAGTTAGTTTTTACACTTATATACTACTCATTCATACTACCCAACTCGGCCACTCGAGAGTAGTGGTAGCTAGAGTCGGGCTAGTTGTCATTTGTCGTGCCACCCTGGCCACTCTGGGGTCGTGGTTGGACGGGTCCGCAGACAGTGACCATGCATATGCATTTGCTGATATATATGTATGCATGTATTTGATATATGTTTTACATATGCCTGTGAGATGCTGCATTTGATTGCTGCATATGATTGTACATCATGCTACATGCCTTTTGCATATTTTATATACCGTTGTGCATGTGTTGAGCATGAGTGTGTACTATTTGGATTATGTCATGATATACCTGTTCAGGATGTTATAGATCATATGGAGGACAGACCGTCAGGTATGTACATTACTTTATGTAAGTCGATCCGTTCAGTTTATGCTATGAGTAGGACATATATGTGATTACTGATTACTATGCTTAGTACTGTATGTCTGTTGGACTCATGCTGCATACCTGTAGATCTTCACATGTATACTTGTAGATCTCTTACCCTGTATGTTGTTCATGCACTTCTATATATTACCCCTGAGTTTTATACTCACCACCCTGGACCCTGGGTTTTCTGTCGCCCAGGTAGTAGATAGAAGACTTTGGCAGAGACTTGGAGCATTGCCACCCGATCCCATCTCGCTGTTTTTTTTTTCCGAGGGTTTTGTTTCCCATCTCATGTATCTACATATGGACTTTTATTGCTATTGGAGATCGTGATGTATTTTGCTCTTGTGATATTCGATATGAGATTCTGTTTTTGGTATGGACGGATATACCGATGTACCGATGTTGTTGAGTTGTATTTCCATTATGTTTGGCTTCCGCTATTGATGTTATACGTTTTGCTGTGTTGTTATACATTTTCGATATGTGTTATACTGGCTGCGACTTTGTACCGTATTGGAATTGTCATAAGGGGGTGCCGTCCGTTGGCCGGACAGAGTCTACCTCGGGGCGTGACACATAAAGTGTACTAGTGTAATTCTATGGTCAAGATAAACCAATACCAAATCATACTACAACTATACCAATGGTTTGTCCAAAACCATCTCGGTTGTGAGCCTCTACTTATACTCTACAAGGAACTGATAACATGATCTCCCGTATGACACTACACACCATGTTGTCTACAATGTAATGTATTAGACAATATGCACAACCATAAATATGCAAACAATGATCATGTGTTTCTAATTTCAAAAATAAAGATGTTCATACAAAAGATAGATTTTTCAGTATACATCCCAACATGCTTAGGGTTGTCGCAATTGGCTCTCAGTCAATTTCGAGGAGTGCTGAGACGTAGGTTGTGTCTTATTGATCTATGTTATTTTGATGATCAAATTATGCGATATGCATTTGTTTCTGTCCAAAACTTAATAATCAATCTCTCCGATTAGGATTCTAGGAGACCTTTTCTAAGACAATATCCATTGAATCGGTAGATTATCAGGTTTACACTGTTTTGTGCCAAGTTGTGCAGGATGTACAATGCTAAGTGTTTTGTTTCATTCTTTAATCTAGTGCAGTCTCTTCACTTAATATTAGAATTCATTTCTTATTGGTGATCTCTCTCTAGTATGAGTTGTGTTGATGAAATTTAGTAGCATTTCTCAATTTCTGAAACTATTTTTAAACATGAGGATGGTTCTGAAATTAAATGATAGACCAAAGTTGAATCTTCTTAGGCTGTACTTGAAATTAATTTTAGTTGTTGCATGATCACTTTTCTATTTAATCTTTTTTGTTTTAGATAATTTTTATTTTTCTAGCTTGATACAATTACCACGTCAACTTTCCCTGTCAATATATCTCAGATGATAACTTGTAAGAACTCCCTGAAATATTCATGTTTAGTAGTGATTTTAGATCTAGAAAGGTTAAAAGTTATTTCTTTAGAACATGTGACCTTACTCATTCTGTTGGATCGATTTGAGCGCTAGAGGGGGGGGGGGGGGTGAATAGCGCAAAACACTTTTTCGTTTGTTCGTCGATTCGATAGACAGGAAGAGTAAAGTGCAGCGAAAAATAAATATGAAACTTTTGTTTTTACTTAGTTCACAGCCTTTGGCTACTAATCTAAGGGCCTAATGGTCCTAGACCGTGTACGGAGGGCAAATCACTAAAGTACTCCTCCTCGTTGAAGGTAGGAGTGAACGGTTACAATAAAACGATAAAACTCAAGGTAGAGGGACACTCCCTCTCTCCTTGTTACGATTAAAGCTCCGAAAAATAGAAGAATTACAAGCCTTGAAATAAACTTAAAGTAAAACTTTTACTGACAACTTAAGGAATGGTAGATTGAGATCAGGTTGTCGTCATTTTGGTAGCGCTTCGTCGTAGGGAGATCGTTGTAGAAGAGCGACGTTATGGAAGCAATTGAGAGCACTTAGAATGATGAAAAAGGTGTGGAGAACCCCTTCTTTTATAGCCTTGAGAAACCCTAATCGTTGAGATGAAGTTTCATGAGGTGATGCCACCTAACCCTTGAGAAATGGTGATAAGCTTTGACTCTTCTCGAGGCTGATCCTTGACCAACAATCGACTGTTTAGCACTATCAGTGGACTGATGCCAACATCAGTCGACTGAAGGAAGCTGGCAATTGATTGATCCTCAAAATTTCTTGATGCATTGAAAGTTAGCTCGAAAATGAAATATAAATAAGTGAATTCGACGACCACTTACCGTCCGATCTCGATATAGACCTTCCATGGGATGTCATAGTCAGATTGTTGCCTAAGGATGTCCCCGTATGGAGGACACGACCTTACTTATACTCACTCACACGAGCTTACCTCAACCTTTACCTTTGAAGCTTTGCTTCCAGTCTCCACCTGATTTCTTCGGCTCCCTCCAAAGTCCTCCAGGTGTCGCTCGACCACCACGGTTCCCTCCGAGTGTCGCTGACCTTCGGCTTAGCTTAGCATTCATGCATACTTGATTCAGCTCATGAGATATCAATATGGGATTAACTTTGTGTCTTTTGATATAATCAAAACTTAGGTTCGACTTAGGTGCCTACTGCACCAACAATCTTCTCCTTTTTGATCTATGGCAAACCCACACAAAGTTAAGGAAATAAATTGAATGTATTAAGTGAATTGACTATCATCAAAATATGCATGAATATGAAATTTGAAAAAGTATTCTTAACTTCTCAAGTTAAGTAGGAGTATGAGAAAAACTCTTTTTCAAGTGCTCCCCCTTGAGGAATCCTCCCCCTTGACCGAGGGTGAGTACTTGAAAAAGGGTTTTCACACTATCCCTTAATGTTTGCTACTTTAAAAGGTTAAGTAATCAAAATTACTTAACATAGGCCAAATAATTTATATGAAGTTTAAGTTAAGTGATCAAAAGTTAACTTTTGATCTCTTTAAAAATTAAGTTATGTAAGTATTCGGGCCATTAAAAGATACATAATATGTGTATTAAGTTAAGTTGTCAAAATTTTGATCTCTTAACTTTGGCCTTTTCTCCTCCTTTTGCCATAAATCGAAAAGAGTGGGAGGGCGGGGGTTGAAAAATATAGGTTTTTGAATTTTGTCGAAAAATAAGTTTTATGTCCAAGCATGTTCCAAATAAATTTTGAAAATAGTAGTTTAAACATAAGCTCATCTATTTGGATGTTCAACTCTATATGAGTTGATTGATATGGAATGATCAACAAGTTGTGATTAGAGTTGGTTAATTTATGTAATTATACTCTACGGTTCATGTCGATGCACTATATCTACATCTGAAACCAGGAGTAAGGTCCTAATATCTCACCCCCATCTACGTAGCTAAGTACACAAACACATTAGTCCTATGTGTTGTGAGATGTGTTGGCTCCTTAAATTTATAGGTGCATGATATCTAGGGTAAACCTTAAGCTAGTTCCATTAACAAGAAAAGTAAATAATAGAGTATATAAAAATAGAAGTTGTAAATCCTACTCTATTACGCACATGCCCAATTTTCATCTTATTAGACTAAATTCGGCTTTGGGTAGAGGCTTGGTAAAAAGGTCCGCTAGGTTCAACTTGGATTCCATGTATTCAAGTTGTATGGTTCCGTTAGCTACATGTTCTTGAATAAAGTGGTGTTTGACCTCTATATGTTTGATCCTAGAGTGACATATGGGATTCTTGGTTAAGTTGATTGAGCTAATATTATCTATGTGAGTTCTAATATTGTTGAAGTTTAAGTTAAAGTCTTGGAGAGTGTGCTTCATCCAAAGAAGCTGAGCCACACACTCACCCATTGCGACGTATTTGGCTTTGGTGGTAGATAAGCAACACAGTGTTACTTCCTACTGCACCAACTCATTAGACTCGAGCCAAGAAGTTGACAACAACCACTCGTTCTTTTTCTATCGAGTTTACTACCGGCATAATCTGAGTCAGAGTAGCCGATTAGTTCGAACTCGGTAGATCTAGGATACCAAATACCTACGCTTAGCGTTCCCTTTAGATATCTAAGGATACACCTAACTGATGTTAGGTGCGACTCCTTAGCACAAGTTTGGAACCTTGCACACATATTTACTACGAATAATATATCGGGTCGACTCGCAGTTAAGTAAAGGAGACTCCCTATCGCGCTCCTATAGTGTTTTAGGTCAATAGGTTTTCCGTCTACATCTTCTCCTATATTAACATTTGTTGTCATGGGTGTATTAATAATTTTAGCAATTTGCATTCTGAATCGGTTAATTAATTCCTTAGCGTATTTTTGTTGATGTAAATAGATTTCTTCTTTAGTTTGTTTAATTTGTAATCCTAGAAAGAAATTTAATTCTCCTACTAAGTTCATTTCAAATTCACTTTCCATGAGTGAAATGAACTCGTTTAGTAGGATTGAATTAGTGGTTCCAAAGATTATGTCATCTACGTAGATTTGGGCTATAAAAATTTCTTTGCCTATGGATTTTACGAAAAGGGTTGGGTCGACTAAGCCTTGGCTAAATCCTTTAGACTTAAGGTATACAGAAAGCCTCTCATACCAAGCTCTAGGAGCTTGTTTTAGTCCATATAAAGCTTTCTTGAGTTTAAACACATGGTCGGGTTTATCTAAGCTTTCAAATTCGGGGGTTGACTAAGTACACTTTTTCCTTAATAAGTCCATTCAAGAACACTGACTTGACATCCATTTGAAATATTTTAAATCCTCGATGTGCAACATATGCTAACAACATTCGGATGGATTCTAATCTAGCTATGGGGGCATAGGTTTCATCGTAATCTAACCCCTCTACTTGACTAAACCCTTTTGCGACCAATCTCGCTTTGTTTCTAACTACTTCACATTTGTCATCAAGTTTGTTTCGGAAGACCCACCTTATTCCAATAATTGATTTATCTTTAGGTGGTGGTACTAATTCCCAAACTTTGTTCCTAGTAAATTGAGCTAGCTCTTCTTGCATTGCAATAATCCAATCTGGATCAAGAAGAGCTTGTTCAACTGACTTGGGTTTGATTTTCGAAATAAAGTAAATTTGACTAAGGTTTCTATATGACGCTCTAGTTCGAACCCCTAAGTTAGGATCACCTATCACTTGGTCGATAGGATGATTTGATTGAATTCTAGACTAACTCGGGTTAGGGTCACCCATCACTTGGTCAATAGGATGATTTGTTTGAACCCTAGGTTGTCTCAAGTTAGGATTAATACTAGACTCGATTTCATGGTTAGAGTCGAGTCTGGTATGAGTTAGTTTGTTAGTTGGTTTTACTACAGGTTTTGTGGGTTCAGTTCCTTCGTCGAACACTACATTAATAGTTTCCTCAATTTTAAGGGTGTCATTGTTATATACCCTATAGGCTCTACTCATAGTTGAGTATTGATAGATCAGTGAATTGTCGTAATACCGTTTTCAAATTATTTACTAAACCCTCTAACTACACTAATGCAGTATAGGACTGACTCGGGTCATCTCCCAACGAACCTAATGGCTGAACGTTTGTTTTTAAACAGAAGTAACCACTGGGGGTTTTTACAATTATCAAAACAATTATTCAAAGCTAACCTAATGCAAGAATGATTCAACCTTGCACCGCACTGTCACTATACGATGCAATGGTCAAACAATTCTGGTAAACAGACATGGAAATTAAATCTGCAGGAAGTAAATATAACTACCAAATAACAATTAACAAGTAACTATCCTAATGCGCAAAAGTAAGTAATCACGCATCGCACTTTCACTATACGGTACAATGATGACGTAATAAAGGTGAACAATTCAACCAAGCACCGCACTATCACTATACGGTACAGTGATCAAACAGTCACTGAAAATTGCAATAAATGAAATGCAATAAACGAAAGCAATTCAACCAAGCACCGCACTATCACTATACGGTACATTGGCCAAATGTAAATGAAATCTAAACTAATAACGAAAGCAATTCAACCAGGCACCGCACTGTCACTATACGACACGTTGGTCGAATGTAAATGAAAACTAACCTAAACATGATCAAACATAATAAACAAATTAACCATAACAGAACAAACATGATAAAGTAAAATATCCAATTAAATGGACTGAATTCAAACATAAGCAATCGGTAACCCCACGATGGCGACAATAAATCGAACAACCCCTCCGTCGATGGATTACGGATGCGGTCCTAATCCCGGCACCGCGGAAAAGAGCTGAATGCGGAGGGATGTGAACACTGCTCCGGCGGCTGTGGATTGCGGAGCTCCTAGTCTCGGTAGCTAGTGGATGGAATGTCGAAGCGGTGCGGCCTAATCCCGGTCGCCGGAATGGGGTGGATTGCCAGAACAGTGGTGGAAAACCTCTTCATCGGCGGATTACAAGCTGAAACTGCCTAATCCCGGTAGCTGATGATGGCGGAGATGAAGCGGCCTAATCCCGATCACCGGAAAGGCATGGAATCGCCGGTGATGGAGCTGGACTCGCTAGAATCCCGCGCTTGCCGCTCTTCCGATTAGCTGTCCGAATCACGACATCTAATCGTCTGCCGAGGCTCGCCTGGGATCATCACCGGCTGTCGGAGGGGAGGTCACCGGAAAGGACTGTCGGACTATCACCGCCGCTCGTGGGGAAGAAGACTCTGCCGCGCGTGAAAAGGGGGAAAAAAATGCCTCGGCTCGAGTTGCGTTGCTCGTCGTGATATGGAAGGACCTCCTTTTGTGCGTCGCCGCCGGCTGCCTGTGAAATCCCGCCGCCGCTCGCACGGAAGCGGAAGAAGCCGCCGTCGCTCGCGAGGAAGAAGACGCCTGCGCTGTTTTTTTTCTTCTTTGCGCCGATTCTCCTCTTTCTGGAAAGGTAGGTTTTATTAAATGAAAAACATCATCCGTCCGATTCAATTCGCCTTTCAATCTCAGCCGTTCATTAGTGCTAGGGCTTGATTAATCAATTAAGTTGGCTTCATTTGGCTACTCAATCCAACGGCTGTAATCAATCTGATTTCAAATGGACGAATCTGATCCATCTGAAGGGATAATCGAAATCCAACGGTCCGGATGAACAGACAAGATGTGTAGATCACAATGCATGGGCTGAATCACTCCAGATTCAGATTAATGGCTCAGATCGAGCCATCACATTGGACGGTCCAGATTGCTCCGATCTCTAATGAATGGAACTAATTGAATCTGAATGGAAAATCACGATCGACCAGATCTAAATGAAAGGATAAGATGTCCAGATCTACATGTACGGACCGGATCTCTTTATATCTAGATAGATGGCTCAGAATCGATCAGATCTCATCGGACGATCAGGATTGACTAGATCTGAACTCTTTGATTAAGTTGGTTCTGATCTTGATGAAAGGTCCAGATTAATTATGTTTGAAATAATCCTTCTAGTCCTAGATGAGGCCATATTTGATTCAACTTGAGTCTAGTCGAGTGGCTCATCTCGATCTCCTACAAACGAAGATAAAATTTGCATATAAGTCCAAAAATTAGGAGAATTTACAATAAGGTCCAAAAATATATCCAACTCATAAAATATGTAAATAATCAATAATAAATCACTTGAGAGTAATAAAACAGTGATATTAAGGACCAAAATAATACAATAAAATGGTCGTTATCAATTCCCCCACACTTATTTTTGCGCGTCCCGTGCAATAACAAAAATAAAGAAACTGACTCACTAACTCATTCCCCAAAAAATACCCAGATCAATAATTTAGAGACAGGAAAAATAAGTTACTTAGGATCACCAAATCGATCCGGATCCTAGGTAGTCAAAAGATCCGACTCCTACAACAGTCAACATGTATGATGATTTACAGTCAAATCGAATAGACTAAGCTTGATACAAAACCTCCCAAAATGGATAAATGCACTGATGCTCACATAATAATATAGGAGTGGGGCGCCCTCAAAACAACATGCAATTTTGTACTACCATATGCTTGCTTATCATCTACTTCTCTACTTCTATCAATACATCTCATACATGAATCAAAAGGATTTATCAAGAATCAAAATAAGATCAAAAGTAGATGGCAGATAAAGTATGCAAAGAGAAGTACAAGACAAAGGTACAAATGAATAGGGAACAAGAGAAGAATTGGAGAAATAAACCTGATAAGTTGCTCTGTGAAATGCTCAGTAACCAACAATATGAGAAGAGACTAGGACAATTGGAAACTTTAGAATTGGATTCAGGATCAAATGGCTCTATCCAACACATTGCAATCCTATTTGCCTGCATTACAATTGCACATTTTTTTTCTTTTTTTTTTATTTTATAACAAAAGAAACATGAATGGCACCATTTTTTTTTCTTTTTTTTTGTGTGCAGAAACTCAAGTATTAATCACAGACAAATATATCTCAGGACCAATGACCTCTGAAAACTATGTCTTCCATATCATGTTTCCAACACAAATAATATAGCTCCTCCCCCACACTTAAAAATTTTGTCCGTCTCGGACAATACAACCCATCAAACTATTCCTCCAATATGGAAAATAATAGATATGAAAAAGATAATCCACAAAGATACAAAGACAATGAATAGCAAATGAAAAGATAAGACAAGTAAGAAATGGAAGATGGAAGTATCAAGTGGATTAGACAATCAAACCAAGTCAGGAAAAGAGTCAAAGAATGAAATCCTTCATCATGTTCATGCAAGTAAATGTTACTTCCATTTTGAAAAGACTCAAAGCAAGTTCTAGAGTAACAAGAATCACATGTGTTATCACAAAAAAGTGGGTAAATGATAAGAATGGCTTATAACCTCACTAGGTGAATAAACATCAAGCTTAATCTATCAATAAAAAGTTCACCATCATAACAAGTGACTGTATGCAAGTGAAGTCTCCTATCATACAAAAATCCATAATTTGATGATCAAACTTAACTAATTTTTACCACCTTTGAAATGATACTAAGGCATGCATAGGGAATATTATTTGACTCAACGACATACAAACAAACCTAAGTAAACAGGCAAACATGCAATCAACTCATACAAATTATTCCGAACATGAAAGGAAGAAAATAAATGTAGTAAATAAAATAACACACTCCCCTTTCAAGTCGGAGAAAAAGTATCATCATGTCTGGCCCAACCGTATTCTCCAGTATAGAATTGATCTCTTTGCTCGACACTTCATGAGTCTGTTGCAAAAGTGAGACCCTTGATCGCTAATGATCGCCCTGGGAACTCAAAATCTGCAAAATATGTGAGACCTAACAAAATCCACAACTAGAGAATCATCAGCCCTGGTGGGGACTGCCTCCACCCATTTAGAAACATAATTATATGCCAACAGAATATATGGAAATCCAAAAGATACAGGACACGGACCCATAAAATCAATACCCCAAATATCAAAAATCTCACAGAATAACAAAAGTTGTTGAGGCATTTCATTTTTACGTCCTATGTTCCTTGTTCGTTGACATCGCTCACAAGACTTGTAGAATTCAAAGGCATCATGAAATATGGTGGGCCAATACAAATCAGAGTCTAAAACTTTCCTAGCAGTTCTTTGGGGTCCAAAATACCCCCCACAAGCCAGAGAATAACAAAAAGTAAATACATATGGAATGAAACTCATAATCAAGTGCACATCATCTAATAATCTGATCACTACAAAATTTTCAATGATAAAGATCATCCCATACATAATACTTAGCATCACTTTTCAATTTCTGGACTTGTGCATGAGTAAAATGTGAAGGTACAACACGGCAACTAAATAAATAGCAAGATCTGCATACCATGGTGTCTTACCCTACAGGTGAAAAAGGTGCTCATCTGGAAAAGAATCTGCTATAGGGGTGGGCTTGATCTCCATCACAATCCTAGTCAAACTGAAATACCACCTCCTTCTGTAACAATTTGGTCAAGGGTAGGGCAATCTGACTGAAGTCTATGATAAAATGTCCTGCATGACCTAGAAAAGCACCAACTTCCCGCACAGAAGCGGGGTAAGATAAAGAATATATAGCATTAATTTTAGCAGGATCTACTTCAATACCATACACAGAGATGATGATATAACCTAAGATTATCCCATGCTCGACCATGAATTGACATTTCTTACAAACATCTGATGGAAGTGATCCTTGGGGTGTCACCTGAAGCGTGCAAGTCCCTACACCTTCCATATCTCTGTCTACAATAAAGAGGGCCCACAGATAGGTCCTAACAACAAATCATTATCAACATCAGAATCAACAGAATCAATAAAATCACAATAAAATATAGAAGGTGCAGAGATATCCAAATGAAAAATAGACTAAGAAATAAAGTTCATGCAGTCCAACTCATCAGCTATAACCATGCTAAGAATATAATGATTCTCCATCGGGTACCTCATAGCGTCTAAAATACTAAACTGAACTACAGTATCTCCTACCTCCATAGAAAGAGTACAACTTCTCGTGAAACAAAACCTCGGCATACTTGGGAATCTGCTTCCCTAGCCCTTTTCTTCAACAACCCCCTTCCTAGGCTGGGCCTCTGAGGGAAGAGAAAAACTGTTGCATAAAACTCAAGTAGATTATCGCTTGAAGACCTAGTCATCCACACAAACAAATACAATGAGAAACAAATATAGATAATAAGAAAGACAATAATAACAACAAAAAAAGAAAACAAACTAACAAACTACAGTTTAAAGACAAACGAACCCATTAGAGTCCACGGCAACGACGCCAAAATTTTGATAGATCGGTGAATTGTCGCAATACCGTTCCCAAATTATTTACCGAACCCCTTAACTACACTAATGCAGTATAGGACTGACTCGGGTCATCTCCCAACGAACCTAATGGCTGAACATTTGTTTTTAAACAGAAGTAAACACTGGGGGTTTTTACAATTATCAAAACAATTATTCAAAGATAACCTAATGCAAGAACGATTCAACGTTGCACCGCACTGTCACTATACGATGCAATGTTCAAACAATTCTCGTAAACAGACATGGAAATTAAATCTGCAGGAAGTAAATCTAACTACCAAATAACAATTAACAAGTAACTATCCTAATGCGCAAAAGTAAGTAATCACGCACCGCACTGTCACTATACGGTACAATGATCACGAAATAAAGGTGAACAATTCAGTCACTATCTGATGCGGTGATCGACGATCAAACAACACCGCAATAAACGAAATGCAATAAATGAAAGCAATTCAACCAAGCACCGTACTGTCACTATACGGTACATTGGCCAAATGTAAATGAAATCTAAACTAATAACGAAAGCTATTCAACCAGGCACCGTACTGTCACTATACGGCACGTTGGTCGAATGTAAATGTAAACTAACGTAAACATGATCAAACATAATAAACAAATTAACCGTAACAGAACAAACATGATAAAGTAAAATATCCAATTAAATGGACTGAATTCAAACATAAGCAATCGGTAACCCCACGATGGCGACAATAAATAGAACAACCCCTCCGTCGATGGATTACGGATGCGGTCCTAATCCCGGCACCGCGGAAAAGAGCTGAATGCGGAGGGATGTGAACACTGCTCCGGCGGCTGTGGATGGTGGAGCTCCTAGTCCCGGTAGCTAGTGGATGGAATGTCGAAGCGGTGCGGCCTAATCCTGATCGTCGGAATGGGGTGGACTGCCAGAACAGTGGTGGAAAACCTCTTCACCGGCGGATGACAAGCTGAAACTGCCTAATCCCGGCAGCTGATGATGGCGGAGATGAAGCGGCCTAATCCCGGTCGCCGAAAAGGAATGGAATCGCCGGTGATGGAGCTGGACTCGCCAGAATCCCGCGCTTGCCGCTCTTCCGATTAGCTGTCCGAATCACGACATCTAATCGTCCGCCGAGGCTCGCCTGGGATCATCGCCACCTGAGGGGAGTTCACTGTAAAGGATCACGGATCACACCGCCGTGGGGAAGAAGACTCGCCGCACGCGGTAAAAGGGGGAAAATGCCTCTACCGAGTCAGGCTACTCATCGCGATATGGAAGGACTCCTTCGCGCCGCCACGGGCCGTTCGGTAATCCCGCCACCGCCAGACGGAAGCGAAGAAGCCGCCGCCGAAGGAAGAAGACGCCACCGCTTTTTTCTTCATACGATTCTCCTTTTTCTGGAAAGGTAGGTTTTATTAAATGAAAAACATCAGCCGTCCGATTCAATTCACCTTTCAATCTCAGTCGTTCCATAGAGCTATGGCTTGATTAATCACTTAAGTTGACTTCATTTGGCTGCTCAATCCAACGGTTGTAATCAATCTGATTTCAAATGGACGGATCTGATCCATCTGAAGGGATAATCGAAATCCAATGGTCCGGATGAACAGACAAGATGTGTAGATCACAATGCAAGGGCCGGATCGCTCCAGATTCAGATTAATGGCTCAGATCGAGCCATCACATTGGACGGTCCAGATTGCTCCGATCTCTAATGAATGGAATTAATTGAATCTGAATGGAAAATCACGATCGACCGGATCTAAATGAAAGGATAAGATGTCCAGATCTACATGTACATACCGGATCTCTTCAGATCTAGATAGATGGCTCAGAATCGATCAGATCTCATCGGACGATCAGGATTGACTAGATTTGAACTCTTTGATTAAGTTGGTTATGATCTTGATGAAAGGTCCAGATTAATTACGTTTGAAATAATACTTCTAGTCCTAGATGAGGCCATATTTGATTCAACTTGAGTCTAGTCTAGTGGCTCATCTCGATCTCCTACAAACGAAGATAAAATTTACATATAAGTCCAAAAATGAGGAGAATTTACAATAAGGTCCAAAAATATATCCAACTCATAAAACATTTAAATAATCAATAATAAATCACTCGAGAGGATAAAAATAGTGATATTAAGGACCAAAATAATACAACAAAATGGCAGTTATCAAGTATCCTAGGAAGATTCTGGTGGAGGTTTTGGTTGTGAACTTTCCTAGGTAGTCCTTAGTGTTTATGATATGTACCTTACATCCAAATACCCTAAAGTATTAAATGTTAGGTACTTTGTCATGGTAGATTTCGTATGAGGTCTTAAGGTGCCTCTTTACCAATAAGATTCTATTTTGGACATAACAAGCCGTACTAATGGCTTCTGCCCAAAATCTATCGGGTAGGTTATATTCATTCAACATGGTCCTATCGGCTTCTTGTAGAGTTCTATTTTTCTGCTCGACTAGGCCATTTTGTTGTGGGGTTCTAGGACATTAGAATTCATGGTGGTATCCGTTTAGGTTACAGAAATCTGTGAACCTGTGGTTTTCGAATTCACCACCATGATCACTTCTAAGTCTTTTAATTTTAATGTTATTTTGGTTTTCGATTAATTTAAACAAGTTGATGAGTTGGTCTAAGGTATCACTTTTGTGTTTAAGGAACCTAACCCATGTAAACCTAGAATAGTCATCAATTATGACTAAGCAAAATTGACTACCATTTAGTGACTTGGGTCCATGACTATCAAATAGATCCATGTGTGGAACCTCAAGCACACTTTTAGTTTGTTCTTGATTAGTTAGTTGATGTTGTGCCCTAGGTTGTTTACCTTGTTGACAAGCATCACAAATTTTATTGTCTAAGTTGTTAAGGTTAGGCAAACCTCTGACTTAAGCCACTCTGACTCATCTTGTGAATGAGTCTTGGGTGCGAGTGACCAAGTCGTTGGTGCCACAACCACGATTCCTCTTGCAGTGTCATAAGACACTTGGTTGAGGAGTTGGGTAAGTTAATTGTGTAGATGTTGCTATTCCTAGTTCCTTTAAGTATTGTTTTAGAGGTTTCATTTGTTTTAATTAAGCATTCATTTTCTAAGAATATAACCTTATAGTTGTTATCACACAATTGACTTACACTAAGTAAATTTTATTGAAAATCTTCAACTAATAAAACATTGTGAATTGTGAAATTAGAATTTAGCTCAATATCACCTGATCCGATTATTTTGAGCTTGCCATTGTTTCTGAAAGCTACCGATGCTTGTCATTTTAATCTAAGCTTTGAAAATTTAAGTTGGTCTCTGGTCATATGTCGGGAGCACCCACTGTCCAACATTCATTGATCCTACACATATAGTAGTTGGATCGGATATTGGAATTTAAAGGTTGGTTGAAGATTATTAGTCCTAGATCATCTCACCCATTTCTACATGATCAAACACATTATCCTTATGTGTTCTTGTGAGATGACTTCAATTTTACTTGATTAACTTTAATCAATTGAAACTAGTCAATCTTGGGTTAGATTTGGATTTAACCCTAAGCTCTTCAAGTCACCTTTTCAAGAAATTGGCTTCCAGGTCGTGGCAAGGCACAGAGGCCTTCTTTGATCGGAACAACGACCACTTCCTTAGACAAAGCAAAGTTCGAGAAAATAATAACTTGATTCACTCAAAATTATTTCCTGGTCTAACTAGTTAAGGATACGGTGAGGTAGCTTCAGCTAGTTCCACTTAGTCGAGTGCAATGAGCTAGATACACCTTATCTAACTTGGACACACGGGACTTCGCTTCCCTAGCGTACTATCATCTCACCGCATCCTAGTACTATGTTGTCAAGAATTGACTAGTTATAGGTCCTATCTAACCATTCTAAAAATAAAAAGAAAAATACCTAAGCATGCAAAATCTAATTAATAACACAAACAAATTTTGTACTAGCTCCCCCTAGACCATTAAATCAGTTCGGTCTTTCCACAGTGGATTTGGTCCTTGGGAACCCAGTACTTGTTAGAATCCAGTCTAATTTGAACTCCATGAACAAACCAGTGTTGTTCATAAATAGTCTTGTTTGCGACCTTTCTCAACTACATGCCTATATTTTAAGGCATAAACGCCTCATAATAGCATCGTCCTACAATATTTTAAGGCATAAACACCTCATAATAGCATTTAAGGCATAAACGCCTCATACAATATTTTAGGCATAAACATCTCATATACCAGTCAAGGTTCAATGCTTCATACAGTGTTCAAGATACAGTATACAAGAATCAATGCCTAGTATGTCAGTGTGATAGATGTGGGTATGGAGAGTTGATGTGATAGTGTTTGCGCATTCATGAACACTTGTAAAAATTCACTCGACTTCGCTCTTCAGTTTTACTAAAGAGGGGGAACTTAGGATGAGGTCGGAGTTTTTTCTAATCAGGATTAAGCTTTTCCCGAGCAGTATGTTCATTTCTTGGGCAGTTTGGGTGATTTCCAAGCAGTGTATTGGATCCCCAATCTCAGAAAGGAAGAACAGTGCAACATTGTTCAATGACTAAGTATGACATTGACAAAGTGGTCTATGTGTTTTCTGAGCAGTATGAGTACTTCCCGAGCAGTATATATAATTCCTGAGCCCAGTAGGGGGAGTAGTGCAATTTTGTTTAAGTATAGTATTGATAGAGCAGTATATGCTTTAACCGTGTAGTCTATGCTTTTTCCGAGCAATCTAGATGTTTCCTGAGCAGTATATATAGTTCCCGAGTGACATGCATTTCCCGAGCAGTATATATAGTTCTCGATTTTTTCATGAGTTAGGTAATTTTCTTTATCTACTTATCAAGCTTCATTTGACTTTGCTCTTCAATTTGACTTGAATGGGAGACTTATGATGGTACCTTGGAATTCTTGAAGGGGAGGTTTATTCCCGATCGCCCTATGCATCTCCTGAGCACTTTCTTTCTAAGCTGAGTGAAGTAATTCTCTTTATATACTTATTAAACTTCATTCGACTTCGCTCTTTAGTTTGACTTGAAGGGGAGACTTATGATGGTACCTAGGAGTTCTGGTAGAGCATAAGGCTTATTCTCGATCACAAGGCATATTCTTGAGCCACTTATGAGTATTTCTAGAGTACCCACTGTGTTTCCAAATCACCCAGTGTATTTCCAAACCACCCAGTGTATTTCCAGAGTACCCAATGTGTTTCCAAATCACCCAGTGTATTTTCAGAGTACCCAGGATATTTCCAGACCACCCATTGTATTTCCATAGCACCCAGTGTGTTTCCAGACCGCCTAGTGTATTTTCAGAGTAACTAGTGTGTTTCCAGACTGCTCAATGTATTTCTAGACAACCCAGTGTATTTCCAGAGTACCCAGTGTGTTTCCAGACCACCCAGTGTATTTCTAGAGTACCCAGTGTGTTTCCAGATCACCCAGTATTTTTTCAGAGTACCCAGTGTATTTCTAGACCACTGAGTGTATTTCCAGAGCACCTAGTGTATTTCTTGACTGGCCTATATAATTCCAGAGCTGTCTATGTTTTTTCTTACTAACCTATGTAATTTCAGAGTTGTCTATGTAATTTTCGACTGACCTATGTAATTCCAAAGTTGTCTATGTAATTCCTGACTAACCTATGTAATTCCAGAGTTGTCTATGTAATTTTCGACTGACCTATGTAATTCCAGAGTTGTCTATGTAATTTCCGACTGACCTATTAATTCTAGAGTTGTCTATGTAATTCTCGATTTCTTCCTCATTATGTATAATGGTTATTTCTTAATATATCAAAGGGCATTATAGTCAATTAAGGTAGAGAGAAAGGCGGTGGCTACTCCTATATAAAAGGGTGGAAATGAGGAAGCTGGGGGGGGGGGGGGAGTTTCTGGATCTAGTACGCGGAGATAACTCTTCTCCTTCCTTAAGCTTCTTTCCTTTACTTCCTTGTCTTTTACTGTACTCTTTTTATTCCTTCGATGGATACTGACTTGAGCTTTGGAGGGGCTGCACCGGGAAGTCGGTCCATCCCTAATTGCTCATTTCTATCATAAATCAAGATCCTTGGCAGCATCTTCATAGATCTTACAAATATCGTCTCTTCTCAGCGAAGGAGGAGGAATTCGAGCATGCCGAAAAAAGGAACACCATCAAATACCTTTAGAAAAATTTGATAACCTTCCAATTTTGCCTGAGATGTAGAATTCCTTAGAGAAAATTATATAGCCCTTTGTTAAAGAATACATGATATTCCAAGAACTCTGTAATAGGTGGAAAGTGGCTTAGAAAATTTTTGAAGCACTCCAGTATGAGACAAAATTTCTTAAAATATAACATTAGGGCCAATAAAAATTCCTAAATTTATTCTTCCAATTCCCCAACCATAATACTTATTCTCCAATTTTTCCTTAAAAACCCATGCCCCCATTAACACACCGTTAAACTTCCACTCGTGCTTGAAACCCTAGATCGCCTCTTCTTCGACATCTTCAAGCTTTCTGTGACCAACTCCTCTCCATGGCCTCCTTCTCCTCCACCATTCCCTAGTATGAAACCACGCCCATCCACCTAACCCTCAACAACTTGTTCTTCCTTCGTGAACCCAAATATATCCCCGAGGGCTTCACCGCTATCATCCCCAATCGCGACCAACGCTCTCATCTTCCTCCACCTGACACCAGCACCCTTTTCACAGGGCAGATAGAAGGAGGTCTCCGCCTTCCTATCCCAAAACCTCTCTTTCACTTCCTCACCTACTACGACCTCTCGATCAACTAATTAACCCCAAACTCCATCCGCATTCTCATCAGAACCATCTGTAGGGAAATCTCGTATGCCAAATGGCATATGCGCAACGGAAAATAGGATCCCTTCCAAGTGATCCATGCGAAAGCAAACTCGTATAAAATAAATTTCTCTAAACCAAACCTATCTTATAGGAGAGGACTACCTTTGTTGCGTGCCCTTTGCAATCCCGCTTTTCCTTTCGGTTTGTTGGATCTTTAGCACGTTCAAGTGTCCGTGCCTCTATACGTATCCACACGAGCACGCTCTTGTCTCACAAAAGAAAACTAGAGGAGCTCTCCTTTACTTCTTGCTAGAGAAGTCCCTAAAGGAGAGGAAGCTAGGGAAAAGAGAAGGGAAGAAGAAGACTACTCTTCTTGCTACTCACAAAAAGCCACACAACAATAAGCTCTCAAGCTCTCTCCAAGCCTTAAGCTCCCAACAACCACACTCCACAACCACAACAACAATTGCTATCCAAATCATGCTTTGGCCGGCCACTCCATGGGGCCTTTTATAGGGTTGGCAAAACCCTTTCACCTCCTACAATTTAATGCAATCCATTGCATTGAGACCCCTTTTGTTTTGGCCGGCCACTTAAGGAGACAAAAACCATTTTGTCCCCTTCCACCTTAACTAGCTTAGGTGGATGCTTAGGTGGATGCTTAGGTGGCATGCTTATGTGGTATTCTTATGTGGCATTCATGCATGTTGAATTAATCTTATTAATTCAATTAAGCTTATGTTATCATATTGAATTAATCTTATTAATTCAATTAAGCTTATGTTATCATATTGAATTAATCTTATTAAATCAATAAGGCAACATATTGAATTAATCTCATTAAATCAATTAGCTAAAATTCTCATTAAGCTTAAAGTCCAAAACCATTTTGTACTTAAGCTTATTCCCATATTATTCTAGTCAAACTAGAATACTCTAATTCCTCTAATTATCATGCTCTTTGTGTGTGATCCTATAGGCTCTCATTACGTTGGCAGTGGATCTAAACTCTTTTAGATACACAAGCAATGAGCGGCATCTAGCAATACATCATTGCTACCCAAGTTACGAGATAAGTCAAGATCCGACTAACCTTTCTGTGACTACTATAATATATGACCGTGTCCTTCTATCCTTGATATCAGATTGATCAATGAGGCATAGACCGTGTCATCCTCGATCAATCTATGTGTTTCTTGATCCCTGAGTAAACTAACTCAAACAAATGAGCTCAATATCTCATATTGACTCATTCGAGCATGGCCATGCGTTTTAGTAGTTCTACTCAATCAAGGGGCCCACCGATATCACTCCCGTCATATGGAAGGGATAGATCCCATCTACATCACTCACATCCCTCTGCATAATTTGTTACATACCCGGTAATCGCCTTTATGGTCCACCCTGTTACGGGTGACGTTTGACGATACCAAAGTACATAACTCCTTATGTAGGGAACCGTAGTGACTTCAGGTCTAAGGACTATTCATACCAATAGTCACATGAGAAAGTTTATGACACTCATATAACGATCCATGAAACTTTCTCATGGCGGGTTAGTTCAGTATATATTCTCCAATATATACCCATGTGTCAACTTGATATCATATATCCATGACTTGTGAGATCAAGTCATCAATTGACCTACATGCTAGTCTTTATGTATTAATATTGCCCTTGCATATTAATACTCGACTAGGAACATTTAGGAAAGTGTTCTCTACAGCCTCTCATAATCAATTCTGCCAATTGATGTGCTGTAGATAAGAACCTACTTTTCTAGGGCATTATTATATTTAAATTAGCTGGCACAAGCAAGATATAAATATAATAACCAATCCTTTGCCTTTATAGAATATGATACAAAATGTTCCCTATTCAACCATCACATGATTGGTTCTAGGGCTTTAACTAACAATCTCCCACTAGCACTAGTACCAATCACTATGATATCTAATACCTAGTGACCTAGTGTGACCATCATGCTTCCTCTGTACCCAAAGCCTTGGTCAATGGATGCTGCGATGTTAGCTTACGCGGTACTCTGCATATCCTCACATCTCCTCTCTCGATGATCTCTCGAATGAGATGGAAGCGCGCGATGTGTTTGGTCTGGGATGTGATCGAGGTTCCTTAGCACATGCAATAGCCCCATTGTTGTCACAATGAGAGGTCATTGGATCTGCTGTGCTAGGAACTACCCCAAGTTCAGCGATGAACTTGCGAGCCAAACAGACCTCCTTTCTTTGCATCGGATCTGCAATATACTGCTCATGTAGAATCAAGAATCGTGTCACTGCTTTGAACTCTTCCACTCACGGCTCCACCATTCGAGGCAAAACACGTACCGATTGCGATCTATAGTCATCCTTGTCCGTTTGGAAGCTTGCATCACGTAACCCTTCTTTACAGCTTAGCTCCTCATTGCCTCCAAATATCAGGAAATATTCTTTCGTTCTTCGTAAGTACTTAAGAATATTTTTGATCGCTATCCAGGACTTTCACTGATCATCGGTATCTACTCGTCATGCTCAAAGCATACGAGGCGTCGGAGCAGTACAAAGCATGGCGTACATGATAGACCCTATAGCGATGCATAAGGGATCTTATCCATGCAATCTCTCTCCTCCTTAGAAGAGGACATTGAGTCTTGAAAGACTCACACCATGTGATAAAGCGAAACCCTTTCTTAGAATTTTGCATAGCAAAACGATCTAGCACTTTATCAATGTATGTACTGACTTAGGCCAAGTAATCTTCTAGATCTATCTCTATAGATCTTGATGCCTAGAATATAGGCACTTCACCTAAGTCCTTCATCGAGAAACAATTCCCTAACCACATCTTCACAGTGAGTGAGGGAATATCATTTCCGATGAGAAGTATGTCATCTACATACAAGACAAGAAATACAACTGTGCTCCACTATTTCTCTTGTAGACACAAGGCTCATCTTCATTCTTGATGAAACCAAACTCTTTGATTGCATCATCGAATCGAAGATTCCCGAGAGGCTTGCTTTAGTCCATAAATGGACCTTTGCGGTTTGCATACCTTTCGGGATGCTTTGGATCTTCAAAACCCTCAGCCGTGTCATGTACACATCCTCGAGTAGCTTTCCATTCGAGCGGTTTTGACATCCATCTGCCAGATCTCATAATCGTGGTAGGCTGCAATAGCAAGTATGATCCGAATGGATTTAAGCATCGCAACTGGTGAAAAGGTTTCATCATAGTCAATACCATGAATTTGTTTGAATCCTTTAGCCACCAATCTACCTTTATAGGTATGCTTATTACCATCCATGTGGGTCTTTACTTTAAAGACCCACTTACACCCAATGGGTTTTACCCCTTCAGGTGGATCAACCAAAGTCCATACTTGGTTAGTGTACATGGATTCCATTTCGGATCTCATGGCCTCTAGCCATTTCTCGGAATCTGGGCTCATCATAGCTTCTTTATAGGATGTAGGCTCGTCAAGATTGATAAGCAATACATCACCGTTGTCGATCAAGAGAAAAGAATATCTCTCGGGTTGGCAGACGGATCCTATTAGATCTCGAAGAGGTTGGTCTACTTGAGCAGTGTTTGTTCCACAACTCTTTGGGCAACAATTTCCTCATCCACAACACTTTGTGGTTCCTGTTCATTTTCCATCGAAGCCTTAGTGTTATCATCATCTTGAACTTCTTCAAGATGAATTTTACTCCCACTAGTATTTCTAGAAATAAATTCTCTTTCTAGAAAGACTGCATTTCTGGCAACAAACACCTTGCCAAGTGTGGGATTGTAAAAGTAATATCCCTTAGTTTCCTTGGGATATCCTACAAAATAACACTTATCGATTTGGGTCCTAGTTTATCGAGACTTGACGTCTAACGTAAGCTTCACAACCCCAAATCTTTATAAAAGACATTTTGGGACTCTTCCCGTCCATATCGTATATGGTGTCTTTTTCGGCTTTTGATGGAACGCGATTAAGTGTGAAAGCGGTGTCTCTAGAGCTAAACCCCAAAGGAAGTAGGTAGATCGATCGCTCATCATTAATCGTAGCCATATCTAATAGAGTACGATTTCTCTCTCGGATACACCATTCCATTGTGGTGTTCCAGGGGAGTGAGTTGGGATATTATCCCACACTCACCAGTGATCACGAAACTCTTGACTAAGGTATTCACCACCTCGATCGATCGAAGTAGCTTAACACGCTAGTTGGTTTTGTACTTCATTCTTGAATTCTTTGAACTTTTCAAAGGATTCGACTTATGTCTCATCAAATATAAGTAGCCAAATCTACTCACATCATCGAAAGTAATAAAGTACTTATAGCCTCCTCGGCCCGACATTGAAAGGGCCACATACATCAGTATGTATGAGTCCTAACAAATCCGTCGCTCTCTCGCCATGTCCACTAAATGGAGTTTTAGTCATCTTTCCTAAAAGACAAGACTCGCATACCTCATATGATTCAAAATCAAATGAGTCCAATAATCCATCTTTATGGAGTTGGGATATGCGTTTTTAATTTATGTGACCTGGCGACAGCGAAGATATGCAGTTCAAATCATTCGATTTGAACCGTTTATATTTCGTTATAAATTGGGTTATCTAAATCTAGAACATAGAGACCATTCATAAGTGGTGCATTACAATAGAACATTTCATTTAAATAAATGGAACAACATTTGTCCTTTATTATAAAAGAAAACTTTTTCTTGTCTAAACAAGATACAGAAATTATGTTCTTTGTCAATGCAGGTACATATAAGCACTCCTCTAGTTCTAAGATAAGCCCAGTGGGCAAAGACAAAGAATATGTTCCCCCATTTCTGGAAGAACTTTTGCGCCATTGCCTACTCGTAGGTCTACTTCGCTTTTGCCATTTGTCTACTATTTCTCGGTCCACGCACATTATTACAAATGTGAGAAGCACATCCGTATCTAATACCCATGTAGAAGAAATAGATAGATTAACTTCTATAGCGTGAAAACCCGTCCCACTTCTTTTATTCTTTACTTCCTCAAGGTAGACTTTGCGATTCCGCTTCGATGTCGATCTCACGCATAGATCCCTTCCTTAGGTACTTTACCTTTACCCTTTGAAGTGGATGAATTGGCCTTGCCTTTGGCTTGGGTCTTACCCTTGCCTTTGCGCTTACCTTTGCCCTTGTTGACCATTAGTACATTACTAACTTTCTTCTTGAGATTTGGTTCAGCAGTTCTTAACATGCTGAGAATCTCAGGCAAAGGTTTATCAATTTCATTCATGTTATAATTCATGACGAATTGATTGTAAGCTTAAACGCGATTGCGAGGATAACATCGATTGCCAATTCTTGGCTCGTTGGAAAACCTAGTCTTTCAGGTTCTCAACGCACCCGAATCATTTTGAGTACGTGAGTTCCTACAGTGTTCCTTCTTGCATCTTGCATGCAAAAAGAGCCTTAGACACTTCAAAACGCTCGTGCCTAGCTTGTCCTTGATATAGTTGTTTCAAATGCTCAACCATATCATAGGCATCCATGTTCTCATGTTGCTTCTGAAGCTCAGAGTTCAGGGTGGCAAGCATAAGGCATGACACATCTAATGCGGCCTCGTGATGCGTCTTATAAGCATCCTTTTCAAGACGACAGTGGTAGGGGCGGGTATTTCAGGTAGCTCTAGGACATATAGTTTGCGTTCTTGCTTGAGGATAATCCTCAAGTTCCTATACCAGTCAAGAAAGTTTGCTCCATTAAGCTTGTCCTTCTCAAGGACAGATCGCAAGTTGAGGGGGTGTGTCGTGTTAGATGACATGGTGATCTACAACATTAAAAATGCAAAGTTAAGTATCATACCTAAATCATTTAATTAGGCCTTTAATTAAATGAGGCTCCCACTAAATTCTCATAGCTACTATTTAGCTATAAATTTATATGGGATAAAGATCCACATCATAATTCGTCTTGAGTTAGCTTTGGCTAATCGCCCAAGACGTAGTATAATTAGGTAGGCAATCTTTTGCCAATTACATCTGATGTAACTCTTTAATAGCTTTGGTTAAGTTTTAGATTAGTTTAGTGTTTATTCCTAAACCAGCTTCGGTATGGCGAGGCACGAGGGCCTTCTTGGATATCGAACAGCGACCACTTCTAAGACAAAGTGATGTTGAAATCACACAAAACTAATGTTAACACTTATGTTCAAAGCTAATATATGCCTCTACTTTCTTAACCAATTAAGAAAACACTTAATTAAGTCTTAACCAAGACTGATAGCGGGACATCACGATTGTCCACTCGCACCCCTCCAAGATAAAATGCATTGCTTTGCTTTGGCAAACCCAATAACAAATGATCAAGGAAGTAGTGAGTACCAACTTTGGTAGGCATATCGTTTAGACTTATTAAGAAATAAACATGTATCATATACATATTAGCATACATCACATATAAGCTAAACTAATCATGCATCACATACAAGCTAAACTAACATGCATCACATACATATTAAACTAAGCGTGTCATGGTTATGGCCCTTATTCTACAATCTTCTCAAGCCAATGAAAAGATTGATTGGTCAACCTAGGGATAGCATCTTCTCCTAAGTGCTTCCTTTTGGTTGTCTTGTGTGTTGACCTCCTCCTTGTAATCTCATCCTCCAATGGACCCTCCATCTTTGTTTTGTACATTACAAAAGGAGAAATACTCGAGTTACATTCGAGTCTAAAACTAATTTTACAACAAGAATATTAGGAGAAAGGCACGACACGCAGGCCGTATTAAGAATTACAACACACAATCATTCACAAACCTTTTGGGACTAGGCCATAACCATGCACCATGTCATTTTAACTTTTAAAAGACATCGGATATTTTATTATGTTTGAAAATTGCTAATGCAATTATCAACTCATAATAAAATTTATCCTACTTCTATATCACATATAAAATAGAGAAAATCTATTTTTATACGATCTTTCGCAAGTGGCTCTGATACCACTGTAGGGAAATCTCGTATGCCAAATGGCATATGCGCAATGGAAAATAGGATCCCTTCCAAGTGATCCATGCGAAAGCAAACTCGTATAAAATAAATTTCTCTAAACCAAACCTATCTTATAGGAGAGGACTACCTTTGTTGCGTGCCCTTTGCAATCCCGCTTTTCCTTTTGGTTTGTTGGATCTTTAGCACGTTCAAGTGTCCATGCCTCTATACGTATCCACACGAGCACGCTCTTGTCTCACAAAAGAAAACTAGAGGAGCTCTCCTTTACTTCTTGCTAGAGAAGTCCCTAAAGGAGAGGAAGCTAGGGAAAAGAGAAGGGAAGAAGAAGACTACTCTTCTTGCTACTCACAAAAAGCCACACAACAATAAGCTCTCAAGCTCTCTCCAAGCCTTAAGCTCCCAACAACCACACTCCACAACCACAACAACAATTGCTATCCAAATCATGCTTTGGCCGGCCACTCCATGGGGCCTTTTATAGGGTTGGCAAAACCCTTTCACCTCCTACAATTTAATGCAATCCATTGCATTGAGACCCCTTTTGTTTTGGCCGGCCACTTAAGGAGACAAAAACCATTTTGTCCCCTTCCACCTTAACTAGCTTAGGTGGATGCTTAGGTGGCATGCTTATGTGGTATTCTTATGTGGCATTCATGCATGTTGAATTAATCTTATTAATTCAATTAAGCTTATGTTATCATATTGAATTAATCTTATTAATTCAATTAAGCTTATGTTATCATATTGAATTAATCTTATTAAATCAATAAGGCAACATATTGAATTAATCTCATTAAATCAATTAGCTAAAATTCTCATTAAGCTTAAAGTCCAAAACCATTTTGTACTTAAGCTTATTCCCATATTATTCTAGTCAAACTAGAATACTCTAATTCCTCTAATTATCATGCTCTTTGTGTGTGACCCTATAGGCTCTCATAACGTTGGCAGTGGATCTAAACTCTTTTAGATACACAAGCAATGAGAGGCATCTAGCAATACATCATTGCTACCCAAGTTACGAGATAAGTCAAGATCCGACTAACCTTTCCGTGACTACTATAATATATGACCGTGTCCTTCTATCCTTGATATCAGATTGATCAATGAGGCATAGACAGTGTCATCCTCGATCAATCTATGTGTTTCTTGATCCCTGAGTAAACTAACTCAAACAAATGAGCTCAATATCTCATATTGACTCATTCGAGCATGGCCATGCGTTTTAGTAGTTCTACTCAATCAAGGGGCCCACCGATATCACTCCCGTCATATGGAAGGGATAGATCCCATCTACATCACTCACATCCCTCCGCATAATTTGTTACATACCCAGTAATCGCCTTTATGGTCCACCCTGTTACGGGTGACGTTTGACGATACCAAAGTACATAACTCCTTATGTAGGGAACCGTAGTGACTTCAGGTCTAAGGACTATTCATACCAATAGTCACATGAGAAAGTTTATGACACTCATATAACGATCCATGAAACTTTCTCATGGCGGGTCAGTTCAGTATATATTCTCCAATATATACCCATGTGTCAACTTGATATCATATATCCATGACTTGTGAGATCAAGTCATCAATTGACCTACATGCTAGTCTTTATGTATTAATATTGCCCTTGCATATTAATACTCGACTAGGAACATTTAGGAAAGTGTTCTCTACAGCCTCTCATAATCAATTCTGCCAATTGATGTGCTGTAGATAAGAACCTACTTTTCTAGGGCATTATTATATTTAAATTAGCTGGCACAAGCAAGATATAAATATAATAACCAATCCTTTGCCATTATAGAATATGATACAAAATGTTCCCTATTCAACCATCACATGATTGGTTCTAGGGCTTTAACTAACACCATCATCGTATTTCAACACCTCAATATTCCCCAAATTCCTCATATATTCCATTGCATTTATCAACTAAAAATGGCTGACTCAGGCGTGTTCTATTTCATGGTACACCAAGGTTATCAATTTCTGACCGATATGCCCACTTCCCACAAGGGCTAGAAGGAATTATATCTCTTTGTCCCCACGAATCCCCTCTTCAATTTTCCTACCGCTGGAGAACAACCCTTAGAGATCTTCCCGACCTTAAGACTGTCAAAGATGCCATTAACTTCCCTTCCATCAAAGCCAAACTTAAGAACAAACATTTTAGCATCAACGAACTACTCCAAGAACCTATCTTGTCCTATTATGGACTATCACCCGTTCAATCACCAGATGCACACCCCATTGGTAAGTTTCATTTACTGCAATTGTCTTTATATATGTAATAATACTGTATTTTATTCCTTGTAGTCTGCATATTAGCACCATACCCTGCTCACTTACCATATGATCTGAAACATATATTAATATTTCATACTGATCTATGAAATATATTGATGTCTTGCTTTAAATATCAACTTACTTTTGTATACCAACTAATTGCCTGACCTACACAAACACTAAACTGATACTGTCACCTCATGCCAAACAACTACAATTTCTATCTTCCAATATATATACATATCAGATTTTGTATACTTAATAATTTTACTTTAAAATGTCCACAAATATTCTATTTTGTAGAGGATATGATGAGTATAGCTATTGCAAGGACTCTGGCCAAACAGCAAAGGTAAAGAAAAAGAACCGATCCAACAGCTACCTCCACTGCCATCACCGAGCCACCCGCTTCAGAAACTAGCCCTCACCTCTCCACTATATCTTATTTTAAATATCTTGTGAAGGTAGGGAAACTTCGCTTCCCACTTCAACTCGGTCGCTTGGTGATGGCGATCCCTTCTACGTCCCCGGATAAAAAAATTTATCCTTGACAAGGAGGGATAACCCAAGCTACCATTTCATCGTCGTGCTATTCGATTAGAGTTGTCACTTGAACAAACTTGTTGTTCAAGCAACCAACCGCTATTCTACGATTAGTTACAGAATAGACAATGTACGTATCGTCGACTTTTGTATTTATATTTGGGGTCCAAGTATATTTAACCATAAAACAAAACATACAACATGTATATGATTGAAAAACAATTATAGACAAGTTACAAAAGAATATAAACAAGCGTTATACCTCTTGATCTTCTATTGTATGTCCTTCCTCCTTTTGGATGTCATGTGGGCGACGATCTTCCAAAAGTCAAAGCCTCCTAGATCACCAATCTTCCTTTTTTTGCTCGCTCCGAACAAAAGGAAGAATAAGAAACAAAACTCTCCTCTATCTAGGACCAACCAACAAGCTTCCAACTTGAAGCTTGCCGCCGGCCTAAAGAGGAAGAAAGGTGGGCACCGGCCAAGAGCTCCAAGGAATCACCTTAACCCTTGTTTCCACCGGCCAAGGAGAAGAGAAGGAATGGTTTTGGACACCGGCCAAGGAGAGGAAGGAAGATGATATGCTCCGGCCACCTAAGGAAGAAGAAGGAAAGGAATTTCCTTAATTGTGGCCGCCCAACACCCCTTGCTCCTTGCCGGCCAAAACCCTAGCCCCTCCTTGGATTGCTTGCCGTCCAAGCCCTAAGACTCCTTTTATAGAGTTGGGCTCAAGCCTCCCTTTAATCTCCACCTTCGATTCTAGGGATTTAATCTTAACCGTCAGATCTAGAGAATTAATCTCAACCGTCAGATCTAGAGATTTAATCTCTACCATTGGATCTAGAGTTTTATTTTCTACCATTGGATCTAGGCTTCATGAGGTTTTAATAGGCTACAATAGGGACCATGAGGAGGAGTTGGATCTTGGCCACCCAATGGATCAAGCCCACATAATGTCCAATCCATTAATGATAATCCAATCCACTAGAGGATTATCATTGATCTACCTCACCAACCCCCATAAGTTAATATTGGCTCCATATATTATTTGTACATTTTCTCCCCATGTTTAAGATCTCGAATGTCCGTCGATTAATTAATTTACTGACAATTAATTAATCAACATCTAACTCCATGAGTAGTACCACTCAACCTTATCATCATGCCGGACCAAGTCCACCTGCAGGGTATACATGATGAACCTTATGAGCTTCTCAAGGGGACATCATCATCCTAATATATAGGACACAATTTCTTCCTATAATCAACGACATACCATATAAATAATATCATTTCCCAATTTACTGAGCCTATCGATTTACTCTATAAATCTCGCTCATTGGTAAATCAAAGAAATGAATACTAAATATATGTGCCCATTATTATATCGGGATTAAGAGCATGTACAACATAATATCTGAGGTCCGATTCGATTATGTAGTCAGCAATAAATCGAATCACCTCTATGTTGGTCCTGCTCAATACACACAAAGTGTACTAGTGTGATTCTATGGTCAAGACAAACCAATACCAAATCACACCACAACCATGCCAATGGTTTGTCCAAAACCATCTTGGTTGTGAGCCTTTACTTATACTTTACAATAAACCGATAACATGATCTCCTGTGTGACACTACACACCATGTTATCTATAATGTAATCTATTAGATAAATATGCATAACTATAAATATGCAAACAATGATCATGTGATTCTTATTTCAAAATAAAGATATTCATACAAAAGATAGACTTTTCAGTATACATCGCAACATCTTGATTCAATTTCACCAAATATAACTTATACTTCTCTATCGCAGGTTCCCCGTGAACTTCCTGCAACCCTAATCACCATTATCATTGAACCGAATCAGCCAACCCTTACCTTAGTAGCTTCTGACCTTATCCCTCCTCCACCAGCACCAATTCCTAACCTCTTTACTTTCCTTACCACTTCCTCTTTCTCAAAACCATCTTCCTCAACTCCTCCATCAAAACCTCTGCCCCCTTCCGACACACTTGTCCACATTCCCCCTACTGATACCTTCAACGAACCCATTGAACTCTCCTCCTCTCCTTCCCCTTCTTCCTCCACAGATGACCTCCCCTTAGCCTCATTATTCTCTAATAGGCAACAACAATCCACACCTCCTCCCAGTCCAATTAATATAGAACTTACAACCTCTTCACCATTAGATCTACTGGTACAAGAAGTATCAGAATCTTACCCCAACCATCTTCTCTCTTCCCTTCCTGTTATGCCTATCTCAGATTCTCTCCCTACACTTCCTTCACCTATCATCCCTCATAATCTTCCCACCGTATCAGATTTTGACCTACCATAGCCTACTTTCTTCCCCCCTTACTCTAATACTCCTCACATAATTCAAGAATTGCATGAAAGCCTTCAAACAGTAAGTTTCTTTACCCATTAATTATTTCCTTGTACAAACAATTCATTTCATAATACTTCCCTATATTGACTTAACAAACAACTTAATTGACTATACTTAAACTTAATTAAACTAAACCTAATTTAACTAAATTAAAACAAATTTATTTGACTCACTAAACTAAACATAATTAACCTACTAAATTAAACTTAATCATCTAATGGATTTAATCCAACTAACTTAATCAAATTAAAATAATTAGGTAAATAAAATCAATTAAATCAAATTAAACATAAAAATCAATCAAAATTGGAAATACTCGAATTCAATCGACTGAATTAATTTCAATCGACTCTTTTTGAGTCAACTGAAATAGCTTAAGTTGCCTCCAAGTATCGGGAAGGAAAAACACGACTTCAGTCGATTAAAATATATTCAGTCGACTGAAATAAAAAGGTAGATAAAGTTTAGGTGGTGAAGTAAATGGTAAAGTTAATTACAGTCGACTAAAATAATTCTAGTCGACTCTAATTCAGTCGACTGGACTATTTTCAGTCGACTGGACCCCATCTATAAGAACAATGCCAAGCCACACGAAAAACAACCACAACCACCACAAATCCACTGCGAAAACCCTAATTCTAGACTTTCAAAGCGTTTAGTCATCATATTTCTTTAATATCATCCAAAATGCCAAGGTAATAAGTCTAAAACTTTAGTTTCAATTACTTTCAATAAATATTAAATAGTTGTAATTCAAATAGGGGTAAAAGAAGAGCTGTGGAGATTGAGTCATTGACTCCATGCTTGGATATTAGGTTCCCTACTGATAGGGCATAGGATTAGGTTTGAGTACACACTCTATACTCCTATGCCTACTCGATACATTAGCAAATCATTTTTTGGTAATTCATTCATGCTTAGCGTAGATGTCATAACACATTATGGGTTAGAAAAACTAGTTTATTGTAAAAACTCTATTAATATAGACTTATGTGCAGAGTTTTTCAATAATTTTAATAAAATTGATGATCTTGCATATTCGACTAGAGTACATGATAAGGACTTTGTTTTTATCCCCTCTATGTTGAGAGAGCATTTAGGACTCATGCATTCGACATGTCCGGTTGCATGCTTTCCATTTACGGAGTTACCATACGGTGACCTCTACTCTCATATTACATTAGATAGCATACATATACATATATTTGGTGAGGAAAGAACTCTGTCTATGAGTATCTTTAGTTCCACTAGACTCAGAGTACAGAACTATGCCCTGTACCGAGTCATAGTGAACTGCATTCTACCACTCACCACTAGGGACATCGGTATGATGCATCCTTATCACTCATTTTTACTTTATGCATTTAGCCATAGGTTAGATATAGACATTAGCTTATAGATATTTCATTCCATTATTTACCATTCTAGGTCAGTTACCAGTAAGAAGGCGTATTTGCCTTACTGCCATATCATCACATCCCTCTTAGCTGCATTAGGGTTTGATGTTACCACAGGTAACATCAAACATCTTATTGAGTACGACATGATAGGGTCTCGGCAGTTTGGTTTAGCATAAATAGGTTTAGATGAAAATAATATCCTTGCATGGAAGAGAGATGGTCCTCAGCCCCAGCCCTAGCCTGAGTCAAAACAGGAGCATGAGCCAGAGATTGACCCCGACCACCACTCCGAGTCTGAGCATCAGGAAGCCCCAGGATTTGATAGTCTATAACCATTTCTTGGGATTCCAGCACCTCCTACCGTAGTAGAGAAATTATCTAGGTTGGAGGATGCGATGCAGCTCCAGGAGTAGCAGCATCTTGAGATGAGGCAGATATTGTAGGCGCAGAGTGAGGATCATCAAGAGATGATGGAGCTTCTTCGTTCTTAGGGCGTGGGTCGTCCTCCTCCTCCACCTTCTTCTACTGATTAGGAGTGTTATGTCACTTATTACTATTTGGACTTAATAAATTTTATCTTTAAATCTTGTGTGTGAATTGTTTTATGCTTGGTAGATTTGGATATTTTCATGCTTAATATTCAGATTTTTTTGTAATAGTATATTATTTTTTTTAAAGAAAATTAAAAATTAATCTAGCTTAGGTCTAGATTTCATGATCCTATAGATCTAGGTAAGTCTTCGCATCTCACAAATACCTAGGATTACCTATTTGTGTATTGAGCCATGAAAATGGGTGTGAGATGCTAGGATTGCACCCTGGGTTCCAGATGTAAATTCAGTGCATCGACATAAACCAATACGGAGTTTAAAAGAGCAAATCAATCACTTCGGTGACTAACTCTAATTCAAAACTTGATGATTAATTCTATATCATTTGAGATAGTATAGAGTTGGATATTTACTTTAAGGATGATTTTTATATGATTATTTTTAAATATAAATATAATATTTAGGAATTCATATTTGGACATATTCCCTATCAGTTTTACATCAGTTTGAAATTTTTTTTTAATTTTAATAATTTTTGAAATTTTTTGAAAAGTTTAAAAATAAGTCTTTAATTAAGGGGGAGAAAAACTTAAGCTTGAATGCTCTTTGAAAAGCTTAAATATTTTTAATTTTAAAATACATAAAAATTCTACTTAGGTTTCGATGTATGGGAAGAAAACAATTAAACATTGTAAAGCTTTAATTGAGGGGGAGTCTCAAAAGGGTTCTAATGTTATGAAAAATTTCTCAATTTTGAAAATTTATAAGATAAAGGCGGAGTTTGAAAATTTTGAGAAATTTTTGAAAAAAGTTGTTATTAAGAGAGAGCTAGAATTTTTTAAAAATGAAAATTTGAAAAAAAAAATTATTTATTAAGGGGGAGTTAGAAATTTTTTTGAAAATTTTTGAAAAGTTTGAAATTTTTTGAAAAGTTTGAAAACCTTGAATTTTAAATTTTTAAATAATAAGGGGGAGTTAGATAAATTGATTGAAATTTTTTGAAAAGTTTTTAAAAAATAAAGAGGAAGTTGACAATTTTTGAAAAGCTTAAATTAAGTTTTTGAAATCAGATTAATTTCAAGGATGAAATATATTTAAAACTTAAATTTTGAGATTGATAATTTCTCATTTTTCTGAAAATTTGACTGTCCACTACATCATTTTGGCATTTTAAAATTGATCTTTATTTTGATGTATGCCAAAGGGGGAGAGAAGAGGGATAAGGTTAGAAAAAGAAGAGATTTATTGAAAAGAAGATGCAAAAATTTGATAAGGCTTTATGCATCTTATACATGGTTCACTTTATGCATCTATTGTATATGTCAAAATTTGATAGTTCATCTCTTATACATGTCAATATTTGGATATTGGTATTTGATTCTCCTAACTTTAACTGATGTATTGTCATACATCAAAAATGGGAAGATTGTTGATGCAGTGAGCATCATTCCTTAGTTTTGATGTATGAACCATAGTTAAAAGTTAGGAGTCACTTGTGTTCTAATATCAGTGTTAAGTGTGCAGGCTTAACAGGAAGTCCTAGTAGGTCAAGTTGATCGTATACTACTGTGTTGGGTTTCCGGCACCGCGGTGAGTGTGTGTTCGAACATGTTTCGTAAACATGTGCACAGCGGAAGGAATAAAATAATAAATCTAATTTATTACAACACACACATCACACGCATGCATAGTACAACATGTGTAGACATAACCGTAAATTCAAATTTTGCAATAAAAAGAAATTTATACTACGTATACCTGACGTATCACGTGTAGCGGGAAAGAAATCAACCGGAACAATCCTCGCTAGAATCGTCTCTATCCGTATCCACGCTGAGTATCTTCGGGATGACTTCACAAAGTCATGAGCCTCGTCTTCGTACGGGTTACTAGCCTCGTGTTGAAGACGATGTGATCGAGAGAAGATCACGATCCGAATCAAAATTCGGATCCAAAACGAGTCCTCAAAAACTCGCTTCTCCGGAGAGGTATTCATCAACCGTTTGACGAATCCTTCGTCCTCCACCTATGAGGATTACCAGAGATCGAATCCTCGGTAAGGAAGGCGCTGTCGGAGCTCCAAACATCGTCCAAATGATGCTCCGACAAAAAGAAAACAAGCTGTCCAGAAAACTGGACAGCTTTGGTGGAGACCTTGCGCCGGCCAAATAAGGAAAGCAATATTCTTACCTTGTCGCCGGAGCCAAGGAAGATCACCGGAGCTCCTCCGGCAACAGCTAGACGCCGGCAAGTGGGGAAGATGGCAGCTGCTGGACGCCGGTTGGAGGAGCTTGGGCGGCAGCAAGGAGTTGGGCGCCGACCACTTGGAGAAGAGGGAGAGGGTGGGCGACAACTTTAGGGTTGCAAGGATTAGGGCTTAACAAAACCCTTAAGCCCTATTTTATAGAGAACAAATTCTCTTAATGATTATTGGATCATAACCAAAAGCCCGTTAACCCGCTCCATTAATTTAAGTTAAAATAAACCAAACCATGTTGGTCTATTTTAAGTTAAAACGAACCGAACCAACTTTGGTTCATTTGTTTAAAACAAACCAAACCCCTTTGGTTTATTCTCCTCCATTGGATTAGAACCAAACCAATTTGGTTCATCCATCATGTCTTCATAAGACACGACCCATCTATGCTTTCATTGCGACTGAAACGATTTCATGCTCGCTCCATATTTGGTCCAACCAAACCTAGTATCTCTCGGTCTGAGAATCTCATTCTCAAGCTCATTTTAAATCCTTCGGATTACGCTCATTGTGCGTGTGACCAAATAGGTTCTCGGTTTATGTTGGTCATCTATAATTAACCATTAATTATAGAACGATCATGAGTGGCACCTAGTAGTACATCATGATCCCCAATTAACCAAAAAGATCAACGGTTGATCCAGAACTATTTATGAAACCCTTCAGCAGCTCGAATGAATCGTGCCCCATTCCCTTCACTCATCTTATACCCACTTGGTTCAGGACATGGTCTATAGTGTAAGTCCCCACTAGGCTGATTACGTCACACCTAGCCCAAGTATCATTTCTTTGTCCTACGGATTCTTGTTACTGCACATGTATCGAAGAGTACGTTACTCTAAACATGTAATGCTTTGGCCAAAGACTTTAGTAACAATTCGACGAGAGGCCATGGGTATACATCTCCTCGCAAGGAGTGGTGAATCCTTTATAGGCTATTCAAACACCTTCGATCACTTCGCCTTATACCCAATCATCATGGGTCCACATCTCCTCAGAGATGCTTGCTTAAGATGTCAAAGCATAAGTCTTTATGATCAAGATGACTTGAATACCGCAAGTCAAAGGAACATCGCACTTAAGCAGCAGTAAGAACTTTATTGACATATCTATATATGCAGAGAACCATATGAAGTCTTACGGCTGGTCACTCCAATTAACTAGTTACCATAACTAGCATCCACGATTAACTCCGGACATCACAATGTCTCCAGCCAGTGAGAATGAGCTGCTTAGATACACCAAGGAGTATACCTCGTGCTAGTCTCGACAGAATCAATGGTGTCTAAATCCATCAATTCATCGTATAGGGATAATTCCGATACATCACAATTACACATGTAGAGATGCTCACTAGTTGTGATCCAATCACAAATTCTCTCATGCTGTGAATCGTATCGTGGACATTCAGTAAATGAGTTTAATATCTAATCAAATACATGAAAATATATATACTCAAATAGTGAATCTTCATTTATCATATAAATGGTTCAAACATAAGGCGATTGCCTTAGGACATCTCTCATATATTACTAATAGACTGGACAGCTGGTGGAAGCCCTGGTGGGTTAGATCGGATGTCAAGAGTGGTAAGTCCGACATATAGCCGACAGGTAAGCCTCGAGTGAAGAGGTGAAGTCGAGTCCTCTTTAGGAGGACAAAGTTAGGCGTTGATTCGACGGAAAGTCCGCATGAGACTTAGTAGTCAAGATCGAGTGGTATTACTACTGCTATCACATTTTATATTATGTATTTGGGCTAATCTTGTTTTGCAGGGATCAATTGACTGAATGTATTAGAATCAACTGAAGTACAGTCGACTAGATACATACTTGGCTGGATCAACTACCGATTGATCGGATATCTGGCGACGCAGATGGAAAGGATTTCAGTTGATTTAAGAGTTTGAGTGGACTGAAGATGAAAATTTCCCGATCCGGAGTCAGGTGATCTGGAGTCGACTAGAGAGGTTTCAGTCGACTGGAAGACCAGAAGTTCCTAATTGACAGGCTAATGTGGATTCGACTAGAAGGCATTTCAGTCGACTGGAAAAGGTTTATAGAACAAGTGCTCGACCAGATCCGAATACAACATCTAATTTACGTCGAAGTACTGTCGAAATCCATTCTTGTCCACCAAAGCTAAATTCCCACAACAAGGCGATCTTCCAACACTCCAAGCATACTTCTACAATCTACTTAGTGTCGGTATATGTCTTGTATTTGCTCATTTACTTTTTCACATCTGTACTTAAATTCAAGAGTGGGTAGTGTATTACCCATCTCTATTATTTGTAAAAAGCGAAACCCTCCGAAGTCGAGAGTTCTCGAGTCGGAGGGCATTTAGTGATTGCCCATCGAGGTAGCTCTCGGAAGAGCTACGAGCCTTGGACTAGCAACCCAGTTAGGGTTGTGAACCAAGTAAAATAAAGTGTTATTATTTTCCACTGCATACTCATAATAGTTTTCATAATATTCTAATAGTTTTAAAATAATTTTTTAACCTCCGAGATTCACCCCCCTCTCTCGGAGAAATATGATCCTACAAACTCTTTTCATTTTATGCTAGGATTTTATCTTATCACCTCCTTTTTATCAATTACTCCTTCGACCTTCCTTTTCCACTGCTTTTCCCAAATAAAATCATCAGAAATAGGCATTTTTTTTTACTTCCAAGCTCGGTCTAACTTTCAATTCCTTACCGACATCCCTTTCTCACACAAAGGATGGAAGGAACATTACTTCTTTGTACACTCTCCCTCTCCCTTTCCTTTTTCCTCTACTTGGTTAACCACTCTCCCTCCTCGCCCTTCCATAGGCTTATACTAAGATAATGAAGAGTATCAGATGATGACTCTATTGTTATGAGAAGAACGATTCAACTTGAACCAATTATTGACCAGATCAACACTGTCATTAATCAAGACCAACTATCCACTGCAGTCTACTGGCACGCTCGGTAATTATTGCTTCTAACTATATCTCTATATACTGTTATGACCTATGCAAGTTTTTACTTGTTTCTTTTTCAAAATCATTATTACTGCAGGCTACTGAACATTCTTTACCGCCTTCCTGTATAAATCCTATTCAACTCCATCCCTGACAGCCAACACTTTCCATCCATCCCTTACCTACTCATCAAACTCCACAAACCCCTCTCCTGTCCTTCTCAACACTTGACTGCCAGATTCCTTACTATCCAGTAATAATGAGGTCAGTGTTAGTAAAATATGAGAGGTGTTTTAAGGCAATCGCCTTATGGTTGTACCATTTATTTGATAAATGAAGATTCACTATTTGAGTATATATGTTTTCATGTATTTGATTGGATCTTAAACTCATTTATTGAATGTTTGCAATACGATTCACGACATGAGAGAATTTGTGATTGGATCACAACTAGTGAGTATCTCTACATGTGTAATTGTGATGTATTGGAATTATCCCTAGTCGATGAATTGATAGATTCGAACTCCATCGATTCTGTTGAGACTAGCACGAGGTATACTCTTTGGTTTATCCAATCAGCTATTTCTCACTGGCTGGTGACATTGGGATGTCCGGAGTTGATCATGGATGCTAGTTATGGTAACTAGTTCATTGGAGTGACTAGCTGTAAGGTTTCATATGGTTCTCTGCATATATGGATATGTCAATGAAGTTTTTACTGCAACTTATGTGTCATGTTCCTTCGACTTGTGGTATTCAAGTCATCTTGGTCATGAAGACTTATGCTTTGACATCTTAAGCAAGCATCTCCGAGGAAATGTGGACCCAGGATGATTGGGTATAAGTCGAAGTGGTCGAAGGTGTTTGAATAGCCTACAGAGGATTCACCGCTCCTTGCGAGGAGATGTATACCCTATGGCCTCTCTTTGGATTGTTACTAAAGTCTTTGGCCAAAGCATTACATGTTTAGAGTATGATACTCTTATATACATGTGTAGTAACTAGAATCCAGAGGACGAGGAAGTAAATACTTGGGCTAGGTGTGACGTAGTTAGCCTAGTGGGGATTGACACAATAGACCATGTCCTAAACCAAGTGGGTATAAGATGAGTGAAAGGAATGGAGCATGATTCATTGTAGCTGTTGAAGGGTTTCAAAAATGGTTCTGGGATCAACTATTGATTTTCTGTTTAATTGGAGATCATGATGTACTACTTGGTGCCACTCATGATCGTTCTATAATTAATGGTTAATTATAGATGGCCAACATAAATCGGGAACCTATTTGGTCACACACACAACGAGTGTAATCCGAAGGATTTAAAACGAGTTTGAGAATAGGATTCTCAGATCGAGAGAGACTTGGTTTGGTTGGACCAAACAAAGAGCGAGTATGAAATTGTTTCAGTTGCATCGGAAGCATAGATGGGTCGAGTCTTATGAAGACATGATGGATGAACCAAATTAGTTTGGTTCTAATCCAATGGTGGAAAATAAACCAAAGTGGTTTGGTTTGTTTTAAACAAATGAACCAAAGTTGGTTCGGTTCATTTTAACTTAAAATAGACCAATGCGGTTTGGTTTATTTTAACTTAAGTTATTGGAGTGGGTTAACTAGTTTTGGTTATGAACCAATAATCGTTAGGAGAATGTGTCCTCTATAAAAATATGGCTTAAGGGGTTTTCGAGGAGAATTAATTGGTTCAAGGGTTTTGAAAACCCTAGCTTCCTTTCCTCCTCCTCCTTCTTGCCGCCCAAGCCAAGGTGGTTGTCGCCCACCTTTGTGCTGCTGCTGCCCATTGGAGCTGCTGCCTCTCCTCGTCGCCTGCCATCCACCATCCGTCGGTGTCCCTTGGGCCACCCTTAGCCATCGGCCAACCTCCCTTGGCCGCCGGCAACCAAGGAGTAACTGGCCAAGCCTTTGGCCGACCCCTTCTTCCTCCACAACAAGCTGTCGAGTTTTGGACAGCTTGATCTCCTTCGCATGGAGAGGTCGTTTGGTCGGTGATTTGTGCTTTGACAGCAGTCTACTTGCCGGGGATTTGATCTCCAGCAATCCTCATAGGTGGAGGGTTGAGTTTTCATCAATCGGTTGACGAAAATCGCTTCCGAGAAATGAGTTTGTGAAACTCAATTTTTGGATCCGAATTTTATTCGGATTGTGATCTTCTCTCGGATCACATCGTCTTCGACACGAGGCTAGTACCTCCTACGATGAAGAGGCTCGTAGCTTGGTGAAGCTATTCCAACGATACTCGGCGTGGATACGGATAGAGGCAATTCTAGTGAGAGTTGCTTTGGTTGATGTCATTCCCACTACACGTGATACGTCCGGTATAACTAGAGTAATTTCCTTTTATTGCAAAATTTTAAATAGCGATTATGTCTACACGTGTTATATCCTGCATGCGTGTGATGTGTGTGTTGTAACAAATTAGATTTATTGCTTTTATTACTTCCGTTGTGTGCATGTTTATGAAACGTGTTTGAACACACTCGCCGCGGTGCCGGGGAAACTCAACAGTGGTATTAGAGCCACACTGTGTTCTGACATAATTGTAAAATTATTTTGTGATAGTCATAACTGTATTTATGAAAATTTTCTACTTTTGGAAAGTTTAGAAGTATTTATGGAAATTAACACTTTCCATAAATAAAATATGTGATTAGATTTGGAAATTTGTTTCCTAATTTAATCATGATTTGATTTGGGAAATCAAATCTCAAACATATTTTATTTTCCATAAATAGTTATGACAAATAAGGAAATTCAAATTGGAAATTTCCTAATATGATTAGGAAATTATAATTTAGGAAATTTATTTCCTAAATTAGATTTGACTTTCCTTAATTAACACTTTCCATAAATAAAATATGTGATTAGATTTGGAAATTTATTTCCTAATTTAATCATTATTTGATTTGGAAATAAAATCTAAAACATATTTTATTTCCAAAATAGTTATGACAAATAAGGAAACTATTTGTACATATCATAATTGTATGTCATGTAATTGCATTAGATGCATATCATTATGTCATGCATGTCGTGACATGTAGATGTATGTCATGTGTGTCATGTCATGTATATAATAGTTATTTGTATGCAAAGAGGATGAGACATTAAAACCTTTACACAATATTAAAGTCTACACCTTCCATTAATATGGTTAGAACCAGAGTTCTATTTCTTGTTTGGGTTGTTGGACTCACTCCAAGCCCGACTCGAACCTGAACATGTTCAAATCATTGGAATAGTTTAACACTAATATGGTAAGAGGCAGAGGTCAATCGTTAGTTTGGGTTGTTGGACTCACTCCAAGCCTGCCTAATTGGTTGAATGCGCTCTAATCATATTAAAACTATTTCGCGATTAATGGGTTGGCTCTAACTTGGAGCATCGATTTGTTGGACTCATTCCAAGGTCGATGTGAAGAGAGGTGAAGTTGGGTGCTATGCATATGATGCATACTTGTTAATTTGTTAACAACCCAATGTATGTGTGAACATTCAATTAGTTGATAACACATTGTGATAGTTACATATACGTGATATGTAATCAGTATACTTGATACCTACCATGATAGCTAAGAATGGCTTATTGGACTCACTCCAAGGTTGTTCTTATCTATGTTGGATATCAACCCATTTGGAGATGGACCTACGATCTCCCGAATTAATTTTGAGGGTTTTTATTTTGAAAAATGAATGGGATTTTGTAAATGTATGTGGATGCATTTTAAATCATCTTTCTCATATATGCTCGATTTGTATTTCTAGGTTAATCGATTGATCATGACGTCTTTGAATTTGCGCTCTATTTTGGATTCGAATAAATTGACTGGGCCGAACTTCTTGGACTGCCTTAGAAACTTGAGAATTGTTCTCAAGGCGAAAAAGCTTGCATATGTCTTTGAATAGCCTCTTCCCACCCATCCGAAGGACGATGTAACTTCGGACCAATTGTTTCCCTATCAGAGACATGTGACTGATTCTGAACTTGCGAGTTGCATCATGCTAGCCGCAATGACACCCGAGCTTCAGAAGCAACATTAGCATATGGATGTTAATACCATAGTCTTCCATCTTCATGAGTTGTTTGATAAGCAAGCGAGATCCGAAAGGTTCGAAGTCTCCAAGATCCTCTTCATCTCTCAGAAGCAAGAGGGTTCATCTGTGGTGCAATTTATGCTAAAGATGAATGGGTACATCGAGCGGCTAGCTACACTCGATTTTGTGATGGATCATGAATTAAGTATTGACTTAATTCTGCATTATTTGCCCAAGAGTTTCTCACAATTTGTGATGAACTACCAGATGAACAAGATTGAAACCACAATTCCTGAGCTCCTCAATATGCTAAAGACTGTGGAGCCTTCTGTGAAGCTTGAGCAGGGGACGGTGTTGTTAGTTGATTCCTCAAAGAAAAATTCTAAGAGGAAGTCAAAGGAACAACAGAAGGGGAAGAAGAAAAAGGCTAAAAAGGTATACCCAGCTAAAAAGGGCACTTGCCATCATTGTGGCAAGGAGGGCCATTGGCAAAGAAACTGCAAGATTTATCTTGAATTTGTGAAGAAGAAGAAGGCATCTGATGCCCCATCCTCTTCAGATATCTTCGTTATTGATTGTCATTCTATTTCCTTAGACACTTGGGTATTGGATACCGGGTGTGGTTCATATACATGTAATAACATACATGGGCTAATGAATGGAAGAAGACTCATCAAGGGAGAGCCAAATTTACGTGTTGAAAATAGAGCAAAGGTTGCTGCACTCGCCATCGAAACGTATTTATTGAAACTCCCTATAGGACTTGTCTTAGAACTTGACAATTTATTTCATGTTCCTTCGTTGATAAAGAACATCATTTCTATTTCTTGTTTAAATAGAAATGGGTACCATTTAACTTTTAGTAACAATTGTTGTTACATAACTTTGAATGACATTCTTTATGGGACTGGAACTTTAAGCAATGATATTTTTACGTTGGACGTATCCAGTGACATTTTCAATATCGAAGCGAGCAATAAGCATGCTCAAAAAGATAATCAATTAGCCTCCTACATGTGGCATTGTCGTCTTGGCCATGTAAGAAAGAAACACATGTCCGAATTACACCGATGTGGAATTCTGGAATCGTTTGAATATGATTCATTCGATACATGCGAATCATGCTTAAAAGGCAAGATGACTAAGTTACCTTTTACGGGAAAAGGTGAACTGGTGGGAGAGTTTCTTAGTCTAATACATACTGATATATGTAGACCTATGTCAATTAATGCTCTAGGAGGCTATAACTACTTCTTTACCTTCACCGATGATCACTCACGGTTTGGGTATATGTTCTTGATGAAACACAAGTCTGAAGCCTTTGAAAGGTTCAAAGAATTCAAAAGTGAAGTAGAGAAACAACTTGGCAAGAGTATTAAAATACTTAGATCGGATCGAGGTGGTGAATACTTGAGTCAAGAGTTTCTGGATTATCTAAGGGACAATGGTATATTGTCTCAATGGACTCCGCCGTATACACCACAACTTAATGGTGATCTGAGAGGCAAAATCGGACCTTGTTGGACATGGTCAGGTCAATGATGAATCACACGAATCTTCCTAAGTCCTTTTGGGGCTATGCACTTCAGATAACTATTTACTTGCTAAATAGAGTCCCGACCAAGGTAGTCTCTACTACTCCATATGAGATATGAGCTTGTAAGAAACCTCATTTATCTTACATGAATATGTGGGGTTGTCCTGCTTATGTGAAGTGAACTATGTCAGATAAATTGGATGCTAAGTATGATAAATGTCTATTTATTGGATACCCTAAGGAAACGAAGGGTTACCAATTCTATCATCCCTTGGAACAAAAGGTGTTTGTTTCAAGGAATGTTGTGCTTCTAGAGAAAGAACTTATCTTGCAAAAAAATAGTGGGAGTGTCATTGAACTTGAGGAGGTTCAAGAGACTCTAGTAGACATTGAGGAGATACCTGGTCAAGCACCTCGACCGATGACTCATAGTGGTGAGACATCGACTGAACCTATTGTGACACCACATCTTCGTAGATCTGATAGGACACACAATATTCCAAAGAGACATTGATTTCTAATAAGTGAATCGAACAACTTGTTACTCATTGATGATGAGGAGCCTACCAATTATGAAGAAGTTCTAAAAAGTTCAGAAAGGGACAAATGGCTTGAAGCCATGAAGTCGGAAATGGATTTCATGTATGAAAATCAAGTTTGAAACTTGGTGGACCCACTTGAAGGCATTAAGCCTATAGGGTGCAAGTGGGTTTTCAAGAAGAAAATCGACATGGATGGTAATGTGATTACCTTTAAGGCCAGATTAGTGGTGAAAGGCTATTGTCAAAAATAAGGTGTTGATTATGATGAGACCTATTCACCGGTAGCTATACTTAAATCCATTTGGATGCTTCTGGCCATAGCGACTCATTATGATTATGAGATATGGCAAATGGATGTGAAAATGGCTTTCCTGAACGGAAACCTACTCGAGGACATGTATATGATACAACCTGAGGGTTTTACATCGGTTGATAAAACTAAGGTATGCAAACGTCGACGGTCCATTTATGGACTGAAGCAAGCATCTAGGAGCTGGAATATCCATTTTGATGAGACAATCAAAAGGTTTGATTTCTCACAAAATCCAGACGAACCCTGTGTGTACAAGAAGGTTAGTGGGAGTGCAATCGTATTCCTAGTATTGTATGTCGATGACATATTACTTATAGGAAATGATGTTTCTGTCTTACAGTTAGTTAAAATTTGGTTATCCAAAACATTTTCCATGAAAGGCCTGGGAGAAGTGACCTACATCCTCAGGATCAAGATTTATAGAGATAGATCGAAACAGTTGCTTGGTCTTTCACAGTCTACATATATAGACCGAGTGCTAAAGAGTTTTAGCATGTCGGAATCCAAAAAAGGTTTTCTTCCCACCATGTATGGGATGCACCTTTTGATTTCTATGTGTCCGCGCACAGAAGACGAAAGGATTTGCATGAGTAAGATTTCATATGCATTCGTAATATGATCTATCATGTATGCTATGTTATGTATGAGGCCCGATGTATCGTATGCTCTGAGTGTCACGAGCATATATCAGTCTGATCCAGGAATGGATTATTGGGCGACTGTTAAGACAATCCTTAAGTACTTAAGAAGAACTAAGGATGTGTTCCTAATATATGGAGAAGGTGATATGGTAATACGTGGGTATAAAGATGCCAGCTTCTAAACGAACAAGGATGATTTTAGGTCTCAATCTGGGTATGTATTCACCTTGTATGGAGGCGCAACAAGTTGGAAAAGTTCCAAGCAAGATACTGTAGCGGATTCTACCACTGAGGTAGAATGCATTGCAACTTCGGAAGCAGCAAAGGAAGTGGTTTGGACGAAGAAGTTCATCTCTGAACTTGATGTGGTCTCATCAACGATCCAAACATGTGCTTTGCCGCTATCATCTGATCAGGGAGATCATCAGTAGGAAGGAAATACAAATTGAGAAGATTCTCACTGAAAGGAACTTAGCGGACCCTTTAACTAAGGCCTTACCTCAGAGTAAGTTTGAGGGTCATGTTAGAGCTTATGGTATTGAATACCGTGGCGATTGGCATTAGGCCAAGTGGCATACACTTTCTTTTACCTATTTTTCTCGATACTGACATCTATTTCTATAGGGTATCACAAGCATAATTCACTTAAACAACCAATGGGCGCAATACACTAATAATCTCAGAAAAGAATTACAAGAATGTCAAACCAGAGAATTGACATTACAACAAGCCTATCAAATACTTGAACGAGAACTTCAAGCCTTCTATATAATGGCATAAGCCGATCGAGGAGAACTATCAACCCTTCACTTCCAGACTTCTTACTTACAGAACACTCTAGATATTTTAAAAGCTCGACCACTTCAAGCAGGAACCAGTACTTCTTATGAAAATTCCTAGATTTCAGTTGCTATAAATGACATGTCACTAGCCAGAGACTTTTCCTTCCTTCAATGGGGCTTCTAAGATTGTATCAACCAATTCAAAGCAGCTGGCTATCCACCTCCCGGACACTCTACTAGCTTTTTGGATATTGGCAATACAATTGATTGTACTCCTCCTCATTTAATATGTTTTCCTTTCCCTTCTAATATCGAAAAAATGTAACTTGTATTTATCATAACATTTGCAATACTATACACGACTTTTTCTACATTGTACTATTTAAAAGATCCAAACGTAGACGTTACAATGTTTTCTCCACTAAATTAAGGACACAAGTGATACACATTCCAAGGTCTTGCTAAAAGCCTCCCCTGAGTATCTTTCAAGTAATAAGCTCCTATTCCCGCTCGACTCTCCACATGAAAGGGTCCTTCCCATTTGAGCCCTAGCCTACCCTTAGACCCCTCGGGCAACACTTTCCTTAGCACTGTCTCCCACCTGAAAAGAACGAGGCACTAGCTTCTTATTATAAGATTTAATTACTTGTGATCTATACCTTTCAACATTATATAAAGCAACCTCCCTCCTTTCTTGAATCAAATCTAACTCCATATGTCGAGCCGCACTGTTATCACTCGGGAGATAAGTCATTACTCTGGCAGACTCTACTCCCACTTCCACTGGCAGCATTGCCTCTGAGCCATACACCATACTAAAGGGAGTTGCTCCTGTAAGGAGTAGTTCGGAAAGACCAGAGTACACTAGGTAACTCCTCTACCCAACTACCTCCCACATGCTCCAACTTAGTTTTCAATCCATGTACTAATTCTCTATTGGTTACCTCAGTCTGTCCGTTACTTTGAGGGTAAGCTACTGATGTAAATACTTGTTTAATCTTTAAGTCTTGACACTATGTCGCTAACTTCTTACTCTGAAATTGTCGACCATTATCAGATATCAACCTCCTAGGAATACCAAAATGACATACAATATTTTTCCACAAAAATTTCAATACCATCTGCTCGGTAATATGAGCCAAAGGCTCAACTTCCACCCACTTAGAAAAATAGTCAATGGCTACAAGTAGGAACGTCTTTTGACCTGTCCTGACCGAAAATGGCCTGACTATATCCATACCCCATTGATCAAAAGGATAAGCCGATACTACTACTTTCATATACTCATCTAGCTAATGCTACCAATTATGATGCCTTTGACAACTTTCACATTGCTGAACTTGTTGGTGCAATCAGCCCAGGTCACGATTGACCAGACTCGAGTTTTACTCGAGTAGTATTTTGATGTTCAACAAAATGTATGACAATGTGATTATCATGGGAAAGTCCAAGCATGGGTCTTGGCAATGAGAAAGACCAAGTCTTGAGTACTTGGCAATTGGAAAGTCCAACATGGGTTGACATTGAAAGTCCAAACATGAATCTTGGCAACGGAAAGTCCAAGCTTGAGTCTTGGAAATTGGAAAGTCCAACATGGGTTGGCATGGAAAGTCCAAGCATGGGTCTTAGCAAGGGAAAGTACAAGCTTGAGTCTTGGCAAATGGAAAGTCCAACATGGGTTGGCAAGGAAAGTCAAAGGGTTAATATTGGCGGCGTAAAGTCCAAGGGTCGAGTCTTGGCACATAAGTCCAATGGTTGGTGGCGTAAAGTTCAAGCAGTAGTCTTGACAGTGTAAGCCCAATGTGCCTTGGTGGTGTTGACCAGCTTAGCATGACAATAGCCGATGGAAGCACCTGAAGGATAGCGTATTGATGAACAAGTCATAGATGACTTTGAGGGATCCGATTGGCGTGAGGCTGACGGAGATGGCTAGAAGGCTTAGGTCTAGGCTAAGGGTGCTCTAACAAGTGTAAGGGCATCATACTTGGGGTTAAACCTCATGGTTAAGATTATCAGTCGACTGGGGCTTTGGACTAATCGATTAGTCAAGTATTTTGATACTTGGCAGCCGAGTTGACTCTTTGCAGTCAACTGGGGTTATGAGCATTCGACTATCATGAGTCGACTAGGGTTCGACTATGGAAAAATGGCTTAATTGTCGACTGCAAGCATTGGGCAGTCAACTAATGGAAGTCGACTGCTGGTCGTGGTTGCACGACAAAATGCTCGCGGTTTATCGTCACGGCCTTTATCCCGCCATCGCTAGGTAATGGCAATGATCGACGTGTAACCATTGGCTTGAATGCCGATGTGGATTAAGCCATTGAATCACAACGGTATTGTTGGCAGTTGATTGGAGACTTATGCCAGTCGACTGCCAGGTGCAGAATCAAGCCGAGATAAGTATAAAAGGAGGAGCTTGGGGAGGATTTCAATAGTGATTTTTGGGGAGATTTTGGAGGGGAATTGTTGCTGCATTCTAGACCTTCAAGACCAATCAAAAGCAAGCAATCCAAAGGTCTTGTGTAAAGTGTTATTTACTTGTTTTTGTGTATTGCTTAGTGTACTTGTTGTATTTCATTGTATTACTTTTGTAATCGCTTGTACGAGGTTTCTCCACCTCCGACTTGTTGTCGAGAAGGAGTGTTAGTAGTGGTGTGTTCATCACTCGAGCTTGTTGAGCTCACCCTATAGAGTAGGAACCCTAAGATTCCGAACCACGTATATCGCTTGTATTTGTGATTGTGTTTGTGTCTTATTTTAGTTATTGCTATTATATACATTCCGCTGCACATAACAAGCTTTATAGAGACGAACATGATCGATTTCGATCTTCGTCAACGAACCCACTATTCACCACCCTCAGCAGTCACCAATGGTCCCTACAATTGGTATCAGAGCCCCATGGCTCTAAGAAGAAGAAGACACTCTGATAACCTACAATTGGTATCAGAGCTAGGAACTCTTCACCGGCTTCACATCCGAGGGGGCATGCTAGAGGGAAGAAGATGGAGTTTGAAGAGAATTTAGGATTGGATATCAACACATCGGTCCCGGATGCGCTTTATGAATGAGAAGGCTTCAATCAATGGAAGGCAAGGATTGAAGACTTCATCATGATAAGGAACTTTGAAGAATGGGCCATCTTGATGGAAGGATTCAACTATCCAAGAGGGCCAAAGGGAGAATTCCTCAAGATGAAGAAGTGGATCGAGGAAAAAATCCAAGAATCTCATAAAAATAAGAAGGTAATTAAAATCTTAGTTGATTTAATTCCTAATGACATCTTATGTAGTTTAGATGATTACATGGATGCCAAAGAGCTATGGAGCCAAGTGGCAAGATTTCATGAGAACCCATCATCGATCCAAGAAGAAGAGGAAGAACAGTAATGTTCAATGGCTCAATAGGAGGAGGCTGAAAAAACAAGCTCATCCTCACAAGAAAGTGAGGAGTCATAAGTTGAGAAGGAGTCAACTTCTGGATCGGTGGAAGAGAAAGAAGTAGAGGAAGCCTCCACCTTTAGGATTGAGGGGCAGGAGATTAGATTGCCAGAGCGAGGGAAAGAGCAAGAGGAAGCCTCTACGTCTGGGAGCGATGAAGAACTCACTTCGGCGACCACCATTGACCTAGGTAACTCAAACATTTTAATTAATAATAAAAATCACATTATGTGTTTTGAGTGTAGGGAATATGGGCACTATAAGAGCAAGTGCCATAAGAAGGTCAAGAAGGCTCAACCGGTGCCAAAGGTCAAGGATACCGGTGCCCCAACACACAAGAGCAAGGACTACGTGGTGTGCTTCAAATGCAATCAAAAGGGGCATTATAGGAGTCAATTCCCTAGGGGGAGGAAGAAGGTACAAGAGGGAGCCACACATGTAGGGGGAGCTAAGGCAAATCCTAAGGTAATGTATAAGTATGCTTCTTCTTCAATTAATTATCAAAAGCATGCTAGGAGTAATCTTGCTATTTATCATAAAGCGCATGCTAGAAATAGGCTTTATTTCTTAGGGGCTAAACATGTTGATTTTAGGTCTAAGGACAAGTCTAGAAATAATAACTCTAGACCTATTTTAACCAAGGAGAAATTTTAGACTAATGTCCCTAGAAAAATCCTATTTAGGGAAACCATTAGGATGGTAGAGGACCATTTAGGCATTAACCCTAAGAAGGGTAGGCATATGCCTAAGAAATGGAACAATGCCCAAAGAATAAATGAAAATTTAAATATTGGGCAATTAGAGCTAGAAAATCAAGTTTTGAGGTCAAAACTTGAGAAATTAGAAAATACCCTTGAAAAGATGCAAAATCAAATTAAAGGGTCAAATGGTCAAACTCTAGGATCAATGAGTGAAAACCTAGGGTGGAAGAGGCAAGTACCATCTAGGAGGCAAGGTTTGGGTCACGAGCCTATGTCCAAGAAGGTAATGCCTACTTATCATAATGTTCCATTTGATTATGGAACTAAACCTAGGTCTAGGAATACCAAGGTCACAAGGGAAGTCATCCCTAGAGTTGACCATGGAGTTAGTCTAGTGGCCATGGTTTCCATGAAACCTAGGAAGACCACTAAGAAGGTTTCTAGGGAGGCAATCTCTAAGGTTAACCATGATAAGACTCAAATAACCAAGGCTACCAAGCCTAGAAGGGTCATTAGGAGGGTATCTAGGGAGGTCATCCCTAAGGAATACCTAGTAAACCCAAGGAGCTCAAATACGTCTTAGGTTCCTAGGAGCGTGATCGATTCACACTAAATTGGTTAGATTGTACCAACTTTAAATGGATGGGTAGTTAACCTAACCATGGTAAAGGTGGCACTTTAGGTCATTTTCAAGGTTATGGGTACCTTGGAAATAAGTTTTGATCATAATCCTAAAAGATTTTAGGAAGTGCCAATATCATTTAAGAAGTTTGATTAATTGATCAAATTGGCACAAATTAAGTTTAGAGATCTTAGTGTGCCATTTTGGGTTTTTGGCACACTTGGAGATGAGTGATTATATGGAAAAATGGACTTAATAATAACAAATGACAATTAACACTAAAACTTAGGTATTGTTATACCTTTATATTTTATTTGTCATGCTTTGATTGTCATATACCATGTCATGATATAATATTTATTTTCATCTTATAAATGTCATGATTATGTCTAGGTTATTTATTAATATCATGTATGCTTAGGTGATATTCTTATGCCATGACATTTTGATTATTGGCATTTGCTTTAATTATGTTATCATTTATGTCATGATCATATTTCATGCATTTAAGTAAATTTAAATTAATTTAAGGACTATGGCATGACTTGAAGTCTCAAGTATAAGGGAATCAAGTAGTGTTTCCTTAGAAAATGTATGAAACCCTAGATTAGGATGAACAACACCCACATCTCACATCAAATTGACTTGTATGTGTTTTCATACACCCTAGACACATGTGAGATGGTAGGAAATGAGTTAAGTTCAAGGTGCATAGTTTTTGCATCTAGATGAACTCAAACTCATCTTATATCATGGTGGATCATGGGGAAAGCTAATGTGCAAGTCATGTGCAGTGAGCCCATTGATCATGATCCAATATAGGTTTTCAAAAACATTTTAAAATCATGTTAGAAGACCTTGGTGAAGTCTATCTTTTGGTAGCAATCACCATTGAAGGAGATGATACAAAGTAGGGCTAAAACATTGAACTTTTCAATGGTTTTGAACTTCGTGTCAATCTCATTATTTTTTGGGTAATTTAATTTTCAAATATTTTTCAACCATTATGATTGTTATAAGTATTATACATACGAAATTTCGTGATTTTTCGTATTATGTATAATTACTTATGTATTTTGGAAAACTGATTTCTGAATATGTTTTCTGCAACCTGCAGAAATCAGTCGATTGCTAGTGTTGGCAGTCGACTAGCGTCAACGGTAGTCGACTGTTGACTGTAAGAGTCAACTGCCAAGCCTAATTTTGGGTAAACAAGATTTGTTTAGCCTGATTTCAGCTATGTTAGGCTACCCTAACTGCTCCTAACCCTAGGATATGCTTTGAAAAGCATTAGAAAGGGTGAAAATCCATTGGATATGAATTAGGAGAGTTATTTAGGGTGTATATCAATTTTAAGGTGTGTGAAAGTTCAAGGTTTACCTTTTAACCTTAATTTTGATGGTTTAGTATTCCTATAGGCTTAGGGACTCTCCAAGGACATTTTTGGTGCAATGGTCAAGGGGGAGTAAGCCTTTAGGGGGAGGTTATCCATCATGGGATGATGGATGTGTTCTTCCTCATGAGGGGGAGAATTTTAGAGAAATGGGAATGTGAGATGCCCAATTTTGAAATTAGGAGAGTTTGTAGGATTGATTCTCTTGAGTGATATAGGACTTATCACTAGGAAGAGTGAAGGCATCCTAGGTGTTTTTGGGCCAAGGGGTGATTGTAAGATCTCATTGGGATATGAGACATTGACACCCATGGGGAGAATCTTTTTAATGTATGTTAAAAAGAGTGAGAATTAACGGGAGAAGTTATGGAGAATTTCAGATTACCAATTTGGGAGAATTGGTAAGGAGATTTGAGTTAGGTGGCCTAACTCAAAGGTGTTTGTGGTTTTTGTCAAACATCAAAAAGGGGGAGATTGTTGGTGCAATCGACCCAGGTCATGATTGACCTGATTCGAGTTTGACTCGAGCAGTATTTTGATGTTCGACAAAATGTATGACAATGTGATTTGTCATGGGAAAGTCCAAGCATGGATCTTGGCAATGGGAAAGTTTAAGTCTTGAGTACTTGGCAATTGGAAAGTCCAACATGGGTTGGCATGGAAAGTCCAAGCATGGGTCTTGGCAAGGGAAAGTCCAAGCTTGAGTCTTGGCAATTGGAAAGTCCAACATGGGTTGACATGGAAAGTCTAACCATGGGTCTTGGCAAGGTAAAGGACAAGCTTGAGTCTTGGAAAATAGAAAGTCCAACATGGGTTAGAAAGGAAAGTTCGAGGATTAATATTGGCGGTGAAAAGTCCAAGGGTGGAGTCTTGGCAACATAAGTCCAATGGTTGGCGGCGTAAAGTCCAAGCGGTAGTCTTGGCAGCGTAAGCCTAATGTGCCTTGGCGGTGTAGACCATCTTAGCATGACAATAGTCGATGGAAGCACCTGAAGGCTAGAATATGAATGAACAAGTCGTGAATGACTTGGAGGGATCCGATAGGCTTGAGGCTGACATAGGTGGCTAGAAGGCTTAGGTCTAGGTTAAGGGTGGTCTAGCAAGTATGAGGGCATCATACTTGGGGTTAAACCTCATGGTGAGGTTATCAATTGACTAGGCCTTTGGACTAGTAGATTGGTCAAGTGTTTTGACACTTGGCAGCCGAGTTGACTCTTGGCAGTCGACTGGGTTTATGAGCAGCCGACTGTCGTGAGTCGACTAGGGTTTGACTGTGACAAAATACCTTGGCAGTCGACTGCCAGCATTGGGAAGTCCACTGATGGTAGTGGACTGCTGGTCGATGTTGCGAGGCAAAATGCTTAGTAGCCTCGTCGATCGGGTATGACCACAGCGGTCGGCTCGGGTAATGGCGATCGCGGTAATCAGCTGGCTTGAATGCCAACATGGATTAAGTCGTTGTCTTACAACGGTACTGTTGGCAGTCGACTGTGGACTTATGGTAGTCGACTGCCAAGCGCGGAATCAGCCCGAGACAAGAATAAAAGGAGGAGCATGGGGAGGATTACAACTGCGATTTTTTGGAAGATTTTGGAGGGGAATTGCTGCTGCATTCCAGACTTTCAAGACAAATCCAAAGCAAGCAATCCAAAGTTCTTGTGTAAAGTGTTCTTTACTTATTTTTATGTATTGCTTAGTGTATTTGTTGTATTTTATTGTATTACTTTTGTAATCGCTTGTACGAGGTTTTCCACCTTCGACTTGTTGTCGAGATGGAGTTTTAGTAGTGGTGTGTTCATCACTCGAGCTCGTTGAGCTCACCCCATGGAGTAGGAACCCTAAGGTTCCAAACCATGTATATCGCTTGTAGTTATGATTGTGTTTGTGTATTTATTTTTGTTTTTGCTATTATATACATTCCGCTGCACATAACAAGCTTTGTAGAGACGAACACGATTGATTTCCATCTTCGTCAACGAACCCGCTATTCACCCCCCCCCCTCTATCTGTCACCAACGGTCCCTATAAAACCAACTGTATAGAATCTTTCATTAAGGTAGTCCAAAAATATCCATCTAATAACATCTTCCGAGATAATGCCCGACCTCCTATATGAATTTCATAGGCTCCTTTATGCACCTCTTTCAGAACATAGCTTGCTTCTGCTTTTCCTAAACAATGCAATAAAAGTCCAACACAAGTTCTTTTATATAAAATTCCTTTTATCATACAGAAATGAAATATATGCTGTTTAAATTGCCGAGATCTTACAGGATCACTTGGCATCTTCTTATCGTGAAAGAATGATACTAACTCCTGTATCCAATCATCCTCTATTAACTCTCCTGTTGTTTCCCTTTGAGGAAGTAATTCAACTTGTGCAATTACCTCATGAGTACTCCAATTCCCCAAAGAACTAGCCAACTGAGCCAATTCATCAGCTTTCTAATTTTCTATTCTAGTGATCTTTTTAATCAATACCTCTAAGAAATCTCCCTTAGCCTTTTCTACTAGCTCACAATAACTTCTACATTTATCATCCTTAACATCAAAACCTCCCCCGGTCTGCTGTACCACTAATTGTGAATCCATATGCACTATCACCCGCTCGGCTCCTACATTTTTAGCAGCATGTAAAACAATAAGTAGAGCTTCATATTCAGCTTCATTATTAGAGGCTCTGAAATGCAATCTAACTGGAAATTTAACCTCTTCTCCCTACGGTGAAATCAGAATTACCCCTATTCCACATCCTTCCTTCTTAGAAGACCCATCTGCGTATATCATTCATGGTTCAGACTCCTCCTTATGTATAGTTTCTACGAAAAAATCAGCTAATGCCTGATCTTTAATAGAGGTATGAGGCTGATAAGTAATATCATATTCACTAAGCTCAGTAGCCCATTTAATAAACTTTTCCGTAGCTTCTGGATGAGTAAGTATTCTGCCCAAAGGAGAATCAGTGAGCACTATTAAGGGATGCGATAGAAAATAGGGTCGTAGCCTTTGAGAAGTTAGAACCAATCTCTATGTTAACTTCTCGAAATTAGTATAACAAATTTTAGGTCCCTTCAACATATAGCTGATATAATAAATTGGATGTTGCTGACCCTTATCTTCCCGGACCAACACTGAACTCACAGCATCTTTAGAAAGAGCTTAATATATCCAAAAGATTTCTCCAGGCTGAGGCTTAGCTAAAAAAGGTGGCTTGGCTATGTACTCTTTTAGAGATTGAAAATCCCTATCACAATGCTCATCCCACTGAAATCGAGTGACCCCCTTTAGTATCTTAAAGAAGGGCAGACTTCTATCCGCTGACCGGGATATGAACCAAGATAAAGCAATAATTCTGCCCAATAACCTCTGTACTTCTTTTAAATTTCTTGGAGGTTGCATCTGCTGAATAACATTAATCTTAATAGGATTAGCTTTTATACCTTGCTCAGTAACAACATACCCCAAGAAATGACCTTGAGTAACCCCAAATACACACTTCTCTGGATTCAATTTCATTTTATACTTGCGCAAAGTGCTAAAAGTTTCTTCTAAATCTGATATTAATTGCTCGGGACATAAAGTTTTGATCAAGATATCATCAACATATACTTCTACATTCCTCCCCAACTGCTTCCAAAAATTTTATCCATTAATCTTTGATAAGTAGCCTTGACATTTTTTAACCTGAAGGGCATAACCACATACAGAAAATCCCTTCTGCAGTAATAAAACTGACTTTATTCTGATCTTCCAAAGCTAGTGGAATCTAATGGCACCCCTGATAAGCATCCATCATTGAGATAAATTGATGCCCTACAATGGAATCTACTAACCGATCAATGCGAGGCAAAGCATAACAATCTTTAGGACAAGCTTTGTTTAGATCTCTGAAGTCCACACACATTCTCTATTTTCCCGATGGCTTAGGTACTAGCACCACATTAGATAACCAGGTCGGATATTGTACTTCTCTGATATGTTCGACTTTCAACAACTTATATACTTCCTCTTTAATAATGGCATCCTTCCCAGCTCTAAAGTGTCGACATTTTTGCTTTACAGGAGCTATAGTAGGTAAAATATTCAGTTTATGCTCCATAACAGTAGGATCAATTCCTGATAAGTCCTACCGTGACCATGCAAAAATATCAACATTTTTAATAAGACATTGTATTAAATCAGCTTTAAGCTGTAAAGGAAGGTCCCGAGCTATAAATGTAACATGTTCAGTACACTTATCATCTAACATGATTAATTCTTTATCAGACTCTCCTATTTCTTCAACACGCCCTTCTGAATGATACACACTGTGTCTCCATACTTAGGCTTCTGAAAAGATTTGTTAACAAATTTCCCCTTCTATCCCGTTCGGATGGAATCTACATAACATCTCTGAGAAATCTATTGATCACCCTTAACCTCTCCTACTTCATTTCCAACAGAAAACTTAATTTTCTGATTATAAGGAGAAGCTACAACCTGTAAACTGCTCAGAACAGGTCTGCCTAGAAAAGCATTATAAGATGAAGGCATATCAACTAATGTAAAATTAATAAGCAATGTTCTTCTCCTTGGCTCTTGTCCTAAAGATAAAGGTAATCTGATTTGGCTCATTGGCTGCACCTCATGACCAGAAAACCCAAATAAAGAAGTGTCGACCGGCTATAAATCAGTGATATTAACTCCCATTTGCTCTAAGGCTGACCAATACATAATGTCCATTGAACTGCCCGGGTCTACAAAAACTCTTTTCACATCAAAATTGGCAATAAAAGCTCAGGTGATTAAGGCATCAGTATGAGGGGGCATTACTCCCTCTAAGTCATTAGAATCAAAACCTAATATGGGTCCTCTTGTTCTAGGAAGAGAGGTAATAGTTGCACATTCTTCTCTACTATGTCTCTTTCGCGCTCTATTAGAGTCTCCATTAGTGGAACCACCAAAAATCATATTAATAGAACCCCTCACAGGAGGCTGATTAGCAGGAACTACCCTGTTAGGGGCTATCTCCCTTATCTGAGTAGACTGTATAGGTCGGTTTATAAGAGGTCTCCCTGGATTTCCTCTACCATAATTTCTTCCTCCAAACCCTCGTTGATAAGGAGTTGGATTCATAACTAGATTTTGAATGTGGAGATGAGCCCCCATAATTCTCTGCAGCTCAAAGTCTAACTATTGACAATTTTGAGTATTATGCCCATACTCCTGATGATAAGTGCAGAAAGTGGGAGCCGGTAGTCTCCTAGGCCCTCTATCAACTCCAAAGGGTCTTCTTAATAATTGTTGTTCTATACAAATATTCATAGCTCTCTCCTTAGAAAATCATAACTGAGGAGCATACAAAGATCTGTCCTCTGAAGGTCGAGCAGGTCTTACCCATTCAATCCTCCTTTTTGGCATTTCTACTATTCTGAAATCCCGAGAAGTTTGCCGAGACTTCTAAGCATCTTCAAGATTAACAAACTTCTCAGCCCGAGATAATAGATCATCAATGCTTGTAGGAGGTCTTTTAGCCAATGATTTAAAGAAGTCCCCTTCTCTATGCCCCTGAGTGAAGGCTCCCACTATCATACCAGATCCCATAGTAGGAATTTCCCGTGTTGCCTGTGTAAATCTCTGCACATATTGCCGCAAACTCTCTTGTTCTCTCTGTTTAAGATCAAAAAGACTCAGCGGTTGAGACAAATATTTTTTAGAACTAGAAAAATGCCTTAAAAATAATGTTGAAAAATCCTTGAATGACGTAATACTCTGTGTCTTCAAATCACTAAACCATTGTTGTGTTGGCCCTATTAATGTAATAAGGAGCACTCGACACTTAACTCCATCAGTATAATGGTACAACAAAACAAAATTTTCAAATCTACTTAAAAATGATCCTTAGGATCAGAAGAACCAGTATATTCAGGCATCTGAGGCATTCGAAAAATGCCTGGGCAATTCTTCGTTCAATATATCCTCAGTAAAGGGACTTGACTCTTCTATTTTCAAAATGGTGCCTTCGACATGTACATCCCCCTCAGGTTATGCATTCTCAAGAGGAGCTACACACTTCTTTTTCTTCCCCTTTTCTTATTTACAGATGCGAGAGGAATCATTTTTCGGACGAGAAACTCTGACCACCTCTTCTTCAGAGTCATCATTAGATACATCATCTTCTTTAATCTTCTTTGGGGTGACCCTTTGTGACATTTGATCCATCATCTCGGCCATTATTTGCATAAGGTCCTCCCTATAAAGGGTTCATGATGCCTTTTGCTGGTGCCTCCCTTGGAATTACTTGAGATAGATTTCTCCTCCTCCATCAGCTCCTTCAGTTTCCTTATAGTGTTCACCATTACGACTTTTTGTTCAGATTCCCACAGATGGTGCCAATTTGATGGTGTTCACTTCTTCGTCCTACCAAGATCTTGATAACTGCCATTTTGTTGTATTATTTTGGTCCTTAATATCACAGTTTTTATCCTTTCGAGTGATTTATTATTGATTATTTACATGTTTTATGAGTTGGATATATTTCTGGTCCTTATTGTAAATTCTCCTAATTTTTGGACTTATATGCAAATTTTATCTTTGTTTGTAGGAGATCGAGATGAGCCACTGAACTAGACTCAAGTTGGATCAAATATGGCTTCATCTGGGGTCATAATGGACATTTCAAAATGATTTAATCTGAGCCCTTCATCCAGATCAAAAGGCAAATTAAATCAAGGGTTCAGATCTGAGCATTATGGACCGTCCGAGGAAAGTGATTGATTCTGAGTCATCCATCTGGATCTGGAGCGATCCGGCCCATACATTAAGATCTACGCATCTTGGACGTTCATCCGGATCGTTGGATCGTGATTATACCTTCGGACGGATCGGATCTGTCCATTTCAAATCAGAATGATTTTAGCCGTTGGATGGAGCAGCTTAATTAAGCAATTAATATATCCATCAAACCCTAGCTTGTTTGGACGGCTGGGATCAGATGAGGCTCAAATTGGCGGCTGGGATAAGAAATGGCAGATCGAGCAAATCCTTTCGAACGACTGAGATTGGAAGGGCAATTGAATCAGACGGTGTTGGTGCAATCGGCCCAGGTCACGATTGACCAGGACTCGAGTTTGGCTCGAGTGATGTTGTGACGTGTTTTGATGTCTCGACAAAAACATTTGACAATGTAATTGTCATGGAAAGTCCAAGCATGGTCTTGGCATTTGAAAGTCCAACATGGGTTGGCAAGGAAAGTCCAAGCATGGTCTTGGCATTTGAAAGTCCAACATGGGTTGGCAAGGGAAAGTCCAAGCATGGTCTTGGCATGAAAAGTCCAAGCATGGTCTTGGCATGGAAAGTCCAACATGGGTTGGCATTTGAAGTCCAAGGGGTTTGATATTGGCTGCGTAAAGTCCAAGCGGGAGTCTTGGCAGCATAGGACCAATGCTTGGCAGCGTAAAGTCCAAGCGGGAGTCTTGGCAGCATAAGACCAATGATTGGCAGCGTAAAGTCCAAGCGGGAGTCTTGGCAGCATAAGACCAATGATTGGCGGCATAAAGTCCAAGCGGAGTCTTGGCGGCGTAAGTCCAATGTGCCTTGGCGGTGTAGACACCGTTAGCATGACATAGCCGATGGAAGCACCTGAAGGCTAGCGCGATGGATGAACAAGTCATGGATGACTTGGAGGGATCCGAGAGGCGTGAGGCTGATGGAGGTGGCTAGAAGGCTTAGGTCTAGGCTAAGGGTGGTCTAGCAATAATGGGGGAACCATATTTGGGTTAAAACCTCATGTTTGAGGTGTGCCAGTCGACTGGTGCCATGTGGCAGTCGACTGGACCAAGTCAACTAGGGTTTGACTGCAGGTTATGGCCTAGCAGTCGACTGCCAGAGGTGGGTAGTCGACTAATGGCTCGAGCAGTCGACTGATCGTGTGATCAGTCGACTGGTGCTCGATATTTCGGGCACAGAATGGAGTCGAGACTCGACTGGTCGAGTGAAGGCTCCATCAGTCGACTGATGGTCATGATCAGTCGACTGATGAAGGTTCCGTTGGACTTATCCAGCGTGGATCTAGCCATTGTCTCACGACAACAGTGGCATCAGTCGACTGATCGACTTTTTCCAGCACAGGTTGAAGCTATATATGGAGCTCGTGATGGAGGAAAAACCAATCGGTTCTTGAGGGATATTGGGGCGATTTGTTGGTAGAAATCAGGTCTCCAAGTGCAAGAAAGCAACCAAGCATTCAAGCAATCAAAACAAGTGTTGTAAAGTCTTTTCTTTACTTGTATTTCATATTTACATTGTATATTGCTTGTATTCCTTTCGTTTATTGTTGTAAACATTTGTACGGGGTTTCTCCGCCTCCGACTTGTGTCGAGAAGGAGTGTTTATCATTAGTGAGTGCGTGTGCATCACTAGGGCTCTTTAGAGCTCGATCCGTGGAGTAGGAACCGTGTGGTTCCGAACCACGTTATATCATTGTGTTAGCTTGTTGTCTATTTCTTTATTGTTATCATTATCTGTATTCCGCTGCGCTAACGAAATTGTAGACACGAACGAGATCGAATTCCATCCACGAACGGGCAAAACACTATTCACCCCCCTCTAGCCGTTCCGAGGGTCCTAACAAGTGGTATTAGAGCCCGGGGCTCTTCTACGGTTTAACAACCCAGAGTCAATAAGCTAGAGGGAAGAATATGGAATTTAAGGAAAGATTGGGTGACGACGTCAACATCCCACCTTCCTTCAACCGCGAACATTTTGCGTATTGGAAAGGTAGGATAGAATATTTTCTAATGACGAATATAGAAAATTGGTTTGCCGTGACTATTGGTTTTGATGCTCCGAGAGGAGAAAACAGCGAAATCCTCAAGATGAAGATATGGACCGAGGAGCAATGGGAAAAATTCAAGACAACCGTTAAGGTAACAAAAATGTTGATTGATTTGATACCTAATGATATTTTGTCAAGATTAGGAAGCTATAGGGATGCCAAGGAGTTGTGGAACAAGTTGATCAAGTTCCACAACAATCCCGAATCGGTCAAAGAAGACTTGGAAGAGGAGGAGACCGAAGAAGAATCATCATCATCCTCACAAGAAAGTGAGGAGTCAACTTCCGGGTCGGAAGAGGTGGAGGAAGTGGAAGAAGCATCCACCTCAAGGATTGAGGGAGAGGAGAGAACCTTCATACCGGAACATCGAGAAGAAGAAGCTTCGACATCCGGTCAAGATAAAGAAGCCCAAAGTCCAATTCTGGTCTCCACCACCATCGGTAACTCAAACACCTCAATTCAAAATAAAAATAACATTATGTGTTTTGAGTGTAGGAAATTTGGGCATTATAAGAGTAAGTGCCCAAAGAAAGTCAAGAAAGCTCCTCCGGTGCCTAAAAGTCAACGGACGTCGGTTCCCCAAGTATCAAGAGCAAGGAGCACATCATATGCTTCAAATGCTATGCAAAAGGACATTATAGGAATCAATGTCCTAGGGGGAAGAAGAAGACCCAAGCGGGAGCTACACATGTAGGGGGAGCTTCCAAAGCTAACCCTAAGGTATATTTTAATAATGCATCCTTTTTAGTTAATAGGCAAAAGCATGCTAAGGGTTTCAATTCTCTTGCTATTTATCATAAAGAGCATGCTAGAAATAACAAACATATTTGTTTAGGAGCTAAGAAGGTTCACCTTAGGAATAAGGAGAAGTTTGGGACTAATGTCCCTAAAAATATCTTACCTAGGGAATCAATTAGGAAAATAGGAGAACATCTAGGCCTTAACCCTAAATGGACTAGGCATATGCCTAGGAAGTCCAATGCCCATGGTCTAAATCAAAATTCTAAAATTGGGCAATTAGAATTAGAGAACCAAGTCTTGAGGTCAAGGCTTGAAAAACTTGAAAAGACCCTTAAGGTTATGCAAAATCAAATGCAAGGGTCAATTAGTCAAACTTCTAGGTCCAAAAGTCAAAGTCAACACCTAGGACCTAAGAGTCAAAAGTCAACCAAGGGCAAGCAAGGTTTGGGTCACAAACCTAAGCCTAAGGTGGCTTACCATAGTGTTCCATTTGATTATGGAACACAAACTAGGTCTAGGAAGACCAAGGTCAATAGGGAAGTCATCCCTAGAGTTGACCAAAGGGTGTGCCTAGTGGCTAGGGTTTCTAGGAAACCTAGGATGGCCACTAAGAAGGTTGCAAGGGGAGTTACCCCTAGAGTCAACCTAGGTAAGACCCAAATGACCAAGGCTAACAAGCCTAGGAGGGTCATTAGGAAGGTATCTAGGGAGGTTATCCCTAAGGAGTACCTAATTAACCCTAGGAGCTCAAATCGGTTTTGGGTTCCTAAGAGCGTGATTGATTCATGCTAGATGGGTTAGGGTGTGCCAACCTTGATTGGATGGGTAGTTAACTCAACCATTGTAAAGGTGGCACTTTAGGATATTTTCAAGGTTATGGTTACCTTGAAAATACATTTGAGCTTTAATACTAAAAGATTTTAGGATGTGCCAATATTATTTGAGAAGTTTGATAAAATGATTAAATTGACACAATTTAGTTTTAGAGATTAGTGTGCCATTTTGGGTTGTTGGCACACTAGGGAGTTTAATGATAATATGGCAAAATATATCTAACCATATCAAATGGCAATTAATATTAAAATTTAGGTATTACTATACCTATATATTTTATATGCCATGCTTTGATTGCCATATGCCATGTCATGACATCATGCCTAGTTCTATGATTTTATATGTCATGTTCATGTTTAGGATTAAGGTTTTAAATGCCATGTGTTTTTAGATTTCATATTATGCCATGACATCATGATTATGAGCATGTGTTTATCTATATCATCTCTAATGCCATAATCACTCATGCATTTAATATAATTTGATTGAAATTGATTTAAGGACAATGGCATGACTTGGAGTCCCATTTATAAGGGAATCAAGTAGGGTTGCCTTAGAAAAATGCATGAAACCCTAGATAAAATGAACCAAAACCCACATCTCACATCCAATTGACATGTATGTGTATTTATACACCCTAGATACATGTGAGATGCTAGGATATGAGTTAAGTTCAAGGTGCATAGTTTTTGCATCTAGATGAACTAAAACTCATCTTATTTCAATTTGTGGATCATTGGGAAAGCTTGTGTACAAGTCATGTGCATAGAGCCCAAGGAATATGATCCAAAATAAGTTTTTGAAAACATTTTAAAATCATTTTGAAAAACCTTGGTGAAGTCTATCTTTTGATAGCAATCACCATTGATGAAGTTGATACAAACTAGGGCCAAAACATTGAAAATTTCAATGGTTTTGAGCTTTGTATCAAATTCACTATTTTATGGGTAAAATAATTTTAAAATATTTTTCACCCATTGTATGTGTCATAAGTATTATATGTATGAACTTTCAGGATTTTGTGATAAACGTATAATTATTTATGAATTTCCAAAACTCGATTCTGATAACTAAAATTTGGAAATTTGATTACACGACCGCCTCGAGTGGCAATGATCGATGAGTGTGGCAATGATCGTAGCCGTGAGTCGACTGCCAAGGTTGATTTTGGGAAAACTAGGTTTGGTTAGCCAGTGTTCAGCCATGGTAAAGGTCCCTAACCACTCCTAACCCTAGGATATGCTTTGGGAAGCATTATAAAGGGTGAAAATCCATTGGATATGGATTAGGAGAGTTGTTTAGGGTTTGTATCAATGTTAAGGTGTTGGAAAGTTCGATGTTGAATTTCTAACCTTAATTTTGATGGTTAGAGTTCCTATTGGCTTAGGGACTGCCCAAGGACATTGTTGGTGCAATGGTCAAGGGGGAGCAAGCCTTTAGGGGGAGGTATCCATCTTGGGATGATGGATGTGTTTTTCTCCTTGAAGAGGAGAAGTTATTGGGAGAATATGACATCAATTGGGAAATTGATGGGATTTTTGAGAGACCCAATTTGGAAATTGGGAGAGTAAATAGGATTGCCTCTCTTGAGTGATATTGGACTTATCACTAAGAAAATGGTAGGCATCCTAAGTATTGTTGGACCAAGGGGGAGATTGTAAGATCTCATTGGAACATGAGACGTTGACCTCCTTGGAGAGAAAACCTTTTTGATGTTAGTCAAAAAGGGGGAGAATGTTTGGGGGAGAAGATTTGGAGAGTATTTACCAATTTGGGATAATTGGTAAGGGATTTGAGTTAGTGTTCTAACTCAATAATTTGTCTGGTTTTTGTCAAACATCAAAAAGGGGGAGATTGTTGGTGCAATCGGCCCAAGTCACGATTGACCAGGACTCGAGTTTGGCTCGAGTGATGTTGTGACGTGTTTTGATGTCTCGACAAAAACATTTGACAATGTAATTGTCATGGAAAGTCCAAGCATGGTCTTGGCATTTGAAAGTCCAACATGGGTTGGCATGGAAAGTCCAAGCATGGTCTTGGCATTTGAAAGTCCAACATGGGTTGGCAAGGGAAAGTCCAAGCATGGTCTTGGCATGAAAAGTCCAAGCATGGTCTTGGCATGGAAAGTCCAACATGGGTTGGCATTTGAAGTCCAAGGGGTTTGATATTGGCTGCGTAAAGTCCAAGCGGGAGTCTTGGCAGCATAAGACCAATGCTTGGCAGTGTAAAGTCCAAGCGGGAGTCTTGGCAGCATAAGACCAATGATTGGCAGCGTAAAGTCCAAGCGGGAGTCTTGGCAGCATAAGACCAATGATTGGCGGCATAAAGTCCAAGCGGAGTCTTGGCGGCGTAAGTCCAATGTGCCTTGGCGGTGTAGATACCGTTAGCATGACATAGCCGATGGAAGCACCTGAAGGCTAGCACGATGGATGAACAAGTCATGGATGACTTGGAGGGATCCGAGAGGCGTGAGGCTGATGGAGGTGGCTAGAAGGCTTAGGTCTAGGCTAAGGGTGGTCTAGCAAGTATGGGGGAACCATATTTGGGTTAAAACCTCATTTTTGAGGTGTGCCAGTCGACTGGTGTCATGTGGCAGTCGACTGGACCGAGTCAACTAGGGTTTGACTGCGGGTTATGGCCTAGCAGTCGACTGCCAGAGGTGGGTAGTCGACTAATCGAGCTCGAGCGATCGATCGCGGTGATCACCGACTGGTGCTCGATATTTCGGGCACAGAATGGAGTCGAGACTCGACTGGTCGAGTGAAGGCTCCATCAGTTGACTGATGGTCATGATCAGTCGACTGATGAAGGTTCCGTTGGACTTATCCAGCGTGGATCTAGCCGTTGTCTCACGACAACAGTGGCATCAGTCGACTGATGGTCCCGATCCGTCGACTGATCAACTTTTTCCAGCACAGGTTGAAGCTATATATGGAGCTCGTGATGGAGGAAAAACCAATCGGTTCTTGAGGGATATTGGGGCGATTTGTTGGTAGAAATCAGGTCTCCAAGTGCAAGCAAGCAACCAAGCATTCAAGCAATCAAAACAAGTGTTGTAAAGTCTTTTCTTTACTTGTATTTCATATTTACATTGTATATTGCTTGTATTCCTTTCGTTTATTGTTGTAAACGTTTGTACGGGGTTTCTCCACCTCCGACTTGTGTCGAGAAGGAGTGTTTATCATTAGTGAGTGTGTGTGCATCACTAGGGCTCTTTAGAGCTCGATCCGTGGAGTAGGAACCGTGCGGTTCCGAACCACGTTATATCATTGTGTTAGCTTGTTGTCTATTTCGTTATTGTTATCATTATCTGTATTCCGCTGCGCTAACGAAATTGTAGACACGAACGAGATCGAATTCCATCCACGAACGGGCAAAATGCTATTCACCCCCCCTCTAGCCGTTCCAAGGGTCCTAACAAGGGGTCCTAATAGACGGTTAGTGTTTTTCATTTAATAACTTACCTTCCCAAATCGGCAGAGCAGAATCGCACAGAAAAATCGAGCCATCTTCTTGCTCTCGCGAGCGCGGGCGACCGGCGACTACATGCGCGGCGGTGACAGTCCGGCACTCCACTCCGGCGACCTTCCCTCCGACAGCCGATGATGATCCCAGGAGAGCCTCGACGGACGATTAGATGTCGTGATTCGGACTGCTAATCGGAAGAGGGGCGAGCACAGGATTCCAGCGAGTACATCCTTCACCGGTGTTTACTCCATTCCGGCGGATGGGATAGGCCTTCCCTTCCTCGCCAGAGCCACCCACACGCGCCAGTTAGGTGGTGTATGACTCAGATTGTCATCTAAATGATCTCAACCAATTTAGTAATACCGAATCCCCCTAACTAAAGTAGTATAGGATGACTCGAGTCATCTCCCATCGATTGAAGACGGTGTATGATAATTCAAGTGGTTATTGCAGTTTTTATTCTTTTTTTTTTTTTTGAGATTGAATAGAGAGGGGGGGTTGTGTATTGATTCCTAAATCATCTAATCTCAAGGGAAAACAAGAAAGAACACTAATCATAATGAATTATGTGCATTCTTGAAGTAATGAACATTCGATGAGTAAATCAGTGCAACAACAACTGAATAAACGGAGAAAAACGAAAGCCAAACAACATCTAAACTACGATGGGGAAATTCAACCAAACACTCAACAAGCCAAAAAAATCTAATTAATGCTCAAAAATGTAAAAGAAATTAGATCTATTAATCTCCCTGTGTCTCTTGCCACCGGTAGAAGTGAAGCGATGCGAACTCCATGTTTTGTGCTCCTCTGCTCCGATGGATGCGTGAAGTGGCTTCAGATCAAAGATGAACGGAACGAAGAGGAATCCCTTGCCTCCGCTCCAGATGATGCGTGAAGTGGCTTTAGATCGAAGATGAACGGAACGAAGAGGAATCCCTTGCCTCCGCTCCGGATGATGCGTAAAGTGGCTTCGAAGATGAACGGAACGAAGAGGAATCCCTTGCCTCCGCTCTGATGATGCGTGAAGTGGCTGCAGATCCGAATGAATTGAACAAAGAGGGCTCCCCTATTTTTACCGCCTTCGCTTCTTTTCATTTTAGCCCAAAATCTTCACTGAATTTTTAACTTTCTACTGCCAAGACGACATACCCGTGTCGTTTTGATATTACCCGTGTCGTGTAACGGAAAAAGAACGACACGCCTTTGCTTGGCTGTGTGCAAAGCCCGTGTCGTTTTGGTACTGCCCGTGTCGTGATGGACAGAGAGCAACACGCTTGTGCTCGACTGTGTGCAAAGCCTGTGTCGTGTAACGGGAAAAGAGCGACACGCCTGTGCTCGGCTATGTCCAAAGCCCGTGTCGTTTTGGTACTGCCCGTGTCGTGACGGACAGAGAGCAACACGCCTGTGCTCGGTTGTGTCCTACAAGAAGACATCGAAAATGTTAAAAATCAATCCAAATTATGTAGGAATGATCATTATAGTCCAAAACAAGTCCTGCTCATAAAATGTCCTAATTCTCCACAATTAAACAATAAGAGGATAGAATCATCAATTATTAAAGCCAATATAAACTACCAAAACGAGTGTTATCAATTCCCCCACACTTATTCTTGCACGTCCCGGGCAAGCAAAAGGAAACAACTTCCCTCTAAGTAACTCATATCGTTGCTTCAAAAGAAAGTAAAAAGTAGTTACTTAGGCTTATCATATTTATTTAGACCAAGGCACATATATCCGATTCAAACACAAGTCACTAAGCATGGTGATTTCAACACATGATTAACTAAAACTTGATGCAATCCTCACAAGATATATGGTGCATAAGGTAGTGCTCTCACTCTCAATAGCATGTAAGTAAATGGGGTTCCACTCAATGCAACTAATGATGTTTCACTACCATATGCTTGCATATTTTCTACTCTTCATCACTAGATCATATGTTTCCGTGACTCCAAAGGCTTATCATCATGAAGTAAAATTCGTGGGAAATCACAATAGAACATAAGAAAGCAAGAGGGTGTGGAAAGCTGATATGACAATGTAATAAGGAAGGCAATAAACACTATCTGGGGTTTGAGGAATTTAGAAATTTCCGTTCAGTTTCAGACTTCCAAATTGCTTCCAATTAAATTATACGACTTGCAATTCCTGCATTTCAAACTCCATCTGCGCAAATTCCCTAGTCGTGCCAATTTCTACAGACTATGTAGCTTCTTTTCCGAAATTACAATTCCCTTTTTTTTTTGCCGATTTGAATGTTGCAACATTCCAGAATTTCTAATTCATTATTAAACTTTTATTTCCAGTATCTGGAAATTAAGTTTCAACACTTCCAATTGGCTCAAATTCCAGATTCTTGAGATGAGTTTCTAAATCATGTTTAACTCCTGCAATTCAACTCAATAATCAGCCTAAAATTTATTTTTTATGTTTTTTTTCAAGTACAACTTCCCTTTTAGACTTCAAGTGTCAAAATTCAGGTCAAGTGGCCCATCAATCCTCTGAATTTAGTCCAATTCCAACTTTACTCAACCTAGGTAACACGTCCAAGGTCCTGTGTCCGAAATGCCAAATGTGTGATGACAAAATTTCAAATTTAGTTATGCAAAAAAAAATTCAGACTGCAGCTTCCTCCAATTACGCATAATTGATTTCATTAGCCTTAGACTATCCAAAGGCTTGCAGGTGACCTTTTCCATGATACCGAATAATCCAGTAAACCAGAACACCAGGGAATCCCATATTAATCGGCTACAACTCTTTTTTTGTTTTTATGGTTAATCTGATTCTGCATAGATGTTATCATCCGATGTGTCAATAAAACCAGTGCACTTAATACTCTATAATCTCTATGTGTGCACATTTCTTCCCAGCTGGTATACAGTTTCCCTTTCCTTAGTCCAAATCTCTCAACAAAGAAAATAGGACCTCAAAGGCAATAAAGGTTAGTCCAACCCTGGTGATCAAGTGCTCATGCTACCCATTATATCTCACCTTACATTCAACAAGACAACAAGACAACCATAACCTCACATCCTCTCAAGATCCCCCACACTTAAAATTTGACCGTCTCGGGCACGAAATCCAACAAGATAAATTGTTTGAGTCAAAAAAACCAAGGCATTAATACAAAGAGGATAGCGCAAAAGAAATTCCAAAAGTATAGATAAGATAGCCTTTATCATTATCACAACTTTTATGAAATTGTAACCTTGAGAAGAAACATAGCAAGTTCTAGAGCTCCACAACAAGATTGCATATCACACACAAGGAGAAAATGGCTAGATCCTTACTAGGTGTGTAAAATCATCAAGTACAATCAACCAATTAGCATCCATCACCACACTAATGAGCATATGCATGTAAAGTATCTAATCATGCCCTAGAATCCAGAAAACATGATAATCAAACTTAACTAACTTTTACATCCCCTAAAACTAATACGAGCACTCAAGGATTCTATTCAAAGATTTTATTTACTAACACATTTTATTCAAACAAAAATAACAAAAGCATTAAAACAAAAAGAACAACTGAACTCCCCTTTAAATTGGATAGATGGGGTTGTCTAGTGCTTCACATTCCAACACCGCATGCATAACTCCTTCATGAAATTTCTTCAAGCAGTGCCCATTCACTTTGAAGGTCCGCCCATCTTCCTTGTCCTGCAACTCAATCACTCCATAGGGAAAGATATTAATAATGTAGAAAGGCCCATCCCACTTAGATCTCAATTTACCTGGAAACCATTTGAGTCTAGAGTTGTACAATAAAACTTTATCACCTATTTGAAACTCTTTCCTCAGTATGTGCTTATCATGATATGCTTTGGTCTATTCCTTGTAAATCTGAGAGTTCTCATAGGCTTCAAGTCTTAACTCTTCCAATTCCTGTAATTGCATTTTCCTCCCAACTCCAGCTTGATCCATGTCTAGGTTACATGACTTGACTGCCCATAATGCTTTGCGTGCTATCTCAACTGGTAAGTGACATGCTTTGCCAAACACAATCCTAAATGGTGACATTCCAATTGGTGTTTTGAAGGCGGTTCTGTAAGCCCACAAGGCATCATCCAACCTTTTGCTCCAATCTTTCCTGTCAGGTTTTACCATTTTTTCCAAAATCTGCTTAATCTCTCTATTTGATACCTCTGCTTGCCCGTTGGTCTGAGGATGGTAAGCAGTAGCAACTTTGTGCAAAATTCCATATTTGTTAAGCAGCATCTTCATGTGTCTATTACAGAAATGGGACCCTTGATCACTAATGATCGCCCTGGGCCACCCAAACCTGCAAAAGATGTTTGACCTGACAAAACTAACAACCACAGATACATCATCAGTCCTGGTAGGAATAGCTTCCACCCACTTGGAAACATAGTCTACCGCCAATAAGATGTATGTGAAACCATAAGAAACAGGAAATGGACCCATAAAGTCGATTCCCCATACATCAAACACTTCACAAAACAAAATAGACTGTTGGGGCATCTCATTTCTACGTCCAATACTCCCGACTTTTTGACATTGTTCACATGTTCTAGTAAACTCATATGAACTAATGCAGACTAGGCCAATATAAACCTGAATCTAAAATTTTCCTAGCTGTTCTTTGTGGACCAAAATGTCCTCCACAAGATAAAGAATGGCAAAATGTAAGAACAGATTGAAACTCGCCATTAGGAACACATCGCCTAATTACCTGATCGCTGCACCACTTCCACAAGTAAGGTTCATCCCAAACATAGTATTTAGCATCACATCTTAATTTGTTAACCTGTACTTGAGAGAAATTTGCAGGTATAACACATGCAACCAAATAATTAACGATGTCAGCATACCATTGTACTTCCCCTTGCAGTGTCAGGAGTTGTTCATCTGGAAAACAATCTGGAATGGGTGTAAGCTCCCTATCTTGCATGATTCTGCTCAAATGATCAGCCACCATATTTTCCTTACCACTCCTATCGCGTATTTCCACGGCGAATTCTTGGAGTAGAAGTATCCATCTGATTAATCTAGGCTTTGCATCTGACTTCTTTAAAAGGAATTTGAGAGCTGCATGATCTGAAAAGACAACCACATGAGAGCACAATAAATATGAACGAAACTTATTCAACGCAAACACAATGGCTAGAAGCTCTTTTTCCGTGGTTGTATAATTTGCTTGAGCAGGATCTAATGTCCTGGATGCATAATAGATAACATGTGAAGCTCCGTCAACCCGTTGAGCCAACACTGCACCCACTGCAAAATTAGAAGCATCACACATTAATTCAAAAGGCAATTCCCAATTAGGAGAACTCATAATAGGAGCTGAGATGAGAGCATCCCTGAGTTGGTTGAAAGCATCCTTGCATCTTTCATCAAATCCAAATTCCACATCCTTTTGCAGTAAGCGTGAGAGGGGAAGGGCTATAGCACTAAAATTTTGAATGAATCTCCTGTAGAAACCTGCATGACCAAGGAAAGCTCGAACCTCCCACACGCATGTGGGATAAGACAAAGAAGAAATAACCTTGACCTTAGCATGATCTACCTCTATGCCCCTACTCGAAACAATATGTCCTAAAACAATACCATGTTCAACCATGAAATGGCACTTCTCAAAGTTTAAAACCAGGTCAGTTTCCACACATCTCTGCAAAACTTGAGAATGACTATCTAAACATTCATCGAATGATGAGCCATACATGGTAAAATCATCCATAAATACTTCCATACAATGCTCTAATAAATCTGCAAAAATACTTACCATGCATCAGAATGTACAGGGCGTTGCAGAGCCCAAAGGGCATGCGTCGGAATGCAAATGTCCCGTAGGGGCATGTGAATGTAGTCTTCTCCTGGTCCTCGGGTGCTATGCAAATCTGATAATATCGAGAAAATCCATCCAAGAAGCAGTAATGAGTCTTTCCTGCTAATCTCTCCAACATTTGATCAATAAAAGGTAGTGGGAAATGATCCTTCCTTGTAGCCTGGTTAAGCTTCCGATAATCTATGCACACCCTCCATGAATTTTTCACTCTTGTGGAAATCATCTCACTGTCCTCATTGACAATCACTGGCATCCCCGATTTCTTTGGTACCACATGTATTGGGCTCACCCACTGACTATCTGAAATGGGGAAAATGATACCTGCTTGCAACAATTTTTGAATCTCTATCTTTACCACTTCGGTAAGCAATGGGTTCAATCTTCTCTGTGGTTGCCTGACTGGGTTCTTGTTCTCCTCCAGAAAGATCCTATGCATGCAAAAGGAAGGGTTGATGCCATGAATATCTGCAATGGTCCATCCTATGGCCTTCTGATAAAGCCTTAGCAGATTCAACAACCTTATCTCCTGATCTGCTCCTAAATTCTTAGCAATAATGACCTAATTCCTTCTCTTTCCTGTAAGCATACTTGTGCTCCAAAGAGAAGTTTCAATTCCAGCTTTTGGAGGTTGATCATGGAAGGAAACAATTTTTCAGACCTTCTTCTATTAATGAATTCCTGCACAAGCATCCTCAATGTTATCAATGATGCTAATAGAGTCATCTTCTATTACCTCGTAGTCAGATCCCTATCAATCCACGAAGTCTCTGACTACCTTCCAACTCGTCAAGAATATCAATGTTAAGTAGTGAGTGATCTTCTTCAAGATACCTCATTGCTTCAAGAATGCCAAAGTAATCACCCTTTGTCTCCAAACTCCATGGTCAATGTTCCTGCATGTACATCAATCTTTGTCCTTGCAGTCACAGTCTTGAGCGACCTCCTAAAATCGAGAGTTTGGCTTGAAGTCATATCTCCTTCCATATCAAGAACGTAGAAATCAGCTGGAAAAATCAGATCCTTCACCTTAACTAAGACATCTTCAATAACTCCATCTGGATGAGCTAAACTTCGGTTGGCTAATTGAATAATTACCCCAGTCGGTTGTAGTGGTCCAATACCTAGGGATAGGAAAACTGACTTAGGCATGACATTAATGGATGCACCAGAATCCAACATTGCATTTGAGAATCTGCATTCTCCAATCACACATGGTATGGTAAACATTCCTAGATCTTTACATTTCGTGGGCATTGACTGAATCAAAGATGATACATTCTTTCCCATGCTTACCAGTTCATTACCTTTCAGTTTCCTCTTATGAACACAAAGATCCTTCAAAAACTTAGCATATCTTGGTATATGTTTGATAACCTTCAATAATGGTATGTTTACTTCCACCTTACTGAAAATGTCCACCAATTCTTCAAGATCATTAGACCTTCCTGCAGTAACATTTTTCTTAGAAATTCCTGCTCTTTGAGGGAAGGGAATCTGCACTACCTCTTGCGATTTAACACCTGATTGTAATTTTTGTTCCTTTTCTTCGTCAGAAACTGCTATAGGCACAGGTGCATGAACTGTGGCAGGTCTCGGAAGGCTGGGATATATCATAGTTTTCCCACTCCTTAGTGACATAGCACTCACATTCCCTCTGGGGTTTGGAACAGACTGAGCTGGTAATTAACTAGACCCTTGGGACTGAAACTAGCTGAGTGTAGTAGCCATCTGACTAATTTGCCTTTCTAAATTTTGAATGGCAATATCACTCCTTTGTTGTTGTTGTTGAAATTGTGCTTGTTGTTGTAACAAAAGTTGCCGCATCATGTCTTTCAAATCTTGTGTGGATGAGTCTAAATGACTTGGTCCAGAAATAAGCTGTGATTGTGAAATCTGGGAAGGTTTGTACTGCGTGGAACTATTATGAAATCCTAGAGGCTTCTGCAAGTTTGTTTGCGATGGGGTCGAATGATGGTTGTTGTACCCGATTGGTCTGCTGTTGTGCAGAATTATTTCCATACCTCAGATTTGGATGATCCCTCCATCCAGGATTGTATGTAGTTGACATAGGATCATACTGTGATCTTTGTGTTTGCTGATATTGCGATCTATTCTAAAACATATTTGCTGCTGCCACCTGATCCGAGACAAACCCTCCTTCTGACTGCAAGGTTAAGCAGGTATCAACCGAGTGTGCTGCACTGGCACAAATGCTGCAAACTCGTGTTGGTTGAACAGATTGAGTATATGCCTGTTGAGTCTGACTAATAGCTATCTGCCTTAACATTGTTTCAATCCCATCCAACCGACTCTCGATTCTAGGTTGTTCAGTATCAGAGTCCTGAACATGATGAACACTCTTGATGGGTACAGTCCGAGTCCCAAATTGCTGATAGTTAGATGCCATAATCTCAATAAGTTCCTTGGCTTGAAAAGGTGTTTTGTTTACAAGTGCTCCTCCACTAGCAGCATCTATCATATTCCTATCCATAGGCAACAATCCTTCGTAGAAGTATTGAATCAACAATTGCTCACTAATTTGGTGTTGGGGGCAGCTCGCACAGAGTCTCTTGAAACACTCCCAATACTCGTATAATGTTTCCCCAATCAGTTGTTGAACTCCATATATATTTTTCCTGATTGCTGCAATCCTTGATGCAGGAGAGAATTTTTCCAGAAATATTTTGCTCATATCATTCCAACTAGTAATGGATCCTGGGGGAAGATAGTAATACCAATCCTTAGCCTTGTCTGTCAATGAGAATGGAAATGCCCTGAGCTTCATGTCATCCTCTGATATGGTTTGAGGCTTCATGGTTGAGCACACCATATGGAATTCCTGAAGGTGTCTGTTTGGATCCTCACCAGCTAAGCCATGAAACTTTGGTAGTAGATGAATTACCCCGGATCTTAGCTCAAAATCCCCTTCAAGTCCCTGATACCTGATACACGAAGGCTGATAAGCTACATTTAGCTCTGCCAATTCTCTGAGTGTTCTATCACTGCTTTTTGTGTTGTTGTCTTCCATGTTAATCACTGAAGTCCTCTGAGCTCTCTCTAAAGCGTGGAATGTTCTGTCAATCTCTGGATCATATCTTTGGTATCTGTAGATGTCCTAGTCATGCACTATAGTCTCACTGCAAGCAAGAAAACAAGACACAACTGGTGTAGAACAGGTATAGAAACGACAAGTATAATGAGGTATTGAAATGTCAAATTTTTTTCTTTAAAAAATTTTATATTACCTCCTCAGCAATAAAAGTAAATGGAAATAGAATTGGAAATTGAGAAGTAAAATTATTTTTCAAGCAAACACATTAGAACTACCTATGCACCTCTATCAAATCCCCGGCAACGGCGCCAAAAATTGGTGTATGACTCAGATTGTCGTCTAAATGAGCTCAACCAATTTAGTAATACCGAATCCCCCTAACTAAAGTAGTATAGGATGACTCGAGTCATCTCCTTACGATTGAAGACGGTGTATGATAATTCAAGTGGTTATTGTAGTTTTTATTCTTTTTTTTTTTAGATTGAATAGAGAGGGGGGGTTGTGTATTGATTCCTAAATCATCTAATCTCAAGGGAAAACAAGAAAGAACACTAATCATAACGAATTATGTGCATTATTGAAGTAAAGAACATTCGATGAGTAAATCAGTGCAACAACAACTGAATAAACGTAGAAAAACGAAAGCCAAACAACATCTAAACTACGATGGGGAAATTCAACCAAACACTCAACAAGCCAAAAAAATCTAATTAATGATCAAAAATGTAAAAGAAATTAGATCTAGTAATCTCCCTGTGTCTCTTGCCACCGGTAGAAGTGAAGCGATGCGATCTCCACTTTTTGTGCTCCTCTGCTCCGATGGATGGGTGAAGTGGCTTCGGATCGAAGATGAACGGAACGAAGAGGAATCCCTTGCCTCCGCTCCGGATGATGCGTGAAGTGGCTTTAGATCGAAGATGAACGGAACGAAGAGGAATCCCTTGCCTCCACTCTGGATGATGCGTAAAGTGGCTTTAGATCGAAGATGAACGAAATGAAGAGGAATCCCTTGCCTCCGCTCCGATGATGCGTGAAGTGGCTGCAGATCCGAATGAATTGAACGAAGAGGACTCCCCTCTTTTTACCGCCTTCGCTTCTTTTCATTTTAGCCCAAAATCTTCGCTGAAATTTTAACTTTCTACTACCAAGACGACATGCCCGTGTCATTTTGATATTGCCCATGTCGTGTAACGGAAAAAGAGCGACACGCCTGTGCTTGGCTATCTGCAAAGCCCGTGTCATTTTGGTACTTCCCGTGTCATGACGGACAGAGAGCAACACGCCAGTGCTCGAATGTGTGCAAAGCCCATGTCGTGTAATGGGAAAAGAGCGACACATCTGTGCTCGGCTGTGTCCCAAGCCCATGTCGTTTTGGTACTGCCCGTGTCGTGACGGACAGAGAGCAACACGCCTGTGCTCGGTTGTATCCTACAAGAAGACATCGAAAATGTTAAAAATTAATCTAAATTATGTAGGAATGATCATTATAGTCCAAAACAAGTCCTGCTCATAAAACATGCTAATTCTCCACAATTAAACAATAAGATGATAGAATCATCAATTATTAAAGCCAATATAAACTACCAAAACGAGTGTTATCATTAGGAAAGCGCCATCTCTACCGGTGAAGTTCCACCTCACTGTCCGGTGACTCCACAGCTGCCAGAGCGGTGATCGCGTTCCTCCGTCTGTCCGTCCTCCCTTCTGCGCTGATTGGGCAGCTTCGCATTCACCACAGGAGAGGGATGTTCGGTTTGTTGCGACCGCCGTGTGGTTACCGGTCGTTGTTTATTTGGGTTAATATGGATGTTCATGTGTATGGTTGTTTATGTGTTCGTTTGTTTGCGTGCTCATTCTGTTAGATTATGCATTCGTTAGTAGTAATTAGGTTTGTTCTGCTAATTGTTTGGTTGTTCACGCATGATATTATTTCTATAGGGTTGGTTGTTGCTTAGTGGTTAAATTTTGTTCGTTGTGCATTTGTAGGTTAGTTTAATTTCTTGTTGCTGACGTACTAACCCCATCCATTAAAATTGTCCAATCAATGCATCGTATAGTGATAGTATGGTGTTTTGGTCGGAGTGCTTTCATTATTAGATTAGATTTCATTTACATTCGACCAGTTGTCGTATAGTGACAGTGCAGTGCCTGGTCGAATTGCTTTCGTTTATTGCATTTTGTTTATTGCAATTTTTAGTGACTGTTTGACTACTGTGTCGTATAGTGACAGTGCGATACATGGTTAAATTGTTCACCTTTCTTCGTGATCATTGTACCGTATAGTGACAGTGCGGTACGTGATTACTTACTTTTGCGCATTAGAGTAGTTGTTACTTATTGTCTGGTAGTCAGATTTGCTTCCTGTAGCTTTAATTTCCATGTTAGTTTGTTTACCAGAATTGTTTGACCATTGCATCGTAGAGTGACAGTGAGGTGTAAGGTTGGATCGTTCTTGCATTAGGATCACTTCCCGGGAATTAATAATTGGTAGTAAGGTTTACTTTTTGCATGTTTAATTGATTTTGATAATTGTAAAAACCCCCAGTGTTTACTTCTGTTTAAAAACAAATGTCCAGCCATTAGGTTCGTTGGGAGATGACCCGAGTCAGTCCTATACTGCATTAGTGTAGTTAGGGGGTTCGGTAAATAATTTGGGAATGGTATCACGACAATTCACTGCGCTTTACCAAATTTTGGCATCGTTACCGGGGAACTTAATGGGTTCGTTTGTCTTTAAACTGTAGTTTGTTTGTTTGTTTTCTTTTTCTTTTGTTATTATTGTCTTTCTTATCTTTTTTATCTGTACTCATTGTGTTGTTTGTTTTGAAAATGACCAGGTCTTCAGGCGATAAACTCTTTGAGCTGGATCCTGAGATTGATAGGACTTTTCACGCACTGCGGAGAGCACAGGGAAGGTCAGCTGATACTTCTGATTACAGTCCATCAGAGTTGTAGAAAGTCATGGCAGATAACAACAGGACTCTGAAGGAGCTTGCAACCCCTGATGCGACATACCAGTATTCTTGCATTAGCTACCCAGCTTTAGAGGAGGATTTTGAGCTCAGATCGGGTACAGTTCATTTGCTTCCTAAGTTTCATGGATTGTCTGGTGAAGATCCCAACAGGCACTTGCACGAGTTCCATGTGGTGTGCTCTACTATGAAGCCACAAGGCATTTCAGAGAAAGATATAAAATTGAGAGCTTTTCCATTCTCACTGGCTGGAGCAGCTAAGGATTGGTTATACTATCTTCCACCTAGATGTATCAACAGTTGGCTTGAATTGAAGAAAGCATTCTTGGAAAAGTTCTTCCCAGCATCCAGAACTGCTACCATCAGGAAAAGCATCTGTAGTATCCAGCAGTCTACTGGAGAGACATTGTATGAGTACTGGGTTAGATTCAAGAAACTATGTTCCAGTTGCCCCCAGCATCAGATCAGTGACCAGTTGCTCGTTCAGTACTTCTATAAGGGATTGCTTCCCATGGACAGGAGTATGATAGATGTAGCTAGTGGAGGGGCATTAGTTAACAAGACTCCCAGTGAGGCCCGAAGGCTTATTGCAAACATGGCAGAGAACTCACAGCAGTTTGGGAGCAGAGTTATAGTGACTAGAGGGATGAGTGAGGCTCACCTGGCTATTACTGATCAGGCGGAGATGAAGAATTCTACGCAGGAGCTCACATCGATCATTAGTTAGGCAGTTGGCTCTAAACTAGGCAAGCCAATCTTCTATAGTGCCTATGCAACCTATGAGAGTTTGTGGTATTTGTTCGAGTCCAAAGCATCCTTCTGATTCATGTCCTTCACTCCAGCAAGATGAAATAGTAGCGGCGGCAAATCAGTTTCCTTCCAGACCTCAAGACGCTCCTCCATATCAAGATCGCGATCGATATGATCCAATGTCTACCACTTATAATCCAGGATGGAGAGATCATCCAAATCTGAGGTATAGGAATTCATTTTATCGGCTTTGGCCAGACTAAAGATGTCGTAGACCCCTAGCTATCGAGTAACCCAAGACAGTCGGACCTTCTAGTCGGCCCGATTCTGAGTCTTCTAGTTCGAGTTCAAATTCAAAGATGGAGGATTTTGTGCAACAGTTTTGGTACAACAGTAGCAGTTTCAGCAGAAGACGGATGCATCTATTCAGAACATAGAGAGACAGCTTAGCCAACTTGCATCTAACATTAACCAGTTGCAGTCACAGGGATCTAGTTAGCTACCATCTCAGACCATCTCAAATCCTAAAGGGAACATCACCGATTCGATTACATGAGTGGTAGAGTAACTCGCACCCTAGGCTTGGACCCTATACTGAGATCCAGATTCTTGATTTGAGTAGTTCAAAGCAGGGCAGAGTAGAGCAGGATCCACAGCCGCGATGATCAGAGTCGCCAGTTCTATTACCTTTCCCTCAGAGGCTAGTACAACCTAGGAAGGGGGTTAGTGAAGAAAAGGCTAGGGAATTTTAGGAGCTTGTGGATTTGTTCAGTAAGGTGGAAGTTAATGTCCCTTTATTGATGATGATCGAGCAGATTCCCAAGTATGTCAAATTTTTGAAAGAATTGTGTGTGCATAAGAAGAAGCTGAAAGGAAATGAGTTAATCAGAGTTGGAAAGAATGTTTCAGCACATATTCAGCCTTTACCCCAGAAGTGCGAGGATCCAGGAGTGTTCACTGTACCTTGTGTGATTGGGAGCCATTTGTTCGAGGATGCTATGCTAGATCTAGGAGCTTCTATTAATGTGATGCCAAGGTCAGTTTTTTGGTTCACTAGGTATTGGACCCTTGCAGTCGACAGGTGTAGTGATTCAGTTAGCCAACCGCAGTCAGACTCACCCAGCTGGGGTGATCGAGAATGTGTTGGTTAAGTTGAGAGAGCTGATAATCCCTGTAGATTTCTACATTCTTGACATGGAGGGTGATTCACAGAGCGTGCGAGCTCACTTATTACGGACCTTTCCTCAAGACTGCCAAGACCAAGATTGATGTGCATGCAGGTACACTTTCCATGGAGGTAGGAGATACTATAGTTCAGTTCAGGATTTTGGACGCGATGAAGCACCCGACGGAAGATCATTCTATGCTCAGCATGGACTTAGAGGATGAGCTGGATTGCATGGATTTCATTTCTGAGTCTGTTTTTCAGTTGGATATCTCTATACCTTCTATTCTTTGTAGTGATTTCAGTGATCCTGATGATTCTGGTGTAGATACTATTTTGTTAGGACCTATTTGTGGGCCCTTTGATTTTGACAGGGACATGGAATGTGTAGGGACTTGCGACCTTCAGGCAACGCCCCAAGAATCACTTCCATCAGATGTGCAACCACAGCAGCTTGAATTGAAACCTCTTCCCGAGCATTTGAAGTATGTGTATTTGGATAAGGATGAGCGGCGACCCGTTATTATTGCCCGAGATCTAGATCCAGATCAGGAGTACAGATTAGTAGATCTTCTGAGGTAGCACAGGAAAGCTATTGGGTGGACGCTTGCAGATATTCTGGGTATCAGTCCTTCAATCTGTATGCACAGAATTCACTTGGAAGAAGATGTGAAACCATTCAGACAACCACAACGACGGCTTAACCCACTGATTCTCGATGTGGTAAAGAAGGAGGTGACAAGACTTCTATAGGCTGGCATCATCTATCCTATTTCAGACAGCAAATGGGTTAGTCCTGTTCAGGTGGTTCCGAAGAAGTCTGGTATTACAGTAGTTGCCAATGCAGATAATGAGTTGATTCCCACCAGAGTTCAGAACTCTTGGAGAGTTTGTGTAGACTACAGGAAGCTTAATTAGGCCAGCAGGAAAGACCACTACCCCCTACCTTTTATTGATCAGATGCTAGAGAGGTTGGCAGGCAAGTCACACTATTGCTTCCTAGATGGTTACACTGGGTATTTCCAAATCTGTATTGCTCCGGAGGATCAGGAGAAGACCACTTTTACTTGCCCTTTCGAGACGTATGCATATCGACGTATGCCTTTCGAACTTTGCAACGCTCCCGGGACATTCCAATGATGTATGGTTAGTATTTTTGGTGATTTATTAGAGCATTGCATGGAGGTTTTTATGGACGATTTTTCTGTGTATGGTTCTTCTTTTGATTTATGTCTGGATAGTTTGTCGAGAGTTTTACGGAGATGCATTGATACGGATTTGGTTTTGAATTTCAAAAATTGTCATTTCATGGTCGGGCATGGGATAGTTTTAGGTCATATTATCTCTGTGCATGGTATTGAAGTAGATCCTGCTAAAATTCATGCTATTTCTTCCCTATCTTACCCCACTTCTGTGTGGGAAGTACGTGCTTTTCTGGGACATGCAAGTTTTTATAGACGTTTCATCAGAGATTTCAGCAAGATTGCCCTACCCCTGACCAACTTGCTATAGAAGGAGGTGGGATTCCAGTTTGATCAGAGGTGCAAGGACTCTTTTGACTAGCTCAAGCAGGCTTTGACATCAGCACCGATCCTTAGACCACCGGATTGGACTCTTCCATTCGAGTTGATGTGTGATGCCTCGAACTACGCAGTGGGAGCAGTCTTGGCACAAAGAGTAGACAGAGTGTCTCATGTGATCTGCTATACCTCGAGGACATTGGATGCTGCACAATCCAACTACACCACCACAGAAAAAGAGCTTTTAGCTATTGTTTTTGCTTTGGATAAATTCATAACTTATTTTCTATGTTCTCATGTGGTTATTTTTTTTTATCATGCAGCTTTAAAATTCCTTCTGAAGAAGCCTGATGCAAAACCGAGACTGATTAGATGGATGCTTCTGCTTCAAGAATTCGACGTAGAGATACGCGATAGGAGCGGGAGGGAGAACCTGGTAGCAGACCATCTGAGCAGGATAGTGACGGAGATAGATTCCACCCCCATAGAAGATTCTTTCCCAGATGAGCAACTTTTTCACTTGCAGGGTAAGACACCATTGTATGCAGATATTGCTAACTATTTAGTTGCCCGTGTTGTACCTTCATTTTTTTCTCATGCACAAGTCCAGAAATTGAAAAGTGATGCCAAGTATTATGTATGGGATGATCCTTACCTTTAGAAGTTTTGTAGTGATTAGATTATTAGGAGATGTGTTCCTGACTATGAGTTTCATTATGTACTTACTTTTTGTCATTCTCTGGCTTATGGGGGACATTTTGGACCCCAAAGGACTGCTAGGAAAGTTTTAGAGTCTAGCTTGTATTGGCCCACCTTATTTCATGATGCCTATGAATTCTATAAAGCATGTGAGAGATGTCAACGAACAGGGAACATAGGACATAGAAATGAAATGCCTCAACAATCTTTGTTATTCTGTGAGATTTTTGACATTTGGGGTATTGATTTTATGGGTCCTTTTCCTGTATCTTTTGGATTTTCTTATATTCTTTTAGCTGTTGATTATGTTTCTAAATGGGTGGAGGTCATCCCCACCAGGACTGATGATTCTCCAATTGTTGTGAATTTTGTCAGGTCTCATATATTTTGCAGATTTGGGGTACCCAGGGCGATCATCAGCGATCAAGGGTCTCACTTTTGCAACAGACACATGAAAGCCATGCTGAGCAGGTATGGGGTGTTTCATAAGATTTCTACACCTTATCACCCTCAGACGAATGGGCAGGCCGAAGTGTCAAACAGAAAGATCAAATCTATACTGGAGAAGACAGTGGGGCTAGAAAGGAAAGATTGGTGCAAAAGGTTGGAGGACGCTCTTTGGGCCTACAGGACTGCCTATAAGACTCCCATAGGCATGTCCCCTTACAGATTGGTTTATGGAAAAGCATGTCACTTGCCGGTGGAGATTGAGCACAAGGCTTATTGGGCAGTAAAAGCTTGCAACATGGAGGCTTATAGAGCTGGGAGAGAGAGGAAACTCCAACTTCAGGAACTTGAAGAGATTCGATTAGAAGCATATGAGAACTCCTGCATTTACAAGGAGAAGACCAAAAATTTTCATGACAAGAGGCTTGTGAGGAAGGAGTTCCATATTGGCAACAAAGTTTTATTGTACCAGTCTCGTCTCAGGTTAATCGGAGGTAAGTTGAGATCCAGGTGGGACGGTCCTTTTTGTATGACTAATGTGTTTCCCTATGGTGTTGTAGAGGTGCAGGAACCTTCTTCACGGAACACTTACAGAGTGAATGGACACCGTCTCAAGATATTTCATGAAGGGGCGAGAGAAACTATAGTAGAGGAAGTGGACCTTGAGGATGCTTCTTCCCCGGCATGAAAGAGGAGTGTGTTCTTTTTGTTTACTGCATTTGTTTTCTTCCTTTCATGTTCGGAATAATCTGTGTTGGTTGTTTGTTTATTTGCCTGTTTGCCTCGGTTGATTAGTTGTTTTCGTTGAGTCGAATAATATTCTCTATGCATGGCTTAGTATCATTTCAGGGGTGGTAAAAATTAGTTAAGTTTGATCATCAAATTATGGTTTTTTATGTATGATAGGAGACTTCACTTGCATGCAGTCACTTGTTATGATGGTGAACTTTTTATTGATAGATTAAGCTTGATGTTTATTCACCTAGTGAGGTTGCAAGCCATTCTTATCATCTACCCACTTTTGTGTGATAACACATGTGATTCTTGTTACTCTAGAATTTGCTTTGAGTCTTTTCAAAACTGCAGTAACATGTACTTGCATGAATATGATGAAGGATTTCATTCTTGGATTCTTTTCCTGACTTAGTTTGATTATCTAATCCACTTGATACTTCCATCTTCCATGTCTTATTTATCTCATCTCTTCATTTGCTATCCATTGTTTTTGTATCTTTGTGGATTATCTTTTTCATATCTATTGTTTTTCATGTTGGAGGAATAGTTTGATGGTTGTATTGTCCGAGACGGACAAAATTTTTAAGTGTGGGGGAGATGCTATATTATTTTTGTTGGAAACATGATATGGAAGGCATAATTTTCAGAGGTCATTGGTCCTGAGATGTATTTATCTGTGATTAGTACTTGAGTTTCTGCACACAAAAAAAAATGGCGCCATTGATGTTTCTTTTGAAAAAAAAAAAGAAAAAAAAATCTACAATTGTAATGCAGGCAAATGGAATTGCAATGTGTTGGATAGAGCCATTTGATCCTGAATCCAATTCTAAAGTTTCCAATTGTCCTAGCCTCTTCCCATATTGCTAGTTACTGAGTATTTCATAGAGCAATTCATCAGGTTTATTTCTCCAATTCTTCTCTTGTTCCCTATTCATTTGTACATTTGTTTTGTACTTATCTTTGCATACTTTATCTGCACTCTACTTTTGATCTTATTCTGATTCATGATAAATCCTTTTGATTCATGTATGAGATGTATTGATAGCAGTAGAGAAGTAGATGATAAGCAAGCATATGGTAGTACAAAATTGCATGTTGTTTTGAGGGCGCCCCACTCCTACGTTATTATGTGAGCATCAGTGCATTTATCCATTTTGGGAGGTTTTGTATCAAGCTTATTCTATTTGATTTGATTGTAAATCATCATACATGTTGACTGTTGTATGAGTCGAAACTTATTTTTTCTATCTCTGAATTATTGTTCTGGGTATTGTTTGAGGAATGGGTTAGTGAGTCAGTTTCTTTATTTTTGTTATTGCACGGGACGCGCAAAAATAAGTGTCGGGGAAGTGATAACTGTCATTTTGTTGTATTATTTTGGTCCTTAATATCACTGTTTTTATCCTCTCGAGTGATTTATTATTGATTATTTACATATTTTATGAGTTGGATATATTTTTGGACCATATTGTAAATTCTCCTAATTTTTGGACTTATATGCAAATTTTATCTTTGTTTGTAGGAGATCGAGATGAGCCACTGAACTAGACTCAAGTTGGATCAAATATGGCTTCATCTGGGTCATAATGGACATTTCAAAATGATTTAATCTGAGCCCTTCATCCAGATCAAAAGGCAAAATAAATCAAGGGTTCAGATCTGAGCATTATGGACTGTCCGAGGAAAGTGATTGATTCTGAGTCATCCATCTGGATCTGGAGCGATCCGGCCCGTACATTAAGATCTACGCGTCTTGGCCGTTCATCCGGACCATTGGATCGTGATTATACCTTCAGATGGATCAGATCCGTCCATTTCAAATCAGAATGATTTCAGCCGTTGGATGGAGCAGCTTAATTAAGCAATTAATATATCCATCAAGCCCTAGGTTGTTTGGACGGCTGGGATCAGATGAGGCTCAAATCGGCGGTTGGGATCAGAAATGGCAGATCGCGCAAATCCTTTCAAACGACTGAGATTAGAAGGGAAATTGAATCGGACGACTGGTGTTTTTCTTTTAATAACTTACCTTCCCAAATCGGCAGAGCAGAATCGCGCAGAAAAATCGAGTCGTCTTCTTCCTCTCGTGAGCGTTGGCGACCGGCGACAACACGTGCGGCGGCGACAGTCCGACACTCCACTCCGACGACCTTCCCTCCGACAGTCGGCGATGATCCCAGGCGAGCCTCGACGGATGATTAGATGTCGTGATTCGGACAGCTAATCGGAAGAGGGGCGATCGCGGGATTTCGGCGAGTACAACCTTCACCGGTGTTCACTCCATTCCGGCGGCTGGGATAGGCCTTCCCTTCCTCGCCGGAGCCACCCACACGCTGCGCCAGTTAGGACAGCGCCATCTCCACCGGTGAAGTTCCACCTCACTGTCCGGTGACTCCACAACTGCCGGAGCAGTGATCGCGTTCCTCCGTCTGTCCGTCCTCCCTGCTGCGCTGATTGGGCAGCTTTGCATTCACCGCCGGAGAGGGCTATTCGGTTTGTTGCGACCGCCGTGTGGTTACCGGTCGTTGTTTATTTGGGTTAATATGGATGTTCATGTGTATGGTTGTTTATGTGTTCGTTTGTTTGCGTGCTCATTCTGTTAGATTATGCATTCGTTAGTAGTAATTAGGTTTGTTCTGCTAATTGTTTGGTTGTTCATGCATGATATTATTTCTATAGGGTTGGTTGTTGCTTAGTGGTTAAATTTTGTTCGTTGTGCATTTGTAGGTTAGTTTAATTTCTTGTTGCTGACGTACTAACCCCATCCATTAAAATTGCCCAATCAATGCATCGTATAGTGACAGTATGGTGTTTTGGTTGGAGTACTTTCATTATTAGATTAGATTTCATTTACATTCGACCAGTTGCCGTATGGTGACAGTGCGGTGCCTGGTCGAATTATTTTCGTTTATTGCATTTTGTTTATTGCAATTTTTAGTGACTATTTGACTACTGTGTCGTATAGTGACAGTACGGTACATGGTTTAATTGTTCACCTTTGTTTCGTGATCATTGTACCGTATAGTGATAGTGTGGTACGTGATTACTTACTTTTGCGCATTAGGGTAGTTGTTACTTATTGTCTGGTAGTCAGATTTGCTTCCTGTAGCTTTAATTTTCATGTTGGTTTGTTTACCAGAATTGTTTGACCATTGCATCGTAGAGTGACAGTGAGGTGTAAGGTTGGATCGTTCTTGCATTAGGATCACTTCCCAGGAATTAATAATTGGAAGTTAGGTTTACTTTTTGCATGTTTAATTGTTCTGATAATTGTAAAAACCCCCAGTGTTTACTTCTGTTTAAAAATAAACGTTTAGCCATTAGGTTCGTTGGGAGATGACCAGAGTCAGTCCTATACTGCATTAGTGTAGTTAGGGGGTTCGGTAAATTATTTGGGAACGATATCACGACAATTCACCGCGCTTTACCATATCTCCCTCCCCCTTCTTGTGGACCGCTAGATCTGTCACCAAAAAGGGTTAAGGATGAGAGAAAGAAAGATCTACTTCTTGATTCAGCTTGGATCCTAGGAGTAGAGTGAAATCTGCCACTTGGGGAGGAGTATTAGAGATGGGCCAGCTTCTCGGCGCGACCACTCTGATGCTCAAGTCAGTAACGATATGAAGAAAATAGTAATGCAAAAAGAATGAAGAAGAAGAAGTAAGAAGAAAATCTTTGAGGTACGGAATAGCGAAGAAACAACCATCCCCAATCCTTTCCTCCTCTGTCCCTTTTATAGATGGTTCACCCCGCCTTCTTCTTGAGGTGAATTTACTTTAATTCCCTTTGCCAAGCTGTCCATTTTAACCACTTTTCCTACTTTAATTCAAAATTCCTGCTTCAAATGCCTTCTACATCATATGCTTCCATGACACATATTAATTAAACAAAATACAGAAAAAATGATTAAATTATTAAAATAATCATTTTCAACCTCCTCCTACCACTTCCCATACTCTGGCATACCCTTTCCTCCTTATTTTGCTATACTCAGAAGGAAACCCCAAAACCCATAAGTGGCTCAGGAAATGAACATACCACTCGAGTAATGAATAAGTTGCTCGAGAAATAAACATACTGCTCGGTAAAAATACTAACCGCTCAGGATTTCACATAGACAACTTTGCTAGCACCATACTTAGTTACTGAACATCACTACCCTACACCCCTACTGTGCTCGGGAATTATACATATTGCTCAGGAAACACCTATACTGCTCGGGAAAAACATATATTGCCCGAGAAAAGTACTCATTGCTCTGTTAATACCATACTTCACCCTTGAACAATACTACATTACTCATTCTTACTATGCTCAAGAATCATACATACTACTCGGGAAACAAACATACTCCTCGAAAAACACACTAACTGAAGGTAGGAAACTTCGCTTCCCACTTGCACTCGGTCGCTTGTTCATGGCGATCCTGTCTACGTCCCCGGATTAAAAAAAAATTAATCCTTGACAAAGAGGGATTACCCGAGCAATCGTTCCATCGTCGTGCTATTCAATTAGAGTGGTCACTTGAACAAACTTGTTGTTCAAGTGACCTACCTCTTTTCTTCGATTAGCCGCGGAATAGATGATGCACGGATCGCCAGTTTTTGTGTTTGTCTTCGGCGTCCAAGTAAATTAGCCACATACTAAATATACAACAAGCATAGAATAGGAAAAGATTCATAAACAAGAATTATATCTCTTGTTATACCTCTTGATCTTCTATTGTATGTCCTTCCTCCTTTTAGATGTCGTGTGGGTGACTATCTTCCAAAAGTCGAAGCCTCCTAGAACACGTTCTTCCCTTCCTTGCTCGCTCCGAACAAAGGGAAGAATGAAACAAAATACTTTCTCCTATCTAGAACCGGCCACCATGCTCCAAGCTTGATGTTGCCGCCAGCCAAGGAGTGGATGTAGGGCGCCGGCCAACCTTGAAGAAAGGTTGCCACCGGCCAACCTAGAGAGAGAGAGAGAGAATGGGAGGAGTTGTCGCTGAACTAGAGAGAGATAGGGTGGTTGAGATGTCGTCGGCAAAGAGGAACCCCAAACCCTAGTCGCCGCCCAATAGGAAGAGGAAACCCTAGGGTTGTCGCCGCCCACCTCTCCTCTCAAGCCAATCTCCAAAACCCTAATCTCCCAAAGTATTCTCACGCCCAAGCCTTGGCCCTCCTTTTATAGAGCTAGGCTTAAGCCTCCTTTTAATCTCCACCGTCGGATCTAGAGATTTAATCTCAACCGTCGGATCTAGAGATTTAATCTCAATCGTCGGATCTAGAGATTTAACCTCCACCGTTGGATCTACAGTTTCATTTTCCATCATCTGATCTCGGCATCATGAGGGTTTTAATAGGCTACAATAGGGACCATAAGGAGGAGTTGGATCTTAGCCACCCAATGGATCAAGCCCACATAAAGTCTGATCCATTAATAATAATTCATTCCACTAGAGGATTATCATTGATCTACCTCACCAACCCCATAAATAAATATTCTCACGCCCAAGCCTTGGCCCTCCTTTTATAGAGCTAGGCTTAAGCCTACTTTTAATCTCCACCGTCGGATCTAGATATTTAATCTCAACCGTTGGATCTAGAGATTTAATCTCAATCGTCGGATCTAGAGATTTAACCTCCACCGTTGGATCTACAGTTTCATTTTCCAACATCTAATCACGGCATCATGAGGGTTTTAATAGGCTACAATAGGGACCATAAGGAGGAGTTGGATCTTGGCCACCCAATGGATCAAGCCCACATAAAGTCTGATCCATTAATAATAATTCATTCCACTAGAGGATTATCATTGATCTACCTCACCAACCCCATAAATAAATATGGGCTCCATATATTATTTGTACAAATGTCTCCCCATGTTTAAGATCACGAATGTCCGTTAATTAATTAATTTACTAACAATTAATTAATCAACATCTAACTCCATGAGTAGTACCACTCAACCTTAACATCATGCCGGACCAAGTCCACCTGCAGGGTTTACATAATGAACCTTATGAGCTCCTCAAGGGGACATCACCATCTTAATATATAGGACACCATTTCCTCCTATAATCAATAGCACACGAGGTAAATAATATCATTTCCCAACTTACCAAGCCTATCGATTTACTCTATAAATCTCGCCTATTGGTAAATCAAAGAAATAAATACAAAGCACATGTGCCCGTTATTATATGGGGATTAAGAGCATGTACACCATAATATCTGAGGTCCAATTCAATTATGTAGTCAGTAATAAATCGAATCACCTCTAAGTCGGTCCTGCTCAATACACACAAAGTGTACTAGTGTAATTCTATGGTCAAGACAAAGCAATACCAAAATCACACTACAACCATACCAATGGTTTGTCCAAAACCATCTCGGTTGTGAGCCTTTACTTATACAAGGAACTGATAACATGATCTCCCGTGTGACACTACACACCATGTTACTTACAATGTAATATATTAGACAATATCCATAACCAAAAATATGTAAACAATGATCATGTGATTCTTATTTAAAAAATAAAGATGTTTATACAAAAGATATACTTTTTAGTATACATCCCAACAATCTCCCACTTATATAAAAAGACTATGCTGTTCTCATACTGCCATACATTTGATTCCCATTCCCTCCACATGCCTATCAAAAGCTCTCGCTGGAAGGGCCTTAGTGAAAGGATCTGCCAGGTTATCCTCTGATGCAATCTTGGCCACAACAACTTCTCCTCGCTTTACGATTTCTCGTATCAGGTGGTACTTGCGCTCTATGTGTTTACTTGCCTTATGGGCTCGTAGTTCCTTCGAGTTTACAACTGCACCACTGTTATAATAATAAATTGTGATAGTTCTGGGAAAACCAAGAATCATATCCAAGTCCATCAAGAAGTTCCTCAGCCATACAACTTCTTTGGCCGCCACAGTGTGGGGAGTTGCTTCGGAGGCTCATTGGCTCCCATGTCCCCGGATTAAAATTTTCACTAATGAAAAAACTAATTCATATGGGATGAGTTTCCTTAGCACAACCACTTCATCGTCGTGCTAACAACTTGAGCGATGGCTTGAACAAACTAGTTGTTCAAGCAACACAACTCTTCTAGTTGGTTAGCCGCGGAAGAGACGACGGATGGATCGCCGGTTTTAGTGCTCGTCTTCGAGGTCCATGATTATACAAATACATGCATATGCGAACTAGTACAATCATACATATAAGAATATGCTCAGATCAGAAAATAAAGTTGTAAAACTTTTATACCTCACGATCTTCTACCGTATGTCCTATCCTCCTCGCGGACGTCGTGTGGGCGAAGATCCTCCACGAGTAGAAGACACCTAGATCACTTTCTTCCCTTCCTTGTTCGCTCCGAACAAAGAGAAGAACCAAACAAAAACCCTTCTCCTTTCTAGAACCGGCCACCAACTCAAGGAGCTCGATGTAACCGCCGACCAAGGAGTGAATGATTGAGCGTTGGACAACCTTGTGACAATGTTGCCGCCGGCCACCAATGAATGGGAGAAGCGCCGGCCACAAATGTATGGAGAACCGCCGGCCACCAAGGAGAAAAGGAGGAGGAAGAGAGCTGGCCAAAACAAGGAAGAGGATGGAGTGAGCGCTGGCCACCAAGGAGAAAAGGAAGAAACCCTAATCTCCTTCCTTGTTGCTGCCCAAACCACACACCAAACCCTAGCCGACTAAACTCTTGAGAGGCAAAACCCTAATCCAAAGAACCATCCTTGCCGCCCAAGCCTTAGCACTCTATTTATAGAATTGGGCTTAAGCCTCCTTTAATCTCCACCGTCGGATCTAGGGATTTAATCTCCACGGTCGGATCTAGGGTTTCATCCCAACCGTCGGATCTAGGGTTTCATCCCAACCGTCGGATCTAGGGTTTCATCCCAACCGTCGGATCTAGGGATTTAATCTCAACCGTCGGTTCTAGGGATTCATCCCAACCGTCGGATCTAGGGATTTAATCTCAACCGTCGGTTCTATGGATTTAATCCCAACCGTCGGGTCTAGAGATTTAATCTCAACCGTCGGTTCTAGGAATTTAATCCCAATCGTCGGATCTAGAGATTTAATCTCAACCGTCGATTCTAGGGTTTTGTTTTACATTCTTGGATCTAGACTTCATGAGGATTATATTAGGCTACGATAGGGACCAAAAGGAGGAGTTGGATCTTGGCCACCCGATGGATCGGAACCAAACAAACTTGATCCATCAATGATGTTCCATTCCACTAGAGGATCATCATTGAACTACCTCACCAACCCCTATAAATTAATATGAGCTCCATATATTATTTGTACATCCATCTCCCCGTGTTTAAGATATCGAATGTCCGTCAATTAATTGATTTACTGACCATCAATTAATTAACATCTAACTCCTCGAGTAGTACCACTCAACCTTATCATCATGTTGACTAAGTCAACCAGCTGGGTTTACATGATGAACCTTATGAGCTCCTCAAGGGGACATCATCAACCTAATACATAGGACACGGTTTCCTCTTATAATCAACGGCACACCATGTATATAATATTATTTCCCAACTTACCGGGCATATTGATTTAATCCATCTAAATCTCACCCTATGGTAAATCAAAGAAATAAATACTAAGTACATGTGCCCATTATTATATCGGGATTAAGAGCATGTACAACATAATATCCGAGGTCCGATTCAATTATGTAGTCAGCAATAAATTGAATCACCTCTATTTCGGTCCTGCTAAATACACCTAAGTGTACTAGTGTAACTCTATGTTCAAGACAAAACAATACCAAGCTACACTACAACCATGCCAATGGTTTGTCCAAAACCATCTTGGTTGTGAGCCTTTACTTATACTTTACAATAAACCGATAACATGATCTCCTGTGTGACACTACACACCATGTTATCTATAATATAATCTATCAAATAAATATGCATAACTATAAATATGCAAACAATGATCATGTGATTCTTATTTCAAAATAAAATGTTCATACAAAAAGAGCTAGGCTTTCAGTATACATTCCAACAATCTCCCACTTATACTAAAAGACTATGCTGTCATCACACTGCCATACATCTGATCCCCATGTCCTCCACATGCCTATCAAATGCTTTCGCTGGAAGTGCCTTAGTGAATGGATCCGCCATGTTATCCTCTGATGCAATCTTGGCGACATCTACTTCTCCTCGCTTTACGATCTCTCATATTAGGTGGTACTTGCGCTCTATGTGTTTACTTGCCATATGGGCTCGTGGTTCCTTCGAGTTTGCAACTGCACCACTGTTATCACAATAAATTGTGATAGATCTGGGCCAACCAGGAATCACATCCAAGTCCATCAAGAAGTTCCTGAGCCATACAACTTCCTTGGCTGCCTCAGAGGCTGCCACATACTCAGCTTCCATGGTAGAGTCCGCCACGCATTTCTACTTAACACTCCTCCTTACTATGGCTCCACCTCCAAAAGTAAACACAAAACCCGAGGTAGACATACTGTTATCCCTATCTGATTGGAAATCAGAATCCGTGTATCCCACATGGACTAATTGATCTGTCCAGTAAACCAACATATAATCCCTAGTCCTTCTCAGGTACTTCAATATATGCTTTACCGCAGTCCAATGTCCCTGTCCAGGATTACTCTGATATCTGCTAACCATGCCCACGGCAAAGCAGATATTTGGTCTCGTACATAGCATAGTGTTGGAAGTTTTAGCATCTAATCGAGATTATCTAAGCAAAAATAATAGAAAAACGAATATGTAAAAAAAAAACTGGGATATAAGAAAATAAACTTACAGCGGTCGTCAGAAATCTTCTCGCTTCCTGGTACTGTTTTGGACGAAGTTTCTGCACGCCGTTTGAGGATCAATCATGTCGGAAAGATCCTCCTTTTCCATGAGACAAGATCCGTTAGCACCTTGGTGTTCACTGTTCTTTCTCTCGACAACTCTCCACTGCGCACAACCTTTCGGCGTCAAAACCCTAAAACCTCTCTTCCCTCTTTGGACGCAGCACACCCCCTTATAAAGGGGGTGTTCCTTGCGCTGCACGGCGCGCTTATCTGTATGCGCATTTCTCTGTAGCCTCTCCCACTCGTCCAAAGTATGTCACATAGATAAAATGGTCACATAGACCAAATAGAGCAAGAGTCATTAGTCCCAAATGACTAATAGAAGTATCCAGTCACATAGACCAAAATCATGTCGGAGATCATTGTCCCAAAAGACTAATAGAATAGAGATCAATAGTCACAAAGACCATTAGAACAACCAATTCATACTTAGGAAAATGACTCGTGCGACAGCAAGCACACTGAGCAATCCAATGCTATGAAAGTTGTTACACCTTACATAGCTGCTCACAGAGCGATCAATGCTAAGAAAAGTTGTTACGCCTAACTTAGCCGCTCTACAAATGGTGCATAACCATTCTCTGAATGACACATAGTCACTCACCTGATGACTCATTGTCATCCTCCAGGTGGCTCCCAGCCATTTTCCAGGTTGTACTGAACCTTTCTCCTGGTGGTACTTAATCTTTTTCCTGGATATAATGTCTTGCTATTTGCCTAGATTAAATAATCTCCATTTACATAAATATGAACATCTCTAATCCCTCATTATGACCATCAAGTCAAGAGCATGTTCTATATTCTTAATATTCACAAACATTTCCATACATAACAGAAATGGGTCGACCAGTGAATAATTATCAAAGGTGTAAACGTGTTTAATCTTCGTTTTTAGTGTGAATCCATTCATTTTAACCAGTCGCTTTCCTAGTCATGTTCCATAGACCGAATCATCCATAGTCAATAGGTTTACATGCTAAAGTAGCAAACCCTGATTAAAACTTCAAGCAGACACCTAAATAGTCACAAAGGGCAAACGCTGAGATCAACATATAATCTCAAAAGGGCTCACATAGTAGAGAAGCAGGGATCCATTCTCCTACTACCCTTATTGTCGTCTTAGCACACGTGGTATGAATCACATGCTACGATGTTATTCTCTTTATCAATAAAGAGCGCATGTTAATCTCAACATCGTACAGATTTTGATCCAGACATTCCAAATGTCTAATCCTGAATTTAACATATGAATTCTAATCTGGCTCACAAACAGGTATAATAAATGTTGGGAACATTTACTTCGATCACTTTTCTTAAATGATCTTATCTTGATACATATATCAAGACGACTCCAACTTATAGGTATGTATCTCATACATATAACTTCCAAAGTTATCCTATAAGTAATAGTCTTACCTCTATTCGTACATAACAAACAGAGATGATTGTCCATGTGAGAGGACCAATCACTACCTGTCAACATGCTCACCGAGATCTTATCAGAATGTAACATCATATACACTGAATAAATTATGGCTTGTATTAAAGAACAATCAAATTACAATATCTGATTGTCATTACAAAATTGTTACATTCTACGAAGTCCCATAGACTTTACATGCTCATTAAATGACTCTCTAGTCATTGGCTTAGTAAAAGGATCTGCAAGCATAGCTCGAGTAGGGATATACTCAAGAATAACCTTCTTCTTAGCAACAATATCCCTGATAAAGTTGTATTTTATAGCAATATGCTTGCCCTTGCTGTGATATTTGGGATCCTTGGAAAAAGCTATCGCAGCTTGACTGTCACAGTAGACAGTCACTGGACTCCCACTGTCTTCAGCAATCTTCAGATGCTTTAGGAACCTTCTTAACCAGACCGCTTCTTGTACAGCTGCCGAACATGCCACATATTCAGCTTCCATGGTTGATAAGGCCACACAGGCCTGTTTCTTTCTGTTCCAAGAGATGGCGCAACCATTCAACAAGAACGCATAGCCTGATGTAGATTTTCTATCATCCAGTCCCTAATCAGATCGAATATCTCTTCAGCTCATATCCGATCCTTGATATGAGACTATAATCCGTCGCCGCTTTCGTGATATCCGAATATCCTTTTACTACCTTCCAGTTGTCTCGGCCCTGGTTTGACTGAAACGGCCGATTAAGCAACAAAGATAGTCGAGATCGGGACGAGTACACAACATAGTGTACATTAAACTACCAACAGCACTGGCATATGGTTTTTATTCATCTCGGCTATTTCATTTGGAGTTTTGGGACTCATACTCTTGCTCAGAACAGTACCTTTCACAATATGTTTCTGTTCACTGTTGCAATTGGACATGCTGAAATGTTGTAACATCTTATTTATATAAGACTCTTGAGACAAACCCAAAAGTCTCTTAGATCTATCCCTGATAATCTTTACTCCTAAGATGTATTCAGCTTCTCCCATATCTATTGTGTCAAACTGTGATGAAAGCCACTTTTTGACTTCTATCACAAAACCTATGTCATTTCCTGCAATCAGCATATCATCAACATATAACGATAAAATGACATACTTTCCTTTATCCTTCTTCAGGAAAACATAATGATCCTCATTGATCATTTCGAAACCATAAGATAAAACCACTTCGTTAAATCTTATGTTCCATTGTCTTGATACTTGTTTTAGCCCATATATAGATTTCATCAATCTACATACTTTATTTTCTTGGCCTTCAACAACGAAACCTTCTGGTTGAACCATATAGATTTCTTCATCAAGCTCACCGTTAAGGAAAGCGGTTTTTACATCCATTTGATGTAACTCCAAGTCATAGTGAGCCACTAAAGCCAAAATGACTCGGATTGACACAAACTTTACTACGGGAGAAAATGTCTCCTCAAAGTCAATACCCTCTAATTGGGTAAATCCTTTTACAACTAGACGAGCTTTGTATCGGTTAATCGATCCATCAGCTTTCCTCTTTATTTTGAGAATCCATTTATTCCCAATAGCCCTTCGGCCAAGAGGAAGATCGACTAACTCCCAAACATGATTCTTAATCATTGACTCCATTTCTTCAACCATTGCAACTTTCCACCTTTCTCCATCTCTAGAGCCCAGAGCTTCCTTTACTGACTGAGGTTCCTCATCGTCAACAGGGAGTGTTATCATTGCCTCATTCTCAATATCAAACCTCTTCTTAGGTTTGATCTTACGAAAACTTTTCCGTAAGTTGGGATGTTGAGAAGTCAACCCGTGACTAGGCAAAGTACTCCCACTGGGTTGACTAGTTCCAGGTATCCCACTTGACACCTGTCCAGTTGATAACGACTCTTCTTCCTCAAATAGAGGAACTGTGTTATCAACTTCACCTCTTGTTGGGAACTCAGTTTCGAGAAAAGTGGCATCTCTTGAATCCAATTCAGAGATGGTTCCATCTGACATCTCACCTATGAAAACATAACCTTTTGAGGTATCAAAATATCTTATAAAGATACACTTCTTACCTCTAGGTCCTAACTTTCCATACTTGTGAGAACTGTCATGAACGTAGGCAGCCGACCCCCAGGGTCTCAGATTTCCCAAATTTGGTTTTCTGCCCGTCCACCGTTCATATGTGGTAGTTGGAACTGACTTTGAAGGCACTTTGTTAAGTATATAGGCTGCAACTAATAATGCATCTCCCCAAAAGGAGATCGGCAAATTAGCCTGCGCCATCATAGACCTAACCATTTCGAGAAGAGTCCTATTTCTTCTCTCAGCAACCCCATTTTGCTGTGGAGTTCCAGGGATCGTTAGCTATCTAATAATCCCTTTATCATTACATATTGTCTTGAACATATCAGACAAATATTCTCTACCACGGTCAGTGCGTAAAGTCTTAACCTTACATTCCGTTTGATTCTCAACTTCGTTCATATAACGAATGAAGCAATCTAATGCTTCATATTTGTGAGAAATCAAATACACATGACCGAAATGAGAGAAATCATCAATAAATGTAATGAAATAAGAAGCTCCATGTCTAGACCTCACATTCATTGGACCACAAATATCCGAATGAATTAATTGCAATGGCGACTCTGCCCTAATAGCCTTACCGAATGGTTTCCTAATTGCTTTTTCAGCAAGACAATGCTCACATATAGACAAGATAACCTTAGCTCGAGAGCCCAATAAGCCCTCTTTAGCTAATCGATTCATGCGATCTTGTCCTATATGTCCTAATCTAGCATGCCAAACATCATCAGTTATTTCTGCATCACTAGTAAGAGCAATATTTGAAAAACAATTATCAATCGCACAATTGTCATTTGGTTCCACATCAAGAACCATAAACCCATTCGTTAAAAAACCATAACCGATTGACACTGAGTCAATCTTGAGTTCAACACACCGACTGTAAAAATTTATACAATACCCTAGATCAAGAAGACAAGTAACAGAAACAAGATTCCTCCGAATCTCAGGAGCATACAAGACATCATGTAGAAACAAAGTTCTTCCACCCCGAAGGTTAAGTACTTCGTTCAGTTGCGTATTGCTCTTGACTTTCTCTTTATTTCCTACATATATCCATTTATGCAATTTGGTACCATTACTCACATATGTAACTCGCTCCCAAGCTACATGGTTGGTTGCTCCCGAATCTATAATCCACAAAGGATAAGAATCAGCCAACAACATAGAACTAGCAACAAAATGCTCAGAAGACAGACTGGAAGTTACCATTCTTGGCTCGGTACACTCCCGAGCATAGTGACCCTTCTTGTCACAATTAAAGCAAGATACCTTGCTTTTAGGTTTCTTCCCCGTCTTCTTGTTCTTCTTCTTCTTGATTGGGCCAGTCCCACCTACAGCTGCAACTTCCTTCTTCTTTCCCTTCCCTTTCTTGAACCATCTCTTTTTCTTGGATCCAGATGATCCAGCAGAACCGGCAGCCAAATAGGCTTGGCCAGAAATCCTCGCGGATTCTACTCTCTCCGCCTCAAGTTCTACATGGCATGAGACATCAGCAAAAGTCTTAATACTCTCACTGTGAGTAAGGGTCTGCTTCATGGTTTCCCAAGAATCTGGAAGGGATCGAATGACTGCCTGAACCTGTTGTTCATCCGTCAGCTCGTGACCGGCAGTTCTAAGCTCCCGAATCATATTCGACATCTCCCTGAGATGTTGAACCATAGTGACATTCGGGCACTTCTTGTAGCTATCGAACTTGATCGTTAGCTGTCGAAGTTTGCTCAGACTAACTCCACTGTACTTATCCTTAAGGGCAACCCAGACATCATGAGCTGAAGGATACGGCTCATACTCAAAGACTAGGTCATCTATCATTGAACTAATCAAGATGCCCTTAGCAGTGGAGTCTTTCTTCTTCCATGCCTTGTAGGCATCAATATCTCGTCTGTTTTGTGCAGTGGGACCATCTACAGGTTCTACCATGACCTGATTTACAGCCTCTAGAACTTCTTGTTCCTCAAGTACATACTGTATCTTGAGGTGCCAGATTTTGTAGTTATCCCCATTGAGTTTCTCACCCTTATTGAGTTCAGCTATGATGTTTTTAGTTGCCATAACCTAACATAAATAAACACATTATTTAGTTATACAGTGTATGATTTTATGTATATAATCTACAAATTGACTCAACGTAAATTCGATTTGGTTTACAAAATCAAGTGACAATCCAATTCCCACTCATCATTTGTATGTTCCAATCGAATCGACTTTGATCAATTACATTACATACATCCCATCTTAACATGATATTATTAAATGAACCTATCATTTAAATTATACTCAATATGAACAAATCAAAGAGTAAAAATATCATGCACATGTAGAGTTAACAGCATAATATGAACATATCATTAAATTAAACTTGCTGTACATTGTCAACAAATAACAAAAGATAACTCTACTAAGAATGTTACATATAACATTCTTCCTACTCATAACTGAAAAATAAAACCTAAACAACTAGATAGATAATCATTACTCCCACTAGGACAAACACTAGTGCAGTAATGATCCAAACATGCCCAATCTTCTTGGGCTGAACTAGGACATCCCCCGTCGAGATGCTCTCAAGATGATGCCAGGATGCAGAATCTTCTGTAGGACACCTTTGAAGTGAAGCGATCAAGGAAAGATCCATCGGTCCTCTTCGAATCATCCTGCGGATCATCACTGATGCACCTCACGGGCCTCGTAGTAAGCATTTCGGTAGCATGGCGGGTATAAGAGACGCATCCCTCATAGCGCCCCCAGATCTCATGCGCAATCTCACTCAGGTGTTGTGGCAATGAGCGGACCAGAGCCTAAATTCTGTAATTTTCTAGAATCGGAAACTCCTGCATCTCGAGTCTCCAGAACAATCTATCAAGCCTCCCGATGTGCCACCCGACTCCATGAGCTGAGTCATACTCTATCCCCTGGATAGCCTCTCTCGGTAGATTCGCAATACATCGCGTCTAGTCATAGTGGTAATCATCCTGCCATCTAAAAAATTGAAATTAATTAAGTCGATTACAAACCGACAAACCCGGTACATATCAGCAATTCAATTTATATATATAGGCATGGATCTATCATAATAAATCAAGAATAAATTTCCTTGATTTTATGGAGGATAGTCGACTGACTTAGACCAGTCAAATGGTACTCTTACCAATCGACTATCATCTAAGTCTAATCGATTTAGACTATTTTGACTCGACTTTTTATGTGAAAATCAAAACTCCTTTATTTCTCTCCGAATACCCCAGGCACTCGAGTGAAATAAACGGTTGTTTAATTTTTCACATTATTCCTATCCATCAACTCTAGTTCATTTTGTCTATCTGTAAGTTATTTATTTCAAGTACTAATTGCTCCAAACAATTACTTGATTATTAAGTTATAAGTCAAGTTGACCAAAGTCAACTTAGTCAACTTCATAGGCACTTACTGTGGTGCCCGACCACTTTAAGTGAATACTTGACCGGTTCAGATCAGTCACCAAACTGATTACTTATGCTAACCGGTCTTATTGCAGTAACATCACCCTTTCCAGGGCTAAAACCACCATTTCCAGGGGTTAAACCGCCCTTTCCAGCGTTAAAACCGCCCTAGAGGGCGGTAACCGCTCGGCAGCAAAGCTGCCGGCGGCGGTAAACCACCACTGGCGGCGAAACCGCCTAGCTGGTGGGAAACCACTGCAAGGCGAAACTGCCTGCCAGCGGCAAACCACCCCGGCGTGGCAAACCGCCTGGCCTCGGGCGTAAATCGCTCGCTCGGTGGCAAACCGCCTGGCAGCGGGCTAACCGCCCTTGCCAGCGGTAAATCACCCCCAGCGGCAATGGCAACCTGCTGAAGCAGTTAAACCACCCTACCGACAGTGAAACTGCCCTGACAAGGTTAAAACCACTCTGCCAAGGCTGAAACTGCCCTGACAAGGTTGAAAACCACTCTGCCAAGGCTGAAACTGCCCTGACATGGTTAAAACCACTCTACCAAGGCTCAAAACTTCCCTGGCCAGGTTAAAACCACTCTGCTAAGGCTCAAACTGCCCTGGCCAGGTTTAAACTACTCTA